>CM043015.1:133811496-134517140 GCA_023690525.1 Holotrichia oblita | reverse complement strand
GAAAGTTATAAAATGTAATTATCAAAAAAGTTACCAAGAATTTAGTACTATTCGCGAAAATCTGAAATCTTTACTGGTTAAGTCTCTTTTTTATGATCCACTGATCAAAGCGTCCGAGTGTACAGTCACTGACAGAAGTAATGTCTCTCTCCCAAGTAGCGCTGTGTATCCAAAACTGTATTCCATTTCATAATCGGACATGTTCGTCGTTGCATACTACCTTCGCATATTGCATTATGTATTCACATAAGCCGAAATCCTGTTTTTGATGTTATAAAAACTGTTGTAGGTATTAACACCAACATATTTTGTGAAATTTAAATTTAATTTAGATTCATTTACTTTCAGACATCATTTTAAAATGCGGATATATATTACTAGCTGGCGTATACATAACATAATAAATACTGCTTTATTTTTCGTTATGTTAGCAATGTAAAAACTTGTTACTTCTATTCCGGTCGATATTATAATAACTTTATTAGTGTATTTAAAGGCTAAAATAAGTTTAATTTGCCCGATTTCTTATTATATCTTTCAAAGTCAGTGACTGTACATCGACTCTGAAATAAGTTTATTTTAGCTAAAATACACTGTGGTGTTCAATTTCAGCTTTTTTCACGTAGTAATTATTGTAAGACCAAAATTTAGATTAATTTTTAAGTTAGATTTCACTTTCTTCTAGTTGAAGATGACTTTTTAGCAAAACATGTGATAGAGCATACCAATAATCTTTAGGATGAAAAGAGTTTTAATTGTGCTTATGATTGTGCTGTTGCCTTGTGTAAATGAAAATTAGAAGTAATACCTAATTGAACTTGTCCGGGATGTATTACCCTGCTAAAAGTATTTCAATCAGTCAATGTCAATCACGGTTTTAATTCCATTTATTTGTGTTTCCGTAACCGCTAGTGGATGTATGTATTCTTGTAAACACATAAAATGTACATATAACGCAATGCTCAACTATTTTGTAATATTCTGTGCACAGTGATAAAATCTTCGATCCCTCTTTATTTTTTTGGTTGCTTAGTTAATGTGGATAGAATGTTCAATTATAAGGCAGTCAATAGTAATCGTAATAGTAAGACACCAACTTCACATTAACGTAATTATTTGAATAAATACGATTTATAAGATCGAAAATAGGACAACCGTATCAACATTTACTACTACCGTGTGTTCCGATTTAAAGCCATAACTGAATGTCGAAATATTACCTTCACTTTTATATCTCGAAATGATCAAATATTATGACAGTATCACGCGTGACCATGCAATTCAAATTTTTTCACATGAAGCACCAGAAAAAGAAACTCGAACGAAAAAATGGAAGTAATCGAACCCGAAGAAACTGCATTCAAAGCAAGTAAACGGTATGACTGTGCAAATTTCTCAGTCGTTATGAGATAATGTATTGATACAGAATATGTTCTAGTTATATGTATTGGCAATAGACGCTGGCAAGTACATACATACTTTGACTACATACACCCGAAGATAAAAATGATGCGCTATTTTAATGTTATTTAAATAATTGTGAATGCATTTCATACTCTACTAGCATTAAGCTAGATCGCAGCATATGGCTTGAGATGATTATCTCGTTTGTTTATTTAGAACTTATCCTTCTAGTCGAAACGTGATTAACGATAGATAATATTGATAAAGATATCCTATATATGTATATATATCGCTCTTATCAATCAAGTTAATTTTATATGTATAAGCAATTAACTTTGATGCAATTAACAAAATACTGAAAATGGATAAATTAAATCCCCATAAGAACAAACCTGTTTAAACATTACTAGAGGTGATCCTGAAAGAAGATTGCTTTTTCCTATCGGTATATGGCCTATTTTCAGCAAAATGGCAATAATCTCCGAAATATCCTATGGAGAGATGACGCGTTTCTGATTGTAAATAAACCCAGTTGAACTCTGTGTTTGGAGAGGCGTCATTTCATCCAGGTTTATGGCACCGTTTACCTGAGAACGTTCTTTTTAATGGCCAAATATACGTGAATTATATGCGATATATTTTAGACAATTTCATAGATGAAATCTACGTAAGCAGGCAAAATATTTTTCAGCAGTATGGAGCACTTGCTACCAACTATCGAAATCTTAGGGTTGTGAAGAATCTTTCAACGACAGGCGGATTGGAACTATTAGACTCATGGCGTCTAAGGATTCCTAATTTAACTTCACTCGATTATATCTTGCGGCGTTACCTTAAGAATGTATCTATCCGAAAGGATAATATAATGTTGTGGATCTAAAGAAGTAGTTTGGGAAGAACGATATCATTATTAGTAGCAGTGACTTACTGAAAAGCGTTCAAAACGTTCTCAGACGAGTATAAACATGTATTGAGAAATGATTAAGGGATTCCAACAATAACATAATAATAGTGTTTATTTGTTTTGGCCTAGTTGCCTTTTACAAATATGATTTCAAAAATAATATTAATATAAAAGCAAGTAATCTAAAAGTATAAAATAATATTAAGCAATATCATATAAAGTAAACATAACTAGATTTTAAACAAAAATAAACGTTAATACTAATCATAGTAGTTCCATTCACATATAATTTATTAAGCATGAAAGATCTCAGCCTAATAATACCGTCCAGATAATAATACAAATTGTCTAACTCGTTTTTATCATTTATAGTTAGTATGTCCGCTAATGTAATTGTATAGTGTTAGCCATTAATACATACATATATCTGTTCCGCAATGACTGATATATAGGACACATTAGAAGCAAATATTCTAGCATTTCTTCTTCCATAAGATTACAGATAGAACATATTTCATCAGCATTTATAGGCTTTCTTTAAAAAAAAACAATAGTAATTGCTACATTACTGTTATGTTCTTTTACTTCTAAATATTATATGAAAGAATAAATCAGCGTCCAAACAAATTTTTACTTTTCTTAATATAAAAATACTTAATTACATTTGAATTGTAAACATTTGACTGCAGCAAGCAGGCTATTAATTTTAATTAAATAGTTAAAAAATTACACAAATCGACTAAATAAGCATGTTTGCCAGAAACATTTATACCTTCTTAATCTTTGGATAAATATTTCAAATACGTAGTTGAGGGAATGAGAAAATTAGTAGATAAATAAACAAGATCAATTACAAGCGTCATTATTTATTATATCCAAACGAGCGTGAGCGTTTTTCTTAAACAAGTCTAGCAGAACGTGAAAAGTTTATGTCCTATGTATGTCACATTTTTATTTCGTTTTAATTCTTTCATGCTAAGGTTCAGATATCTATACGATATGTGTGTTTGTATACAGTATATATCATGCAAAGCAAATGTTATCATTAAGAAAATGTGTCCTTAACATAAATAATTCCAATGGTTTACCATAAAGAACATGACGGGCTTCATGATATTAAAAAAGAAAACACGTGCATACAGTGTAGATTATACATTATATTTATTTTTGTTCTGGTGATTTGTGTTTCTATAAATCAAACAAGACATTGTAATTTTACAATTGACAGTACATTGTATTAGTATTTATCTCCGTAGCTGTAACACAGCTCGTACTTATATTTAAATAGGACGTAAATCTTTTGAATTATACACCTTCTAACTAACAAATAATATAAGTATATTGTATAAATAATTACTCATAATTTCGTGTTATATAGAACATCACCTTTAAAAGAACATACCACATATCATATACAAGTGCAGTCCAATATGTTGAAAATGACCTTTCGTCAAACAAAATATCCGTATCCAATATTTCCTTTGAGAATATCTATGAAAATGAAAATGTGTTTTATTTGCATAAGAAAGATACCTGTACAAATAGAGCACAAAGTTCCAATTAAATGTATTCATATAAATTACAAACTCATCGTCAGAGTGTTAAAAGAGCAATCACTCATTATGTATGAATGCACGTATTTTGAGAGCGTCCTCTATATAGAAATTAAGACAGTTCAAATACCGGAGATTCTTTACAGTCAGTATGGCAACAATATTAAAAACTGGGTCTATTTCACTGAGATACTGGGTTCTAAGCATTTTGTAGGCCGAACAGATTATAATAAAGTGTTGTAGCGATTCGAATTCGTTCCGGTTACAACACATATACAAGACTTCACACTCAATTTTAAACGCATTTCCGTTGATAAATAGTCTAATAACGTCCTTATGGGACACTCTAATCTGGCTTACCACTCTTATGCCCGGTTTATGGAAAGTTAAAACAGATATCTGTTCGGTATCTGACACCTTAACAAAAATGAGTTTCTCGAACAACAGATAGTGACGTCACGGGAGATATCTGACCTCGTAAGTTATCTGCTACAACTCCTGAGATTACCTGTCCGATATGGGAGAGTTTTAGTTATTTTTGACTGTCATAATGTTATACATGCTTTCAAATTAACTTGAAATGTTGCTAGATTTATTACATTATTTACGTCATTGCTTACTTCTTTGTTATTATATTGTGCGGTTAATGTAGCGTGGTTATAGTCAGATTATAGTATCTCGGAGTTATAAGTTCTACAACTAAAACATGGAAAGTAACGAATCTTCTTCTTCGTCATCATCAGAAGAGTGGTTCAAGTATACACCAACACAAAACATAACAAACTATTAAAAGCAAAAGTTACTAGATATTTTTACCTATATACAGAAACATATATTTTGTGTGAAAGGTTCTCTGTTCCATATACGAAAGATACGAAGAGGATAACTCTGGCTTGTATCTACAAGATATCTCTTGCGTACCAGAAATCGGGCTTTAGTTGTCTTATTGGAGCGCACAACCTTGCGGTGTCGATATCCTTGCTGATCGCATTGTTGGTCCATTTTTCGACTATGTATTTTTCGCGGCTTTTGGCTTCCTCTATAGTTAGGAATGAATCCCACCGCTGATATGCCGTAGAATGGCCGGTGCGTGAACACGTGTGTTGCATTGCTCTGTTTGTTTTATCAAATAATTCTAAACCAACAAGTTAAAGTATATTTCTTTTCGCATATTCTGTTGTTACTGAGTGTTGCCTTATTAGTCTGGTAATAATGCCGTCAGATACGTGCGGTAGCTGAGAAAAAGGACATTATAAAGTTATGTGTTACTGATATTCTAAACAATAAAACCTTTATTTCGTCGCTTGTCGAGAAAATCGTCGAACAAGTCGAAAAAAAAATCAAAGAAAAACTTGAAACATACGATGAAAAACTGTATCAGCTGGAACTAGAAAATAAAATGTTATTGGATAATTTATTAGTGATGAAAAATTGAAACAATTCAAAGAAGAAACAAGTAAAGATCCACACTTACTAGAACTGATACAAACAATAAAAAATGGATTCCCGAACAATAAAAAACATTTAAGAGAAGAATTAAGACAATACTGGACATATAGACATTAGTTAACGCATACTCAGGGATTACCTCTCAAGAATAACAAATTGATAGTGTCAAAAAGCTTAAGAAAGGAAATATTGAACAAACTGCGCGTAACACACCAAGGCAAAGAAAAAACAAAATTAAAAGCAAGAGATATTCTATTTTGGCCTGGAATGACAAATGATATAAACAATATGGTAGAAAGTTTTCAAATTTGTTTAACGAATGCTAGAAATAACAGAAAAGAACCGCTTATTTCACATGAGGTGCCACAAACACAATGGGAAAAAATAGGCGTAGATTTACTCTCACTTAGAAATAGTGATTACTTAATTTTGATTGATTACTATTCCAAATTTGTAGAAGTAGAAAAAAATATCATCATTAACAACTATGAGTGTTGTGAACCAGATGAAGAGAATTTTTAGCAGACACGGAATACCGAAGATAGTAATGTCAGATAATGGACCATGTTTGCAAGCAAGGAGTTTATAGAATTTACAAAGGCATGGGATTTGAGCATGAAACGTCTCATTATCCGCAGTTCAACGGACAAGTAGAAAGAGCAGTACAAATAGTAGAGAATATGATAAATAAAAGTTACCAATCTAATAGTGATTTCTACTTATGCCTATTCGAATTAAATACAACTCCTATATCATCACACATACCCAATCCAAGTCAATTATTGTATAGCAGAAGACTACGAACTACCCTACCAATGTCAGATAAGCTATTAGAACCAAAAGTAGTAGATATATCAGAAACCAGACAACAACTGTATTTTAATCTTCACTTTCGTTTTATTTTTGTATTGTATATATTTAGTTTACTATGACGCGGTCGAAACCCGGCAGTCTTCATAGCGAAGACTCGAACCGTGGAAGCCTTCGATATCAATTAATGGAATCCTCCAATATCAACTCATCATACAGATAACAGAATAATTTCTACAATGCAATATTTGCTGCATCTACATAAGGCTTTTTAAAGTACTTAGTACACGATGGAGTAATAGTCCATGCTGCTATTTGCTAGTAGAAGTAGTAGTTTAGCTCTATCGATATTTGTTGTATAAATACGGAAACCTCGCAGTAGCAGTGTGTTGCTTTCGATTTATATAGTATGCTGTTTTCCAAATACCTGCAGGTATATTTTGATTGCATGGAGTTACTTCATTTCTTTGATTCTTATTTACTCATTTTTCGTAAATAAAAATATACAGCCTGAGTCAAAGGATACGCCATCAAATGTATTACTGTTAGTATTGAGAATTGATAAAAATTTTATTAATAAAAGTTATGTCAATTAACATACTTTAACTGTGCATAAAAATCTTGTACAGCGTGTTCCATATTAAAGTTGTCATAAAAGTGTACTATTTTTAAATAGAATCTCCCATATCTTTTCATTTTGATTGTAAGATCACTTAATTCTAAACAAAAAAATCTAAGCAATTTTTTTGTGAAGCTGATAATTTCCGCGAAAAATAGTATAGTATGACACTAGTGCATAGTCAAGCTTTTAAAGCACGAGTAACGAGTTTACGAGTGCTTTAAAAGCTAATTATGCACGTTGTATTGAAGCAATTTGGTATTTTACCTTCTGATGGCGGCGCAGTACATGGTAAATTTAAACTGTTCTAAGACGTCAAAATGAACACGCCATAATTTAAGGAAAATGTGTAATTAGAGCTTTTACAATGTTCAAATGAAATACCTGGTACGTCACCGGTCTATCATAAATCATGTGAATGCACGGTGTGTTGAAATACTCAAATAATTTTCGCGAGATATTCGCGGATTTCCTGGAATTAACTGCGTCGATTAAAAATGCGAACTCCGTATAAGGCAACTAGGTCTGTATATCGTGAATTGTCTTGCAGAAAGAATATGTGTTGACGAAGTGGCTTGATTACATGATACTGGTCCGTAATTGTAGGATGAGATAAGGAAATTAATAATAAAAATAACATCAATAGTATGTAATATGCCATTTATCATACATTTTCTGTATTCTTGTGTAATGCACATACATATAGTATTAGGTGGTGCATGATATAATGAAACACCAGGGCAATTTTAAAATTATTGCCGTATTCGTCGTAAAACTACTTATTGTATATAAATAATAATAATAATAATAATAATAATAATAATAATAATAATAATAATAATAATAATAATAATAATAATAATAATAATAGAGTCTTTATTGCAAATAACAAATGTAAGTAATACAGAAAAGTACAGAAACAATATATCTCGATTGTATGTATTTATTTGCAATCTCATGGCGAGGTTCAGTTTATCACTGATCTTACACCTAAACCATGTAATGCATAAAGTTGATTAAACAAAATGGCTAGATTCTAATATTGATACACAAATTAATGCTGTGCTCGAGTCCCCGCTCACAAGCTATTTAATCGGTCTACATTTCGTCCAAGATTGGTACGTAATAGAGCGTACGTGAAATAGAAAGCATAGTAAAGAAAGAAAGAAAGAAAGAAAGAAAGAAAGAAAGAAAGAAAGAAAGAAAGAAAGAAAGAAAGAAAGAAAGAAAGAAAGAAAGAAAGAAAGAAAGAAAGAAAGAAAGAAAGAAAGAAAGAAAGAAAGAAAGAAAGAAAGAAAGAAAGAAAGAAAGAAAGAAAGAAAGAAAGAAAGAAAGAAAGAAAGAAAGAAAGAAAGAAAGAAAGAAAGAAAGAAAGAAAGAAAGAAAGAAAGAAAGAAAGAAAGAAAGAAAGAAAGAAAGAAAGAAAGGAAGAAAGGAAGAAATGCTGTCAACCAAAGAGCATAGTCAGTTGCGCGCGTAACGTGCGCTTAAATTTGGCTAAAGGTAATACAGTAAGTGAATCGATTAACCTATTATATTTGGCGAATATTGTATAACTGAAGGATCGTTGAAACAAAGAGGTTTTATGTGGCGGAGGGGATATGAGCCCCCGAAAGCGAGTGGTGATGTTGTGGATGTCAGATCGATATCTTATTTTATTATATAAATATGGTGGAGTCCTCTCCGTAAGAATTTTGTGAAAGAAGCATAAACTTCGCAATTCACGTCTTCCATACATATTAAGCCACCCAGTTTCCCGTAATTTATGCGATATATGATCACATTTTCGCAATCCGAAGATGAATCTCATGCAAGAGTTTTCTGTATTCGGTGTACTTGTCAATAGCGGTGTGATAGATACTAGAGCAATAAGAAAATCTCGATAATACTAGAGCATCACACAATGAAATATTAGTTTTCTTGTTGAGGGGTGATCTAAAAGGGTAAAGTTTTTTTACGTGCGTATATGCACTCTTGATATAGTTAGAAATTTGGATACGATATCTAAAACTGTTGTCCAAAACAAGGCCCAGACTTCTTGCTGAATCTGAAAATGATATAAGGTGAGTTCCCAGGTAAAGTATCTCTAGCGGTTAGAATATCATCGGTTATTTTGGTAAGGGCGGTCTCATCACAATCATCGTTATAAGTGCTAATATCGACATCATTTTTATTTACATAATGACTTTGAAAATTTAGTGATTTCTTTTTACCTTGTTTCTTATTCCTACATACGGAACTAATATGTCCCTTCTTACCGCAAATAAAACAGGACACCCCTTCAGGAAACAATTCTGTCTTGCATGATTTGATTTTCCACAGCACTCACAACTCTTCACTGATGGTGATTTTTCATTTTCTTACCAAGTTGGTATTTCTGGGAACTAACTGATGTGCTTGCGCGTTGTCGACTTGCCCTGGAACCAACACGACGGACCACGTTTCCTGACTTCTGGACGATTTACACTATGCACCACCTCTTTCTCAGCTGCTTCCATACTAATTGCAATCTTCACAGCCTCCGTATAGGTCAATTGTTTCTCCGCAAATAATCTCTGCTTTATAACGTCACTTCTTAACCCATAAAGCAACTGATCTCGCAAATTTTCCTCCAAGTTTTTTTTTGAATTCACATGATTTTGCCAAGGATTTTAAAGCAGCGATGTACGTACTAATCGTTTCGTTTTCTTCTTGCCGGCGTAATTGGAATTTGTGACGCTCTGCATAGATCGACGGACTCGGTTCAAGATGATTCCGGACGATCTCCACTAGATCATTATACGTTTTATTTTCAGGTCGATTCGGATCGCATAAATCTACCATTAATTCGTAGGTTTCATCGCCTACCAATGTAATTAACGTGGGAACTTTAGCCTCTTCTTTGATACCGTTCACGATGAAAAACTGATCGACGCGTGCGATATATGTTTTCCAGTTTTTTTTTGCCCGATTCTAAATTCATTAATTTTTGCAATCGACATAATCACTTATTTAGAATAAAAATCCTCGTCGCCAATATGTTGTATCTTAGATTTATAATATTTAGGTAGATACAGGTAATAGAAATAAACAGCCACAAGTTGCGATAACGAATGAATATATTTATTTTAAAGAAAAACTACATGCTTATACAGGTACATGCAAAACAATAATATGAACAGATACTTTCATACAATATATAACATCTACGATTATAAATTTAGTCTTATTATTGGATCTGCAATAATATTTATCTGGACAGAACAATGAGAATAAAATACACCGATATTGCTATTGTTGATGTATTCAGCTATTGCTTCAGAGATTTTATATAATGTTTTATAGACTCTAGTGTATTCTGCTGGAAAAAAAAAACATAGATGATAAGTCGCTTGGACTTTCTACAAATTTTACTATCCGATAATAGAAGTAAAAAAAATGAATTTATAAATTAGTGTTATATATTGCAAATTCTAATTCAATTTATATACAATTATTTAGCTTAGCGTCTTTAATTTCTTATTTCAATATGGTTTTGTTTTAGTCCCAACGGTCTAAATTTAATTTTGCTATGGCAACGTATGATCGGTCAAGTTTAGATCAGACACATTTTCTCTTATACTGATGCTCAAAATATTTTCATATACAATAAATGTTAATTTACTAAAAAAATACTCAATATTACTCTATTCTAAACTTCAAAATGTGTTTGTTAATTCTTTCAATATCAACATTGTTGGTCTCTATTAGTATACACGTCTATACATACCTAGGCAGTTCGACAGTCCGTTTATACGTTCAATCGACTTCAGAAAAAATGAAAAAATAGGTAAAATCAATGATAACTAATTATAAAAGATGCGGCTAAGTGTAATGGTTTCCAGCCTCATTATATCTATAAGTTAATTAGGAAGTTTAATTATCAGAAAACTGTGAAAGAATCTACGACTTTTCGAGAGGATGTTAAAGCTTCACCCGTTGTGACCCTCCCTTACGCTCCCTTTATCACTAAAGGTTTTAGTAAAATCTTCAAAGAGCTAGATCTCAGAATAGTTTACAGTTCTGGGACTAGTTTACGAAGTCTCATCGGTAACCCTAAAGATAAAATACAACCTCTAGAAAAGTCAGGTATTTACGAAATCAATTGTAAAGATAAAAATAAGTCATGTGTAATGAACTGTGACAATGGACCTATACCGCATTCGTCATCGTTTTCGTTAATCGGAAATTAATGATACGTATCGGTTTGACCGTGCATAACATTTAGGTTACCTGTTTTTGTAGATTTTATTTTAATTTAGTTTTATTATCGCCTTGATAATGACAGCATTGCTGTTGAAATGCGTCGGTGTTTTAGTTAAAACTTGTGTGGTGTTTAGTGGGTTACAGTGTTCAAGATCCATTTTATACTCATATGGAGATCCAGTTATTTAAAGTTATCTTAGTTTCATGGTTGGTCAATATTTTACGTATAGCTGATGTACATAGGTACTTACAAGATATACTGTGAGCAGATAACTTAGTTTTATTTCCTTCTATTTTATCGTTAAATCTCTACATAAGAGGTATTTTCTGTTATAATTATAGTCGATCAATTATCAAATAATGTATAGACAAATACTAATATTTACCTGTAATAAAATATATCCCCAGGTCTGTAAGTCTATAAAATATGTAAGTCTTAAAATATATATATATTTCGAAACACGCACGGTAACGTATTTGTCAAAACTACAGTTCAGGTACCGTAATTTCCTGTTTTCATAAAAAACGAGAGACCTGTATGAGACCCCAGGTGGCAAAATTTAGCTGCTGTCTGAAGGAGATGCACCGTCAAACAATTATTATAAAATAAGAGGTCCTACACGTTATTTATTAAAATAAAACCATATATTATGGATACTCAATTATTTGATTCAGAAGTTATTGGTAGAAAAAGTGGTCAATACAGAGTTTATAAATTATTCATATTTTACACATGTAATTATATTGACAACAGTTGTTAAGCTATTAACTTATTTTAGAAAAGCTTGTGTATATGTACAGTGTGCGTCAGCAAAAATGTCATGTCTCTCGCAGCACGTCTTATGCCTCGTACACACCTAAGCTGCAACATGTAATGCAACGTATAACGCAACGCGTAATGTAACAAGTGTGGATGGATGTTGCACGTTGCAGTTGATGTTGCACCGAACGCGCGCTGATGATCCGCGCGATGTCGGTTTTTAGCGCGCCATCAAAGGAATGTTCGGTTGCAGTGTGGACGGAGATTTTGCTAGATGTATAGTGTGTACATACGTATATACGAACGCGCACAAATGTTATCTGGCATTTAAATTTATTCGTTTTTCTTCCACTTAACACTGTCATTAATAATATTTTATAAATTCTATGGTCGCGTAGACTGTTTTGATTTCTATATATTGTCTGTTTAGGAAAAGAAATTTGAAGGGTTTAAACGTTCACAGTCAGAATCACGCAGTTCTACTGGTGCGCTTGGAGTAAAAAGTATATTACTTACTTAATTCTGTGTAACCAAATTATCTCTTAATTTATTGCCAATGCACTAAATAATTATGGAAGATTGGGACGGAAAAAATACACTTTTGCTAATACGGCTCTATGAGGAAAAAGAAAATTTATGGAAACCAAAAATAAAGATTACAAAAAAACTAATTTAAAGTTAGATAGTTGGGATTAAATACGTGAAGCAAATTTTCGAGATCTGTACTTGACATTCGCAAAAAATTCTTATATTGACCAGTCAACCTTGCGATTTTAAGTCAAGAAGTAATTCGTTTTCACTTCGTTTTTCCTATAATTTAGTGCGCCACCATCTTCGTGGTTTTTTATCGGTAACTAATTCTTGTAAAAGTGTAAAAGCTGCAGACGCTACAGCCAGATGATTCGTTCACGCGCGCATCCATGCTCGACGAGCACTATGGAACATTTGCGTAAACGTAATGCGCGTTCTTTGTTGCACTGTAAAATTAAAACCGTCCACGTTGCATTACACGTTGCATTACATGTTGCAGCTTGAGGTGTGTACAAGGCATTACAGTCTATGTGCGTTAAAACTTCGGCTGCAGTCAGCATATACGGGGTCATGGTATGTCTTAAACACCGCTTTGATGTTTAAATAAAACTTATGAAATATATTTAGGGTGATAGTATTACGTGAGAATAAATACACCGCTTTGTATCCAAGCCGTACGCTCACGTTAGACAAACTATCGTATATTTGTATGATTTTATCAATGCAAGAAATGCAATGTATTAGAAAATACAATAAAGAATATGTTTGCCTGTTGTTGATTGTTTAGAGGTAGTCGGAAATAATTACGCACTTCGATTATTTGCTCTGGATAATCTTCTTTCTTTTGCATGGTTGTAGCGACTTTTTTATTAATTCTAATAATTTAAAATTACAGAACTCATCAGAAAATACTGGTGTTTACATTTTTAAATATTCTGTATACTTATTAATTTTATTATTATATCCGATAGGAAGACATTCCCAAGATAAATATTACAACTGGCGGGAACAAGTAATATACGTATTATATTGATTTTATTTGTAACTGTACAAATTTCTGAAATTTCTGAAATGCTATTAAGTCGTGCAAGTCAGTGTATTGAAGCGGAAGGGGACTATTTTGAATAAAATAAATCAATCTTGCCGCAATAAGCATTTTTCGTTCTTCTTTTAAAAAGTCCTGTTTGCTTTGACAGCACTGCGTATATAATGTAAGAACGGGTAAGTGCGCTTCTAAAGTATCCCCTTCTCCTCCCTAGCCCACCCCCCGCTAACTTATGATCAGCTTAATAGAGAGCTTTCAGTTTTCGGTCATTAACATGAAATATTATATACTACATCTGCTGCCAACAGGAGGCGATTTAGTATCAAAATTTTAAATGAAATTAGACTGATACTTCATTTTAAAGTGCTCACTGAGTATGGTATCAGGATAAAATTTCATAAACTTTATCCACTCATATAAGCATAGTAATAGAACAAAATTTTATTGCCTATACATTTTGTGCTTGCAGTTATTTGCTCAATATAAATTTAAAAGTCTTAGGTAGCTGTAAATTGTAAAACGTGTGTCTTTTATTAAGCCTATACTACCTTATGATTGTCATAAAATAGAATTTTATTGACATAAGTTCCACACTACCTTATTTAGTATACAATGTAGCTTTATTAAGATACAAATGTAAAAGTAAAAAAGATCGAAAAAATTATACTAAGTAATACAATAAAACACGTAAAATATTCTACATATTTGCTGTTCTAAATTGCTTTTGCTACTTGAACTTGAATAACTCCCACAGAGTGATTATTGTTCGTGGAGAACATAGAGATTCCTCCCCGGCAAAAAAGTGGAAGTTATCAGGCTCTGCAAAATGAACAGCATAATAATTTATTTTACACATACGGTTTGGTGGTAACGTGCTAAGTATTTAGACAACCCAAAACATATGTAAATAATAATAATTCATGCATTAGCATCTCCGAACAGCCTGCATTAATTGCAGGAGGCATCGCCTGCACATAAGTTATTATTACCTCTGCGGTTCCACATTTGCTACGGAATTTGTGAAAATACAGAAAACCAAATTCAGAAACGAAGTACCAGGATTGGAACCTTATTCTGTATGAATATTTTGTTGACAAATATATGTATGTATACATATAGATATGCTCAACCGTTAACAAGAAATGATGAAATTTTATTAGATAATGGTTTGAAATAAAATTAATGAAACGTTATATTTTCATGTCAAAATAATATATTATACCTAATATATTACTTTTTATTACATATTCGGAAGAAATGACTTACATTTTACTTTTTGGTTCTTCATCACATGTCGTAAATAAGAAAATGTAAATTAGTTCCCACAAATCTATATCTCTAGCAATTAATCTATTATGTATATTGCACGTTCAGAGATGTAAAGGTTAATGATCTTGTTGCTGTTATAAATCAAACAAGTCGCATAATAAGTTATGTATAAATAAATTTTCGTATTGTGTAGCAGTTACTAACCGGTGTTGTGTCAATATTAGCAGTATCTTATTGTGTTAGTCCAATACATGATTTGCATTCACAGAAAAGAATAACAATTGTGGGTATGGAAATTATGTTGTACTTACGTAAGAGGTATTCTGATGGTTTTATGTGACATTTGTTGTAGTTTGATGGTGGGGATAATTCAGAACTTTATATTCAAAGGGATTGTCGATTTTTTTTGTCAACGTTGAGATTTTATACGTTCTTATTTTAGAGTGTTTATTTTATGTTATTAATAATTATTGTTACATTTAAAAGTAATACTTTTTATGTTATAAGGGCTGCCGGGTTTTGACCGTGGCCAAAATTCCGTCATCAGAGACTCGGACTTTGGAAGCCTTCGATATCATTTACTACTTTTCATATTGGGCCCTGTAATTAGGAACAGCTTCCTGGTCTTCCAGTTGTATACAGAGTGGATACACAATTGTGAAGTATCGGTCAATGATGAAAAAGATGACTACTTTGGTTAGTACGCTTTAAGTATTTCTACGTTTTTATAAAAAATCTTTTATTTTGCGGTGTTCATTTTTATACCTCATAGTGTTTAGCGCTTCAAGTCGTTAGAGGAAAGATGTGCTTATACAACTAGAAATTTGTTTTATCCCAATAAAAATTGATTTTTCAAATTAAACAACATGAAACAATTAAAAATAGGTATCGTTGTTATATAAAATGGTTACACTCGGAAAAAAACTTTCTGTGTCAATGAAATGTGACATCAAGGAAGTAATAAAAGTTTGTCTGGGAAATGATTCAGAGAGAGAAAGAAGTTTTTTTGAAGAAAAATAAATCATCGAGAACATTTAACAACTACTACTACTTCTAAGTTTATTTTAGGATGTTGTTGTTCCATATTCCGAAAACGAATTTATAAGGTATTCTCGAATAAATTGTGAATTGTTTGGATAGCTGTGTCATAGATACAAATCAAGTGTCGAATTCAAACACTTAACGACTAATGGAAGGATAAAAAGTCCAGAATTTTAAATATTGATATTTTTATGGTTTGTTGGGCACGAAATATAATTATTTTTTCGAAACTAGTGACCGCTTCAATGTCACTATAAGTAGGGTTGATAGAATAGTAAAAGGAATTGCATTCATTAGTAATTTAAGTGGTGAATACATTAAATTATATGTGTTTGTGTCCAAAATACGTAATAATGTAATTCCAGATAGATTATATGGTACGCATAGTAATTGTAAGTCAAGCAAAGGATGAATACACCAAATAGAAAGGGGTGCAGTGCAATTCATTTTGAGGAAACATGCAACGAAAAAGAAAATATATATTTGCTAGTTACCCTCTGTTCGTGAGGCAAGGGTTTTCAGAAATTCTACAATATATTTATGAACAGATGTCTGATGTTTTATGCGGAGGTGTCTTATTTTATTTATATTACTGTATCTATATTTGGTACTTACAATTAGTTTTTTAATTGTTTAGTATATATAAATAGCATATTATAAATTACTTATTTTTCCTTACTACTTTTAAATAGGTAATTTTAATTACATATAAATATCTTCAGGAAAACTCAGCGTATCCCTGTCATATGTCATATCTACTATGTCATAGGTCTGTTGTTGCTCTAAGGTTGGGCTGTTTGTCCATGAACCTTTTTGTCCTTGATATGCTGCACTTATTTAGCCACGGAATTTTCGGTCTTTTACTGCAGAGGTCTTCAGCGAGGTGGGCCTTTCATGACGGTAGGTAAATCCATCGGCTGTAGGATCCGTCTCGTCACGACACGAGGTGAAGGACTGTGCGGATCTAGTTGCCCGAGATGCCGGATCAACGGGTTCTCCGACCGAGCAACCCTTTTCAGAATTTTTGGCGAGCGCCAGCTTGTGATCAGTGAAAGGCGGAACGTCGAGATCTCTATGGATCTGCACATTGGTCACAAATCAGGATGCTGAAACTATGATGCGCAGCACCCTGTTCTGCAGAACGTTGAGTCTCTTGATCTGCGACTTTTACAAAGGGTATCTACATACTATGTTCTTATAAAGACAATGGACATTTGTCTCGTCGACAAAAAAACTTAATTATAAACTTAGTCAATGTAAAGTAGACACAGAGCACGCGTTTGCACGCAAATCAACGATTTAGAGTATTGCTCCATTGTAAATTAAAAGCGTAAAAATATTTGTCATTTAATTAAACCATGCTGTATACCTACTGTATAACATGTTAACTTGTAACGAAATCGACACTGTCAAACCAGTTGATAAAAGCATTATCTACGATGACTGATTCCTCAGCCGGAAAAGACTACAGGATGAATAAGTTTCCAGAAATCTAATAATTAAGTACCCAAAAATTAGTTTGTAATAGCTATAGTTATAAAAAATATACAAAATTTTTGTGTTTGTTTTTGTATTTAAAGTAAAGCGTTCATTTTCTCTGTACATTTGGATACAAAAAGTAGGACAATTCTTATAACTCATTCTACCACTAGCATCTAATCTGAATTCGGGATATACAGCTCTTCTTGTTTTATTGACTTCATATAACTGTCTGAAAATACAAACTCATTAAATAAATATTTGCTGTTATTTTTAATTACTTACTCTTAAAATTCACAACAAGCTCTGCCACGACTAGTCTTTTTTTTGTGATTGATCTAATGTTTTGAATCTATTTACAATTTGTGTAGTTGTGAAGCGCTGCGGCTTATGATCGTTGAAAGAGGTATGAAGGCATATTAGTTTTAGGGAAATGTAAGGCAGTTTTAGAGTTAGGGGTACCTATATTAGCTATGAGAAAATACTGGAAAGTAAATGAAACTATTAATTGAACCATGAACTATCTACCACATAAACTTGGTCCTAAGAATTTCCTACTGAAATCCTAGGGATTGCCTGTTGTCTTGTGACGAACCCGTCTTGAAGGAAGTAAAATGTAAAAATATTTGCTTTTATGTACATATTCTTTTCTTGTTTCATTTTACTTAGAGTTTGATTCACTTTATTTTGTTGCGAATTATCAAGCGTTGCTGTCGAAACGCGTCGGTGTTTTAGCTAAAACTTGTTTGGTGTTTAGCGGGTTGAAGTGTTTAGTGATCTACTTCTGCACCAAGAGATACAGTTAAGAACTACTAATGTATTTATTATGCTCGTTTCCGTTGTGTATACACTTTACCGGTTTATCTGATTTCGTTTAATGTCTTTTTTGTACGTAAGTCAATTTAACTTAATTTGAATTTATTTTGAGTAATTATTTTGCGCATTTAACTGTTAATATAATTTGATTTGTATTAGCAATTTAGTTCAGTTCATTTTTATAAAAGCCTTTATGTCTCAGCGAAACATGCGCGCGTTTCTCCTCCTTCCGACAGTCTTCCTTATTCAGGGAACAAGTGAAGCGAGGAGAGATTCTTGCAGGACAAAATTAATAACAGAGTTCTCCTTCCGTGCTAGCTTGATATACTATTTTTACAGTCCCGACTGCGTACGACAGATGTACTTTTACGACTATTAATTTAAATTCCGATTAAATATTTAAAGTTTTCGGTAGTAATTATACTTGTTAATTAAAGCATAATTGCATTTCACAGTCACAGTAATTCTTATTTTGAAAATTTTACAAACAGGATAAACCCAGATAACACGATAGCATCTATTTGACATTTAATTTGATGATTTTATTTGAATTTGATTATTTTTCTAATTTTCTTATTTTCCTTGTCACTTACATTGCACGATACACGATCGCTTTAGGCGGTCGTTCCCTTTCCGCGTCTTGTAGACACCAAATCAAGTGCCTTTCCGTATATCTTTTTTATTTTTTGTGCCCAGCCAAAAAGAGGGCAGACTGATATTAAAATCTTCATTATCGAAGTTTATTTCTCACCATAATCACGCGGTCGCGTAGTTTAGGCCTAGTTTGCATCCACCACTTTGTTCCTCGCACACGATCAGCCGCGGCTGAGTCGAAAAGCACGATTTTTCAAAAAAGAGTCGAATTCCCCGATTAAACAACTTTATAGAGACGTCTTACACGCAAACCCCTGTGTAAATTTTACACCCTTTAGCAGAACTCCCTGGCCGTGAAGTTCACGAAAAATTAGTTTCAATATGATAAGCGCTTACCTGAGTTTACCCCGTTTGTTCTAAAAACACCTAAGTTCATATTAACTGACAGACCCTGTAGAAACTCAAGCGTTCAGATAGAGTTTTGTTAACTAGCATCGCGCAGAGTTTCGTATTCACAACTTTTCCGTATAGAAATACCCGCGAAAGAATACGCGAAACACAGTGATTTTGATTGTCATTACGAACACGAGGTTAGTCGAACACATTCATTGTGCGCATTGAAATCATATTTCATATTGAACTTGTCACGAAACTGTTTTTTCTTACGTGTTGTACATACATACATTATATATTTTATCCTACCTTTTGATCTTATGTTTTGTAAAACCATTTCATTTTGTTTTACTTTCACTAGATATATTTGTTCGTATATAAGCTATTGTAAATTATAATTCCCCATATACCCTAGGCATAAAAGAGCACCCTGATGGTTTATATAATTCCACTAGTCAACAAGAGAGATGCATTTCATAATTACCTCGTAAAAGTTTAAGTTATGCTCATCAAAACAAACAGACATTTTGCCGCTACTGTTCTGTCACTTGACGTTTAGCAAGGACCGGCCGACAAGAGAGCAGCCCACAGTAAGTCACGATAGCACCCCGAAAAGATAAATAAGTTCACCAGTTAGGTAACTTTTTTTGTAAGTAAATTTCTCTTGGCAATACCCAAAATACCCCAGACCGAGACTAGAAAATATCAGTCTTTTGCTAACCGTGAACAATAATTCACATTCCTTGGACCATAGACGCCATCCATTTTAAGTGAGCAATACTTCAAAAATCGACGTTGTATCTTCTAAAAAGACAACGAAAAATAAATTCATCAAGGTAATCCAACTTGAGATAAATATTGAAAAATTGCTAACTACAAAACATGCTTTTAAAAATAGTGAATTATAGAGGATTTTGTAAGTATGTAAATAAAACAGATCTTAGTTTTAGACGCAGACACTCACAGCAAAGCATACTGAAAATAATAGTTTGATTAAAGGGTAACTTACAATACAAATACTGGATTAACGATGTAATTGAGAATAAAATATATAGATGGACGAAAAATTGTACACACTTTATGATAAATACCAATACGGTTATATTCAGAAAGATTAGAAAAATAGGTATATGTATCTTACAACACGAATACAGTGTTTGAATTCTTAAATGTTTCGATCGTTTTTTGTCAGATTATATTATAAAATATAGAGGTTACAAATACGACAAATACATTCAACTCGTTACTTTGTATTTCCGCTTTGTTGCAGCACCAAGTGCAGCACTGTAAAACAGCTGGTTTAAATTGTTGTGTAAATTGTACAAATAAGGAGAGGGGAGGAGGAGAACATTGTTTTGAATCTAATGCTTACAAATTCGAACCAATTTAATAAGTGAAGTGCATGCTAGTGTGCTGTTTAAATTTTTCGGAAATTTGGTTTTTTATCGAAAATATTAAATGGAAACGTACATTATTTATTACAGATTAAAAATGCAAGCTAAATTACCAACAAATCGGCGAAAACCGGGTATCGCTATCTTTCACCTATGCGAAGATATCTTGTAAATGGTAAGAATTTCTTCTATAAATTGAAATTATTCTGCTTCCCCTGAACGGAATTTAGCAAATTTTGGTCTTATTGAAAAGGATTTTTTCTTGGCCTGTATTTAGTGATTCAAGCTGTTTAATATTATTTTGTCCATCACCGCTAGAGGGCGTTAAGGATATTAAAATATGTACATTTTGTGATTTTTGAAAAGAACAGTGCGTACGTTTGCTGTAATTTTTTATATTGTGCTGTATACTTTGGTTATTTCTACTAACTAGTAACTTTTTATAGAAAATTAAAGACCAGGGAAAAACTACCTAGATCCACCGTTGATTATAAAATTGTTTGTGACTCTTGCAACCTTGCGGATGACTGATGGATGAGAGACGTAAGTGCTAGTTATATCTTTACTGAAAATTGGATAGGTAATAGTTTAACTGCTATTTTATAGATTATTCAGTAAAAACTTAGAGCATAAATTTACTGTTCTGTGTAGTGGTCTAAAATCACTTACCAAAGCATTAAAACGTTCCGCGTGTACGTTAGATTACTTAAATTCCAGGTAGAAGGCATGATTTCTGAGAATACTATTGAAGCAGGAAGTACATACATATGTCAAGCTAAAAAACAAGTCAGATAAAGTTTTTCTATCGCACATTAAACGGTAAATATGCACGCGTGAAGGAATGAAAACAAGAGCGTATTGCTAATTAAATATTTTATTGAGAACTATTGGCAATTGACACGCAAAGCTATATAGAGTGTTGTGCAAAAGTAACGCACAAACTAATTATTTTTTAATCGATTAGTATTTTTCATAGATTATCTATCGGTATTATTAAATTATTTCTGTTGTCATCATTGTCAAATATATGACGTCATACGTTTTTAAATGCCATATATAACTTTTTGACATATTTTTGAAAAGTACAAATACACAACTTTTCAACAAACCTTCATTTTAAATGTTGTTGTGTATTAGCCCGTACAGCACAAAAACCTTGCAAAATGATTTCAGAAATATTTCACTGAAACATTGATAACATTGCGTAAATATTTCGAAAGGTTGTTGAAATATTCCAGAAATATTTATGTATGCTAAAATGTCCGCTAATATTTCAAACTTTTGAACATTTATAAATATTGTATAAATAATATGACAGATACGTTTTGTGAATATGTCGGACATATTTCTATAAATATGTATGAAAGGTAAATGAAACAGAATACTTAATTAGCAAATAAATTGATATTATTTATTAAATTTATATTACAAATAAAACATTGAATATACTGAGGCTGACCTCTTCTCTCCTAAAAAAGATGGATGTAATTAACAGGGATATTAACACTGTATTATAATACGAGTTAACATGAACGTTATTGCATTGACACACCTAATTATATTCGATGCACCAATAGTTAATACTTACTTTTTATAATAATGGATTGTATCACTCACTATAATGAAAGCATCACCCGTGTAACGGCAGTGAACATCAGTGAACATATGAACAATATGAGCTGACCGAGCTGACATTGGCACGCATAAGTTATGAATTTATGAATGCTTATGAAGTTGAGCTGGGCCATATCCCAGCTAGCAGACTGACGTATTTATTACGTATTTTATACGGCAACATTCGTCAAAGACGTCATATTACTAAAAATAAACGTCTTATTTACGTAATTTGTAAAACCTATCTGAGACGTCATTGCTTTACGTAAAAATTACGTCGCAAATACGTCCTTTTAGACTTCAATGGTAATATAATTTGATGATATTCGTGACTCGTCTTACACTGACATCTGTCCAGTTCTCACTGGTGTTGGTCAGTGTTACGGCAGTGTTGTTATTGCAGACACGCTGATATGAGTGTTCTGCAATATCGTTTCTATAATATATTTTTTAAAGCTTATTATTTCTTGTCTTTACTCTAATAATAAACTTTTTTTGAAATAAAAAAATTGTAACCATAATATAAATAAAATAAACTATAGTGTTAACCGTTAAAATTATAGTAGTATCATAAATAAGAATTCAAATTGTATTTCGCGGTTAAAGCGGGATGCTGCAGCGAATAGTGCCGAGTTGTTGGCGAGTGGTACCGAGTCTGGCTTGGTCTGGGCTTAAACCGTCATTTCATAGAGCGCGTGTCGATGCAGTAATGCAATATTTATTTGTATTTATCCTATTTATTAATGGCGTATCGTGAAAAAAAAACGTGCTAAAAGTGTGAGTGGAAAGTGCTATTTACAGCGTTTGCTGCACAGGTAATAACAACATAAACCAACTATGAAATATTTGCGGTTTCTGTAAATTTATTAGGTGGCTTTATAAAATGGCTTATATTGGAATAGAATTTGAAGACGAAGGTGGACTGGCTATCGTCCATTCTACATGGTAAACACCCCGTAAAAAAGAAGTATTTTGGCCTGCCTTCCGAAAGCAACACCAATTTGATAAAGTGTTATTAAACCACGAGCAACCTGAGGAGGAATGGAAATTTTATAAAGTTTCGCGTCTTTTTTTTGAAACAGGTACGTATACATTGTGACATTATTGTTATAAATTAATAAGGCGTCACTAACTGTAGATGATTATGAGAGGGCAAAGAAGAAATTAAAATTAGCAGAAATTACATCGGACGTGCAAAGTGAATGCGAAGAGATAATACAAACTAAACAGAAAGGAATACAAAAAAACCATTACAGCAAGTATGTAGACGTTTAAAAGAATTCGAATTTTCATTAAATAGTTGTGAAGGTGTGCAAGATTTTGTTACAGAACATTTTAAATGTAATGATGAACATAACACAGGACCTCTTATGTCACAAAATCATCAGTCTCATAAACAATTTAAGAAAATATATTATAGAAATTTTCTGCTAACTGCTGTATCTCACTCTTCTGCCGATTGTTATTGTCTTATTGAAGAGGGTTCTCATAATGTTGTAGTTGAAGTTCATAATATTCTTTTAAATGTGGAAAGTGAAGACGTCATGCTTATTGGGAAAAATTTTTAGGCTACTCTTTTTTGTATAACTACCCTGTCAATTCTACGGATTTAAATATATTTAAATTATCAAATTTGCCAAAGGATCTTCAAATTTGGAATATCAATTGCATGATGGCAAAATGTATTGTATTACCAAATAACTTAGATCTTATTACTAGAATTTCTTTTCCTTTGTTACATACACTATAGTCTTTTGAAGAAACGTTGTAAGTTTTTTCAGATTTTTTAAATAAATATTATGTGTATATCTACACTTTTTATTAACCTCCTCTTTTACATTAATGTAACGTCTGATTTACGTAATAGTAAGATCATATATACGTAACAATATTACGTAGTTTTTACGTAAAAATATGACGTCTTTGGGCTGTGACATTTTCCCGTCTTTACGACGTGATTATTACGTCACAACTTGGTCATTTATTACGTAATAAGTCACCAGCTATGTACGTAAAAATAACGTCACTCTGCTACCTGGGATGTTCACATCATGTCGTTCGGCAACAATTGAGTGCGTGCTCGATTATATAATCGCTACATTAATTAAAAGGTTTGTTTGAAAAATAATTTACCTAGATAAAAGCTAATTATATATTCCACAAAAATTTAATATCAATAATAAAATAATCAAAATCACTAATCTAACCAAAGGCTGATTAGACATTTTGAAATAACTTTAATTAATAATCTGTCTGTCAGCTGTCTGAAACATTGTCAAGAAATATTTCAGTTGCAATGTTTCTGATGCATTCCTGAAATTGACTATTTGTAATGAAACCACATTGAGACGTGTCTGACATAAGTTAGGTTAAGTGTGGGGTTAAGTGGAAGAACAAATACTGCAAATTGTAGCAATCTGAACTTCGCCTCATTTTCAGTTGTATTATTATGGGAATTTGTAATTTATGTTATCGCAAAAATAAAAGACTGTTATTAGTATTATTATTATATTTCGGACACTTCTTGTGCTGTATGGGAGCATAGTCTCATAGATGGCTCTGCCACACGGCCGTTGGGACACACCCACATCCATGTAGCAGTTGTATGTACTGGCAGTTAAATTAATAAAAGTACAATAGACGCTCGCTTATGTGAATACTCGATAATGGAAACTACGGTCATGTGAACAGAAAATTCTTACTATAGGATGAAATGGAACACCCGGTAATGTGAACAAGCATGTACAACGTACAATTCGATAATGTAAACAGTTTAGGGTATCGGTTATTTCCCAATTTGCTTGTAACATAACCGATGTTAATTTATGGAATGACGATAAAGAGATGGATGAGATACACGAAGAGGAGGATGCCAAGTGTAAACTCAAACCAAAATAAGACATTATTTCTCATAATAATGTAAAATGTACTTTTTATTTCATATTATGTATTGTGTTATTTATTATTTATCTTTTAATAAACATACATTGCAATTTCTTTATAAATAAATCGAGTTCGCTAATGTAAACTTTCAACAAAGTGAACTGGTGCTAGGCTGATATCGTTCACATGAGCGAGCGTCTACTGTATTCAGATAACATGTTCGAAAATAAAACAACCTGTAGAAAGACTGTAAAAAAGAAAAAGCATAAAATCGTTGAAAAGATCGAGGATCGAGTAATACACAGTAACATAAAAAAAGAAGAAAAAAAAACAAAATGGAAGTATTCCGACCGCCGAAGCCTCTAGAAATTAATGAAAATCTTCACTTGAATTGGAAAAAGTTTTTACAACAGTATAATATATATTTAACAGCCAGCGGACAAGACGAATCGGTTATGAAAACTAAAGTTGCAATCTTATTAAATTGTCTGGGAGAAGAAGCACTAGAACTATTTAACTTGTCGACAACAGATCAACAAGACCCAAGTAAGATAATAAATGCGTTTGAGAAGTATGTGTTATCAAGGAAAAACATTATCTACAATAGAAAGAAAGAGGATGAAGAGACATTCGACAATTTCTTAACTGATATTAAAAAATTAGTTGCAACATGTGAATTTAATGATGAGACTGATAATATGCTTAGAGATCGAATTGTTATAGGAACTAATACTATTATTGTGAAAGAAGGGTTACTGCGAATGCCAGATTTAACCTTAACGAAGGCTGTAAATATCTGCAGATCATCAGAAATAAGCAGAAAACAGTGTGCTACAAGAAAAAAGTAGCGAGAAGACAATTGAAGCTGTCAAAGAAGTATATACATAATCCCGATGAATTCCGCTGCCGGGACTGTCAAAATATCCCAAAATTTCTCAAATTTTTTCACCACAGTCGCATTTCACCATCTCAGAATATCTTAAAATAGGCCAGTCTAGCACTCATCCAAATATTGCCGACGTGAACAAGACCTTGAATCCAGAAAGCTTCTCTTCCTTCATTTAAAACTTTCCAACACACTATCTGCAGGTGATTGGTCCATGATAAATCGTATTTCTTTTATCCAAGCCCAAATAACCTCAGAAGCCATTAAAACAGCCAAATGTTTTTCTTCGATGAAGCCTTCTCAATAGAACTTGTCCAAAGTGAAACGTACAGTCGTAGTTGTATAGTCGTAGTGCTGCTGTCAAGGAAACGCAACTGTCATTCTGGACAAATCAGAGTAAGTGGGTAAACTATCAGATCTCTTATTGCAAACAGGTATGCAGTTACACTTTATTGTCGCGTAGTCGCAGCTCAGTTTGGGCACATGATATTCTGTAGAACACCTTTTATAGGTTTGGAAATATTATCGTTGGCATGTATTCTAATGGTTTAGGCCCTAAACCTATATTTAATGCCCTAAACTTTAGGGCACTAAATATAGCAACTCTTTCAATATCAAAGTTGTTTGCAAGATGTCATGTCATCTTGTGACAATCAATTGTCATAGGAGAATGTAACGGGGGTTACCAGGGCAGGTTTTTGATTTTGAAATGAAAAAAAAAAGTTGTTATGAAAAAATTTTGTATTAAAATTAAAAAATAAAGACATTTGATAGAATATTGAGTGTTGAAAATTTTCTTTATACGTACAAGTGGTTATAGAGAAAAATAGGGTACACTACAAAAAGAAAAACGATTGAAAGAGAGCAGGTTGGGTTGCCGGACTGCGGACTGCTTGGATTAAAGATATTATAAGAAGGGTGGTACACTTGAGGGGAGGAAACTGATAATTGTGCTGTTGCGCATTTCCTGTCATACTGATTTACAGATTACGACGTAGTGTAGCAAGGTAGAAATATTATAAATAATTTTGATAGTGCGCGAACTTAAAAACAAAACCCTGAGTTAAGTAATATATTGTGTGAAATTATCAACCTGTCAAGAGTCTCAATTGCTCAAAGTTTCTATAGCGGTATATACGTTTATGAGTTGCTTCTTTTTATTTGGACAATGGAAAACTTGTCTGTTAAAAATAATGGCATTTATAATAGCGCGACTAATACACTAATACAACGTCTATAAATGGTTCGAATTTTTCTGTTTCATTTCATATATCCAAATTATTTAAATCAAATCTTCAATATCGTCAGATTTTGGCACTCCTTTCTGAGTTTGGTTTTCTGTAGTTTTCCAAATTCCACGGCAAATGCGGAAAGGTTACATCTTAAGTCGGTCTACAGCCGCAGGCGTAATAATAACTCATGGCCAGCCGATGCCCCCTGTAATTGGTGCAAGCTGTTGGGGGATGCTAAGGCATGAATTATTATTATTATATAATTGTTTACCCAGACTTTTAAAATTAATTAATAGTTATTAAATATTTAAGAACAAAGTTGGGGAGTCTTTGTTGGAGGATTTGTTTTATACTTTTAAGGAGTTCGTGTCGGCGACTATTTGTCTAGCGTTTGTTTGTTTTAAGTATTTCTATTTTGATTAGGATTATTGTCTTAAGTATTGTCTTTGTTGTGCATAAGATTGTAACTTCTTTTTGACGTTGTCAATATTCCTTTTGGAATCCCATGACGACAAAATAAAATAAACAAATAAATCTTACGACAACAGTTGTAGTCAGAAAAAAAGCCTTTTTGTATGGTGAAGGCAAGAAATCTAAGAGAAATAAGTTTGACTGTACTTAATAAGCAGCAAAAAATGGGGAATCATTTCTAGTATCAACTCCATAGAGATGAAATGAATAAAATTAAATCGAATCTCTAAGTTTGTTTCCGTAAATTTCTTAACATCACTTCATTTCAAATGTACCGTCACTGTATGTTTCTTAAGGTGTAAGTTTTACGCAAACTTTAAGTTAAACTTCTTCATTAATATGGCTGCTGTTGCTGGATAATTAGGCGCAAACACTGCCCTTATATAGTAACAGTTGGAGAACTAATTTTGTTGGTCATCAATAAAATTATGTAATATATTCTTTTGTGTACACAGTAGAAGGAGAATAATAAATACATTATAGACTGCAGGTCTATAGCAAGAATGTGTTCACAAGATAAAAGTAATATTATCTATAATCGCAATTAATACGATTACAGAAGAAGTCATACTTCTTATTCTTATTTACTAAGAAATAAAATATCAAATTTAAACAAAGAAAACTGCGTACAGAAATCAAGAATCTAAAGGATATTGTGAATGACAAATATAACTCTTCGCTTATATGTAGATAGTGATGCAAATCGATCAGCAAAACCTCAAGTCAAACAAACAAGACCGAGAAAAAACTCAGCCAAAGGAAAATTGCAAGAAATCACAGAAGTGCATGACAAAGAAATAAACAATTTAACCGCAACAACACTGGTAGATGAAAAATCACAATAAAAATCATTTAGTTATTCAAATGTACTAAAAAGATTGAAAATAAATCCAAATATATAAAATAATATTGATGAAATGGATGGTTTTCAGGTAGTAGAGCGATGTAAGAAACATAACAGAAATAAAACAATTATTGGATCTGCAACTTCTATGAGCAGTTATGGAATATTCATACTTATATGTCTCAAAATTATGTAATGATACCAATGTAGAACAATTAGTTACATATTTAAAGGAAAACACTTTTTTCGATGCGAAATGTGAAAAAATGACTTTGCGACGTCCCGATATATTATGTAATGTGAAATTTGATTTAATTAAGAAAAGATTAATAATTAAGAAAATTCGAGCTATACTCTTTAAATTGAAAATTGGGGTTTTAATAAAAAAATCTCAGAGGTTCGCAAATTCTTAACTCTACAGCAGATGTAGAGAACAGAATACGTACGTTGAAAAAAAATTACTGAAACAATTAGTGAAAAGAAAATTCTAGTTACACAAAACAAAAAATTAAAGAAGTCAGAAAGATGTTTTACAAAAAAAAATACATTTATTTAATTCAATAAACCTACAAAAATTAGTTTACACTGTTCAGAATTGCGTGGCAATTACCACAACTAAATTATTACCTCTTTAAAACCTTTTGGAATTTTTGAAAATTTTTTCCACTTTAAGTTGGGACTTTTTTTGTATTAAAAAAAAAATTCAGGTTTAAAAATTTTAATTTTAATTAAAATAAGTAAGTTTTACCTTTTTACTTAATATTCTATTTATTAAAAAAAAAATTAGGTACTAATTTACGAAAAAAAAATTTTTTAATTTTGCAAATATTATTTTTGGACTTCGAAAAGTTTTATTTTCCACAAAAAATATTTTTCTTAAAATTTTAGAACTTAAAATTACTTAAAATTAAATTACCTTATTTTACGTGTGTGAGTGCGTGTGTCTGTGTGTGAGATTTCGAAAGCTTTCTGTTCGAGTTCTTCTGGACGTGATGATGGTGGCTGGCCGTCTTTTTCGTAGGGGTATTGAAATTCAGGGAAATTTTTATGTTTAAAGTACTTTTATTCGAAGATAATAATAATAATGACCGGTTATTTGAGCTCAACACCATGCACCATGCATGGCTAATTACGTAGAGCAAACGTTCTGTTCAACAATCTATGCAAAAAGAGGGGGTTTGTTGCTATCGTACGGCTTTAAATAGATGATTTGCAATTGTCTCCAAATCTGTTCAGAAATACATTTCGATAGTTTTATGTCAATAACAGTAATTAAGGGCCGTTGGTGGATTAATTTCTACAGGTTCGGTCAAAAATCGTGTTATACAGGGTCATCGTAAAGTTCTTAATTTTAATTACCACCTACTTTTTCTTCTTTAAAATGCCCCTAACTCGTTGATCTTTCTTCGTTTGAGGGTAGAATTTAATTGAGTAATTTTGTTACAATATTTATGTGTATTTGTGCACAAATTAAATGATATAAAATTAATTAATTACCTTAAAACATATGATTGAAAATATTGTGGTGAATTTAACATCTTTCTGTCCTTGCCGTTGGCTGGACTTATAGTAAGGTCTTTGCTGACCAACACCCCCCTTCTACGTCAGACGGCTACTGAGCCAAAACATGACATCGCCTCGTACATATGCGAAGAAAATACCGATGATGTCAACTTGAAGAGTTTAACATTCTCTATGATTGGGATAATGTTGAATTAAAATAAAATGAATGAATTCAGAAAAATACTTCGCATGTGTGCAATCGTGTTAATGTTACGTACTTTTATAAACTTAAATTAAATTGAATTAAGAGAAATACACAGATCCGATAGCTGGTTGTAATTCATAACTATAAAATTAATTTAGTACTTTTTTTTTATTTTCTAGATTACCTACACCTAGATGCTCATCTGTCAAATGAAAAAATGGAATTTAAGTGTATAATAACATTACAATATTCATCTTTTAAAGTTGGTGTTCCTTTCATGAACTTGATGAAATTAAAGGATCCTTCCATTTGGTATACTGGAACCTTGTAAATAATTTTTTATGGAAAACGGAGCCTCCGAAAGTGAAATAGTAACTAGTAGTGTTCAAAACAACAATTTATTACACGGCTGTGTTGTCAATATTCTATATAAATATGCAATGTTTATCAAACAGACTAGAAGATCTAGAGTTATTGATTTGTGAAAGAGATATTGATGTTCTATGTTTTGTTGAACATTGGTTATCTGTTGAACAAATTAATCATGTGAGAATAATTGATTTTAAGTTATGTTCCAAATTTTCTAGGTCAACTTATAAACATGGTGGAGTATGTATTTTTATAAAAAGAAATCACAATTGTGAGAACTAGTTTAGAATATAGGTTTTTAACGAATAAAAAAATTTTGAAATATCTGCTGTAACAGAACATCATCATAAAGTCATTATTGTAGTCATATACACATAGATCGCCTAATGGTAATATAAATATTTTTTAAAATAAACTGGGAGAAGTATTAAGCTATTTAGACACCTTCAATTTATTATTCTCTTATGATTTTTGGTGATTTCAACATTAACTTTTTAAATAATTCTAATGAACTTAATGACTTATGTGGTACATTTAACTTACGGTGCTATGTAGACTTACCAACCCGAATCACATCATCTTCAGCAACCTGCATTGACAATTTATTCATCAATGTTGATGAAGAATTATTTTCTTTAGATGTTAGAGATCCACTGTTAACGGATAATTGTGCAATTTATCTTAACTTGATGACAAGCAAACCAAAAGTAGTTTCAAGATCGAAACGATTTATAACTGAAACAACGAGTAATTTTTATTTGAGTTTAATGAAAGTAGACTGGGAACCAATGTTGATAAAGTCATCTGCAATCGATGCGTTTAATGCATTCTTTTCTTTATTCGTTTCATTGTTGAACAAGAGCTTTCGTATCGTAGGAAAAATACATTTAATGTACCTAAATGGTTCGATAATAGATTACAAGATATGAAAGAAAAACTTTCTTTTCTAAATATTATCTTTTGTACTCTGAAAACAAAAGAATCGGAATTTTCCAGATCAACTAAAATTAAGTAAGGGTAGTATAGGGTAGAGTTAAGTATAAGGAAACCTATACATGTACGATGCAAAATGTTTTTCTACTTACAATCGTGTATTCATATACAGGATGTTCCATTTAAAAATCACGACTTTTCTTGAATTGAAGATTACTTAAATAATCATTAAATTTCGAACACCCTGTAAGAGTATAATTAATTGTTTATGGGTTACTCAGAATCTTCTACCTTTGGCTGTCTCCAGTAAAAATATGACGCAGTTCAGTTCAATTACACCATAGATAAGTGTTTTTAAAAAGTGCATTAAAAAACCAAAAATATCAGAAAAATCAAAATAATGCAAGAACGGCTAATTTTTGACATAAGAAACCTTAATACAAACTATTAGATCACTTTATAAGGAATCTAAAAAAGCAATAAAATATATAATATTCCATTTAAAATATCAAAGTTGGCCATGACTTCCGGTATAACCGAAAGTGCTTCATGAGTGAAAATATTTTATTTTGAGAGACCAAATAACAAGATTACGTATTCCATATTTTCAAAGCTACCCTATGACGTTGACATAGAAAACTTCTAACGAACGGGTTACGTGAAAAACCCTGTATATAAATCTAGCGAGCGTGGCGTGATGCAGATCGGCTCCACTCCGAATGTATAGAACACCTCCCGTGAGAACGCCGAAGAGTCTAGTCCGCGTTGCAATCAGTGTTAACATTTGTCAAGTTAGGGCCAAGTTAGTGATCTTGTGGTTTATATAATTATTTAAATAAACAGTAAAATAATAAGGCCGTGTTTACTGGTGAAGGGCCAGCACGTAGCCAATAAATTAAAATACTGATAACAAAGAAATTACAAGAAATACCACGCTCGAGCCCCAAGTCAGACCAGCGAAAGAAGCGGATAGTCGGTGGGAAGAACCAGCGTCAACGAGCGTACGCGTAAAAAGAAGTGTTAAAGGTATTTGGCCATAAAACTAGTATATCTATACATATATATACAGTGTGTTTCAGTTTACATGAAGACAACCAAATAAATTGTTTATTAGCTACGCAATCATTATTAAACTTTTATCAGTGATACTGGCCATTAAGATTAATATTTTTGTACGAATGAATTTTTGTTGGAGTATAAATCTGGCCAACTATGATTCAAATAAAAACTAGGGTTTCTAGTGAAGTCATATTAGAGTCCATTGTAAAATTCACACATTAAAATACTTATAACTGCCTAAGATAGCGCGATTTAAAAATTGGACCTTTGCTTTTGTTTTTCTGGAAAACTATTTATTTTAACTCTTACTTCATAATAAACTTTTTTAATCCTATTTCCTTGCTCTATATGCTTGGAAAATTAAGGCAGTCAAACTCCTTACACCCTGTATATATAATTGCTTAATTTACATAAAGAATAACATTAACAGTTTTCCATGTCTTTCCGATAGTCATAACTATAACACTAGAAATATGTGTAACTTACAAATATCTCTCCACAGATTGTCTATTTGTCAACGCTCACTTTAGACCAAGGTATAAAATTTTACAATTTACTTCCACAATATATTAAAAACTTTTCATTAAGTCGATTTAAGTTCGAAATAAAAAGAATATTTTTACAAAATGCTTTTTATAGTATAAGCGAATTTGGGGATTATATTTGATTATTTTTATTTTCTTAACATACCTAGGTACTAATTATGGTATTGTTTACTCTGTATTCAGTTATTCGTATTATTATTTGCTTTACTTTTATATTGTTCTTCTTTTATATTTTCTTTCTTTGACATTCATTCTTGTGACTTTCTTGGAATACCTTTGTTATTTTGAAGAAGTAAATATATTATTATTATTATTATTATAGATCTGTAAGTCACTTTTATAAAGGTTTAGTAACTACAGAATGCCTAAATTCAGAAAATTTTATGTTTTTTTGTCAAATCAGGTTATGATGAGTTGATTTTTGAGGTTGTTCTAAATCCATCTACACTCAACTGTAAAAATTGCAGTGTAAATTACACTGCATTGAAAAGCAAAGGAAAAGGCATATACTTATTAATCTAAGCTTGAGTTAGTTTCTAACATGGATAAGACTTCTACAAATATAACTCAAAACCTCATCTCTCAAATCATTTCATAAAACTTGCAACTAAGATCTGCTTTTTTACCAGCTCTCAGTTATTAAGTATACTTACAAAATTTGTTGTTATATTACGAATGCAACTTAGTGATAATGGACAAGTGCACAGATTTTTCACTAGAGAATGCCATAATTACGCCGTCTGGCTAATGCATTAAGATTGCTTACGTTAGGCAACGATCTGTAGCGGTCATCGCTATAACAACACTGCTCTGATTTTTTATGGCATGACCGTCCAGTAATAATTTGCCTACCCCTTGTAGTTCATTAGAACTTCCTTCAGTTTTTGAGAAACGAAACAAATTCAGTTAGTTGGAAAAATTTGCTGGTACAGATGTGAACTTACTTGCGTAAAAAAGATGCTATGTTGCTCCATGATCATAGTACCTAAAGAACTTGCTTACTGCAAGTATGACGCACGTTCGTTTTAGAAATAGCAATCAAATTTAAGTACGGAGTCATACACATATTACATATATAGTTTTCTGATGTCAACTGTTAAGCATGTATATCTTTTGACTTCCTACACGAATAATGCAATATTCAATACAAAACCCATCGTTTCGCTCTTGTACCTCTCCGACATTACCACTGCCTTGTTATAGAAATTGTAACATTTACTTCCTAGTATTTGTACATACTGTTATTCTATATTGACAAAACATTGCAACGTTACAACAATATAATTGTATCGCGATCTGACCTCAAACGACCTTCACTAACAAAAGGAACTTGGTCGTTCCAGGTTTCGAGATCTTTTCTGAATAACTTCGTGAGATTCAGATATTTATGAACTGTATGTGTTAGCGCGAATGAAAAAGAAAAAGTCTTAACGTTAACAAGCGCTGATGTATGCATACAGTCCGCGACAAAATAATATATTTTACGTTTTAATAAGAAAGCAGCAGTTTGCAGTAGTCGAGTAAGCATATGTATGTATTAATGTTACGATAGTAGTTACTTAGACACTTTGTAAAATGAATGCTTATTTACCAGTTTAAAAATTGTTATTAATTTTGGTTATATAGATACTGGAGCACTTCAATCAAATAATTTTATGCGCTAAAATAATAGCGTTTAGCAATGGTTGAGTTTTTCTACGCTTTCGGTGCTGTAATAAGCAACTGTAATATATTTTTCAAATATTTGAATACAGAAGGATGTGTATCCTTGTGTAACTATATAACTACACTTAACTATGGACACGGTGTTGTGTCCATAGTTAAGTGTTCACCGTTGCTAACATCCTTAATATTGGAGCTACGAAGTTCTTTAAATTAGTAAGTTGATGATATCTTTTATTCTATTTGAAATGGTGAAGACAGAGGAATTACTGAATATTTTGTTTCCGAGAAATTTACAAAAATTCTTAATGAAAAGAATATTTTGAACCAAGGATTATTAGTACAATACTTGTTGCGTTTATAGTATCTAATAAGATTTTCGGAAAATGTTTCAAAATTAACTAAGATCCGTTTCCTAATACAAAATGCTACAAAATTCTTAAATGCAGATTTATTGTTTTGCAGTTGGATCAACGTAAAAGGTATTGCTTATTTGCGATTGGATGTTCCGAAAATGTAGGGATAATTTCGAGATGAGTAAATACCATCTTCAAAGAATAATTTATTAACGGTGAATGCATAACCACAAAAAACTGTTTACTTGATACTACTGGAAAAACCTGTATGTGTTTCTTTATTCAGGCATTGCCTACTGACATAAATATTATTATGAGAATTATCAGAAAATACAAATGCTTTTTTATTTGCTTATTTTTACATTTACAGTAGTCATGTAATAATAATATTTGTTAAGAATATTGTTTCCTTCAAGAATTTCTGAATGAAGGCAGGATGTTCTATTTAAAAATGAAAAATGATGTTTTTGTGAATATCTCGAAAATGGAGAAGTTTTCAAGGATTGCACATATAAAACAATGAAAACATTGCCATTTTGAGGTCTGTATAAAAAATTAAAAGAAAAAATGTTTGCTTTTGTAATATATCTAGAAACAAGAAGCCCTTGCAATATGGTAGTATTTTGTATGCTACATTATTATTTCTATTCTTTTCATAAAATTATTCTGAAATTTCCGACAAGTGCTAATGACATTTATATTAACGCAGCGATCGTATTGATTGTAGTAATGACCAGTTTGTGTAACCTTCTAAACTCTAAAGATAAATGAATATATATTTTAATAATTTTAATAGAAGCGCAGATTGGCAGATCTAGAATATTATTTGAATACATTATCATTGTGTCGCGAACTGTACATTAGGTATATATATGTATGTACTATATCCGTCCAAGCTTGAGCAGCAAATAATCCGCTTAACCACTCTCTTTCTTATCGTCGTGTCAATAAACGTGTATTATATTTTTCACAAACGAATTTAGTTACCTATTTCGTGAGTGATCTCTTTCTGACATTCTAACACCTACTTCAATAAAATAAGAATTTAGATCATAGATAAAAGTTTATTTTAGTTATCTTAGAGCAATGCTTACATCTGCGTTGTACGACATAAATTATTACATTTTATATATGTACATATAGGCGAAGGTCCGGTAGTCGATACCATTTTTATTGCAAAACTAGAGGCGAACATAAAAATTGTAAGGTCGCCATGAATACGACCAGATTTTTTACTGATGTGTTGTCTTTCTTAAATTTACATGAATTCAATAACAATGTTCATGCTGGCGAAAATTTACCAGTTTTATCAAATTATGACAATATTGAAGTCATACTATGCCATATTCATGCTGCTACTGAGGATAGGTTTCATCCAGCCTTACTGCAATTTTTGTAACACAGTTTGTTATCGTACATAACATGAAATCTGGGACTATAGTTACTTAATATACGGCAAGTTGCTGTTTGATATACATACATACAAGCTGAATATACTGTCCAGAAAAGTGTTGCTGTTTGATATACATACATACAAGCTGAATATACTGTCCAGAAAAGTGTTACAGCGTTGGAGTTCGTGCTTAGTGTCAGAAGTGATACTCAATACAGGGTGCCACCTAATATAACTACAGTGAGTCGCATGGGCTGTTTTGTAGAAGGAAATCATGCATTTAGTGTTATATTATAAAAATGCGTAAAAAGGTAATAAAGTAACATTTAAGAACATTAAATATGTGTTATGCAAAATAAGAACATATTACATGGCGCTGCGACAAAGTAATTAATTGTGAATAGTTCCGAGATAAAGGAAAAACGAGTTTTTACATCAAAAGTACATGCATATAAAACAAAATGGAGAATCTGAGGCAAATAGGACAATTAAGTTTAACTGGTGATCCAGCAGAAAATTTTAAAAGATGGCGCCAAAGATTTGAAATATACGTAGAGGCATCTGGAATAGGAACTGGTACAGATATAACAGAAGAAAGAAAAGTGGCTATTTTGTTGCACATAATAGGTGGAGATACACTAGAAATTTATAACACTTTAGATCTAAAAGAGGAGGAAAAGAAAGATTATATTAAAGTGTTAGATAAGTTACAATTGTATTTTGTTACAAAATCGAACGAATCGAAGACATCTGTTCAATATTCGATTACAAAATGAAGGGGAACCAATTGATTCATTTGTGACAGACCTGAAAAGGCTTAGTAGAGATTGTAATTTTGGAGAATTAAAAGACAGCTTAATGCGTGATCGTATTATTTGTGGAATTGAAGATTTGAAAATTAAGGATAAGCTTTTGAGAGAAACAAATTTAGATTTGGATAAGCGTATTAAAATATCCAAAGCTGCAGAAATTGCTGAAAAACAAAACAAATATTATGGCTGATGAGTTAAAAGTACAAGTAGTTACGAAAAAGAATATAAAAGTGTTCCTGAACACAGAAAAATAAAATGAGATGTTGTGGTATGACAGATGGTCCAAGAAGATGTCCAGCTTCCAATAAATAATGTAATAATTGTAAGAAGTATAACCATTTTGAGAAAGTATCTAAAGTTAACAAAATGAATATTGTGGACAAAGAAGATATGAAGATTCAGAAGAAGAACCGGGAGCCTTATTTGTAGGTGCAATAGGCTATCGAATCATTAGTGATTGTAATCGATTCAAATAGCGAATTGTATGCAGATTTGATAGTAAATGGAAAGAAGATTCGCTTCAAATTGGATACTGGTGCGCAGGTGAATATAATAAACAAATATATTGTCTTAAAAGTTTCAGCTAAAGTAAAACCACCAAAAACCAAATGAAAGAATTATAATAGTCCAAAAATAAATATTTGTGGAGAAACAACATTGAAATGTCGTCGGGGACAGAAGACCTTTTACGTAAAATTTCCAAGTTATAGATTTTGATGCAACCTGTATAATAGGATTACCTGACATGGAAACATTAAATTTCTTAAAGCAAATGAACCATGTAGAGAGAGACCATAACCTCAACAAGTTATTAAATGAAAATATCTTTCAATTCCTGAAATATTTCCACTTGTAGGTCAATAAAACAGCAAATTAATTAAATACCAATTTATTCCAGAACATATAAAATGTTTTCGTTATAATTTTGGATGAACAAATCATACTCTTTCTTTTAGTGACACAAATTTAATTCAACTTTCACCACAAAGGAGAGATACATTTGTTCCATGCCTACTTCAATGCTTGTAACTTTGTTCACAATTAACTTATTAGAGAAGTATCCCACATTTACGCCGTTCTGGTCGTTAGTGATCGATTTGTGGCGACAAAAATCGTTTTTCATCTTCTATTTGTAAAACAAGCGATTTTTTTACCTGGACGAATACTTTCGCGAGTAGCTGTATATCAATTGCCTACTTTCGAAGATGCCTGGAGCAAAAATATTTTCAATAGTAGATGCAAACAAGAGCTTTTATCAAATTAAGCTTTCAACAAAAAGTCATTTATTAACTACTTTCAATGCTGGCAAGTATGGAAGATATTGCAAACACAGACCATTCGGATTATGTTCAAGTCCTGAAGTTTTTCAGAGAGCATTCAATAAGTTTTGATGGATTAACTGGACTGGAAGTGTAAGTATCGGGTGGTCAACTAAGAATGTCGCTCGGCTATATCTCAGGAACGGTTTACAGTACAGCTTTGGGATAAAAATATTACTGACTAAAGTGACCTCGAGAAATATTTGGAAATTATTCAGAAAATTGTAGGATGACCGCTAGAGGGTGTAACTGATCACCAAAAATTTTAATTCTTATTTTACGCAAAATTTACTTACTTAAAGTCTATCATAGATACGAAAATCGGAATCTACTGAAAATTTTGCATATCTTACATTGGACAACTTTTTCGTATTTTGTCAAATAAGGGGCGGAGGGGAGGGGACACTTTGTATTGAAGGAACGCTTATAACTTCGGTTCTGTTGAACCGAATTTTGCAAATTTAGTCACGTTGAAAACAGCATTATTCCTCCAATCTAATGCTTACAAATTGGAACCAATCTAATAAGTGACGTGCATGCTAGCGGGCGTTATTTAAATTTTTTGGGAATTTTGTTTTTTCTCGACAATATCAAATAGAAACGCACATTTTTTGACAACAAATTAAAAAAGTATACTAAATTACCAACAAATCAGCGAAAACCGGGTATCGCTATCTTTTACCAATTCGAAGATATCTTCAGAAACGTATGAATGGTAAAAAATTCTTCTATAAATTTAAATTATTCTGCTTTTCGTGGACGGAATTTAGCAAATTTGGTCTTAGTAGAAAGGATTTTTATTGTCCTATGTTTAGTTATTGAAGCTGTTAAATTTTATCTTGTTCATCACCGTTAGAGGGCGATAAAGCAATTTAAATACGTAAATTTTATGATTTTTGAAAAGAACAGTGCGTGGAATGCTTGGCGGACAAAAAATAGACTATCATGGATTTTCCTAAACGTACTGCTAGTGATTCAAATTGTTTAATATTGTCTTTATTTCTGAAGGCGTTAAAGAAAACAGAATAGGAGACATGTCGCTGGCAATTTGGAACAATATGCTTTTCAATATGATGAGTGTGTCGTGCATTTCTCCGTAAAAGACAGATATAAAGACTGTAGTTCTATCCACTCGTTATAAAGTGAAAGTTTGGATCGAAAATAATACGAGGCAACTTCAAGATTTAGGCCGCCACTAATATTAACTTTATTATGTTGTATTATTTTTTGTTGTTTTTCTGCATTGTTTATTTGAATTATACCGTTGTGATTTTCAATAAAATCTTAAGCTTTCAATCCATTATTTTATAGTATGAGGATAAATATAATCTTCCACGCACTGTTCTTTTAAAAAATTATAAAATTTACATATTTAATTTTTTAACGCCCTCTAGCGGTAATGGACAAAACAATATTAAACAGTTTGAATCACGAAACGTAGACCAATGAAAGTCCTTTCTAATAAGGCCAAATTTGCTAAATTTCGTTCACGGGAAGCACAATAATTTAAATTTATAGAAGAAATTTTTGCCATTCACACGTTTCTGAAGATATCTTTGGATTGATAAAAGATAGCGATACCCGGTTTTCACTGATTTGTTGGTAATTTAGCCTACTTTTTTAATTTGTTGTCAAAAATGTATGTTTCCATTTAATATTTTCGCGAGAAAACAAAATTCCCAAAAAAATTAAACAGCACCTACCATGCACATCACTTATTAGATTGGTTCCAAATTGTAAGCATTAGATTGGAGGAGTAATGCTCTTTTAACGAGACTAAGTTTGCAAAATTCGGTTCAACAGAACCGAAGTTATAAGCGTTCCTTCAATACCTTTCCCCTTCTACGAAAAAAGTTTTCCGATGGAGAATATGCGAAATTTTCAGTAGATTCCGATTTTCGTATTTATGATAGACCTTAAGTAGGTAAATTTTGCGTAAAATAAGAATTAAATTTTTGGTGATCAATTACGCCCTCTAGCGGTCATCCTACGCTTTTCTAAATTATTTCCAGATGTTTCTTGGGGTCATTTTAGTCAGTAATATTTTGAAGTTTTAAAAAAGTCATGGTAATGAAAATTTAAAGCTTCGAAAATTCCTTCTGCTCCATGGAAGGAGATTGGTACTGATATTTTCTATTTTAAAAGTAGAGCTTTTTATTACTGGTGGACTATTATACTAAGTTTATAGAATTAAAATAACTTTCTAATGAAAATACTGACAGTGTCATTTTAGCTTTGAAATCAAATTTTGCCAACTCAAAAATTATAAATTTAAAGAAGTTGAAACAACGTGGAACTTCGAACATATTACATCAAGTTAGTATCCACAGTCCAATGGGTTGGCGGAAAGGTATGTACAAACATGTAAACAAATGCTTAAAAAAGCTGATTACGCGATCCTGATATTTCGGTTAACTGATTCACCATAAATTTTTCATTTGTTGGCTATATATGTTTATTTATATCTATTTGTTATACATATATGTTTATGTTTTATGTCATTATCAGTTCTTCTATTTTTTAATATATTTTTATTTATTTAATTTGTCTCTTGTTATTGTGGTTTCTTTAGTTTAGTTTAGATTTATTTTATAATGTTGTACTGTTATTAGATATTTATTTTCTGTTATACAACTACTTCTGTATGCCAACAAATAATCAAATTAGTATTACACTTCTCCCCTACTCACTTACATCTTACTTAATGCTCTATGCTGTAGAATCGAACTTTTGCTGGTCACATGAGACTCTTATATTTATCACAACCAGGTACGAATTTTTAAATTCCTTTGTATTTGATCATTAATAAATGATATAATTTTTAGTACACAACTCTTCTAAAGTTTAACATTTAGAATCGATATTATCAGCAATATTTTAATTTAGCACTGACACAATGTAAAGGTTTTTCTGCAGATCCACTGTTGCTCTAACTTATTTAAAGGAATTTTAATCCCTTCTCATTAGTACAGTGTCCAGATTAACATCCATGTTAAACATATTCTCAGTGCCCCTTGATGGTTTAAGTTACAGTGTTGCAGAGGTTGATGGAAGTTTACATTTTTTTGAGTTATAGTGATGCAAAGCGTCTGCTAGGCTTAGACCTACCTCTAAGTCCGCCAGGAGTCTTTAAAACACGCGTCCAAAATTAATTAAGCGTTGTGATATTTGATGTTAACGATTTTTATTTGTACGGTATGTTGTCAAAATTGATTTGAATCTGGGCGGCTACGGCAATAATACCTTCAATTTTAATAAATGTTTGGTAATTAATTAGTATTTATCATGCATTAGAAACGGAACACGTGGTTTCGACCTTGCAGGTCTCAACAGCGCAACTCCGAATGCAAGATCTAATTTTATCGCTCGGTATCGATCTGTTGTACCGACTTGTGTTGTGTAGTGTCTTGTGGTGTGCTACTTCCCACCTTGTTCATTGGGGGCATGAGGTTGGAATTGGTCAATTGTCGGAGATATTATACAAATAAGTTGAGAGGTGAAAGGCGACAATACTATGAGCGGCTATTGCAGGCATTTTTTTCGATTTATATTGACATTTCTCAACGTTTTCATATGATACAGTAATAGGTAAAAAAATAAGTTAATTTACTACTAATTATATTATATTATATATATTAGGCAGTGTTGTGAGAGATCGCTGTGACGGTAAGATTTTACTCGGAGAATTGTATCGCGATCGATCTACCATTCGCTGTTGGGAGCAAAATGATTAACAGCGTAGCATTATAAAAGGCGAAATAGTGCTGTAACAAGGCCATTGGGCACATTTAACGCTCACAAGTTGTACAGCAAGAGTTGCATGGTAGTCAGACAAGCAATACAACTTAAAAAACCGCCGCGATAATAGTTCCCAATAGCTTAAAGACTGAACTGGGAAGTAGTCCGTTCACACCGGTAGCGAGTATGAAGTCTATAATCTCTACTGCTCTACTGTATAGTATAGACGGGATCGTAGGGTAGATCTTAAATTTTTATTAGCAATCATACCGGCGAGCCATAACGGCAGATTAAATTGAAAACTGTTGTTATTTGTTGTGTGTATACTAAGGACTGGAATTTTAAAAACTTGTAAATTAAATGGCATATATTTATGTAGATATATGTATAGAGGTTTGAATCTGGATAGATACACTATACTAATATCAAGGAAGTTATGTTAAGCACTTATATAGTATAACGGATTGATAATCATGCTAATCTATTAATTTAAATTGTGTTCTAGTCATTTGAGTATCAACACTTGATTAATGAATTTTGTCCAATTTTGCACGCGCCTTTAGATTTAGATTTTGGCAACTGTTATGCGTGCTTTCGTGCTTCGTAGAAGTAACAGAAAGAAGAAACAATTGTAAAACAATGCAAGTTGTGTTCTTTGTTCATTTTTCTTTTCTGTTTCTTTTCACGGTAATGGACGATTAAGTCCGACCTTTGTTCGTCCTTTGAAAGGTTGTGCGGTTTTTTCGAGCCATCTAAACCTAGCGTATGTTCCACGAATTTAGCTTTACAAAAGATGCAGTAAGCACAAAAAGCAACGTTGTTTTGTCGGTCGAATGTTGTCTGATTTTTAAGTAGATGTCCTTACGAAAAAGGTCGTATAACAGTTGCGCATTCCATCACACGGAGTTAATTTCTCAATACTTACTGAAAACTATAGTGGGAATACTTTCACGCTTTATATTGAATAGTTGCCTTAAGATTGACTTTTGAATGATTTAATATGGACATTAAATCATTAAAAGGTGTTTATTTTTTCCTATGAATAATTATATAGATAACACATACATTTATGTTACATATTCATAGCAATAATATATTGTAATGTTATTATACACCTATCTCTGTTTACCACCCTATTTTTCACTTGATAGATGAGCGTTCAGGTGTAGATAATCTAGAAAACATAAAAAGTACTAAATTAATTTTGTAGGTATGAAATTACAACCCGCTATCTGATCTGTGTATTTTTTTAATTCAATATTATAAAAGTACGTAACAGTAAGACGATTGCACACATCCGAAGTATTTTTCTGAATTCATTCATTTTATTTTAATTCAACATTATCCCAATCATAGAGAATGTTAAACTCTTCAAGTTGACATCATCGGTATTTTCTTCGCATATGTACGAGTCGATGTCATGTTTTGGCTCAGTAGCCGTCTGACGTAGAAGGGGGGTGATGGTCAGCAGATACCTTACTATAAGTCTAGCCAACGATAAGGACAGAAAGATGTTAAATTCACCACAATATTTTCAATCATATGTTTTAAGGTAATTAATTAATTTTATATCATTTATATTATTTTTATATTGTAGAAATAAAAAATTACCAGAATAATTTATAAAAGATTCTAGTACAATTTAATGCTTTCGTTGTTATTATGATTATGTTGCAAAATAATTTATCTACCTAGTTTTTATATGTTTATTAGAATTTTATTCTTACAAGTTTCCTTCTTCATTCACATTCTTTCACAACTCCGCTTAATTCGATATCTTTCTGTTCCAAAGATGTACATTTATGTTGTGAACAAGTATATTTCACAAGGGTATCTTCGTTTGCCTCTGAATATTGATATTTGTCGTTAAAACATGTTTCCGCTTCTACTACATCAATATTTTCTGGTATATCTTGATAATTTTCAATGGAATTTTCTGGTAAATCTATATTATTATTACATTCATGACTTTTAAATAATATAACAGTTTCTGGTCCATCGATTTTTTCTTTCATTTCATGACTATTTTCAAACAAATCTTCATCATTATTATTATCTGGCTCCTGAATTTCGACAGGCAATACCGCGTTTTTCCCGTCCCAAGCATTAGTATCCAGAATAATACCTTCAAATTTCAAATTATTTACATTGCCACCACCGTACGCCAAGCCATGCAAAAATTCACTTATTCCATCTTCAGAAAATGCTCCACGTAATACGGAGTACTTCATTTTATTCATATTTATAACTACCATGGCAGGATACCCAAATCCACCTATGCCTGCAGCACTTTCTAGATCCACTTGTACGCCTCCTTCTGACCACAGCCATCCCCAAACCTTTTCTTTGAATATACTACTCACACGTTTAAAAACTTTTATGTAGGAACGCCGACATTTAGATTGACAGTCTAGCAGATCAGGTAAAAAAGATATGACGCATAGTTGCTGATTTTTACAAGAATCATTGAAACTTTTATAATTTATAAGCTGATGAATGGTTGGAGATGGCAAATGATTCATATAAAGTTTGGTTGCAAATTCTAGAATGTCGTCTAATTTTCGTTTTTCTTCATAGAGAAAGTCTTCACCTTTCAAGCCTGAGGGAAAGTATTTTATCGTGGGATACTTGGTAATACTGAATTTTTCAGCTAAACCTTTATTCTGTGACGTATCGACTGATCCAATATGTACCTTACCTTTTAGTTTCGTAGCAACTTCTGTCCAAACAGGTTCAAACTGTTGACAGGTTCGACTCCATGGCACATAAAAGTTAACCATCCATACTCCTTTTGATGCTATTGCCATATCTTTTAAATTAGTATCGGTTAGCTTTATGACATAATTTCTAGCTCTTGGGCCATCATCTGGCTCTTCTCTTAATTGCAAATTAACAAATCTTTGAACAGCGGACATTGCAACATCAACTAGAGCTTTTGCGGTTCTTTCTCCATGAAATTCTTCAGGGCTACTCTTGTGTTTCATAAATATTTTAACGGTTGGGTAGCCTGCAATTCCGTATTGATGTGCGATTTCTGTTTCTTCTACAGCGTTAACGGCTGCGACTTTGATTACACCGTTTAAGGATTGAGACGCTTTTGCATATTCCGGAGCGAACTTAAGACAATATCCGCAATAAGGCGAGTAAAACATAACAAACCATATACTATTACTCGGTAATAACGAATTTCGAAAACTTGTCGTCGTTAAATGAATAATTTTGCTATCTGGAGGAAATATTGCAGTTGCCATCACAAGTAAACCAATATTCAAGATTAATGTTAACATACCTTCAAGGGTTTCCGATTTTTTTACGCGATAGTTTATAATAACGATTACTTTATGTATCTGATCAGCATTACTAGGATTACCTTGCAACTCAATCGAAATTAAAATATATCGAATGACATGTATGCGTTCTATTGGCTAAAATTGAAAATAAAAGTATGAAACCCTACGCATAAATATGACAATAAAAATCACAATGACGTTGTAAAGCAGGCAATTTGGCGTAAATACGCTAATAATAACTTCAAATTAACGACAATTTCGTGCTTAATCGATATTACGCAATTATTAGAATACAGTACACTTGGTTGCTAAAAAGTAGGATAATTCATTACTTATATAGACAGTTGAAAAAAAGTGGGACCAGTCCATAACAACTAAATAATAGTAAAACAAGACAATATATATTGCTGCTACAGTTTCATGTGAATATTGAAATTAAACCACACAGCTAAACTAAAGTTGTTCCTCTTAGTCTGCAAAGAACGCATGTAACAGTCAATGTTTCCGTTTATTCTACACACATTTCGTTTTGCAATATGATGATGAAGATGGTTTTTATTATTAGTTAGCTAATTGGTCCACTACAAAGTACAGTAGTAAAGCAGAAGTTATTAATGACTGCGATCAACGTAAACATACACACTTTGCATGGCCGGACGGAAGGATATTAAATAAAATAATAATAAAATATACGACGTAATATTTTATTTACCATTTTTTTGTTGTCTCAATGCATGAATTGCAAAAATTGCAAAAATTCATGCACTGATTCAACAAAAAAAAGGTAAATCCAAGAACAATTTTCGTTTAAATACGGCAAACAGGTTTTTTTGTTGAATCAATGGAAAATTTTTCTGAGTGTATTGTTTAGATTCGTAGTTCACAATAGTGATTAGTTGAGCGCCAATAGACAGCAAATATTTTTGAAAAACACATCATCTATTGGTTTGGTTCACAAAAATGTATAAGCAAAAATTAAATATAATTTTGTAGTTAACCATTTTATAAGTTTAAAAATAAAGAAATTTGAGGCCGCCGCATGTATACCGGGTAATCTCCCGTGTTTGTCATCCTGGAACCGTGAAAAAGTTGAGCCACACCCATTTCCAGAAATTAAAATATTTCGCTGGTTAAGAGCTGATTTTGAAATGGGTGTGTACTGGTTGAGAGATGGCCTTATGACGCCCTCCGAACTAGCTTTCAATTAGCTCACAACTAGCTTACTAACCAGCTACGCTGCTTTATTCTAACCTAGCTAAGTTGATTTCTAAACCAGCTGAGCTGCTATAACAACCAGCTAACATGGCAGGCGGTACCCTGTCATTAAACACGACACTCAATATATAATACAAATATTTTTGATTACGACTAACGAAACTCATGTCTTCCGTTATGTCTCTGGTCCGCATTACCAGCTTGATAGTTCTACACACAAAAAAGTGTTTACTAAGCGCAAGTAAGACTTACTTAATTTAAGTAATTCTCATTCTCCTATATAAGCAAGAAAATATTGTTTTCTGTGAAATATTTCACTTTCTTGGAAATCCAAAGATATATTTTCTTGAACCAAATAACTCTTATGCACTTACAAACTTACTTATGCACTATACGGTGCATGATAGCTAAAAGTTTAAAATCAAGGAATTTTTTGCTTGACCTTAGAGATTTTTTAAGAAAAACATTTGCTGTTGCGAAGAGAAGTCATCGTCTTGTGTGAAATAAGTATTTTTGTTCCAAGAATGAACTTACTTCTCTGAAGAAAATGACTGTAAGAAAGTCAACTCTCTTGGCCTTAGAAGACACTTTTCTCAGTCCCATATCACTGAGAAAAGTAAACACAATTGGTAGTCTGTAAATCAGTAGGTACGGTCCAGCATTTGAATCTTATCAATAACGCCTGTGACCCGTCTTGCTAGGTGGGTACTCCTGTTGTAGTACCATTCGCTGTTGAATATAATTAACACACATATAAAAACGTATTCTTGGGCCAAAGCTGTAGACTTCTTTGAATATATTTATTTGAAACAAATACATATTTACTTGCCAATAGAAAATATATTAAAATCAAAAAATTACGTTCACTTGAGTAAAGTAAATGATTTTCTTAAAAATCGATTATAATCAAGTAAATATTTTCTTGAATGAATACCTCATTTGAAGTGGGGGATGTGGTGTTGCAAATATTAGTAAACGCCAAGTGGCCAACCGTCAATTATTGTTTTGCTGTGCGAAAGTTACGTGAATGTGTCAAACATTGGTTCCTCTTCAATAAGTGGTAATACACACCGCGAATTTTATTATCTTGGTAGAAGTTGTATCAAACAGTGGTTTGTTGAATTATACGTAACTATTGATACTACTGGTTAATTTTAGGTTAGACTCTCATTTTAATCTGTTTAAGTACTCTTAAGATATAGTATTGTTTATAAAAGATCTCTTCTGCAAGTGTTAGTGTGCTTAATATTTCAACTAATATCTAGAAATATATTTTTAATTAATTAGGCAAAGGTGTTGTTATGTTATCTAAGCATGTTGCACTAAATAAAATGTTGTATTTATATTAAATATATTTTATAAAATAAAGTATTTCTAAAGATGTTTTTATGATTTAAAAATTCAAACTCTAATTGGTATTTCAATTTGTGCTTCAAGAGGCTTCCATGATATGTAATTAAAATATAACTGAAAAAAATTCAGTGTATCCAAGTCGTCTTATCGTGGAGCGGAATGAAAATAATATATTTTTACGTTTTGACCGTAAGCTGTTTTTTTGTATAGTTGGTATTATCTTTACGAAAAAGTAGTATGAAAATTTTGAAAAAATGTGTATTCAAATGCACATCATACATACAATCCTAACAATTTGTAACATCTACAAAATATCACCTTCCAAACTATCAACAATCGGAACAGTTCCAATATGGACGCATTTTTTGGCTTTCTGCAGCCATTAATTAATTCAAACGAGATATAAATTAGATTGAGACTAACCTCTTGAGACTCTCATAGACGTCAACCTTTCTAATCGATTGATAGACCCTTACGAGGGTATGTGGTGTCAGCGGAACTTTGCCATTAGAGCACCCACCCGGACAGAATCCGAGTGTCAAAACAAAAAGACAGATCTGACGAATACAAGAGGTGTAGAGGTACAACTCGCACTGAAGTATACGTCGTTGCATCGAAACAAAATTTGAGTTTGAACTAGCGTTCATATCAGGTAGATCCTATGCTAAATTGGAAAAAAAAGTAGAATCTATCGATTTGTCTGGAGAACTAAGTTATGGAAAGTGAAACTTAGCGTTAGCTAACGTCATTGCAATAAAGTTAAAATCGATAGATTCTACTATTAAATCTAAGAAAATAATGTAAAATTAAGATGCATTTGCATAGGATGCTGACAATCTGTCGCAAATTCGAATCTTCTGTAGAGATCTATCTACCGAAGCATCAACAGCAAGAACACAGACGAAACAAACGGAGCTGTCATTGCGGACAAATCACAGTATGCGACCAAAATATCTGGTCGTTTGCAAGATGGTGGTAGATATACAAAAAACGATTAATACCAAAATAATCCAAGCCACCTCTGTGTAGATTAGAGCAAACATACCATTCCGACTACTAGTCAACACGAAACGACTTACCAAACAATCAACAATAAGACAAATATCTCCTTAACTAGCTTAACACTTATCTCAAGACTTGGACTAACATTCAACGCAATACCCAAACCTAATATATCAACCAACCTACCAAACCATCAACAGTAAGACAAAGATCTTTTTAAGTAGCTTAACACTTATCTCAAGACTTGGACCAACATTCAACGCAATACCCAAACTTCAATATCAACCAACCTACCAAACCATCAAAGATCTCTTTAAGTAGCTTAACAATTATCTCAAGACCAACATTCAACGCAATACCCAAACCTCCGATATCAACCAACCTACCAAACCATCAACAGTAAGACAAAGATATCTTTAAGTAGTTTAAAACTTATCTCAAGACTTGGACCAACATTCAACGCAATACCCAAACCTTAGATATCAACCAACTTACCAAACCATCAACAGTAAGACAAAGATCTCTTTAAGTAGTTTAAAACTTATCTGAAGACTTGGACCAACATTCAACGCAATACCCAAACCTTCGATATCAACCAACTTACAAAACCATCAACAGTAAGACAAAAATCTCCTTGAGTAACTTAACACTTATCTTAAGAGGTGGACCCACATTCAACGCAATACCCAAACCTTCGATATCAACCGACGTACCAAACTATCAACAGTAAGCCAAAGATCTCCTTGAGTAACTTAACACTTATCTGAAGACGTGAACCAACATTCAACGCAATTCCCAAACCTTCGATATCAACCGACCTACCAAACCATCAACAGTAAGACAAAGATTTTTTTGAGTAACTTAACACTTATCTCAAGACTTAGACCAACATTCAACGCAATACTCAAATGATCAACAGTAAGACAAATATCTCCTTAAGTAGCTTAACACTTATCTCAAGACGTGAACCAACATTCAACGCAATACCCAAACCATCAACAGTAAGACAAAAATCTCCTTGAGTAACTTAACACTTATCTTAAGAGGTGGACCCACATTTAACGCAATACCCAAACCTTCGATATCAATCGACTTACCAACCATCAACAATAAAAACAGTTCTAATATGAACGCTCTTTTTGCCATTCTGGGGCCATTAATTAGCCCAAACGGGATATAAATTAGATTGAGACTGTCCCTTTTGAGACTCTCACGAACGTCAAACCTCTCTAATCGGTTGATAGACCCTCACGAGGGTATGTGAGTCAGCGGAACTATGCCATTAGAGCGCCCACCCAGACAGAATCCGAGTGTCAAAACAAAGAGAGAATCTGACGAACAAAAGAGCTGTAGAGGGACAACTCGCACTAACGTACACCTCATTGCATCAAAGCAAAATTTGAGTTTGAACTAGTGCTCATAGTAGGTAGTTCCTTCATTTAACGCGATACCCAAACTTTCTATAGGAACCGACCTACCAACCCATCAACAGTAAGACAAAGACCTCCTTGAGTAACTTAACACTTATCTTGAGACGTGAACCAACATTCAACGCAACACCCAAACCTTCGATATCAACCGACCTACCAAACCATCAACAGTAAGACAAATATCTCCTTAAGTAGCTTAACACTTAACTCCAGACTTGGACCAACATTCAACGCAATACCCAAACCTTCGATATAAACAAAAGAGCTGTAGAGGGGCAACTCGCACTAACGTACACGTCGTTGCATCAAAGCAAAATTTGAGTTCGAACTAGCGATCATATTAGGTAGTTCCTACTGTTACACCGCAGCCGTCATCTCCAGTAATAATGCGATTCGGAAATTAACCAACTTCTTCCTTGTATCGACGGAGAAAGGACAACACAGCCTATCTTTCGATAGCTTCCATTCGTAATTTCACGAGAAACAATTCCCAAAATTTCAGTAAAACTACAAGAATTCAATTCGTCCGATGTAAAATAACAACCGTCTCTATAGATGTTACCTATACCGTTGTCGACGGTCAACTGAACCACTATTCAACGTCATGCGCGAGTTTGTCGACCTTAGGACGTTAAAATGTTATTGTGACGTCAATGTGACGTCAACCGGAAGTTATAAAAATGTCATTAAGTCAATATTGTTGCTATTCCGTAATTATGTCATTTTATAATGTATCGGGCAATTAAAAGTAAATAGAAAGAATAAATAATGTTATATTCTAGAGAAAGGGAGCGATATACAGGGTGTTTCAATATCGCGGTGTCGGTCGGTATCTCGATACCGGTTGGTTGATGATAAAAAAAACTTTTAAAATGAAAGTGCTTTCATTCTTAAAGGCGGCGATAGCTTAAAACTGCTTTCGTTTATACATGGTGTTGCGTTTATACAGCATTGAAAATGCAAAAAGGCATATGTCAGTGGTTCTTTAGTTGTAATTAGTATACAATGCAATTTCGGTTTTCCCATAATATAAACTTTCTTTAGCACATTCTACACGTTTATATTCAAAAACATATACATATGTATGTAAGTAGCTCAATAAGCAACCAGCAATGTTTTAATAACACTTAGGATAAAGTTTGATGGTTCGGTAACTACGATACACTTGGCAGGTAGTAAGCTGACCCTGCTGCTCTCTGGAATAAAGTATTGAGCGCGAGGTATTTCTCTATCTAGTCGTGTCCGGATACCTTTGAAGATCACTGTACATATCGTAAGTGTAATTAGTATATTGAATACAATAAGTAAGTCTTAAATAATTTAGGATCATATTTATAGTTCGTGCTTGAAGCTGTGGCGATGCTTGAGCACGCGATTTTGACACATTTGTCAAATTCGTGTGCGGATTGAGCACACGATTTTGACAAATGTGTCAAAATCGCGTGCTCAAGCATCGGCAAAATCGTGTGCTCAATCCGCACACGATTTTGACAAATGTGTCAAAATCGCGTGTTCAAGTATCGACACAACCTGGAGCACGAACTGTAAATATCGCCCTTAAATCCTCGCATTTAATATCAATCCTCTTGCGACAAGATGTGTGATTCTTGAAACAAGTAAGTATTTATTTTATCTAAGAACAACATTTTGGCCTTCAAATCGTTTAAGTACTTGCAATAAGAATGAGATTCTTAAATGAAGAAAATATAATATTTCCGATAAGCAATAAATTACTTGGTTTAAAAATATATTTATTTGAATTTTCAAGAATTTAATTTACTTGCAACAAATAGATATTTTCTTGCGTATATACGAACCTGCCGTTTACTCGATTCAAGTAAGATTTACTTAATCCAAGAAACTACTTCTATGTGTGCAACGCAGCGCTATTTACGCCGAGGTAATGCTGCAACAAAGCTATGAAAACTAAAATACACAGGCTAAAATACACACCAAGAGTTGCAGCGATAGTCCGACAAGCACTCCAGCTTAGGAAGCTGTTGGTGCTGTATCGACCACAAATAAAAAAACATATACGGTGTAAGTAAGATTTGTAGATTTGAAAAGAGGGTGATATTGCGCTGCGACCTATTGATCTATTGTGCCCCCTTGCGTGAGTTGTAAGCTGCTGGGGGTATGCCCGCTCCTACAGCTCCCCATCCAGTCCAAGAGCTTTGATAAACTGCATTAGCTGTGATGGTTTCAGGGAAGGTATGTCTTCTTCGTCTATAACGTCTTTACCGAGATGGCTGGCTCGGGTTTCTATGATGGCGGTGCAGTAAGATGTCAGGTGTTCCGGATTTTCATCCTCAGCCCCGCAGAACCTGCAATCGCTATTCTGTTTTAGACCTATCCTTGCCATGTGTTCACCAAGGTAACAGTGCCCTGTAAGGAACCCTGTGAGGATGCGCAATCTATTCCTGCTAAGTTCCAGCAAAGTTTTTGCTCTATGCTTATTGTAGTTTCCAAGGAAGATCTTGGAGTGTCTCAGACCGGGAAGATTCTCCCAGAGGGATGCTCTGAGGCTCTCTTCCCGATCTTTAAGTTCTTTTTGTAGGTGCTCGCCCCTATACCACAGAACGGTTCAGGTCCCACAAACGGAGTTGTAGCGGCCTTTCTTGCTAGTGAATTAGCTTCTTCGTTGCCTCTGATTCCAGTGTGTCCTGGTACCCAGTATAGTGCAACTCTATTATTCTTGCCCAGGTTGTTTAATCTATCAAGACATTCCCAGACTAATTTCGAGCTGACCGTGTTAGAGCTCAGCGCCATTAGGGCTGCTTGACTGTCGGAAAAAATTGCAATGCTCTGCTTCCGATAGTTCCTGTCAAGGTTCAGTTGAGCACATCTTCCAATTGCATTGATCTCCGCTTGGAAGACGCTGGGGTATGTCCCCATTGGCTCGGAATATTTGGTTCCTGGCCCAAATATGCCTGCACCTGTTCCTTTATCGGTTTTAGACCCGTCCACATACCACTTGATAGTGTTTTCCTTTAGGGAGTACGTGGAGTGTTCTCCTACCCACTCTCTCTTATTACTTAGCTTGGTAAGGAAATTCCTTTCAAAGCTATATTCCTTGACCATTTCATCATTTGGTAGGCCTAGAAGTGGGGAGAGCCCGGCTTGAGATGTCCATGCTCTCTGGTGCGGAGTCTCGCCCCTTCCAGTCCCCGCCCTGGTCAGTCTGTGCATAGCCGCAAGGGCCGCTCCCTCCACCACTATGTGTAAGGGGAGAGGTCTAAAATTACCTCTAGGGCCGCAGTTGGGCATGTTCTCATGGCTCCGGTGATGCATACACATGCCAGCCGTTGCAACTTGTCAAGGGTATTCCTGATTGTAACTTTAGTGACCTTCTAGAACCAGGTTATTGCCCCGTACGTTACCATAGGTCTTACTATACTGACGTACAGCCATCGTAGTATACTTGGGTTGCAGCCCCAAGTTTTACCTGCCAGGTTCCGGCATATCATTAAGGCTCTTGTTGCCTTGTTCATTGTCAGTTCTATGTGTCTGTTCCACAGAAGTTTTGAATCTAGGGTTATTCCTAAGTATTTAACTTCTGATTTGCGTTCGATCACTGTTCTATCCAAGTGGATCTCTTTCATGTTCGAAATGTTTCTCTTCCTAGTGAAAGGTACAATCGTGGTTTTTGCGGAGTTGATACTCAGCCGCACTGATCGACACCATTCACTTGTGATTTTAAGGCTTGTTTGTACCAGGTCACAAAGAATCCCCTCATACTTGCCTTTTGCTATTATTACAATGTCGTCGGCATATCCTACACAATGTATGCCGAAGGCTGTCAGCCTGTTGAGCAGTTCATCTGCCACCAGGCTCCACATTAAAGGCGAACAGACGCCACCTTGAGGTGTTCCACGAGTGGTTCTGATTTTGATAGTCCGTTCACCTACCGTCATCTCAGCTGTCCTCGTGGAGAGCACTTTACTTATCCATCGTGTTACTGTTTTACTGACTCCCCTTGCTTCAAGTGCTCGTTCAATCGCGTCATGTGACGTGTTATCGAACGCACCAGAAATATCCAGGAAAGCGCAGATCGCTGTTTCTTTATCATCCAGGGTTTTCTGAATGATTCCTACTAGCTCATGCAGAGCAGTCTCTGTCGATCTGCCCGCTCTGTATGCATGCTGACTCCTATGAAGTGGAGCTTTCTCCATTACCTCCATTCTAATATAGTTATCTACTAGTTTTTCCATCGCTTTCAATAGAAAGGATGTCAGACTAATGGGTCTGAAGGATTTGGGGTTGGTCCCATCTTCCTTCCCAATTTTTGGTATGAAGGTGACTTTAGCCCTTCTCCAGCTTTTGGGTATGCATCCCAACGCTAGACTGCTTCTCGTTATGTTCACTAAGTGTCCACTCCCGGCGATTTGTATGGCTGGAAGGTGTTTATCGCCCACTCCATGCGCTGTCTTGTACAGATGCGCTTGGCAATTTCCCAGTCCTCCCGTTTGGGCTTCCTGGTATGTGTATTTGCCTCTTCCAGGTCTGTTTCGTTGCTACCTGGGAAGTGTGTTTTAAGTAGCAGGCTGGCCCGCTCCTTTTCCTCTTCCGTATAGCTACCATCTGGTTTTCTCAGGGCCATCACAGGTCTTGTTCCGCCTTTTGCCATGGCCCTATGAAGCCTTGCTGCCACCGGAGTGGAAGTGATGTTTTCGCAAAGGTGTAAGTAAGGGTTTGCAGTATAATTTTTGTTTTACATTTTGTTATATAAAATTATATATAGAAGAGAATACACAACACAATTTTTACATTTGTAACAAGTTGTACGTTAATGATATTGATATTCTATTAAAATACTGAATCTTTTCCTTGGTTCCTCGGCACTTTCCGGGCATTGCATTCGTAGAAAAATCAGATCCATTTTATGTTGTTTTATGGATAAACATTTCCAAAAACACCGGTTTGGTTCTATGATCACAATCAATAATAATTTAGAGACCCCGACTTGATTTACAAATAAGTACATACCTATATTATATAAGAAAATCTGTTTCGAGCCAGTGTTCTCGTTATGACGCTACAACTATTTGCAAATCCCTATAATCGTTTCTATGATGCTGTAGGTAATTTTGTATCTTTATTTTTATTATTATTATTTAATATTTTGGTCTCCAGACCAATAAATTATTATTATAATTTGCAATCGTTTTTAGCCCAAATTATTATCCTCTTATCCTCCCAATGTTACTATAAAGTAGCAGGCATTTGTTTTGTTATTACAAGATTCTGTCTACATACTTCAAGTAATTTTGGCCTAATTTCTCTCTTCAAAAACATTCTAATTTATTTTAAATTTTAATTTGAAAGCTGAAGAACGTGGAACGTTTAGTTCAATCGAAAAAATATTAGCAGAGAGCTGAGTACTTTAGAACTACAATAATGAGATTAAGATGGTTAAGTGTTATTGAGTGTCTTGAATACTTTTACACTAACCATTTAGGAGCCACATACTTAGAGTGATACTAAATCATTACATTCGCTAACACTCTTCATAGAATTTCGTGGATAAACGCTATGATTCTGCAGTTACTTTATCGTATACCACATTTAAGAAATTAGCACTAATTCGAAACATCCTGCAGTTTCTGTAATGTAGAATGATTTAATTAGACATTTTAGTGTATTCCCTTATCACTTTTTAAATGATACGATTCACGCCAAAATGGACAAACGCCATTTAAATCAGATTCGCAGTCATTTTTACAGAATCTGATAATCTACTATTTTGTACTTTAAAAGGTCCAAATATACACAAAAGTGCGCATAAATCGACAAATAACGGTGTCAGAGAGAGAGAGAGATTTACCTATAAATAATACATCCAATGTAAGACGGATTTCTGTAACAAATCTAGCGGTACTAAGGAAATTGGTTTGGGTAATAGAATGTTTTCTAATACATTATTTTATTGCAACATGTTATATTAATTAAATGTATGCCAGTGTTTACCTTTTCCGTTTAGTGTAATCAGTAGCCTGCTATGATAACATTTTTATTTCAGTGCCTGTTTTATATTCCATGACCTTCAAAAGAAAAATGTATTTTGTGTAGATGTAATTAACCACACTAACAAACAACTTAAATTATATACAGGATTATAAATGGAACTAGTTCGTTAAAACTTTTCGATGTTTCTCAAATCCTACAATTCTGAAAACTTGTAATTAGGGATAGTGTCATCTGATCTCATTGTCTAAATTATTTACGCTATTTTATCACTTCCGGTTTACCAGAAGTTCACACCTAGCTTCTTAATTTAAATAGCATTATGGTATAATTTTTGAGTTTTTTAGATCGCTCATGCAATTCTGATTCCAGATAAGCCGGTTGCAAATGAGCTTAATGTTAATTTTCGTTATTTTAACAGCTCAACAAATTTTTCGATGTGCGATACTTCTTTCTTGCTATCCCCTGTTATAGCTGAGGAGATTTTAAGTCTTATAACTACTCTTAAATCATCTACTTCATTTGGGGTTGACGGTATTTCAAATAACTTGAAAATAATTAAGTATCATATTTGTGAGGTTTTCGCTTATATAGTTAACCTATGCTTTGAAAAAGGGATCTTTCCAACTAAATTATGGACGGCAATCATTAACCTCTCACATAAGAACGGTGATCGTAATTGTTACGCTAATTATCGCGCAATTAGTTTACTGTCCAGTTTTTTTTAAATTATAGAATATCTCCTTATGCGTCGGTTGACTGATTACTTTTATAAGTACCTACAAACTGTCACCTGATCAACATGGGTATGTTACGGGGAAGGAGTTGACAACGCCCTGATCAAATTTCATTATGATTTCGTACGTGAACTGGATAAGGCTTCATCTGTGTTGGGTCTGATTTTCGATTACTCCCGAGCTTTTGATTATGCTAATTACGACATTCTATTCTCTAAACTTTTTCGATATTGTATACGAGGTAATTCCTTACAGATCATTAAATCATATTTTACTGATCGGCAACAACTAGTAAGAGTAAATCAATTTACCCTAAGTGATTCAATTGCTTTGATTCAGAAAGTACCTCAAGGGTCGATTTTGGGGCTTTTATGTTTATAATGTATGCAAATGATCCCGGTAACTTTTTGTCATGCTTTGGTGAGGTTTATTTGACCAGATATGCAGACGAGACAAGTGTCTTATTAGCACATGGAGATCGCGATATTCTATTTGATCGTTTGACTGATGTTTATGAAAATATAAAAGTATGGTCGGCTAAGAATAACCTACATTTAAATATTGAAAATACCCAGGTGGTATCTTTCAGTATAAGCAATTGTGGGAGTAATCGTAGTATGATGAACTATAGTTTTGCTATGGCGGCAAAAACAAAAGTACTCGACATAATTTTTGATTCGAACTTGAACTTTAAAAATCACATAGATTCTCTTTGTCAACGGCTATCCAGGGCTTGCTATGGCTTGAAATTTGTGTCATACCACTGCAATAAAGAAGAACTTTTAGGTTTGTACTACGAAAATATTCATTCTTTGTTACGGTATGGCATTATTCAGTGGGAAAATTCAACGGACATAGAGTTCTTATCATTTCAGAAGCGGGCGATTTGAATCTTGTCAGGTATTAATCATCGTCAATCGTGTCGGGTAGAATTCAAAAATCTAAAAATTCTGACTGTAATCAACTGTTTACATTTTTATCAACTATGTGTGTGTATGTTTATAAGAATAAATGTCTATTCTCGGAAAACGAACTAAAGCGTATATATAATACAGGAAACAAACATATGCTTCAACCGGAAAACATCGGACTGTTAAATTTCTATGGGATGCAAAATTTTCAATGCGCTGACAGAGGAAGTAAAATCTAGCCCTAATATTCGTACGTTTAAAAGAAATTTGATAAGTTCTCTACTTGACACGAGTTGTTACGCACTTTGTTCACAATCCTATTACACTCTCCATGATGGAAAATAAATTTAAAATGTCGTTTCTTTTCTGTAATGTATTTCATTTGTTATTTTCTTGACAGATATAGACTATGTGTATTTATAGCACAAATACAATATCAATTATTTTGACACTCAAGAATTACTAAGATTTTAAATGCATTAAAAAGCATATTTTTCGGATTGTCACCAGAAAAACACTTATAATACGGAAACCGTAAAAAATACAAGCTAATATGTTTAATAAGGAATTATAGAGAGATTAAATGTATTCAAAAATGCAATAATATGTAGGGTGTTCCATTAAAAAAAGTGACTTTTAGTGATGTGAACTTACTTAAAATGAACGTTAATTTTGGACGGCCCTGTATAGACATAATTTTGAAGATTTGTTGCGCTGCAATGGTTCCAGAAACATAGAATTTTTAACATAGGGTTTCAGCTGGCCGTATATTTGAAAAAAAATTGAATAACTCAAGAACAGCTGATTTTCGGTATAAGGTACTTTAATAACTTTTGATGCACAATTGCATGAGCAATCTAAAGGACACATAAAAAATATACCATGCTACATAAATTAAGAAAGTTGACGTGAACTTCCGGTAAACCGTAAATGATACAAAAGCATAAAGAATTTCGGCAATGAGAACAGATGACGCTATCCATAACTGCAAGTTTTCAGAACTGTAGGATTTCAGGAACATCTAGAAGTTCTAACGAACCAGTTCCGTGAATAACCCTGTATATATACCTTTTATTTTCAAATTGCAATTGCTTTGTTGTGAAATATTGGATTCTAACGTTAGTCCATTTATTCTCTATGTTAATATAAGTTTTAATTTTAAGGAAAACTATTCTTGATGGTTACTTCTAGTAACTGTATTACTTATATATAGATTGACGAGTTGATATTTCACACCAATATATACTTTTATTAACCTGTTCGTTGTGCAACATCTATTCTTCGGAAACACACCAGGACAATTTTTAGAAGCACCCTGCTGAGAAGTGTACACCCATAAATTTTTCAATTCTGTTAGTACGCCATGTGGTCACGACGAAAAAGCTGCAGTTGAAAGTGTTAATTGCATCTCATTTAGATGGTACAAGAGATTGGAAGTGTGCGAGGGCGCCAGTCTTGCATTCCACTATATATTATAAATAAGTCGCATTTGTAATACTACTAGAACAAGCCGATCCTCCCTTATATGCTTTAGAACATCTATTTACGGTTCTTAAATACATATTAAGTAGTCAAGTTAAATACATATATCAGTGTATATACAGGGTGATTAGTGACAATTACGCGAGTGTATACCTATAATAATTAAAGTAAGACATGCTATTATCTCCCAGATAATCTCCGTGTTCCTTATATAAATTAAAATATATATCTTAAGCGCGGATATATGGGTTCTACGCACCTTTTGAAGTACCGCGAAAAAAGTAGCGTATCGGCTTCGCATGTTATCCGACACCGGCCATAAATTGACTTATCATCTGCTTAAATTGTTACTTTAGTTAAATATACGTGATACTTTGATGTATACTCTATCTAAAAAAAATTAAAGTACTGTAGTCAGCGGGAATAGCCAGTTCACCATGAAAATATAAAATTTTATTCCTTAATCCGTATGTATTGTTTGTATTTTTTGACTCTTGAGCATACCGTTGCATACGATTTACTAAATCGTTGTGGTTATTGGGAATTGTGTGTTATCGTAAATGTATCCCTATATACCATATAGCCGCGTTCGTGTGCACTATAGCTATACCTGTAGTGTAAGCGAAACACACAGAGGTGTCCGTGTGTTAGAACGGTAAAGAAGTAGAAGCAATGTTCTACTGGATTACAACAGAGCTAGTACTTTGCATATACCTATAATGCACTCGCATTTGTCCAAAAAATCCACATCTATCGTCTTCTTTACCGTTCTAATACACGGAAACCTTTGCGTGTTTCGCTTACACTACAGGTATCGCTATAGTGCACATAAACGCGGCCATATGGTATATGTATGTACAAATACAAATTTAAGGAAGTGAAATTAAGCCATGCCGCTATTATACAAATAATTGAAACATGATCATACCTGTCTTATGTAATCCGTTGGGTTTGTTGAATGAAGAATGAAGAATATACTTATGTACTACATAACCTATATGATTTGCTCTTATGAAATTAAATTTGGTTTACATTCCCAAAGTTTGAATGAAACGATACGGAATACCGTGTGTATAAATAACAGGTCGATAGGTGAAGTGACAGGAGATCGCCACATGAATATTCGAATCCTGTTGGAACTGATTTATGGTAATCGTATTAAATGGTTCAGTACATCTCGAGTTGTTGAGATACAGTTAACAGCGCTACACTTTCAGACTTTCTCGCTCAGTACCAGCATCGTTGGGAAGGAATTAGATGGAATAAATTTTTCATTTACTTGCATGTATCCTCATGAAATGATAAAGAAGTTGACCAAGTCAGGTCGCTTATTAACGCCTGTATGCCAGTCAGTTGATTTTCCTAAAGACTGTGCATGTAATTGCTTATAGTAATTTTACTCTTTTTGTGGGTGTCAATTAGTTGCTTCGCCGGCGTTAAGTTATATATATTAATTTGGAGTTCTTCTATAGTTCTACCAGCAACACAGATTTCTACCATTGCTCTGATAGGGCTTTTCTGCTTACAACCAATTACTTTGCTGACAATTATACCTAATTCAGGTATTTTTTGTAATACCCTTTTTATACAGCTGACGATTACACTACTACATTAGGTACCATTATTGAAGGTGGTTTTGGTCCTCTCAATTGGCTTGTTTTTTTCCTTTTTAATACTATATAATAAAATCATCTCTGTCTTTTTAGGTGAATCTTCTTCATCAGATTGTAACGGGACTCGATATTTTAAATTATTTTATTTTTCAATCGCATTAACCTAATAAAGGAAACAGGTATTTATTAAATGTAGTAAAGAATGTTATTTATAATTTAAGAAATGAAATGCACCTATTCGAATATATTCCGTAACTGTATATAAGTTTCCTATGTTAAAACGTTCATATAATTATAATAGTTTGAAATTGTAATAGTTTTAACCGTCAACTGTAAAACATGTGACTTATGGTGAAGGCTGTACGTGTGTATGAATTCGCATCGCTTCCTCCGCTTAAAAAGAACACTTTTCGCTAGGCCACCACGGTGTGTAGTTTGCTCGTAGATACTTATATCCTTGTCAGTTCAGGGCTAGTTAGTGTACCAATTTTATTACATTTGTTCAGTTAATCAGTATTAAAAGGCCGTGTTCACGGGGATACCCCGCACGTAGCAATAAATTGGAATACTGATAAGAAACAAACAAGAAAGGACACGCCCGAAGCCCATAGACAAAGCGAAGTAGGAAGCGGACATCTTGGCGGATCGAATCAACGCTAGCAAGTATATGCGAAGAGCGAAGAATACGTACGTATTTGGCCAACAAACTATTATATGCTACGAATACGAGCTCGTAATAAAAAGTGATTTGTTCTAAAGGTAAATTGATTTCGCGTTCGTTGTTATTAAATTCATTATCATATATATATTTCCGTTGTAACTCCTTAGTAATTAAGCGCGTAAGTAGTAATAGTAAGATTAAGATAGGTGCATCATCAATATTAAGATTCTATTTAATATTTTCTAATTCTTGTATTCACACATATTCAGTTATTTTATTTAATATATTTGTTATTCGTTCATTTTCTGCATTTTATTTATTCAGTAATAAATAAGTTTGCATGTGTTACCATAATATTTATTGCTAAAATACTGTAAATCCTCCATTTACCGCACGCACTTGAGAACGTATAAAGGAAAGATTATAAGAAAGTTTGTAAAGTAAGTATCTGTTTTCTTGATTACGTTAGAGCGATTGCCACCGACATTTTGCTAGTCAGGGGAATTAATTTATTTATTTCGGTATCAGTAACGTCCGTCGTTGTGGGTTCACAGGGGGGATTTGTTAGCACAAATTTAAGCCCGTTTCTCTTCAAGATAGATATTCAGAGTAGTCCTCTTCGATTCGTTTAGGCCCTATTTTTGTCTGCATAATTTGAATTTTTATTTCCATTTTTTTTATCTGAAGATAGCTGCAAGTTTTGTACAGCAAAATTGACGTCTTTATTCTTTAAATTTTTTCAAATCTTCTGCCGCTGTTTTATTCCTGTAAATTGCTGGTTCGTTTAACAAACCGGCATTGTCAATTTTCGGTATTTTACGACATACTTAGTTAGTACTTGCGATCGCCAAAACAACAACTCATTCGTGGTTAATGTAGAACCTAGTTCTCTTCCAAATGATCGAATACAGGCTTGTAAAGTACAAGTACATGCTAACATGCGAGTGCATCGCGCAGTGTTCTTCTTTATCTATGATGGGTGCTAGTTGTTGGTTTCTTAAGCTGTATTGCTTGTCTAAATAGTGCTGTAACTCTTGCTGTGTAATTTGTGTATGTGTAAATATCTTGAATGACCTTGTTAGAGCATTATCTCCTGGTTTATAATACTGCTCTGTTAATCACTTTGCTCTCAGCAGCAAGCAGTAAATCAAGCAGAATACAATTCTGCAAGAAAGATGTCACTATTACCTAGGAGAATTGAATCCAGGATCTCAGCTATGTCTCATAACACTGGACAGCCGCTTAACGACTGCGGCTCTAGACCCGTTGATCCAGTTAATGCCACTGCGTCAATATATACGTAGATATCTTGCTATTTCTATGGCTGCATACAGATTATGCATTATGCGCCCATTATGCACTGTAATTTTGGAGACTCTTCTGTGTCTGTACGTGAAAATAGGTACGCATCTCAAATGGGTATCTTGATTTTGAGCATATGTTCAAATCTTGGATTAAAGTCTTTGCCTTTCTTATTCCTATACAACATATACATTAGGCAACTATAACCGCGCTGAAACGCTGCAGTGCCTGCGTACAGTACTGATCACTTTTACTTTACACGAAACATTAACTGAAAATATTATAGGTTCTGACTCTTACATACATATGTTTGTTCATACTTCGCAAATGCAATACTGCGCAATAATTGCACTGAATGTGAATAGATTTCTGTACATATGTAAACATTGCCACTATTGTTGCATTAGTTGGTTGTTGCGAATGACAATTTTTAGGCGTCCTATTACGTATCATCGAAAATTACCCACCTGTTTGTACACCTTCAATATACAAGTAGAATCTTATAGTCATGTCTTTGACTATTATTCTGTTTAAGCACATCCAAAAACTGAATACTACGAAAGTTAAATATTTGTACCTAGTTAAATTTAGAAGTGTATACTGATGTTTACTGTTTTATATGTTTTAGATAAAGTTACATTTACTTCATTTTGCAAAAAATAAATGGCTACTAAATAAGTAGTTCTAATATATATGCAAAACAAAGGTTAACAGTGAAGACTCAAACGATTTGTATGCGGTAGATACGCAGCTGAGAGGCAAAGCAAACTTCAAGCATCGACCTAAACGAGGCGATCATAAAATTCGTTCTGGAAGTCGCATGGAAAGAGATCTGCACTCATAACGGGTCTTTAGAGGGAAATACGAGGCTGTGCTTGTTACCAAATTAGGAAATCGCGTTTTAAATACCCTACGTCAGATCTAAAAGAGAGTATACCTTCGGTTATGCATTGACACACAGACACACACATATGCAGAATGCATACATGCACATGTATGCACATAAAGCGGTTGCACGCAGTAAGATTATCAGTTTTATATTTTTGTTTCTGTTTCGTGACGCAGCCTGGTGAAAAATATGTTCTATAGTGTATACATATAGTCTCCATTAAAAATGAAGTCTGATCATATCATTTCGTAATAGCACCGGTATATGTACACGTGCTATAAATACGATAAACGCAAGAGCAATTGCAATGATATTTAGTAATTGATGGCCGTCCTCAATAATTGAACGAAAACCACTCTGTCCCACAGAATTTGGTGCATATATGTTTCGAATGCGGGTTAAGTCAAAGGTCAGTAGGTAATCAGTTTGTTATTAATTTACCAACGGATATAGTCGGTGACACAAATATATAGAGTTATAGGTATGCTCGTGATATACATATGTACATACGTGCATACATATTTATACTTTTTCTAAATAATTAATAAATTAATAATAATAAAAATGAATCAATTAATAAATTGTTGTTTGGAGCAACCTACGAATTGTGTTCGAAAGTTCGTGATTTTAAGATGTTAACAAAATAAAAATAATTCAGCGGCGTCACTGTAGTTACCTTAATTAGCGTACAGTTTCAAGTGTATACAAACAAGAGACATAGTGTCAGATATGAGGGAGATAACTGGGGTAGTATGTAAGACGACTACGCATAGTATCAGTTGGGCGTTACGTAAGATTATGACGTAAGATTATGAATAGATATTAAGAATTATAAAAAGGACGTGGCCAATGTTATACAGTGTGTAGTATATAAATGATTGAAAGGTGTTTGAATTTCCCGCTTTCAATTTTTTGTGTTTAAGTTGGTGCTAATTCAAGTTGAGGGAGTATATGTCGTATATCAGAGGCGTAAAAAATTAGAATAGGAACAAATACAGTAATAAATAATATTTTATTGAAAGATAATTACAATGAAATTATGTGTGTTTTCTAATGCTGGTATCTTAAATTTCACTATACATACTTTAATTTCACACTTGATTACTCTATCAAAATTATTACAAAACTATAACACTTATTCACGATAAAATTATAACATTTGTTCAAAATGCCGTCCATGTAAATTTAAGCACAAATTCACCCTTCGCTTCATACTATTGAACACATTGTGTAAGATTTCTGGCCTAATATCATTTACAGCTTCCGTTATTGTATCTTGCAATTCTTATAATAGATGGATACGGCTAGAATAAACCTTATTTTTTAAATAAACAAACGGGTAATAATCCAAAGGGGTCAAATCTGGTGAGTGAGGAGGCCATCGGTTTCTGCTAACTAATCTATCTCCGAAGAACTGGTGTAAATAATCTAATGTTCTTTGCGCAGTGTGCGCTGTAGCAGCATCTTGCTGGAAATACCCATACTGCAACTCATCATCGTGCAGTTGTTCTATAAAAGGGTTTAAAATCAAATTTTGGTAAGAATTTGCATCGATGTTTTGCTGAAAGAAAATAGGACCAATGATTCTTCTTCTGGACATTGCTCACCATACACCGATCTGCTGAGGATGTAACGGAGTCTCTACAAAACATGAGGGTTTTCTGCAGACCAAATTCTATTATTCTGTGAATTCACTATCCACTAAGGCGAAACCATGCTTTATCGCTGAAGAAAGTAGTATCTAACAAATCGTCATTGTTTAAAACTTCATTAAACCATTCACAATATTGGATACGACGAGGAAAATCTGGAGGCAACAATTCATGCGTCACAGTTATCTTGTATGGATGTAAATGAAGATTCTTTTTACAATCTTTTCGACAAGTACCGAGTGATAAATTTGTTTGAGCTGATAAGCATCGTCAAGATTTTTTGGGACTTACATCCATTCTTTGACTAATATTCGCAACAACATCTGCTGTAAGAATAATAGGACGTCCTGTAGATTTTCCCTGTTGTGTGAAATCTCTCTATTACACGACGAACGTGCTGTACAAAACAGTTATATGTAAATTCCATATTTCGAAACTCCTCTTGAAACTGCTGGCGGCAATTTGGATAGGAATAATCCCATACTCCTTCAACAAGCGCGAGCGATTCAAACACCTTCCAATTATTTATATACACATTGTATTAAGTTATTAATGTATATAGTTACAGAATAAAGTGTTTTTAATTAAATGAATGTAAAGTATTTCTCACACTTATGGATATAGCATTATGATCACGTTAAGAAGATACAGCGATTACTACTTTCTGATATTGATTAAAAAGTGAAGTCACTATTATATTATTTACTATAGACACATCGAAAAAAATCATAATTAGAGTAGGCTATGTGAATGGATTGACATTTAATTTGAGGTTATAAACTTTGCTTATAATAAAATATCAAAGAATAAATGTCATTATGTGGTAGTGGCTAAAGTAACGATCAAAAACATTTACATAGCCTACACCAATTATGTTTTTTTTTCGATGGCACATTATTTTGACATGAAATCTAAATTTTTTTTAATGTATAAATATTTGTCTATGATAACGATACCTGCATTCTGTTAGTTTTAGTAAAAAATGGCGTTATTTCATTTAAGTTTGTGTTTTGATTTCACACTAATTTTTAATGGGTTTTTGTTGTTTTAAAAAGAATATTACGTTGTTTCGAATAAGATCTTCTTGCGGATAGTTGTATATTGCACATTACAGATCTATGGCGGTTTCAATTACAGATTCGCTTGGTGGCATCTTTGTGGCCCTTATTCAATAAATCTGTCCTGTATTTGTACAGAATATATTTGTGAGATTGGTGAATTGTTGTATGGAATTACGATGAATCTTTATGAAATGCCCAGTATCGTTTGCTTTGTATATTGCTCTTGTTTTTTCGCAAGTTGTTCTGCTTGTTATCTTTCTTTTGCATATCCTCTAAGTTTAAAAAGTCTGTTTTTAGACTTGCCGTACTATTTCTTCTATTTCCAGATGGCAATTGTCGATGTAATAAACTTATTTTAGTGTATAATATACTTTTTAAAATCTTTAGTGGGTGGTAGTTGCAGCGGCTTCTTAAGATGTGTTGCTTGTCTGACTAGGGATGTAATTCTTCCTGTGGAAATTGTGTGTGTTAAATGTGTGTAATGGTTGTTGTAACAATATTTCGCCGTTTTCCATGCTGCAGTCTTAATCACTTTGAGTCCCCTTAGAGAATTGAACTCCAGCTCCTAGTGTTCTCCCACAACACTGAGCAGTCGTCTAACCACTGCGCCTATCAACATATTTACAATGATAATAGTAATTTATTCTTTTGCCGAGAGAGCGCAGAGAGAAATGCTAATCAGAGTAGCGTCTGCCTATCGTACCGCGTCAACGGTAGCACTACAGGTGATTACCGGGATACCGCCAATAGACCTCCTTGCACAGGAAAGGAAATACAGATACTAAAATGGCGGAGATAATTGCAGGGCCACGGCTAAAAATATCACAGTGGAAAAGTAGCAGAGGAGATGGGAGCAAAACCAAACAAATGCCCAATGGACAAAGTGCTTAATACCTGACCTCGGTCCTTGGCTCAGATATAAATTCAAGATCACAGACTACTAGCACTCGCAGGCCCTAAGTGGCCACGTGGTATTTAGAGCATACGCCCTTAGATTCGCCAAAGACAATACCAATGTATGCATGTACTGCGGGGAAAAAGACACGATGACCCACACGATCTTTATGTGCCGCCGATGGAAAGAAGAAAGATACTTGACGAACCGCACTCTTGAAAGCGACATTACTTCACACAATCTGATAAGCAGTATGATACATAGTGAAAAAAACTGGAGGAATATCCACAGTCCAATAAGAAAAATAATAAAGAATGCGGAAAAAGAAGAGCGGGAAAGGCAGGTAGCGTAGGCAAGCTCTTAAGAAGAGGACGATACACCGAATTACTAATTCTCACGATGAGTGAGGGATGGGAGATGTAGGTGTTGCAGAAACCAACTTAGACAGCCCAGGCACCCCGACGAAATGTCATGAATGACGGTTGCGGGGATGCGCAGACAGGGGCGGTTTAGGCGGGCCATTTTCTGGCCTACGGGCCGAAAACGTCCGCAAAAAAAATTATTCATTGGACAATAATTGTACAATAATGTTGACACTACAACAATGGATACCTACTTATAAATATACAGAGGATGACATACGAGTATACATGTATGTATAAAAACAAGTAAGACACTACATGACAGTAACCTTTGACTGAGAAGATGTAAAATACAAGACCTTCGGAATACTATTCTAGATAAAGTACCAGGAAGAGCCCCAGCTAATTGAATACATTTGTTGTTAATGTGCTAATAGCAAGTTTTTATCAACGGTAAGACCAAGCATTTTACAACCACTAGAACTTGTCGATTGCTGATTGAGTGAGATATCCGCATCAATGGACTTCCGATTACAGAACAAAACCACGCCCGTTTTTTCCGTATTGATACATAGCTTTTTCCTAGTGACCCAATCCTGGATTTTATTTTAAACTTATTCTTAGAGATTATTAATTCGAAGTTTGTGTTCCTACAAAAACGTTGGCCTCGTGTGCTTAATTTATCATTATAATGTCTTGATCCAGTATATAATATGCCACATCATTAATGAAAGTTGGGAACGGTGATGGTGGAAGTACCGATCCCTGTCCAACACCAGTACTCGGATATATAATTTATCTGATATAATACCATTTAGTACAACGGATTGTGTTCTGTTGCTCAGTTAAGACAAACCACCACAGTCAGAGTGAGGAATCACACGCGTGCGATAAAACTAAGTCTAAAAAAAGTTTGGTTTAATTACTACTTTTTAAAATATTAACGTTAAAGGCATACGAATAACACAAAATTACCAGAGCGAATGGTGTATTACAAGTAGTCCATTGTTAATGGACATCGTACAACATTCGACTATATTTGTAATAGTAAAATAATTTATAAAAGCTAAATTTCTATATTTCGTTTTCCCATTGTTTCGATCCTATTCGCCCTTCAATTAGCAGCAATTAGATATACAAATCATTAGTGATGGACGAGCGATTGATATCCGCGAAAAAAACGCTACTTCAATCCTTTCCTAACCAAGCCTCTTGATTGACGCCCTCGAAGTTTTGAAACATCTGTAGTCGTCGGAACATTAGAAGTGTCTTTTGGCAGAGTCCCCATAATCATTATCAGTAATTCCTCACTTATTACTTTTGGATTTCTTTTCTTAAAGTGGGCGCCATTCTGGTATAATCTGATTTTATTCGATTTTCGTTAGAATTTGACCCATGAATTTGCTCCAATCCTTTTACGTAGGGACAAGATCATTGCTAATATATTCCAGCTGAAACTTGTGTCATAGTAGCGATAAGGTATACTGCTACTAAGATTAGTTTTTTCACATATTATTTATGAGTTTATTATAAACTGAAATATTGAAATTAGAGTGACTGTCGTTAGTCGTCTATAACGCATCATTCTTAGTAAAATCTGAAGTCAGATTGTTTATATCCTCTGCGGAACTATAGGTAAGTGCATTAAATATGTTAACCAATTCTATATTACCGTTGATTTCATTACGTAAGCAGTTGGTTAGATTCCTTCTATGACTGTCAGCTACAATCAAAATTATTATTAGTTAGATTAGTTTTCGTTTACGCAGTTTCCTTGTCATCTGCTAACTTTGCATTGCGATGTGTGGTTTGCCTTACACGCTCATACTGCTGTATCGTACACTGCGTAGTCTGGGTGGAAACCTCAATTAAAGCAACTGTTTGCTTAGGTGATAATGGTTTGGCGTTCTGTTATTTAATCTGTGATTTTAGCTCCTAATTGTCTTTACGGTACTTTTCAATCTTGCTATTTAATAAAATTATATGTTGCCTTAATTTTTGAGTTTGAGCTTCTAGTTCGTTTGTTTTTCAAAATTAGTGTTGAATAATTTGTCTCTTAGTTTAGCAATCATATCAATTACTCGTCTTTGCGTGTTTGTGTTATTTATATTTTGTAAATTTAATATTGCAGAGCTATTTATGGACACAACAAAGGAGGTAATCAGGGATTAAGGCACACTTTTCTGCGTCTACACAAGATAGGCAAGGTGGACTTGTTAATGTAGAAATGGTAGACTTAAGTCGGATCGATAGACGCAGTGGTTAGGCAGCTGACAATCGTTGTGGCGGAACGATGGAAGCCGAATTTCACTTCTTCGGCAAGACGCTGTAATTTTCCTGGGAGAATTGGAATCCGCTCGACTTACCATTCGCTGTTGGGAGCAAAGTGATTAACTGCGCGGCACTATAAAAGGCGTTATAATACTGGCACAAAGCCATATGAAGACAATTATATACACAAAAACTACAGCGCGAGAGCTGCATCATGGTTAAACAAGCAATACAGCTTAAGCAGTCACTTCAACTAAGCACATTAAAAAACACCTTAAAAAAGTAAAGTATTATATTCTTGGATAACATTGTATGTGCGAGAGATTTTTGTGATAATCTACTATGTAGTAGAAAGTAACGTTTTCTACACATTTCCAGGTACAAAACATAGCAAATGCAACAGACACAAACACCTATGTACATTCACGACACTAGACAAAAAAAAGCGCTGAAACGCGTTAATTGCGTCGAAGAATATTTTTTTTACCCGTTTGGTACACCTTTAGGCGTGTGATCTTTAAAAAATTTCCTTAGGAATATCAACAAGAAGGCATTTCCATTACCATTTATAGTTTCAACCCTAGTAACTAGTGTTTCCCTCTCGATCTGAACTTATTTGTCATATTTGGCACTGGCCATTTTTAGCAATAACTTTTATCCTTCCTTGAACGATTGTTTGACTTGCCCCGTCAATATTAGGTATATATTTTCGCATTTTCGCATCGATGGCGTCGGTCGAGTAGCACGTGTCTGTTAAGGCTGCTAGTAATATTAAAATTTCTAAGATTTGCCATCCATTGTCGGCGAGAATAATATTTATCGTGTTGTGTTAGATTATTGTGCCTTGTGATCCGCAATTACTAGTACATAACAACTTTTTTCCGATTAAATCGTTTGATCATTTACTTAAAATGGTTATCACCTGCAAGGAATTTGTAAAAATAGAAGAAATCATAAAAAAGTCATTAAATAATTCCGAATTTATTGGTTCCATTACTTCGAATTTAGGGTAGGTTTATCAATATGAGGATAAATAAATTAACTTGCAGATAAAATTTTATTCGTAAGATAATTACAATAAAACGTTTATGGAGTGTTAAATAGAATTTATTTGCAAGATAAATCATTGTAGTTGCTGAATTTTATTTGCCAGTTAGCAACATCTGTCAGTTACTTAACTAACACTTTTATTCTCACATTGATAAACCCGCCTTTAATGGAGGACATTAATAAAAGGGTTAACGAAACAAATGAAATTATTACACCTCATCTCGACAAATATAATACAGAAATTGAAAATATCAAAAAACTTTATTCGATCGATGTAGAAGAACTGAAACAAAAAAACTACCAGCTAGAACAGTATAGTCGCCGAAACTCAATACGTATTTTTGGAGTTGTTGAGACAGAGAAAGAAGATATATCTGGCACGGTCAATTCCATTTTTGTTAACCAACTTAAAATAAATAATTTCAAGAACGAATTTATTGATCGGGCACATAGAGTGGGCAAGTTTGTTGCCGCTAATTTGCGTCCAAGACCCATAATAGTGAACTTTTGCTCATACAAGTATAAATTCATGGTTATGAGTAATAAAAAAATGTTGAAAGGTTCTGACGTAGTGATTAGGGTAGGTTTGACTGCAAGGCGTGCAATGAAGGTGTAGGGGGCAGTGATAAGGTACGGAAGACAAAACGTGTGGACCAGAGATGGTTCGATATACATTAATTCTAAAGACGGCATAGAGAAAATAGAGTTAAGTGTGTCATTTTGGTAATGTATGATTAGCGCGGTGCATGCGTTTTTGATAATGTTTGTCAATAGAGTTCAATTTAATTGTTGTTATACTGATATTACTTTGAGTTTTGCCTGCAAATATTATTAGTAGGTTTAGTTTCATATCAATTTCTACCTCTGGCTTTGTAATAATTTTTCTTGTACTTGATTGTACAATCTATGCATTGGTTGGTTTAACATTTAGTTCTTAGGGTTTAGATATTTATTCTCTTCGGAATTTCATAAATAAACATGGAAGTATGTTACTATTATTATATTTTTGGGTTCTTAAATTTGCCTTGTCGCTGTTAGCATATTGTGCTACTTTTATTTACTTACTTACTAGTACAATTTTTGATATCCTTTTGTAGATAATAGATAGCAGTAGCCCATAGATATACGATATTTACTTTGAGTTTTGCCTGCAAATATAATTAGTAGGTTTGGTTTCATATAAATTTCTACCTCTTGTTTTGTAATAATTTTTCTTATTGTACTTGATTGTATGATCTGTCATTGGCTGACTTAACATTTACTTTATAGTGTTTGGATATTTATTTTCTTTGAAATTTCATAAATGAATATGGAAGTATGTTACTATTTATATATTTTTTGTTCTTAAACTTGCGTTGTCGCTGTCAGTATATTGTGCTGTTTTGTTCGTTCCTATTCGTACCTGTTCGTTCGGCTGCTAAACACGAGCGCGCCATGAAAAGTACCTATATATACTTTTCCTCCGTATAAAATAATATACTATTCTCAGTAGTTATGGACGGTTGTACTTTGAACTATACGAATAGCATTCACAGTTTAGGTTTAATAATCGATGATAAATTGCGTTTTACAGATTACATTAATAGTCTCATTCGGAAATCATATGCTGTACTGAAGCTTATCTACAGCAATCTGCGATTACTAAGTGAAAAACAGGATTCCTTTATGTGAATCTTTGGTACTTTCTCGCTTTCATTATTCTGACTGTGTGTATGGCCTTGTTTCCTTGTTTTAGATTCAATTGGTAAAAGAAGAATTCAAGATGTTCAAAACTCTTGCTTAAGAATCATATATGGTATTAGACGTAGAGAAAGATTGACAAATTGAAAGAAGTGAATTGGTTGTGTATGCTTAATCGCAGAGTGTTCCACTTTTCTTGTTTATTATATAAAATAAATAATAACTTCAAATCTCCATATATTTATAACAAAATTAGATTCCGCACAGATATTCATAATATCAATATAAGGTACAAAAACCTTATAACTATTCCTCGTCACAGATCTGCATTTTTTCAAAGGTCTTTTTCTTACTGCGCGGCATTTATCTGGAATAGCATCCCCGAACAGATCAGGACGTCATATTTTTCAACTCTTAAACGTTCTTGGCGTGAGCGATTGATGAGCGATTAATGGACGAACAGGCATAAGGCGGACATAAATTATTACATTATCATTAGTCCATTTATAAATATTCGTGCACTCGATATATGTATGTACATACATATAATTTACAGAAGGTACAGGTGGAAGATCGGAATGCTGCTATAGAGCAATTCTGAACCTGTACCTACTTGAACTAGGTGCATTATAATCATATATGTATTCCGTTATTGTTACTACTGCTATTGCCACTACTGTTATGGTCACTACTGTTATTGTCACTATTGTTACTGCATATTTTCAATAAACTTTATTATTATTATTATTATTATATTAGGTCTCCTCTAATTTGTATTTGTCAAGAAGTTCTTTTAAGTTCACTTAAAAGCGTGCTGCAATAGTCTTGTTCAATGTCATAGCACGGCCTAACTTTGTTGATTCGGTTGATTTAATTGAAAGTGGATTTTTCTTTAAAACATCCATTAACATCTTTAAATATCGATATTCTGCGTCTAATTCAAGCTTTTGAACAATGCAGATCAGACTGGTGTGAAGAAATAAAGATATATCTGGCATATAGAGGGACGCTGATGAAGCCGGCAAGGCTGAAACGACATAATCCGTCGCTAATGATTGTCCTATTTTTCGCTTTTGCTAGTAGGGCAATACCTGTTAATATACTTTTTCTATTTTGGGAATGTTCGACGTTTTCAAATATTATTCAAACATAGCACTAGTATAGATAAGAGAAAGAGGAGGAATGATAGTAACCACAAAGATGATTAATATGTTTATCAATCTCAATCAATCAATTAAAAGTCAGCAAATTTTCGAAACTGCAATGAAGGTCGAAAATGTCCTAACTTTTAATTAAAGAATTTTAATTAGATGATAGTACTTGTCTATTAAATAGAGTGTGTAAAAATGTTCTTCGGTAAGTATAATAAGACTAAGTGTTATACTTGCGTTTGTAAAACGCTTAACAGAAGAACGGGTATGTACAAAGAGACACCATTATTAATAGCGTACGATTCGTATTTATTATTAAAAGGAAGTAGATCATTCGAGTGTGCATTATACGTTATTTTTAGCTCATCGTAATCTGAATGCAAATGCATGTCACATAGAGAGTGAACAGTGATATCAGTCTGGTCTGTAGTAGTAGTTACGATAGTGAGTACCGGTTGACCTTCACACCATCATGATGCGACGCCTCGGTACAATTCGATCCAGGACCACCAGACAGTCGTCAGCAACTGTACAGTGTGCATATCCTAAAGAAAACAGAAAGGAACTTCGACACTGATTTGCTCAAAAGTAAATGTGCGTGTATATTCGCTGATCTACAGTGATAATAAATCACTGCATTAGTTGATTAAAGCTATAGTACATATCTACTTCTATCGCTAACATGTATTAAATACTAACTTTAACATTGATAATAGAACTTATCATTGCCATAAAAAGACAATGCATTCTCACACCGGTATATACAGTCAAGCTGCGTTAAGGAGACTACCCTCACGGTTTCATGAGAGAATGTTAGTGCAATGGAGTGTTCTCCTATTTTAGATAAACCTTCAGTTCGAACTGGCGTTCGTGCTATAGTTCAAAAGTCAGTCTTGATACAAGTGTTATATAGAATCCTTACGCTAAATATTTGTTTATAGTTTACAATTCTGACATCTAAATATCTTCAGCTCATACTAACTTTTATTAAAGGTGCTGCAACTATGGGAGAAACGTGTGCATTTCTAGTTTAAGAGCGCGATCTAATTCTATCTAGCTCCATTTTCCGTTCTACCACAAGTAACGTCACTGTCCTATTTTAAATGGAACCGCTATGTATTTTTAATATTTTAGAAAACCAAATAATAAGTCAAAGACCAAATACCACACTTGTTCTACTTACTTTAAAAATTCTAAAAACTGTGAGAAGCGAGAACAAGAATATACATAATAGATTAAAAAATGTAGCAAAGTTTATACCAATAGAAATTTTAATTGAATTTGTATTTAATATTTTATTGTACAGCACTGGATACAGGAATTACTTTTCTTTTTAGATACGTTAACAAATATTGCAGTGGTTCAGTTCATTGTAGAATAAAATTTCTAGTAGATACCGTAGAATTTTATATACTTTACACTTTTTTTTATAGCTGTCGATGTAATTAAGATGGATTACCGGTAATTTTACAACAAATTATCTAAACTTATTAGTACCATATTTGAAATAGATTAAATATACCGCTGTCTTATAATAAAATAGCCTAGTTTACCTTGGTTTATAAACCTTGTAATATGAATATTTGTCTTATAACGTGCATATATTTGTTTGCACATGTGGTACACATACAGTTGCCAACATAATGTCTCCATATACATGGTAACTTTTTTAGTAATATAGTTTTTTAATTCTAGGATTAATGACAGAGGAGATTCATATTCCCGCAAAATATGTAGGCTAAAAATAAATGTACACATACCTGTTGTTTAGATAACAGAATTGATAAAATTTCTTCTATATTCAATGCTGGCTGATATGCAGTAGTTATGTGCTTTTTTAACGTAGTTGTAAACGTGAGCAACTGTGTTGTGAATGGTTTCATTTCTGCACTCAATCTATTGGTATCTCGACATAGTTTTCGCCTGTAAACTTGCCCAATTCCACATATCCTCCTCGAATTGATAAAACATGAAAACCATTAAACTTCATATGGAATACTTTTATGTGTCCGTACCAACGTTGTAAGGTAAAAACACAACTTATTTTTATTTAATTCCGTGGTATTTAAAACATTGAAAAGGTTAGTTTCTTACGTTATACATGCACAGCATAGCTAGCCATATGGCCAACTATCTAAGGAATTATGAGTAGATTATGAAAATTTCTCGATGTGGGAATTTTCTGCTGTATAACTTATAGCATATATAAATTTAAGGATTATGATTGGGAACTGAGATATTAGATATGTGAAATTTGAAAGTTTGTCTTAAGATATTTTTTAATGCAAATTTTAATGGAAATAATGTTTCTAAATTGCGTCTTCGAACTGCATCTATAAAGTGTCAAAGTGCTATTGAGAAACGTAGGATTTTATTTTATTTAAATTCACTGAATTGCACAATTATATCGGTAGGTACTATAATACACAGCTTTATATTTTAAAAGGAGAAAGTGTGTTGTAACACATTCATGACCTCAAGTATCTGATTTTTTTTTATTTTTAGAATAGTTTTCACTTATTTCTTATTGCATTAAAATAAATGATAATGAACAATAACGAGTAACAAATAATAATGATAGGTATAATGATAGGTATAATCCAAATATTTTATTGAAATGTAAATTATATAAAAAGTATGCAAAAAATTTGGGATTAATAAACATGCTAATACATGCCTTCGTTCATAGCCTCTTAAAATAATAAAATTACAGTTAGAGTAGTAGTGTCAGTTACAGTTATAGCTATATTTTACCCGATACACATCAGCTTGGTTTCCATATTTGCTTTGGGGTTGGTAACATTATGCTGTTTAAGTGGAAAGCAAAGCCATTGATTTATTGAAAAGTACAATAACTTGGTAGTGCGGTAAATATCTGATTACTGATATTAAGAGAATTGAAAGCGCTCCACGAATGTGTATAAATTGCACATTCTATTGGGAACACTCTGTAATTTGACCATGTTTTCTAAGAAAATCTATTGGCGAGGATATAAATTAATAATAATGAGCAGATAATAATGTTATGAGGGCTTTCGGGTTTTGACCGCGTCATAGTAAAGTACATATATACAATACAAAATAAAATAAAGCAAAAATGAAAAAGAAAAATTACAAAAATATAGGTCAGAAGGTTTTCGCCTCTAGCGTGGTTGACACGTCGAGTTACCGTGACCTTCTGGCGCCCCTCACCTAGTTTTACTCCTGAAGAAGCCACTTACATTAGTGGTGAAACGTCGAGTAAGTTGTATATATTTTTGTAATTTTTCTTTTTCATTTTTGCTTTATTTTATTTTGTATTGTATATATCATAACAGAGACTCAGACCGTGGAAGCCTTCGATATCATTTAGCAGATAATAATATTCATAATAATAGAAACATAAATCTGTACACAAAGAATTCGCGCTATATTGTGTATATGAATAGCAAGATTCAACTTTTCAACATGTATAGAGAGTACTACTTTTCCATCTAGCGAAGAAAGATGGATGAAAGGTTAAAATAATAAGAATTCTGTATTTATATATCTCAATAAAAATTAAATTAGCGTTTGACTTAATGCTTCTTCTTCTTATCTAACAAGGGGATACAGGCAGGTGTGAATTCCCGATTTTGATGAAACTTTGCAGACTGAGAGAGTACCTTAAAATAAGAAGTACTTATTTTTTAGCGGCTCCATCGCCCGATTTTGGGCCCCAGCCCCCTCCAAAGTTTGGGTAATTTTTAAATTTTTACTTATATCTCCAAAATTATAAAAGATATTAAAACATTCCTTTAACAAAATTTGTAGCATATTACGAATACATGGTCTTAATGGATTGTGTAACCTGTATTTATAAAATGCTAATGATAGGGCACGGGGTACCTCATACCTCCTATATTTTTCATAATTTTCTTTTTTTTAGTCAAATCGCTTTTGTGTGGAACACGATGATGCAAAATAAATTTGAGAAGTAGTAATAAACAATTACTAATAATTTGATCGAGTAGTAATCCATTTTATTAGAAAGTGTTGTGATGAAAAATAATTAATTATTGTTTTTCCTTATATATGTTTATTTTTAATTTAAACAGTGTAGATGTTTCGGCTTGAAACCATCTTCAACACTGAATGTAGAATTATTCACAAATACTTAAACTTAATAAATAATGGAATTACGATAATAAGTTATAAAATTATTGTAATTCCATTATTTTTCTAAGTTTAAATATTTGTAAATAATTCTAGATTCAGTGCTGAAGATAGCATCAATCAGTAACATGTACACTCCATAAACCTGTTGTACAGATGGGAAAAAAGTATTAATAGAGGTGGCATCCACACAGATAAATTACGGTTTATTTCTGAATATGTTCTAACAAAATTTGAAAATAATATATGTCAATAGGAAAATAATTCATGACATGGATCTTCGACGGTGGGCTCTAGAAGCTACAGAAGAAATCGGAGACAAATCCTTTAAAGCAAGACATTGGTGTATTTGGTACTTTAGTAGTTGTAGTGTCCAGTTTACACAAAATTAGTGTAGTCGTTTTTTTATCTAGTTAAGCCCACACAGATATCTGTTAAATTTACAATTTTCTTCATGTGTAAATCTAAGCAAATAATACTCACAGAGTGTGACGAAATATTGAAAATATAGATTTATTTTATTAGGACCGAAAAAACCCGCATAAAATTTTATTGATAATTATTATATAAGCGTAAAATTAACTAAGCTGTTACTGCCCCGAAAAACACATTTAGTAGGAACATTAAAGAAAAATAGAAGTGGAATGTGGAAAACGGAAGAAATCGTGGGGAGAATATGCCGTGAAGGCATTGTAAACTTAAAATGAAAAGCTAAACGCGATACCCTTGCCCTTAGTACAGACCATTTAAATAAAATGGTTCCTGTACCATCCATAAAATATCCCAATAGAAAGAAAGCCGTGCTTATTGTAGACTATAATAGATGTAAAGATTTTATTGATTTATCAGATCAACAGAAAGTTTACAATATACCATTACGAAGACGTATAAAATGGTACCGGAAATTAGCTATGGAATTATTACTAAGGACCACATTTGTAAACGCACACATTCTGTATACAGAAATTACTAAACGGAAAATAACAATTACTAAATTTAAGGATGAGGTCTTACAGATTTTACTTGCAAACTTCAGCAACAAAATTCTACAGAATATGCCTCTCAAAAAGAAATAGGTGCGTCGTTTGTTACCAAAATATAGTCACGGAACTAAGAAGAGAGGTTGCTAGAAACAAAACTGCTCGATCAATATGGGCTTGCATAACTTGTAAGAAGCATTTTTGTGTTCATTGCTTTTTAGGAATACATACACATTTTGTACAGTTTTTAGCAATAAAATTTTCTAAATATGTGTCAAATTTTATTTAAGAAGTCATAGGTATTCTATTTCTTATTGGAAATAAATTAATGTATGTATTTTTTATGAAAATCTGAAAAATACCTTTAATGCCCAACGCAACATATATGTATGTCGCCGGCGCCAATCCTGTAGTTTCAATCACGCTTTACAAGTTTGCTGCAAAAATTCTAGAATCTAGACTGTTGAAGAAGAACTTACACTCTTAACATATTATTTTCCTGTTGCAGAAATGGCGAAAATGAGTTTATCCAGAATTTGTTATAAGCAGGTCCTCTGGTATATTGCAATAGTACTAAGGGTTTAATATGTGCGTTATGAGTTCCATAGTTTCTAGTTGATAAAAATTATTTATATACTCGGCCATAAGTACTCATCTACGCCAATCATCATCCAGTCTACTTACAAGACATATGACAATCTAAAGTTGTATTTGGAGAATAGGTGTAATAGAAAACTTTATAGGAAGTTACAAATCACAAGCTTATGAAAAAGTTGTTTAAGACATGCTGCAAAAATTTCAAAATTTAGGTTGCAATGTGAGTAGTTCACTTTCTGCATATCCATCTTGGACAAATAAGCAAAAGACAGGAAAATAGGGCCAATTACTGTTGGTATGTAAAAAGAAACATTTCTGCGTCTGTGCATGAAAGACAAACGATTAAACGGTCTTTTCAAACAAAGAGACAACTATCTTGTAAGCACAAGATTCAGAATTTTGATTAATATTATTTAGAGTTCATGTATCTTTTGATACATTAAAATGTAAAAGCGACAATTTGTCATTACTAAATACAGTATAGGTATATACGTTCGTAGACAGCAATGCTTTCTGAGATTGTAAATTGAGTTGTATCCGGGTGCGATAGGAAAACATATGAATCAAGTTTGAAATCACAACAATACCACCAACAATATGACCTATTAAAACTCAAACCGTAACGAACGAACTTAAATTTGTACACTACTATTAGTGATTCAGTATGTCTTCTTTTATTGCATCACAAACTTTTAAATAAATGTAAGAATATATGGAAAAGAATTTACAAATAAGCCCCGGTTTAAGTACTATTTACAAAGTTTACACATACTCAGCAAATACACAGTGAGTGACTGTAAAATTAATTCCAAGAGTGTACAGTTTGGCATGGAGTCTAATTGACATTGATTTCTTCAAAATGTTGTTATCCACGCAATGTGGCAACACAAGTAATTAATAAGTAATTGTTATAACATGAGCATATGTAACTAATTATGTAATTGATGATCACACAGTCACAACTTTTGAGAAACGTGTCGGAATAGCCAAATTGCGGTAATACTATTAGCGAATATATGATCTAAAAGTTTTGTCCGAATATTTTTTAGAGCACTCTTAATTAAAATGTGGGTTAGACTTGTTGATGTTGAGGATGAATTAAGATGATTCAATGAAAAAGAGGACAATAATAAACAAAAAATAACATAGTAGTATAAAAATGAATGAGAATCAAATTAACTGTACTGAGAATCGTTCAATTAAATGGTTAGACGGTAATGAAAGCAAAAGTAATTTGATACATGTTGAAATGTGATTAAAATTAAACATAACTATAAAGATTTATTGTTAAAGTATGTATAGTATATGCACGTAAGTATTACCTTATGTAGTCTATGTTATATGGTCAAATAGTATAAAACGAGCTTCGACTTTAGGTCGTCAAGAATTTAGCCAAGAGTTCAATCGGAAATAAATTAACATTCTTGAATGCTACAATGGAAAGCTTCGTGATTTAATGGATTGAGCGCTAATCGAAAAGGTATCACCATACTATTCGCTAACATTTCAAGCAGGTAGTTCGGCACCTCTACAGTATTGGTATGCATGTATGTAAGCAGAACAAAGATCCGATGCACAAATACGTATGGGCAGTTGCTTTGGTGTACAAGCAAAGCTAAAATGAAAAAGTAACAAGACGGCATGAATTAATGCAATCAATTTATACGAATGAAACTGAAAATATAGTAATCTTTTCTTAGAGTTTATTGAATGCAACTTAATATGAAGTAGATGATGAGCAAAGTTGCGTTAAAAGATAAGTTTAAACGAAATGTATTTCAACTTGGATATGAATATAAATTGATCTTGATATTTTTGTGTTATTTTAATATTAGAATGAAGTGCTGCACAGTTTATTGTTTATCGTAATTTTAAAGTCTTACTCTCAATTACCTATTATTAACTATACAATATCGATTGTTTGTTACTGTACTTCTACTAGAACGACTTTTGTATAATACTACTTACCTGATTATTTTTACATTACAGTACATTATTTTGCAATATGTTAGTTGGGGAAAGATATATGTATATACTATCGGTCACGGATGTTTGGTTAAGAGGTAAAAATAGTAACCTCTGTCCAATAAAGTCGCTGTGAAGCAATTTAGATAAAACGTGCACAGCATTTTTGACTATAGCAACTTCACAAGAGAATTAACACGATCAGTCAATTGATTAAGATACATATAGTAGGTTACATGTAATTTCTTCCACCAATATTAAATAATGGCCCTTAAAATACTACAGACAAACCTGGGACGGGGGAAACTGGCTCACGATCTGGCCTACGCCACAGCTAGACAAGAAAAGATTGACATTCTCATAGTTGGAGAACCAAATAAGAAAATTGTGGAGGGGAAGCGATGGGTAAAGGATTCTAACAGCGACATTGCAGTGATCTTCATTAACAATAGAGTCACAGTAACAAATGTAACACATGGAAAGGGATATTTATGTATCGACTTTGGAAAATGGGACTGCTACTGTCGTTACATATCACCAAACATCGATATAACTCAATACAAGGAAATAGTTGATGAAATACCAAACAACGTGAGAAATAAGAAAAGAGAAGCGGTTATTGCCGGAGACGTGAATGCGAAGTCTCACATGTGGGAGTCCCCAATAAGCGATGAAAGGGGAGAGTACTGGGCAGAATGGCTTGCAATCCTGGATATGGTGGTACACAACACTGGGGGAGTGCCTACATTCGTTAGAGGCACCTCGGAATCCTTTATTGACGTGACTTTTTCCACACAAGGAATGGCAAGTCGGATTACCAATTGGATAGTGAGTGAGAAAAAAAATTTGACCCAACATCATTGCGTCTACTATGAAGTAAAGATGGACAAAGAAGAAGTACGTAACAGATTGGGACTGCTTTAAAGATGGCCTTCAACTAAGAACCGCTAATATGAGAGAACATGAAAAAAACTCTTATAAGCTACGCACCAAAATAATTAAAGAAGCCTCCTTAAACAGTAGCACCGAGAACCCACAGCGAGAGAAGGGAGTGCCGTACTGGTGGAACGAGAGTATTGCGGAGAAGAGAAGGGAATGTATCGGACTAAGAAGGCAGTACTTGAGATGCGTAAAACGGGTCAAGGAAGGGAAAGCGCAAGTCAGCCTAGATAGATACAAAATAGGGAAAAAGGAACTGTGAACGCTAATAAAAATTGCTAAAACGCAACATTGGAAGAACCTATGCGAGGAGTTAAACAGTGACATATGGGGTGATGGTTTTAAGATAGCCGTTAAAGGCATAAAGAATCTAACACCCTATCAGATGCCAGACAAGGACAAAAAGGCGATACTCAGAGAGCTTTTCCCGCACCCTGAGCGCGAACCCTCAGAACGTAGAAGAACCTTGTGTACAGCTCCACCCTTCAACATGACGGAACTGAAGGAGGCGGTGGAGAGTATAAAAACCGGTAAGGCACCGGGGCCAGATGGAATACCTCCGAAACAGTTCAGAAAGCTGCTAAAGCAATGAGGAGTGGATTCTGGGAGTGTTAAACCAGCTCCTAAAGTCACAAATATTCCCCGACGAATGGAAGAAGGCGAAAGTAGTTTTAATATCCAAGGAAAGTACAAGAGGGAAACGAAACTCCTACAGACCAATTTGTTTGCTGAACACACTCAGTAAAGTATACGAGGCTCTAATAAGACAAAGATTAGAGAAGGAAATTGAAAGCAAGGGGGGCTGGCTAGACACCAGTATGGATTTAGAAAGGGAAAATCTACAATACTGGCAATGGAAGAGATCAAGGAAATATCCAAAAAGCGGGCAATGAAGTGGAATGTACTCGTAACATTGGATGTGCGAAACGCATTCAACACGGCCAGCTAGGACCTTATTCTCCAAAAACTAGAGCCGAGGGGAATATCAAATTATCTCTTGAACATCATAGTGGATTATCTCAGCGAACGATACATCGAAATAAACAAACGACAAAGAATGGAGGTAAGGGCGAGGGTACCGCAGGGCTCGATCCTCGACCCTACTTTATGAAACGTCCTCTACAACGACGTACTCGAGATACAACTGCTTGGACAAGCCAAAACCCTGGCATTTGCGGACGATCTGGCACTGATAGTGACGGCAGGCAGTAAAGGCGACGTGAAAAGTTTCACAAATGAGAATCTGCGACGAATTATGAAATGGATGGCAGAGAACCAACAAGTTTTGGCACCGGAAAAATCAGAAGCCCTCATCGTGACACACAAAAGGAAATTGGGCGGCTTGACCTTCAAAATAGGTGTGACAGACATCGTGCCAAAGAGGAGCATTAAGTACCTGGGTGTACTTCGATGGGGCAGGTACTTTCAGAGAGCATTTTGTTAGGACGGCTGAAAAAGCTGAGAAAAGAGCCGCCAAATTAATCCGAATAATGCCAAACATCGGCGGGCCTGACCTGTACAAAAGAAGGTTGCTTGTTGGAGTGATACACTCCATACTGTTTTGTGGTGCACCAATCTGGGGAGACTCCTTAAAAATTAAAAGAAATTGCCTTCTAATGGAAAGAGCGCAGCGAAAAGTGCTAATAAGGGCAGCAAGAGCATACAAAACCGCTTCCACCGTGATCTACTTGCGGAAGAAAAGGTGCTCATGTACAAAGGCAAAGGCTTAAGTTCACGCAAAGAACTAAGAGAACAGACCCTGGATAGCTGGCAGGAGAGGTGGAGCAGGAATGTCCTGAGGGGTCAGTGGACCAAAACGTTAATACCAGACATCCGAGTTTGGGACAAGTGCGAACACAAAAATATAGACTACTACCTCACTCAGGTGCTAACAGGACATGGGGCCTTTCGAGCTTATCTGCACAGAATGAAAAAAGTGTCAAACGACAAGTGTTTATATTGTGCCGATATTGACACAACAGCGCACACAATATTTATATGCAACCGATGGCGTGCTATAAGAGAAGAAACCGGAATCAATTTAGGTCTAGAGATAACACCAGAAAACATGGTAGACGAAATACTAAAATCAAAGGAAAACTGGAAGAGGTTTCAACATGGGATTCGGCAAATAATGACGATAAAAGAACGCGAAGCAAGGGACGGTCAAACTGTATAGTCTACGAGATTAAGGTGCTTAATGCCTTCACGATGTGGAAACCGACGAGTTAGTTCCATGGAAGCAGTAAGAGAGAGCAGAGGGTGGTTTTTTAGTGGGTAATGACCAGATGGGAATCCCACACTACCATGACACGAGATCCAGTCATAGTGTTCATAAAGAATTTTTCCACCGGCAAAAAAGAAAAATTAAATAAGGATAGTTAGATCCGGTGATCTCTGCTTATGTCATCAAACAGTGACATGCGTCTAAAGATCCCTTGGACGAACTTTATGCCGTAATTTATAAAATTTGAATCTACGTTCCTAACTAGCATGATTAACAGGATAATATACCGGGTGTTTCTGGGAGGTGGCTCACCCCTATAATTTCTAAAATATTTGAGATAGAGAAACGAAATTTGGGAATTATGCTTTAATTTACATTTCTTGACATAGTCGATACATTCTTATCATTTCTGCTTTTACCGGAAATGACTTTGATTTTCGATTTTTAAATGGAACTACCTGAATATTTTTCGATATTTTGATTCGGGATTACATTTTGAGTAAAACTGCAGCAAAAGATATTTTTTGATATAAATTTTTTTTTAATTTCTTTTTTTTTTGTCGAGTTCTTAAAAGTTGAAATTCTTAAAGGTGTTACTGTATTCATTTTTAATCCATGCCCAGTTTTTTAAGCGCATTTGTAGGTCCAAAATTTAGTTTTTATGTTTTAATATAATTTTTCCAAATGGGAACAGGGTGGCTCACTAAATCATCACGAAAGAGCATTGAAGTACCTTCATTTTGATACCCAACATTAATATGCCGAACGAACGTTTATTAAGTATTTTTTGTGAAAAAGAAATTTATATCAAAAATATCTTTTGCTGCAGTTGTACTCAAAATGTGATTCCGAATCAAAATATCGAAAAATATTCACGTAGTTCCATTTAAAAATCGAAAATCGAAGTCATTTCCGGTAAAAGCGGTAGTGATAAGAATGTATAGACTATGTCAAGAATTGTAGATTAAAGCCCCGTACAAATTTAGTTTCTCTATCTTAAATATTTTAGAAATTATAGGGACGAGCCACGTCCCAGAAACACCCGGTATATGGAAGAAGAATAAGTAATAATAAGTATAGAAGAAGAAGACTGGCTGTGATGGTTCCTAGTATTCTTAACACTTTTCCGAATCGTCTAAAGCATATAACCTCACTCACTATACTAAAACGAGACCTGCAACAATTCTTTATTAACTATTCATGAGTACTAACATAATTTAATAATTCTATGTGCGACCGTATATGTACCATTATTATCTTCTGCTTGTTTCCGCTGGTAAACTTCGGTTTAGCGAATTATCTTTCATTTGATTTGGTATTCGTATTTATTTCTTCTACGCCGGATCACGACTTTTCTCAACTCCCAGATTTTCCTTTTGCAATGATGCGCGATGATGATGTCGGACGATTGAAGGTGTCCTCCATCAATATTTATTTATTTTCTTTATTTTGTATTATTTTATTTTGGGATCAAATTACCTATTCTTTCTTATTCTCTAGCACGGTGGTCATTATGCTTCACCCATTGGCTTACGATTATGTTGTTTTTCAGTATGGGACTTTAATTGCTGTAACTACTATTTATATTATTAGTCACAAATTATTTCAGTCGGTTCAGGTCACATTTGTGTTTTGCTAATTACTGAAGTTGTATTGCTTAAGCATGTAAGGTGTAAGGACTGGGAAGCATTATATTGTTGTTTATTGCTGCTGGCTCTTATCTGTGTTAGTCAGTTCTTAGTAGCTAAAGTGCATGGAAATGAATACATTAATACCAATTGTTCTATGGTGCCTCTCCTATTCATTTTCCTATCCAACACCTAGCATCAGGAGAGGTAAATGTTTCTCCTGCAAAAAAAAATGGCTTGGTTAATATCTGCTGCATCAAGTACCTATGTCTCAATGGTCCACTCAGCGACGGATGTGTATCTAGTGATGTTACAGTGGCATAAGTAGGTAATATAAATCGGTATAGTTTTGTAACGAATCTTGTATCACTACCATATTTTAAGTTTGCAAATTCCTCTATTTATATTCTCTTTATATTCTCTTTATTAGTTATTCTCTATTTATATTCTCTTTATTAAGACTAGTTGGTCGCAGTGGTTAGAGCGACCGTCCTGTGGTAGTGACAGATCAATTGTTGTACATTAAACTAGTGCTTCATTAGAGCATAAAACAACTCCCTGAGAGAAAATAGTGAAGTATACAGAATATTTAATTTTGCTAATTTTAAAATTGATTGGAGGAAACAATCACGTGATAATAGTTTGCACGTGTAATTTTAGTCAGGAAGAAATGAAACAGCTTCTATAATCGGTATTATGTTAGGTCTGCAGAACTTGAGAAAGCTAGCCATTTCAAAAAAAGATCCCTCTCATCAACTAAGATATTGAACCTCCACTTGCTAGGTGGGACTACACTGGCTACTAGGTGGGTACACACGAAACGTTGAAAAAGAAATAGTATTGTTTTTTCATCGATTCATCAATATTTCGATAATTTTTATGTTATTTTGTTTATGATATAGTGACCGTGTACTTGAAAGAAAAGTTCACTATTGTGAATTTACTATTTTGAATATGTCTTTGAACTTGCTGTGATGTAATTTACAAATTCATTCTATTTTAAGTAATTGTAATAGCTATTTATATCACTTGGAATATTTAACCGTTAAACCGGACCGGAGCACCTCATCGGCGACCCGTCATCGTCTGCTGTAAACGCAGAAAACGTATACGTTCATCATGTGTAATCGCACTCCATGCCATAATTCCCTGATGGCGGTGGATTTGGCGTGGTTGAATGCATTGCTCATCACATCTCCGATTAACCAAAATTTGAGCGACACCGACGCTTAATTCAAATCTGGATTCGTTGGAAAACTAAAATGTGGCTCCACTCGGCAACGCACTGATGTCTTACATCGACCCAGTGACGCCGTGTACGACGGTGCTCGCGATTTAGTGGAATCCGCCGCAACGCACGGCGTACTCGCAGTTCACTCTTTAGCAAACGCTCCTTTACAGTTCTCGTAGTGAGTACGTCTTACATTCTTACCGCCTAAACAGCTCCAAGTTACATTGAGGAGGACTCACCCGACTCTATAGCGCTCAGGGCTGAAGGCGTGTACGTCCTTGTTCATCCCATTCTCGCCATGCTCGCTGCACTGAGGACAACTACTGCTCGAGACGGCGCGTGATTTCACGAAAGCATACGCACGACAATTTCTCGCTCAAACTCGTTCACGTTAAGCTGCGTACTGACTTGAGCAAATTTACGCGCACGAACACCCAATATGCGCACGAACGCTATCCGTCGCTTGTCGGTTTCTTCACGTTTATCAAAGGATTTGTGTGCGCACAGCGTTCGTGCGCGTAAATTTGCTCAAGTCACTACGCAGCTTTATGTAAACGGCCTTCTATTACGCATAAAATACGACTACCTAGTACTTCGGCGAACGAAATTTCGCCAGCCTCGGTCGTGTTAGTATGGACTACCTCGCTACGTTCCGCTAATATGGACATGCGTATATTTAAATTAATGCTTTTGAAATACACATTTCACATTTTACATTTCTCTTTACATATTTCTCTTTGATATGGACAACGGGCTTAAGAACGGACGGTATCTCCCACTTGCTTCGGTTTCCATGCCGACGCAATGTTGCACCTGTTGTAGTCGCGCAGTAGAAAATTCAGCTATAGAAAATTCGAAACTCATTGCATCATCTCGTCTAGGCGAAACTTTCATGCACCGCTAAAATTATGCATATATTTTTACAGGTTTAGATTATACAGGATGTTGCCGTCACTTTTTTCTAACAGTGTATTATAATAACAAATATTCACTTCTAGTTAGTTGACAGCTATGTTTTGAAATTTTTAATATAAAACAGTTGTGTAAAGTATTATGAGACGAAGGAAATTGTTTCTTAATTATTAATTATTGCTTCCTTTCTGCTGCTTCCCTAGACACGCGTCACATTTTTATCGTTACTATAGATGTTAAAGATGCTGGATAAATATCAAATTTTACACTAAAATATAGCATATCCTAAACATTGTATTAATGTATATATTTCTACGAATCCAAGCTAATGTTAATGACATTCGTTATTCATGTGTTACGGAGACACAATAATCGGACACAACACAGTTGCGTCTTTACGACTATAAAACTGGTTTCCCTTTATCTTCTTAATATGTTAATAATCTCGCTCCTAAGTTATTTTCAAAACGAAAGGGAAATATTCCTAGTATCATTCACCTTTCGTAGGACGTGTTTTCCTGCGTTTATAATACAATTGCCTACTAGAAGCGAAGAGGATATTTAAAATAGGTACAGTAGGAATGTATCCATTGCTTTATAACAAAAGTATTTCCTTTAATTAGTTTTTTATTTAATCTCTACGACAAACAAAGCATGTTACTAACGTAACTGAGTCATTAACATTTTAATTAGCATAACTGTGTGCTGCTTTTCTGGTGAAGCTATTCTATACATTTACGTGGTTGTATTTAGGGTATATTTTTATTATCGAACGTGATAGTTTTTCTTGTTTTATTAACCGATATCATTTCATTAATACCACAATTGGAGATATTAAAACAAATATCTCCATATGCGAGCGTAGTAAATCTTTAGTTTATAGTAGGATTAGAATAGAAAAAGTAGATTTTCGCTGCGCTATAAAGAATAAACAATATAGACCATTTAACTAGGTCTATTTCATGTATATGTTACGAGGGCGACCTGAAATGTTTCCGGAATCGATGCGGGATTAATGAGCTGGTACATTGTCGTGGTGGAAAAACACTTTTTTCCGTTGCGAACTAGGCCGTTTTTCCTTCAATACTGCATCGAATCGGGTCAATAAATCGCTACAGTATTGCCCCGTGATCGTTCTTCCCTTTTGCAGAATGAGATGAGGATCTCACCTTGGAAATCCCAAGAAATGGTCGCTGTGACTGTCTGGCCGATGCAATGGTCTTTGCTTTCTTCGGAGCTGATTTTCCCGGAAAAGTCCACTGCTTCGACAGTTTTTTGGTCTCCAGTATATAGTAGTGGATCCAAGTCTCATCCACGATTACGAAACGCATGAATAAGTCCCTTGGATTGCGTTGTACCCTGACCAGACATTCATCCGAAACGGTCACCCGATTTCGTTTTTGCTCCGGTGCGAGCAAACGAAATCGAAAAATTGACTAATTACCTAGACTCCAACATTTAGTTCTTTTTACTATAACATATCAATTACAACAACATCCTGTAGTTGTAAAATCTACAAGATTATGCAGCTACAAAACACTTCATATTTCATATTTTTCAGTAAGATTTACGATTGTTTTTACCATCAATAATATTTGCGTTGTATGCCACAACCTTTTTACTTACACAATCTTTTTACTTACTGCTAAAATGTGTCCTCTACTACTATACTTTTCTCAGTGTGGAAATGGGAGGAGGATGTCGAGGATGCGATATCGCTTTGAAATAAGTACATCATTAAAAACAATTTGATCAATTATGTGGCTTGTTTCAACGAAATTATTGGAATTTTCTGTTGTCCATTTCCTGAGATAAATGATTAGTTTAAAATGTAATAATTTATGCTTTAGTTAAACCATTGCCGGTATCAAAGTCTATAGGTCTTGTAAAATGGTTTTTTATATGGATGCATACGTAAATTTATAACGCTTTTCTGGTAGCACCGTAAGGTAAACCTAATATACATAAAAGCTGTAGCGGAAGGATCTAGGAGTTCGCCTTACATATGATTTCTTCATACTCACCTGTATTCATTGTCTAACGTCACTAACAATCTCATTTGTTGAAGTGATTATGGCCGTTCACTTAATTTGCCTTGGTAGATACAATTTTTGTTATTAAATTCACTTATAACTTAACTAAATCTTTGTTGTGCAAATATGTAACGTAATAAGAAACAACTAAAGCGTGATATACATATGTAGTTTGCGAACTGCTGTAAACATCGTTGCCAAGAGAAAGACCATCTTTCATTTTACTCTGGAAAAACTGCTATTTTAAAATAAATTAATAATAAAGAATGTTAGGAAGAAATTGTACAAATTCAGGGCAGATATTTTTAATCTCTGTTGAATAGCTAATACTCTATTATGCGAAAGAAAAAGGAAGCAAGAATATAAGACAAGACATAGACGTTATCGGAGACGCATGTGCTGAAAAGAGGAAAAAAGGATAGTTGATTAAGCATAATTACATTTTTTATTAAAATAGTACCTAATTAATATGCTAACATTAATATGAGGAAGCATCGAACTGTGAACTGGATTGACAGATAGTTAGTTAATGTATTTAGCGGCTGTAAGATTTCTAGACCTGTTTTTGTAGAATTAGTAGATACCATCATCAGATTTGTATGTGATGGTGTGGAAGATATTTTGCTGACGTTAAAGTAATTTGAATTGACTGTGCTTAATTAAAAGATTATTGCAGAGATATTCAAAGGTAGACCAGTTTACAAGTTTAGATTTTCTCGACGCGTGTATATTGTGGTAATTTGTTTATCATCTCCTCTGTATAAAATGTTTATATATTTTTACCTATGGAGTAAAAACATGCAAATAATGTAATTTGTAATAATGCTGGCCTTACCAATCTATTTAGAAGATGTTCCCATCTTTAACTTGTTCACGCAAATCGTATACTCGTCTGCCTGTCTGAACACACTATTAGTTAAACCATATATAAAAGCATGCTGCTCGTCCTTGTTTATCTACAGTTAAGACATTATGGACTATAAATATGTTTATGCTCTGCGTATTTCTTTCTATACATTTACAAACTCACCTGAAAATGTAAATAAACGTTTACGAAATAGCGAGAGTGGAAAGTGTACATTTGGATTGTGTACACGTGACATGACTTGTGTCCTTAGCTCAAATCTAATTCCATCGTAATCTGGATTTGTTTTCGCCGAATTATGTTATTCCGTATATATGGCCATACATACTACAGAAAACACATTGTAAAACACATCGATAAAGCTATTGGCATATTTAGTAATTTATTATTTCGTTTAGTAGTCCAACAACAAATATTTCAGTATTTTAGAGACAAATGTATTCACAGACAAAATTTGCTAAATCGGAGAATATTGTTATTAAATCTGAGTTGGTAAATAAACACCTACATATGTTCATATATTGACGAGACTATTTCAACTATAGTAATCGATATTGGATGGTGGTTTTTGCATCTAAAAATTCTTCACATCGCTGCGATCATTCGCTGGAATAAATATGGAATCATGTTTGATGCTGCAGTTCTTTTCTCAATCCCATAGCTTTTAATGATGTTTCTAAAAATGCTGCCAAAGTGAATAAATATTTTCCATTTTCTTTCATCTTTATTGACTGTTTTGCGTAGGTTTTAATAGTTTAATTCTTTACTGGCGTTAATTGTCGACGTTTTGGTAACTGACTATTCGTTCCGGCAATCCCTGCTAGTTGTTGAAATTGGTTGCTGCTATAGGAATTTACCTGTTTTAATCCTTATTGTCGGACATCGGTTTGATTCAAAGGTATTGGTATTCAGAAATGAAATGTAGTTTACGTATATGCAACGGAGACGGGAACTAACAGAAGTTCTTTATACAAGGATAAAGCTATTTAAAATAAAGCTATTTAAAATTTGTCCAATTAAGAATGAGATCTGTATAGAAAACCAAAAGAACACATCACATTTCAGATAAATAATTACTAAGGAACAATTGGTACGTAAATGGAAAAAATTTTTTTAGTTAAAGCAAATAGATACGGAGATATCTCGGTCACTCGTATAAGGAAGAAATTGATGAAATAACTGAAAGAGGTATACATACAAAGAAAATACTACTATAATTCGATTTAATACGTGCTAGGCGACAAAAATCATAAATAAAATTATAGCAATGGGAGATAATAAAACATTACTAGTTCTCCGTCATGTTGAGAACTTTACAAGCTTTTTTTCTGATTAAAAAAATTAATAGCGTTCAATACATATATTCGCTACGAATGCATTAAAAGCAACATTCTTTTATCTCCGGAATAATCAACTTATTGTCACTAAAGAGTTTTAGGTCAACATCTACATACGTACAATTGTTACTCGGTGCCGACGAGATTTCAAATTCTTGATTAATGGCGGTTTCTCTAAATCCTTGTATTTATGATCCGTTCGTTTCCCTTACTTAAATGATTTCGGGATATTTATGCGTCGATAATGATAAGGAGGCGTACACAATCATATATTCGTGTCTGTAGCGATTTCAAAAACTACTTCAATACTAATGCATCAGCCCAAGAATTCACGGGCTTATTGTTGCTGCTGACATTAAAATGAAATATTTAAACGATGTTGCAACGTGTCAATAAAAAAAGAACAAACTGTCACCCGACGTCACGACCGATTATGAAAAACTTTCTTCCAATCTCTTTTGAATGCTATTTATAGCTGTGCATGCCAGTGTACGCACGCATCTCTCTAACAGCCCAATGAATAGTTAAAATAATTAAGATATGTTAAGAGTCTACAGGCGCCAACTGTTGTCCCTTGACACAATTTTTGTCTGCATTATATTTTTAACAAAGCACAGAGAATTTGTTTACGTGCGTTATCATAAACACCAAACTTACTTTCACAAATTAAACTTTTTATACGATTTATTCCATTGTGTCATTTATAAACTTATATTTGTAATAGCATAATTTAAATTTGTTTAGCAAGTTTAGATGACATTATGGAGAACGAGAGAAATTCGGATAAGCTATTACCATTGTTATTTAGATTATTTCCACTTTCATATATTTAAACTGTAGCACTTATGTAGTACATACGTACATACGTGTAAAGTAGGTACTAGACTGAAATACAAAGGAACTATTATATTCAGATTCGATAAAAATTCACCGAGAGAGTCGAATTTGTTGCAACGGAATCACTCAATTTTGGAGTGCAATCGCCTCCAATTTGCAACAATTTTAAAATTTTTAAAATGTCTTGTAAAAACAGATATTACAGATATAAGCAGTCACGCCTGGATGAGTTACCTATAAATGAGTCAGTTGTGGATACTTAATCACAATTAAACCAGTCATTTTTGAAAATTTTGCTACTTTGCAGCTTTGCATATATTAATGTGCATGAAATTTAAATTAGTCGTCGCTTCTACAACAGGTTAGTCAATAATACGCTAACATTTCCTTTACTGCACGTAAACTTTGTCAAAGCTAAAAAATTATTAAAAGTAGATACGCATAACATATACTGCAATATTATAAAGTTTTTAATTTAGCGTTATCTAAGTGACAAATTTATTAAAAGGTGGAAATATTAAGAAGAAGACCGCATGGAAGTTGTTGTTAAGTGTACACGCGGAGAAATATTATCTTTAGTTAAAACAGACTGTTTCAGTTCAAAACAATCCCGTATTTGTATATCCGCAAAACTATATTGTGTTATCACAAAAATATTATTTTCTAAGAAAATAATATGTTTGACCATAGATAATATATACATTTGTTTATTATCTATGGTTTTGACGCAAAACAACATTGTTTTAATGTAAGAATATAATGGATTTGTAAGACTTCCGTATGTCGAATTGACAATTTATGGGCAATTTAACGGAAAGTACAGGTTTTACTGAGTCCAAAACGGCCCTTCTTTTCTTGCGGAGATTAGTCTAAGATACCTAAAAATGGTTCTAAAAAGTGTTATTTCTAGGTTATGTTTCGCTAGTGTTTTGACATTTTTGCGAGGATTTTCAGTTGATATCCAGTCAGAATTACGAAATATCGAGCAGCAATTTTGAAACGTCGTCCGGGAATGAAAAAATTGTCATTAGTATCTTTTAATACAATTAATTGATAAGTTTCAGTAACTAAAAAACATCTCTTCTTGTATTTTATTAAATTCAGTGCAAATACATTATATAAAACGTATCTAAAGAATTAGCTTAATTTTAATTGCAATTAATATCTAACATTTAATAGATTAAAAATATCTTCAAATTTAGTCAAAATAGTATGTACCTATGTAAATTTTCATAATTTTCTTCTTAATTAACTTAGACATTTAATTATTGTGTATACACGTAAATAATTATTTTAAAAATAAATGTCATGCATTAACATCAAATTTCACTGTGTAAATTTAATAAAAGACAAAAGAAGATATGTTTTTTAGTCACTGAAATATATATTACTTTTTTTTTTTAATGTGGTGGGTGCTTAGTTGCAGTGACTCCGTAAACTGTATCGCTTGTCTGGCTATCACTGCAACTCTCGCGGTGTAGTTTTTGTGTGTGTATGTTGTGTTCAATTGGCTTTGTGACAGCAGCATATTGCCTTTTATGATGCCGCGCTATTAATCACTTTGCTCCCAACAGCGAATGGCAAGTCGATCGGGGATTAAATTCTCTGGAAAAATGTCAACGTCCCTCTAGAGAATTGAACCCCGGCGCCTATCGTCCTCTCACAACAATAGTCAGCCGCCTAACCACTGCGGCCATCGACCCTTATTAATTGTATTAAGAGATACTGCAAAATAAAAAAATGATTATTATTTTTATATTCCTGGACGAAGTTTTTTTAAATTGCCGCTCGATATTTCGCAATTCTGACTGGATATCAACTGAGAATCCTCGCAGAAATGTCAAAACACTAGCGAAACATAACCTAGAAATAACACTTTTTAGAACGATTTTTAGGTATCTTAGACTAATCTCCGCAAGAAAAGGGGGGCCGTTTCGGACTCAGTAAAACCTGTACTTTCCGTTAAATTGCTTATAAATTGCCAATTCAGTGGTAGAAATTCGGAAGTTTAGCCAATGGGTTTACTTCAAGTACAACGTTTGGTTGAAATTATTCCTCGAATTTCCATGAAGCTAAAATACAGTTCACATAATGCATTATTAAATATGTACTTTTATTACTGCAAATATCCACGCCTTAACTACAAAAAACTTATATGTCTCTAATTCTTGCAAAATGGTGCACGTAGATAAAAATGCACGTATAAACGCTTCATACATATACCTACACATATAATCTCGAACACAGCTGCTCGAAATGTGCAATTCAGCTATTTCACAAATAGGGAAGTTATTCAGATCAAATACGTATTTTACAACAAATATAGTCTAGATTGTATTAAACGCATTTACTTATTCCAAGAAAATGTATTTGAATCAAAACAGAAATATTCTAGCATTAAAAATATTTGGATAAGAGTATATTTTCTTAATTCAAGAACATTTTTCTCTGTGTGTATGCGATAGATGGGCGAAACTGTCGTACACTAAGCAATGCATACAGTTCTTATTTGTTTTTTACTGTTTTCGATATTTTATTATTTAAACTGTTTTTTTTTAATTATTTTATGCATCTTTTTAAAAAATATGAAATATATGTGAAAGAACCATTAACGTAAACCAATGCTGTATACCAGAGGACACATAGAAAGACAATTTGATGAGAATTATATCTTGAAAACTTATAACAGGAATGCAAGAGGGGTATCTACTAATATCTAGGACGCTTAATAAATTCAGGTAAGTTAACTTTAACCAATCAATCAATCAAGTATACAGGCTTATGTGATATTAAAGATTCAAAAAAAAAGATGTATTGTTAATGTAACAATACAACAAGCGTGAATGAGCGCTCTCGGCTTATGTATCCCCAACGGAGTCATTAGATCCGCCTCTTACATCAGGGCGCCAATCACAGTGCTGCAATGTCATACTTTTACCCAACCTCTCTGATTTAAGCGCAACTGCCACGGGATTCTAGTCGACCTGCAATTGCATTAGAAGACATTTTTCAAGATACCTAATAGTATTTTTATTGTAGTCTTTATTGTTGATGATTCGAAAAAACAACTTTCTAGACGGATGTTGCAAATGTGTTTAAAAGTTGTACGATTTATTACTAAAAAATGGCAAAGCTTAAGATTCTTTAATGCTATACTTTGAACAACTTTCTTTGCTACTTTATTCACATCATTTTATAAAATATATTACGCTTTTGGACAATCATAGGATAATAGAGTAATTAAAAAAACGAGCAATCTATTAAACCTATAATTCAAATTTACCGCCAATTTAGTATATAGTTCGTGAGGTTGAAGTTGCTGCTACATAACCTTAAACATAAATTAAATTTTCCGCTCCCAGGTCTACATCAAAAATTATAATAACGTTTTACGTCTACTATAGCCTGCGACAGATGTATGATCGTCGTATGCCTTTTGTAATGCATCAGCAATTTTTCAAATAACAAATATTTCACGTAGAGATATGGATTCTGCAAGTTTTGTTAACCTATCGAGTACCTACTGGCAACTGTATCCAAGAAGTAATCAAGCCAATACGATTACAACAAGGCGCAAAGTAAGCAAATTTAAGTGCAAATTGTGCAACAATAGAGATGACTATTTTTTCGTGTTTATTTCAACTTGTACGTTTTAATTATATAGTTTAGTTCCACGAACTCATTAGATAGTAACTTCAATAGAAATTGGCCCTTACATCAAAATGTATCGCCTAACATACTTCCATGCGTGTATCAAACAATATATAAATTTTGTCGAATACCTCAAAGTTTACCTGCCGAGATAAATATAATAAATGGAAAGAACATTATTATCGCATATTAACGACAGTGAAATATGAGAAACTGTAGAAAATGATGTTAGCCACAGAAAACATATAGCTCTTTATCTTGTTAGCCTGTTAGACGTTGTACAGTAACCGTTACAGAGCTGGCCGAAAAACTAATTCCTAAAAATTACGCAAGCCACTGCCTTATATCTCTCCGTTCAAAAATAAAACGTGTAAGAGTAGCATTGTCTTCACTGTGACTTATCGCTTAGTTGTCATTATAAGCCGATTTTGGTACACTAGAAGCAACAGTTGCTTTACATATTTAAAATGGATATAAGTACAATGGTAGATAAGCACATGTACTTCAGAGAGCTTCAGCTTTTTACCTACAAACGGAACAAGTAACGTCAAATTCTATAAATAGTTTCGTATATGTAAACTTGGTATATTGCAAAACAAGATGTATTAGAATAGTTGTAACAATTATATGTAAGATCTAAAAGTTTACTTAATTTACAAAAGAAGATAGAACGATAGGAGTTGTTTGATCTCCATAAAACGAGAATATAACATTGAGTTTCTACGACTAGAATATTAAAAATTGACTTATTCGCCTATATGACACAAAATTCTGGTTTAATTAGATTGCATGGAGATGTTAAACATTTTTGGTGAATTCAAATTCTAAGAACAGCGAATTTCAATTTGATACTAATAATAATTGGTGGAAGGTTTATATTTAGCTTTACCACTTTCTCTATAAGAATACAATAATATAACATCTCCGAGAATAATGTCCGGAAAGTTTGTGAATAGTGCAAGACGAATCTAGAAGCTTCATTACAATCGTGAATTAGACGAAATGTAACCGTTTGAACATGGTCCTATTAGCGTGGTGTTTCTATCTATACTTACAAGGTAAGCCACGATTAAATCATTTCATAGTGGCGCAGATCATTTTAAAATTGTTTGCAATAATACAGTGTGGTTCAAAAACGCCAGCATATCAAAGTTACTTTATTTTAACGGGGCTACCTTTGTTATGTAAAATTTTTTTCATTTTACGTTGGAAGTTAGATAACTTTCTTAATATTTCCAGTAGCTACGTGTTACTAATTTCGACAAGATGTGACTTGACGAAAGTGTAGGATTCAATTAGAAATACGGAAAGATTAGGAGGTAAGGAAGGGAAAGTTTGTTTTGAATGAACACCTATATATAAATTTGCAAACTTAGTTGCTTTGATAACAGCATTAAGGTGCGTCTCGTTCAGCTCAGCTCGTTAGTACAGCTCAGCTCCCCTAATTATACCTCTGTCGTCTTAACGGAGATGCATTGTAGCGCTACCCTACGCCGAACACGTGTTTATTTTGTATTATTATTATTTGACGTGATTAGTTGTGAGAGTTTCCATAAATACAACAGCATAACCTATAAAATTGAAAACGAAATTTCTTTTTGAAGTAGCCACGGAATAATCATGAATCCACAATTAAGACGCCGCTTTACACCTCCAATCTAATGTTTACAAATTCGAACCAATCTATGTAATAAGTGACGTGCATATTAGAGGGCGCTGTTTAATTTTTTTCAGGCACTGGACCTTAATGGACAACGTAACAACTACGCCTGGACAACGTAGCGCATAGTAGCTATGATGTTGCTGCAACGTTCCCATAAAGTAATTTTTACCTTATAAAACAATGGCAACATATTCATTCTAACAACTGATATGTTTCGTTTGTTGCATATTACTAACATACGAGGGAGCGTTTTTATATTCGCGGAATGGGGCATAAGGGGTGGAAATAAAAAAACCAAATTATTTTTCTTTTTCAAGATATTCACCTGCAAGACGGATACATTTTTCACATCTTTCAATTAATTTATTTATACCCTCATAAAAAATGATTTCTCTTTATATGCAAAATACGCCGAAACTGTCTCCTTGACTTCATCATCGGCAGTAAATTTTTTACCCCGCAGCTCTTTTTTCATTTTCGAAAACAGGTAATAATCACTCGGGGCCAGGTCTGGGCTGTAGGGTGGGTGATTCACAATTTCGAAGCGCACCTTATGCAGGACAGCTAACGCGACGCGGCTCTTGTGGACGGGCGCGTTGTCGTGCAAAACCAGCACACCTTTCGTCAATTTTCCCCGTCTTTTCTCTTTAATGGCTTCTTTTAGTCGCTCTATTATTGAAGCGTAATATTCTCCGGTTATAGAAACACCTTTATCTTTATAATCAATCAACAATATTCCTTCCGAGTCCCAAAATACCGTTGCCATGAGTTTCCCAGCTGATTGTGACACTTTAAATTTCTTGGGAGGTGGTGTGCCCTTTTTATGCCACTGTATGGAGTCTTGCTTGGTCTCAGGTTCATAATGATGAACCCAAGTTTCGTCTCCAATAACAATTCGGCTCAATACACCATCCTTGTGTTCCATAACCATATACAAGAATTTACCAAAAAGTTGTTTTGCAAGTAATATTGGAGTAACGACTCCGATTCTATTTACACTATACCGTGATTAACTTTAAAGTGATTTATTTCGTGCATATAACGTAATTGATACTACGGATATTACTTGTGGGTAAATAAGTCGCTATAGGTACAATTTGCAGTAAAAGCTACGTAATTTAAACTATGACAAAGTAACCATGTCGATAACACTAGTAACTGTAACTATGTGTGCTACTTGGGTGTAGGTACAGAATTTTGCAAATTTGGTCTTATTAGAAAGGATTTTCCTTGGCCTCTCTTTAGTGATTGAAACTGTATAATGTTATTTTGTACACATCACCGCTAGAGGGTGTTGAGGAAATTTGAATTTTTAACAAGAACAGTGTGTGGCGGGTTATATTTGTGTTTATACTATAAAATAATTAATTGAAAGCTTAAGATGTTAGTGAAAAGCATAATAGTATGATTGAACTAAACAATGCAGCAAAACAACAAAAAAGGACACAGCATAACAAAAAGTCAATATCACGAATTTGAAAGCATTAGATTGGAGGAACAGTAATGCCCCCAACGAGATTAAGTTTGCAAACTTCGGTTCAGCAGAAACGGACTTATAAGGGTTCCTGCAAAACAAAGTTTCGCCTCCTTCCTTTCCCTTATCTGACAAAATGCAAACAATTTGTCCAGTGTAAAATATGCAGAATTTTCAAAAAATTCCTATTTTCATATTTGTGATAGACTTTAGGTTGGTAAATTTAGTACAAAATTAGAATTTAAATTTGTGGTGTTCAGGTACGCCATCTAGCGGTCATTCTACATTTTCCTAAATAATTTGCAGATGTTTCTTGGGGTTATTAACGATACTTTCTAAAAAGGCTCGAACATCAATGTTGTTGTCATCTCAACACACCATTTCTTCTAATTATTAATGTGTTATAAGCCGCATGAGTGTACAGCCTATTTCCACCTTGCTGGGTTGGCCGTAGACACGGTAGGTACACCAAAATAAAACAGTAAGTAATAAAACAGATAGTACGATTTTAATTTGCTCTATCATCGTTCATGAATAAAAGACATGACCATTTGAGTACCACTGGGTCAGCATTTAGGATTCCTTTAGTTTTAATTTTTATCAATGATCTATCGAAGTGTGAAGAATACGATGATTTGCATAATAAATGCTAACTAAAGTAAAACAATAATTGGTTGCTTTGTTAATAACAAACTTGTGCTCAACCTAAATAAATCTAAATCGTTTTATTCTTATTTGGTGCCTACGTAATTTTGATATTTGATACAGATATTTTCTTCTACCAGGCATTACCATTGATAAGAGATCAAGCTGGGATATGCATATCCAAATGGTTACAAATAAACTAAATAAAGGGTTATACACACAACAATAAACACAATAACCAAATAATTGTTTTTGCAACATTATATTTTGTTATTATTTTCCATGATCAACATAGAATTAAATCTTAACAAATTTCTTAAACTTTAAACGCTTCCCATTTGTTTATTTTTTAGTTAAAGATAGTATTTGCCTACTATTAATAATGTTTCTTTGACATGGACTAAATTCCAACATAACTACTTTATTATTCATTTAAGGACAATAGTGTATTGAAGCTTCTATATCACAAATAAAATTATTTTTCTAGATATGTACAAATATACAAGGTCTTCCATTAAAAAAAATATAAATTTTCAAATTTCTCAGAAATACTTAATTCAATTGTTTTTTCATGAACTGCATATTAATCAGCGTTAAAAACACTCATAATTTTATAATTTGACCATAACTGTAGCTCGAAAAATAAGGGAGATAGTAATAGTGCACCGATAACTTCGGACACGGTGTATATTAAGACAAATGAAAGTTGCATATTATCTGCAAACATTAAAAATATTTTATGCCCACTTGTCATATACTTACATAACATAATCCTACTAGAAATTACCTAATTTTTTGAATCAGCCTGTATAACTGCAAACAAATTTTGTGTTCCTTCAGTTGAAATATACTAATGTCTAGATGTTAAAAAGAAAAAGATAAGATCTAGCAACGTGTGCTTAGTTTCTAGTAAATAGTTACTAATATATGTCAATATATAATATGTCAAGTTCTGTATGTTTTATAGAAAGTTTTTTTTTTAATGTGTGGTGGGTGCTTAGTTGCAGTGACTCCGTAAGCTGTATTACTTGTCTGGCTATCGCTGCAACTCTTGCGGTGTAGTTTAGTGTGTGTAAGTTGTGTTTAAATGGCTTTGTGACAGCATCATTGAACAGTGAAGCAGACTGGCCGATGTGGAAACGAAAAATTCGTGATTTATTAGATTACCATGAAGGAGCTTTAGATGTAATTGACGGCAAATTAAGTAAACCAGATTCACTGACAGAAGGAGCTAATGCAGTCGCTACCAAATCTCATAAAGATAAGTCAGATTTGTACAGAAAAGCCAACAGTTATGCAAAGTCTATGATAACAAGTGCAGTTACAGATGCTGTATATCAGAAGAGTATGGACACAGAAACAGCTCATGACATGTGGGAAGCATTAAAGCAGAATTTTGAAGCATCGTCTAAAGATCAACTTTTTAAAATATGTATTGATTTCTTTTCGTTTAGTTGGACATCAACAGATGATGTGTCGACACATATTGCAAAGTTAAGAAGTTTGTGGAGTTAAACAACGGACTAAAGGCAAAATATGAGGTTGTTCTACCCCATTTGGTTTTGGTATGTAAAATCTTGCATATTTTACCAACAAATTTTGAAACACTCAAATCAAGTTGGATGCTATTGTCAAAAGATGATAATAAAACGTTGGACGAATTACATACAAAGTTGTGCATGTTCGAAAGAAATTTCACAAAGAGTAGTGATAAAGTTGAACAAGAAGCATTAGTAGTCAAATCGACTGTGGAAAAAGTAATCAAAAAGCAGTTTAAATACAAAGGCAACTGCAATTACTGTAAGCAAGCGGGTCATTGGATTAAACAGTGTCGTAAGTGGATTGCTGATGGAAGACCGCCCAAAAATGTAATAGTGAAGAAGAAGGAGGATAAAACAGTGGTAACAAACGTGACATTACTAACAATTTGCAATGAGATTTTTTCTATAGAATTAGATGAAAGCAACTGGTGGATAGACAATGGTGCAACAAAACATTTGACAAATTGTTCAGATTATTTTGTTAGTTTTGAAGCATTTACTATTCCTCATAGTATCAAAGCTGCTGGACAAGAATCTCTAAATGCAATAGGAAAAGGATCCATACGGATCTTGTCAATGATTGGAAACAGATGTGAAGAAATGACTATAAATGATGTCTGGTATGTACCAACGATTTCTCTGTTTTAGCAGCACAAGACCGTAATGAGAAGAGCACGTTTGTGTCAACACCTACGTCTTGTTTTCTTAAAATTAACGGTCAAGTACGACTGCGTGGAAAACGTGAAGTAAATGGTACTCTTTACAAAGCAGCAATTAAACCGTTAGTTCCTGAACATGGCGCTGATGTAAGTGTCGTCATTGAGGATAAATCTGATTTACTGCAGCTTTATCACGAAAGATGGGGTCATCAAGATAAACGTCATGTCGAAGCAAAGCTCAAGAGAGATTTTAACATTGAGGTCAAGGTAAAAGCAGAGATCTGTGAACCATGTATATATGGGAAGGCACATCGTTTACCATTTGGCACGAGAGAGAAGTCAACGCTGCCTGGTGAACTAATATCGACAGATGTATGTGGACCTTTTGACAAGTCATTTCAAGGAAAGCGGTATTTTGTTTAGTTTAAAGACAATTATACAAAGTTTCGCTATAATTACTTTCTCACACAGAAGTCAGAGGTGATTGAAGCTTTGAAGAATTTTCTGAGACAGACAAAGACATTCGGGTATTCAGTCAAGGAAATGTTAAGTGATAATGGTCGGGAGTTTGATAATAAAGATGTTAGGTATATCTTAGGTGCAAACGGAATAACACAAAGATTGACAGCGCCCTACACTCCAGAGCAGAATGGTATATCCGAGTGGGATAATAGAACTGTAATTGAAATGGCTAGAACATTGAAGTATTCGAATCCAGAGTTCATCTATCCTGAAGAATTATGGGCTGAGTTGGTTAATCCAGCTATTTATATTTTGAACAGAACAGGAAAATCATCTGTAGAAGGTGTTAGTCCTTACGAATTGTGGGTAGGTAAAAAGCCACGAATAAAACATCTCAGGATCATTGGTTCTACGTGTTATGCTCATATTCCAAGTCAAAAAAGAAGAAAGTTAAATACCAAAGCGATAAAAGGACATCTCATCGGATATGATGGTGATGAACGATATAGGATTTGGATTAAAAATGATCAGAAAGTTTTTTGTCTAGAGATGTTAAGTTTGAAGAAAAACCTGAGAGCTGTCTTAATCATGTCAAATTACCAATTCAAGATGTACCAAAGAAAGAGGAGGTAGTTCAAGAAAGAAATCAAGAGAGTGATGAAGATTCTAACAAAGAAAATAGTGAAAACGAGTATAAAGCTGAAACCGATACAGAAGTAGAAGATGAAGATATAGAAATTCATGAAGAAAGACTAGGCGATCGTTTGAGAGATCGCTCAACTTAAAAAAAGCCATCTTTTTTAGATGAGTACATAATGACGGTAGAAAATTTTATTAATCCTACTAAAGTTCCTGAGACATTTGAAGAAGGACTTAAACATGAAGATACTGTTGAGTGGAAACGGGCAATGGATAAGGAAATGGATTCATTAAAACAGAACAATACTTGGGAAGTTGTAGAACTACCAGAGGGTATGAAGGCAATACCATGTAAATGGGTTTATCGACTGAAAACTAAAGCACATGGCAGTATAGATAAATACAAGGCTCGACTAGTTGCTAAGGGTTTTAATTAACGTGAGGGTATTGATTACAGCCAAACATTCAGTCCAGTTGCAAAAATGACAACTATCCGATCTATTTTAAGCGTTGCTGCAAATAGAGGAATGCATCTCGCACAGTTTGATGTATCAACGGCTTTCTTATACGGAGAACTTGAAGAAACAATTTATATGGTACAGCCAAGTGGATATGAAGATGGCACTAGCAAGATATCTAAGTTAAAGAAGAGTTTGTATGGGTTGAAGCGAGCTCCGAGATGTTGGAACAAACGCTTTGGGGATTTCGTACTACGGTGTGGATTTAAGGTGAGCCAGGCTGATCCATGCTTGTATGTTCGAAATCAAGAAGGTAGACAGTTATCGGTGGTTTTATATGTGGATGATGGATTGGTAGCAGGTACTGAACAAACGGACTTGAAGATATTTTTCAAGAAATTGAGTGAAGAATTTAAGGTCACAACATCAGTAGCTTACAGATTTAACGGAATAAAAATGATGATATCAAGATTCATCAAGAAGTATACGCCAGGAATATTTTGAAGCGTTTTAATTTTTCAGAGTGCAAGACAGTGTCTACACCAATGTTGAAGATCTCGGAAGTTCAACAATCAGGGAAAGAAGACTACAAAATACAGAAGTTTCCATACAGAGAAGCTGTGGGAGCACTGATGTATCTGATGCTTGGAACAAGACCTGATCTGGCTTTTAGTATAAGTGTCCTATCCAGAACTCTTGAAAATCCTACTGTTGAGGATATATTAAGATTGAAAAGAGTTTTTAGGTACGTGGCGGGAACGATTAACTATGGAATCACGTACAAATTTAAAATAAAATGTGATAGTTTCGAATGCTATAGCGATGCAGATTTTGGAGGATGTACCAAGACAGGTCGATCGACATCTGGAGTTGTCATCAACTACGCTGGAGGAATTATTTCCTGGTTGAGTCAACTACAAGCTATAGTGGCAACTTCAACTATAGAGGCTGAAATAATAGCTGCAAACGAAGCTGTGAAAGAAATCGTTTGGTTAACAAGACTATTTAACCAAATCACAGAACTGAAATATATTCCTATTTTACAAATCGATAACACAGCAGCTGTAAAGTTAGCGCAGAATCCCGAATCTCACCGTCGAACCAAGCATATAGCAATTAAGTATTTTTTCATCCGTGAAAAACTAGCTAAAGGAAGCCTAGGAGTTCAACAGATTTCAACAAATCATTAAGTTGCAGATATTATGACGAAACCTTTGGCTAGGACGCGTTTGAAAATTTTATGTGACAAAATGGGATTACTATGAAGTTAGTTTTTTCTTTGTCATAATAGATAGATAGATATACATATATTATATTACTATCTTTTTGTTTAACAAGGGAAAGTGTTGAAATATATTAATGTCTAGATGTTAAAAAGAAAAAGATAAGATCTAGCAAAGTGTGCTTAGTTTCTAATAAATAGTTACTAATATATGTCAATATATAATATGTCAAGTTCTGTATGTTTTATAGAAAGTTAAATCTAATAAACGAAGTTTTGGTGCTATAAAAGTTGAATCGACTATTATTTGACTGTACAATACAAAGTAAAATTACAACACCTTCTTTGTTTGTATATATGTATTATTGATGTATCAATCTGAGATCCTTCATTCAACGGATAATTATTAACTCACAAGCATCAAACGACGAAGTGTGACTTTGATCTTAGACTTTGACAATAAATCTTTGAGAACGCTTATTTTCCATGGCTCACTGGATAAGTATTGATGAGTTATGTGTGCAGTTTAAAAATTCGAATTGTCTCCTAAACTATCAATTTTAGGTATACGACATTAGTATAAAAGACAAATTGGACGTCGAAGACGACTAAGAAATAAAATATAGGGAGTGTTATTTGAAAAAATCAGTTATGGTTCTTCAAAATTTCGAAAAGTTAACGTGCCGTAGTCAAATAACCATACATTGAAGAGAGCCGTTCTTGACGACAAAATATACTCCGCCGGTATCAAACTGCAAAAAGTAAAAGTATTTATAAAGCTTAGAAATAGGTAAATCAAAAATAACAAAGTAGATGGCAACTAGAGCGATAGAAATCTAATAATACTTTAATTGAAGAGAACACAGTCGATTATATATCATTCTGAATTTGCAAATTTATATTTTGGCCAGAACCCCATAAACTTCTAATGAACGGTCTCGCAGAGACACTCTGTAGGTATATACCATCCTTTTCGAATTACAATCGAATTTTTCAACGGCGAATTTCCGTTTAGTAACTAAAGGTTTTACTGTACGGTGAATTTCAATTTATCTACTAAATACACATTTCCTGTTGAAAAATATGCATTTAATTTGAAAATGATGAGTGCATACATGTACCATCTTTGGCAAATTAAATGCGATTTTGTTATCGGGGAATACTGATTTTGTAAATAAAGGCTTTGCTTTAAAGTGAATTTAATTACTCTAAAGAAGTTCACCAAAGCAGTACTCTGTTTTAGAGAAATTAAATTTGCTTCAAAGTATAGCCTTCATGTAGTAGGTAAATGGAAATTCCTCGCTGAAAAATTCGCATTTAATTTGCCAAAGATGGTACACATATGCAGGTATGCATAGTTTGCTTAGCATTCCATACAAATTCCACATTTCAATCAAACAGCTAAAAGTAATAATGATTTATTTACCGCAGCAAATTATAGTTATACCTTTATTTTCAAATATGTTTGGAAGAAAAGTTGTAGATATAATATGCTGCAAAGAATATGTTCCAGTCGTCTTTGTGTCTGTGGTCACACAATGTGAGAAAATGTTTTGATATAATATAGGAATAGTAAAAGAAATAAATATTTCACGAATTCCGTTTTAAGAAGTTGAAGTTGACGTTAATATGCTTGCATACGTTGCTTAGGTTGAATTTAACATTTCTTTATTTTATATAAAAAAATATTACCTAGCAACTCCTTAATAAGACTTAATACTCTCTTTTTTAAACGCTAATATCGCTTTTTCGTTTAAAGAGAATCCCTAGGCGGTTGAGGGCTATAATTTTATAATGAGAAGCGAAAACTAAATGCATGGAAAGCTATATAACGCGAGACCTTACGTGATTCGCGGATGTTCGGACGTCTTGTAGCATATACTTTACTAATGGCGTTCAGCTGTTAATTTTTCCGAAAGCAATTGCCTGGTACCGAGCGTATCTATGGTGTGCGCATCATGTAACGCCTTAACGTGTATGTTGCGCGTATATGGGAAGTACAAGGAATGTAGCATCCAACTATCAGCGGGTGGTGTAAACGTTTATTTCGCCTACCCTTCCGTATATCTGTCTATGTATATACATATTTGTGCAAAAGTAGTAGAGCTGATATGTACGATATCTAACGCAAGAGAAGTTGGGGAAAATATTAATTCTCACCAAGTGAAGACCTTTATGACTAATGTTACAAGTAATGTTTTGGTGCCACAATACTTTTCACTATTTAAAATTATAAGAACAGTAGTTTTTCATTATATTTCTTTCGCCAATCTGTTTCATTTTAATTAAAATTCTTAGTTATGCATTATAGTGTACGCTATCAATGAACACAAGTGCCCATTGCAGACAACATGGAACACTGCGCTTTTTGCAGTCACGTATAATACCGCTGGTACATTGTTTTTTTTTCTTATTACCAATCACTATTTTACAAGGAGACTAATATCTCCTGTCACAATGTCTATCGTTATATATGAGCCTAGTTCGCTTCTATCTACGGGACAAGCCAAACCTGCTGAGCGCCACGTGTGTAGTAAATAGACACAATAGTTGCCTTTGATGCGGTCATGACGCGTAAAGGGAATTCAATCAAAACAGAATTACACATTAGTTCATGTACATGCAACTTTCCGCTTAATTAACGAAGACGACTGTGAGAAATCATCTTGATCAATGTAGGAATGTATTCGCTTGGATGAGGCTGGCTGAATGAATTGAAATTTAGTTTGACAATGTAATATATAAACCCGCGAAACGTTAAATGAACAATAAATAAACAAAGCAAAAGCACGAGAAAATTGTGTAAAATTATTACACGCACCTTAACTATTTATATTAACTGACAACAAATAAATATTGATATTTCTTATTATTTATATTGTGAATTTAATTACTACATAGCCATCATAATTGTAACGGGTCGTAAGCCGCAGTGGTGAAGCGGCTGACTATTGTTGTGGCGGAAAGATAGTAGCCGGGTTTCAATTCTCCAGAAAGACGGTGGCATTTTCCTCGGAGAATTGGAATTCGCTCGACCTGCCATTCCCTTTTGGGAGTAAAGAAATTAACAGCGCAGCATTATAAAAGGCGGTGTAATATTGTCGCAAGGCCATTTGAACACAATTATATACACACAAAAACTACACAGCGAGAATTGCTGCGATGGTCAAATAGCTGCAACCACTATTTACAGAAGTAAGTGATTAAAAACAGCTACTAACAAATCTATAGCAAAATAATAATAATAACAACAATTCAATTTTGTATTGTGTTTAGTTTATTTCTATTGCATATTTTATATGAAGTTTTCTAACTTTTTTGAAGGTGTGCTATTGCAATATGGTGGTGTTTGTAGGAGCTTGGCTGTTTGCTTTTGGATACACTTCCGCTTTAAAGAAAGCGATTTACGATGGGATCTAGATATTATAGCAATTTAATTGTGTCAAATTTATTTACGTTGTTTTAAATAGGATTTGCGTCATCGTCTGAGTTATGGATAGTCAGTGTGCAGTAGTTTCGTAATGTATTGTTATGAAAAATACTTATTGTGAATTAAAATTTGAATGTTAAAATTAATATCAAGGTTATTGAGTTCTTAAACTTGAAGCAAGTGCAAATATGCAAAACACGAAAGCTGGTCAATCCCAAATGAACCCTAATCACCTAAAAGAATCTAAATGACTAAATCTTTTATGAACAAAAAACAATGTATTTATTGTTCTACACAAAGAAAAAATTATTTTGTATCGGGTATAAAACTTTAAGTAAATTATCGTTAATCTTAATAAGCGTTGCGACTCTAAGATGGCGCTACAAGTTAAATTTCTAAATTGATGATTTTCATACAACTTTCAGAATAACATGTAAATAAAACAAACATATTAATACTTAGAATTAATTGAATAAAATTTATCTTATTTCTAAATGTGTGTGTATATGTTTGGTTTTCTCCTTTGATCTTTGCTCGAGCTCGACTAAGTTTTAATTGACGTCTTCCAGAGAAGAACTGTAATTTGGAAGTTTTAAAATGGTTTCTACTTACAGACGAACTCTATCAGTGGCAGTTTAATAAGACCGTTTTTTTTGTATTCATGATTGTCACTTTTCCACTAATCCTCTAAAACACGTTAGTGATATCTATTTGTTAATAACTGCCTTTATTAACTTACACAGTTTTTTTCCAAAATAAGCTACGTTGTAGCTTATTTTGGATATACGTGCATTGCTCACTTCGTTTTGTTAATTTTTTCTCACCACTGTTATTTTTGTAAATTTTTAAATTAGTCTTTGTAGCTTCAAAAAGGTGAGGGTGCACCGAAACAGCCGCAAAAATAACAATTTATACATTAAAGAAGCCTACTTTCGCTCAATTTTTGGCGTTTTTCTTCACCTCCTGAATACATACGAGCGTTAAATTGTTTGGCTAAAGCTATTATAGTATTGTTTTTTCGGATAATGGATTGAGCTGACTTGAAATTTACGTGTCTGTCAGACGCAGTAGATTTTTTGTAAAGTTTGGTTAAAATTTTATTTTTTGTACGAATAACGGTCATGTCTAAAAAATTAATTCGAGAATCTTCTTCAATTAAGAGTGTCGACGCTTGTACCGAACACATCGGCTGTGTCACACAGTGAAAGTGATTGATTGGTAGTTTAAACAAAAGCTAAAAGTAGTGCGAGAACGTTATACTGTGGGAAAGTGCATAGTGTCCGCAATATTTGGGTGGAGCAGAAACATTAATAAAGAGCGAGTTAGATAATTGGTAAGGAAGTGAATGTAGGGGCAGTTCAGCGAAGAAACATAACCACAAATAAGTAAAGACCAAAGCGAGCAGTCGTACGAGGCGTTCGTCGCCTACCGGCCTCCGAGAGGTTGACTCGGGCCAGCTGGGCGACTGCGGGCATATGAACGTAAATAATCTGCAAAAAAAAAAAAAATAATAATTGGTAAATATACACATTCCTTTCTAGAATTTATTTCGTTAATGTTTTGATTGAAAGCGGCGATAATTTAAAAGCCTTAAATTACTTAACAATTCAAAAAAAGAAAATAGCCATGCCTACAGGAAGTGATTCAACGGACGGAGAAAAAAGGAAGAGAGGAAATTCAGAAGTTGATAGTGAAGAAGAAAGTAATGCCTTCAGTAGAAATAAGAAGACAGTCAGAACACCAGTAAAGTCAAAACAAAAAAACGAGGATAAATTAGACCGAGTACTAGAAATGCTACAACAATTAACCCTAGACGTAAACCAAATAAAACTGGAGCAGAGCAAAACAAATAAGGAATTTAGTGAAATGAGGGTAGAAAATGAGCAGTTGAGGAAGGAGAATAACAAGATAAAAGAGGAAAATTGTATGATTAGAAAGGAGATACAGAATATCAATACAAGGTTGGAGCAACTCGAAAAAGAAAAACGACGAAATAACATAGTTATACAAGGTCTGTCGCTAAGCAATAACACAACTGAAATAAAGGAAGATATTGAAAAATTCTTATACGAAAAACTAGGTGTGGACACCAAGGTTAAAAGTGCATATAGGATGGGTCCAAAAATGCAAATAGTGGCTCTAGAAAGTTATGAAGTGAAAAGAGAAGTAATGAAGAATAAAATAAAATTGAGAAATATACAAGGAAATAAAATCTTTATTAATAATGACCAAACTAAACAAGAAAGAGAAATAGATGCGCAAATAAGGGCAAGAGCAGGAACAGAAAGAAGTAAGGGAAGAAGAGTAAGAAATGGATACCAAAAATTGTTTATTGACGAGGAAGAATGGAAATGGAACAAAGTCAAGGGCGTTTTAGAGATGGTGGAAAGAGATGAGCCAGCCCTTGCTAATAACGCAAAAAACTGAAAGACGGAACAAGGATGGATAAAAAGATGACGAATCTAGCAATGGACGTGGACATGATAATGGTGCAAAAAGAAGAAAAAGAAATATATACGAGGCAGTTGACAGGGAGCAAAAGTAAACGAAGTAGGAGAATGGAAGAAATCTGTAAAATGGGAACTTGGAATGTCAGAGGGTTAGCTGGGAAAGAAACGGAGTTAGTAGAAGAGTTTGAAAAAGCAGGACTGGATTTCCTGGCTATAGTAGAAACAAAAAAAGAAAGGACAAGGAGAAATGGAACTAGGAAATGGAAATGTGTTGATATACGGAGGGGTTGCGCAGGAAAAATGGGCACGTGCGGGCGTTGGATGTGTCATAAGCAAAAGTTGGAGAGATAAAGTTCAGAATAAACAAATTGTAAATGAGAGAATTATGACGATAGAGTTGACCATAGGTTCAAAAGGGCTTACAGTTATTATAGTCTACGGGCCGGATGAAAGTGAGAAGGCGGAAATTAAAGAGGAATTTTGGTACCTACTTAACATAGAAGTAGAAAACGCAAAAGGAGAAATAATGGTAATTGGTGATTTCAATAGCAGAGTTGGCAAAGGAAACAAGATATCACAAGAGGTAGTAGGCCAACATGGTGAAATGGTAAGAAATAGCAATGGAAATAGACTCATCCAGTTCTGTATAGAGAATCAATTAATTGTCACCAATACATTCTACGAGCATAAGGACATCCATAAATATACCAGAGAGGTAAAGAGTAGGAAGGAGAGATCGATAATAGACTACATTTTGGTGGAGAAACAGCACAGAAATAGAGTGAAAGATGTTAGAGTAAAAAGAGGAGCGGAGTTATACAGTGACCATTATCTGGTAGTAGCAAAAATTTTGGGCGAACAAAAAACCAAAGGTACCTTAGAACCACAGGAGAAAGTTACGAACTGCAAATACGAGACAATACGAGCATATAAACTGAATGATGCAGAAGTAGTGAGACAATACCAACAACAAATTAGCACAGAGTATTGGAAAATAAAGGAGCATATCAAAGAGCGGGATCCAGAGCAAGTATGGATGGTGGTGAAGGGAATAATATTAGAAGCAGCTAGGAGAGCATGCGGCACAACCAAAGTACGCAAGAACCAGAAGCAAACAGCGTGGTGGACACCGCAAATTAAGGAAGAAGTTAAGATTAAAAAGAAATTATGGAAAGAATCATTAACTAAGAAAACCAGAGAAGCATACTACAATTATAAAGAACACAGGAAGAAGGTAAAAGACCTAGTTAAGCAAGAAAAACAAAAAACTTGGGAAGAGTTCGGAAAACGAATGGAAGAAAACAGTAAAGGAAACCAAAAGTTATTCTATAAGACGTTGAAGACACTGAGGAAGGAAAAACAAAGGACAACCGTTGATATTAACGACAGGAATGGACAAGTAATAAGAGAAGAAGTAAAGGTCAAGGAAAGATGGGTAGAATATTTCAGAGAATTGTTAGGCGTGGAAGGACAGATTAATAGATTAGCAGATAGCGACATCAGGGAGAGTACGCAGCAAGGGAGTAGAAGAGAGGGAGAAAACGAAGAAATAAGGGCAGAAGAGGTAATTAAAGCCATACAACAACTAAAAATTGGGAAGGCGGCCGGTATAGATGAAATTAAATCGGAAATGATCAAATTCATAGGAGAAGACGGCATTGAAATGTTGCAGGATCTCTTCAATAAGATATGGAAAGAAACTAAAATACCACAGGAATGGGAGGTAGGAATTATAGTACCCATATTTAAGAAGGGGGACACAAAAGAATGTAAAAATTACCGAGGGATAACTTTACTTAGTGTGGTAGCTAAGGTTTACGAACGCATCCTAGAGGAGAAACTCAGAAATAAAATCGAACAACAACTAGCTGAATCACAAAGCGGTTTCCGTAGAGGATATGGCATACAGGACCATATATTTACAATAAAACAAGTGTCAGAGAAAATACTCGAACAAAATTTAGAAGCACATATAGCCTTCATAGATCTGGAAAAGGCTTTCGACAGAATACCCAGGCATGAAGTGTGGAGAGCATTAGAGGAAAGGCAGGTGGATACACATTTAGTAAATGCTATTAAGAGCATGTACAAGCAATGCAGAAATAAGATAAGAAGGGGAACTATGGAAACAGAAGAATTTAAAACCGAACAGGGCCTCAGGCAGGGGAGTATCTTGAGCCCCACGCTTTTTCTGATTATAATGGATGAAGTCATCAAGGAAGCCACACTGACAACAAAGAAATTGGAAATCGGCTACAAAAATTTAGGAAAGGTTGGAATAACGGAGTGTGTGTTCGCCGACGACCTGGCAGTGTTCGCTAAGAGTGAGAAAGACCTACAATACAACATAAATATATGGAATGATGCCTTAAGGAAAAGGAATATGAAGGTCAACGCAAAGAAGACAAAGGTAATGGTAATATCCAGAGAAAAGCGTAATATAAACATCCAAATAGACGGCGATAAAATAGAGCAAGTGGAAGATTTTAAATACTTGGGCAATGTATTCGAAGTAAATGGACGACAAGATATAGAAATAAATGAAAGAATAAAAGCAGCAATGCGCGTATACGGCAGTTTAGGAAGAAGCTTTATAGGGAAAAGAGAAGTATCTAAGCAAACCAAAATAAAAGTATTTAAATCTATTTACCGACCAGTTCTTACCTTCGGGTCAGAAACATGGGTACTTACTAAGAAACAAAAAAGCAGAATCCAGGCCACCGAAATGAAATATCTGAGACGAATAAAGGGCATAAACAGAACTGATAGAGTCAGGAACCAAGACGTAAGAGAAGAACTGGGAATCGAATCAGTACTGACGGTAATTGAGCGAAACCAACTGAGATGGTATGGTCACCTAAATAGGATAGGAGACAACAGGCAGGTGAAGTCGGTATGGGAGGCAAGAACCATACCAAGGAGGAAAAGAGGACGGCCAGGTGAAACATGGAAACAAGTAATAGAAAAAGTACTAGCAAAGAAGGGATACACGATACAAACAGCTAAAATGATCACACAGAATAAAAAAGAATGGCGGGCACTAGTATACAAGGAAGCGCATAATACAGGATAGTGGACAAGATGCACAAAGTGTACGTGTTTAAGTGGACTAAAGTGAAATACACAGACAAAAATGGTGAAATGTATTAGTCAATATCCTTACACCTAATGGTATAACAAGGATCTTTTCGATAATATATATATGTTCTTCAATTTCAATTGAAAATTAGTTTTTTTATGGAAATCATTAAATTTGGCTTCACAAATAAATCTTTTGAATTTAAAACCTTCATTGATACAGTTCCGCCCAGGCACGTTCTAGAATCTCTTGACTTAGCTTCCATGTATGTACGCCAACATCCTAGTTGAAGTGGCTATGAACATAATCAAAAAAACAGTGGCATAAAATAGAAGGATTTACCACCAGCCCATTAGATGAATTTATTAAAAGATTGAAGCTAGTCTTATATATTTTCAATTTCATCAAAAATTTTACAGTCAATTTAATGGATTAGCAATGGGTGCACCCATATCCAGTGTTAGGCCACAATTAATATTAGAAGAACTTGAAGAACGTTTCGAAACGTCGAGAAGTTAATGGATCTTCTCAGAACCAGCTCCAAACGGGGATCAAGACCCGAAAGAAACTTTCTACATATATATTTTGCTACATATTTCTCTTAGTGTACTTTATATCTGCATCTTCCTTGATCGGAACCGTACGCAGGTCTAGTCTTTTGTAACGGATGAGTTATGCTATTAGGGGCTCTTGGATATCCTTGTGGCATTACAAAGCTGGTAGAATTGACTCTAGGAGGGGGTTAGGTTGAACGAGAATTAAATTTTTGTGACGATACTAACTTCATAGTTTCCGACTTAGAAATTAAGGTAAATCTTACATTTATTAAATCTAGATTAGTTCTAGATGCTAAATTCTCATTCGATTATAAATTGACTGTAGGTACATATAATCTAATATTCAGAGATTAACATATTCCTCATTGTATTAAACTGTGGATAGATAAGGATATATTGACCAAAATATAAGTCAAGGCACCGATAGTTAGGACATATGTAGATGTAGAGATGAGATCTAGGGAAAGATAAACTTTCCAGAAATGTCAATCTGGATAGGCGACAATTAGCTAACATTCCGCAATAGCGTTGAACAGAAAGATGAGGTAATTCATACAATATTATTTCCGTATAAGGATTCAATTAAAACATAAGAGAGAAGCGAACAGTGTTAAAATTGAAAATATACATAATACAAAATGACTGTAACATTGAAGTTGATACGCGTAATATGCTTTTAGTTAATTATAAATTTATGAACCATAGGGAATGGCTGTTTTTCTAATAGTATCAAATTTCATATGCAGATATCACTAAAAACAAATTGACGTCCGTATCTTTATATCGCAACATAAATAATAAATGTTTATTAATGACAATTTCGAGAATACAATTTAGATCAGGTCAACTTTATATTGCAGCAGTATATATGTATGTATGTATGTATGTACATACATAAACATGTACCTGTATTGTACATACTTAAGTGGAAGTGAATGTTTTGCAATTTAAATCCGTTTCGTGCAATTTATTACGGAACCCGTACAAAAAAACTTGATGTATGCCGACACATATAATTGAATAATACTAACGGAATTATTGCATTTGATATTTTGAATACAATTCGCAACTATGTTAATTTCGCTGTCATAGAGGTATTGCCGATCGCGTTAAGATTTATATATAATTGAACTATTGATTGCGTAAACCTTAACTACAGGAATCGATTTGTCTTTATAAGCTTACAACTATATTTTGTCATTTGATATACACATCTACCAGAGCTACACTTAAACAGTTCAAACACTTCAAGCTGGTTCTTCTACTCACACATCTAGTATGTACCACCATATTAAAAACATTATTTGCTATCAATTTAACGGTTCTAACGCACTTCAAATTATTTCAGGATAAAAAATGCCAATATTGAGCAAATTACGATCCTTTAATTAATTGTTTTTCGCACACTCGCCTTTTTCAATTTTAACTTACATTTTAAACTTTAGTTTGAAAAAGGCCGATGTGGGCCGAAACGTAGTCAACAAAGCTAAAAACAATTAATTAAAGAACCGTAATTTGCTCAATGTTGGCATTTTTTTATCCTGAATTAATTGCTGTATTTATTTTACAATCAATATGATTGAGTGTACACAAAGGATTTAGTATATTGCAACTAACACAACTATCAGTGAGTAAGCTGATTTGGACTAAATATAGTAATTAGCCAAAAGCACTTAGAGGTATTTATAAATGTGTCGGTCATCAAACACACTGAACGTTTTCAATTTTCTCTCTCCGTAAGGCACAACACCCTATTATAGTAATTGATTTGTTGGTAAATTCGTTAACTTAAGTTAACACAACTTAAATTGGAAATGATCGTTGACAAAGAAATCGTTCATCTCTCTCTGTTCTTTTAGGCGAAGTGTGCTGCAGATATTTATATTTTTCGTATGTACGGTGGAACTAGAACTTTGCTAATTCGTCGCCTGTGAAACTGGAGACGTGGTCACAACAAAGGAAAGGTTCGACTACACTAGGCAACAAATTTTAATTTTTTTATTTATTCTTTCGTAACTATATACAGTTTTGCTTTCTCTTACAGTCGTAGAATAGAATAGAATAGTTTCTTTATTCGTTTGAATTGGATAGAATGTGTCAATAATATGTAATATAAAAATAATAATAAAATACGGAACACATACAATCAATTAAACAAGCAAGATCAAAACAAATAAAACGTAATTAAATAGACAAAAATTCATTAAAGCTGTAGAACCATGTCCCACTCAGATACTCCCCAAGTTGCATCTTAAATTATATTACAGCAAGTTTTTTGAGTCAAGGCACGATTTTAATTACATTATTGCGTAATACGTCGAATTTAATTTTTTTATTACATACTCGATTGTGGGTAGTCGATTGCGGGTAGTAGCGTAACGAAAAATGTTCGGTAATGGCGCACTAACAATGCATTAGTATTAAATAGAAATAAAACGGTGCTGAAATTTGTTTCCACGCCCATAACAATTTTGATTAACCAAATAATCTCTGGTCGATTAGATGAGGATTCGATTTGTAATAATGACTACGTCAAATTTTTGTGTCTCATAGCTTTGAAAGTATGATAGCACTACGGCGTTGGTTTTTATTAATTAATTAACTAATTTTATTACCTGCGCTGTACTGAGTGTGTTGTTTGCGTGGTGGGGTGAACTTGCAATCACTTGGACAATTCTACAAAAGTCTTTGAAGGTCTCAAATTCACATGTTTCAGGCTACGTGTGAGTGTATGGGTCCCATTATCTTGATAGTAGCCTTTTAAGCTGAGAATGTTTAGAGTGATAAGTATTAATGATGTTGTGAGCGGAATTTATGGGAAATATTGATTGATATTCCTCCATCCATCACGAGACTGTTCGGTTTGGATTATTGTTTTTAAACGTTGTCAAAGATTTCTTCCACGAAATTGCTCAAAATGATTATTTCGGCCAATTTTTCAGTGACAAAAATCAGGGAAATAAGAAATAATTCTCTGGCTGTGAAATGGAGACATCTATGGGGTGTTTAGTGGTTACGTTACAAATCTAGTGCAATGAACTTATGGAGTTCCTTTTCTTCGATTACGTAGTAGTAAGTTTGTTCCATGTGTCGCTACGAAAAAATAAAAACATTAATAAAAATGTACTCTTGAAATACTTGGTACAATCGTTGGTATTCTCAGATGATGATCATGTACATACATTATTAAAACAAGAATTACCGGTATTTTTGAGCTATATCAGCATTTTTTTAAATTCAAAATGGAGCTTGACGAAAATTATTATATTACATAGACAGAAGAAGTATAGTATAGTATAGAAGTATTATATTCAAAAGAGCTGAATCTGAGATTCTACCATTTATAGACTGCTGTAATCATTTTTTTATCGATTGTTTATCCTATTATATGAAGTAATCAACGGGATGTCTAAAAAATAATTTTTTTCAGGAAAACCAAAGGATAGAAACGCAAATATACCAAAAAATGTAGATGCATTATTTGGCTTTTTAGGTATTAGCCTGCGGTGAAGTTATTTCCTGAAAGTGTTTGTTTTGAAATTTAATAGTTCTACTCATGTGGAAGTGTCTTGCAATAAGCGTTGGTAATGATGCTATATAATTATAAGTAACAAGATATAATTTATGTTTTCGGGAGAAAGGTTTTTATAGATATATATTCATTCAGACATATTACATCGTTTTTGAAGGAACTGGAGTGACGTGGCACATTTCATCATCGATCGTCACGTATGAAAATGCCAACGTACAATATATTATGTACATCTTAGTGCGTATGTTTTTTATGTATACGTGCACGTACTTATGTATTTTATTCTTAGTTGTCGTCGTAGCCGAACGGGTCCTCTCTTCGTAGCCGGAACTCTTGGCGCCGGAGACCCGTTTAATGGTCGGTAGTCCACTTTCTCTCTGGAACAGACGCGAGCGCCATACGACTTGCCGTGTTTCATCAACAGTGAATACCACTTGAGTCTTCTTCTGCACGTCTTCTCCTTTCTTGTCTTGTTAATTTTTGTCTTGCATCATAACGGCACGGCAACTTGAATAATAGATATCTCTTTATTTAATTACTACAGTTATTGAACATGATATAGAGTGCAGATATACATACGCAGTCATATATGTATTGACTCGGTTAACTTAAATGAAGATTTTCAAAAAACAAAAATAATAGTGCAATACATACTTGAATATTCAATACCAAGTAAGTGTAGGTTTGGGGAAAGTGTAATTGAATGTTGAAAGCACGATACATGTAGTCCAGTACGAGATCTCCGCTCTATATCTACGAGTATACGAAATATACATACAATTATAAGCTTATACATTTTTGTACATATTTTGCAAGTTTCTCTCCTGTAGGTTTCTTCCTCTCTTTTTCAAGGTTTCCATTACGTATATATTTTGTACACTGCGTACAATCTGCGTAAGTATACAGGGCGCCCGGATTTCGTAGGGACAACATGGGTAACTTTTTTATTTGAAGACATATAGAGACGGTTAAATTAGCACAAAGGTGTAGATTCAAAAGCTCACTAAAAATCCGTTTTCAAATTTCACTTGTCATGCTTCATTTGTTTAATATTGAAGAAAAACGCGTTTGAAGCAATTCACATTATAATCTAAATACTTTTATTGACGCTGAATAAAACAAATTTCTCTTGCGTAAAATTTTAGTAATCTCGCTTAACCTCAAAATTTTAAATTGGAACCGTGCAATTTTTGTGGCTCTTTTAAAAGGAGATTTTTTCTGAATACAATATATATCGCATGATATGGAAATTTTGTGAAAATTTGGGAAATTAAGCATATTCTGATTGCGGAGACACATCATTGTTTATCGCATTATCTGTGAAAACAACACGGTTGTCATGATACGAACCTGTCAGAAGTGTCAATGTTACTACTTCAATTTATAACGGATAATTTTGAAAAATACGATGTAGGTATGTATTTTGTACGTAATTCGCACCGGAAAGTAAGTTTAAGCCGCTAATATTTTCAAAAAGTTTATAAACATGCGATATCAGACGACGATAGTTTCATATTTATTAAGCAAGGAACACAATTTGATAAAATACTATTTATTAGGCATAAATACACAGCTGCTGATTTTTTAACAATGCAATTTTTTTGTAAACGCCAACTGGGCTCGAATCGGAAAGTAAGTTTATTATTTCATTTTGATAAATAAATCGTGCATTATCTCGAAGCTGAAATTACTATTTCAGTATTAATTTATTATTTGACTGTTAGACACGTGTAAAACGATCTGTGCTACGAAAAAAGAAAATTGTGCAACACAATATGCCGAAAAGGAGAGAATCGAATGAAGATTGGCAGTATTTCGACGAAGAATGAGAGGCGAAACGTATTCGTCTATTACCGCAGATTACAATATCACTGCGCCTGGTGTACAAGAAATAATAAATAAAATTCAACAAACTGGAACAGCTACAAACAGTCGTCGAGTGGCCGTCCAAGGAAGACTACGGCACGAGATGATCGCTGAATTTTGTTGGAAATTAAAAAAAAATGCTGCATGGGTAACAGCTTAAGGAAAGATTAACTTTGCCTATAGGAATAACACAAATAAAAAAACGCATCAATAACAGAAACTTTCATGGTAGAGTAGCAAAGAAAAAGCCCATGATATCATTAAGAAACGCAAAAAAACTATTGACATTTGCAAATCTACACGCAAATAAGGATGCAGCATTTTGGGAGACGGTCATTTTTGGTGACGAATCGAAATTTGAATTACGGTCACAAAAGCGACGAAGATTGATATGACGACAACCCGACCAAGAACTGAAACAAAAATTCGTTAAATGTACTGTGAGACATGGTGGAAGCGCCATCCTAGTGTGGAGATGTTTTAGTACACGAGGGGTGGGAAATTTAGTGTTTATTGATGGAATTTTAAAAGCAAACCGAGGATAACAAAGATTTTTTTTCAGGAACCTAGGATTAATGTGTTGGACTGACCACCGCAAAGTCCGGACATTAATTCAATTGAACACTTATGGGACGAATTAGACAAAAGAATTTCAAAAGACGACAGAAAAATAAAAACACTTTTGTGACTGCCCTTTTACGAGAATGGAATAACATTCCCCTGGATACTATCTCCAAATTAATAGAAAGTATACCACGACATCTGCAAGCTGTTCGTGAAAGTGAAGGCTATCATATGCGATATTGATTTGAAACTATTTATTGTTATTTTTGAGTTTTTTGTTTATTTTTCTCGGAATTAAACTTACTTTCCGACTTTAATTTGAATAATGTAGTAGGAGTATCCAGTATTGTTATTTTTGCGTTTTATCTAATAAATTAATGTTATAATTCTTAATCATGCTTGTAGTTCAGTCATTTGCCCATACGAACCTAATAAGTTAATTTTTCCTCGATTGTTTGATATTTTACAGGAATAAGCTTACTTTTCGGCGCGAGTGTTTATCAAATGTTTGAAGAGCGTAAAACTAACATTTAATTTTAAACGGGTCGATGGCCGCAGTGGTTAGGCGACTATTGTTGTGAGAGGACGATAGGTGTCGGGGTTCAATTCTCTGGAGGGACGGTGACATTTTTTCAGAGTTTAATCCCGGATCGACTTGCCATTCGCTGTTGGGAGTAAAGTGATTAACAGCGCGGCGTCATAAAAGGCGATATGATGCTGTCACAAAGCCAATTGAACACAACATACACACACAAAAACCACACCGCGAGAGTTGCAGTGATAGCCAGACAAGCGATACAGTTTAGGGAGTCACTGCAACTAAGCACCCACCACATTATTAAAAATAAAAAATAACACAAATTTCATGTGTGCGTACATATTATTAGTAACCTAATCTCACCTCAAAATTTTTCATTTGAACTATGTAAGATTTTTCTGAGTGCAATTGTGTATCGCATGATATGGAAACCTCTTAAAAATTTGAAAAATTAAGCCTATTCTTTTTCGGAAGCAATCTCAACTTTTTATTTATCATACTATATATGAGAAAAGCACACCATCATGCATGTTCTCGCAGGAAACGATAACATCGTACTTAGCACTGTAGTAACTTTCACGGTGACGTTAGGACAGTATCTGTCACTAGAGTAAAAAGCACAATATCCGCTGGCTTGCGAGATCACCTGATTTGACTTCTTCTGATATGTTTTGTGGGGTGCTGTTAAAAATAAAATCTATGGTCCTACATATGTTAAAGAATTGCAAGAAGCAATACTTGAGCCACTTAACACCATTAATCCCACTATTATCCACAAAGTAATAAATAGTATTCAGAGACGGTGTCAACTTTGCATTGTAAACGATGGTGATGTATTTGAGCAATTTAATATTGTTGTCCATTATTTAGTAGCACAGTTGTATTTTTGTTTTATTAAGTATTTAAATTACCATACGAATTAGTTCAAACTGATTCAGACAAAAATCTCCTTTCAAAATAGCCAGAAAAATTGCACGGTTCCAACTTAAAATTTTAAGGTTAGGTGTGATTACTAAAAATTTGCGTAAAAGAAATTTGTTTTATTCAGCGTCAATGTATTTAGATTACAATTTGAACTACTTCAAACCGCCTCTTAATATCTCAAGCAACAAAAAGTAACGGCAAATAAGAGAAATTAGGAAATTTTAGTTTTTGTTCAATATTAAACAAATGAACCATGACAAGTAAAATTTGAAAACGGATTCTTAGTGAGCTTTTGAATCTACACCTCTTTGTTAATTTAACCGTCTCTCTATGTCTTCAAATAAAACAGTTACCTATGTTGTCTCTACGAAATCCAAGCACTCTGTATGGTATTTTCTATTGGTGTATTAGAGATGATATCGTTCATGTACCGGGTGGCTAACTAAGAATGGTGGTAGGCCATATCTCAAGAACGGTACAGCTTCGGGAAAAAATATTAATAACTAAAGTGGCCCTGGGAAATATCTGGAAATTATTTAGGAAAGTGTAAGATGATCGCTAGATGACGTAACTGTACACCAAAAATTTAAATTCTTATTTTATACAAAATTTTCCACCCACTTTCTTCAGTACCGCCTGTGTTACATTAACCATATATATAACAGTTACCTCTATTTATCGGACACTCTAAATAATGGACGCGGACAGCATATTGTGTTACGAATAACAAAGATGCATAAGATTTTACCTCTAATTACTGGACAGTATTTTTACATATGTATGTATACATAATTCAAATACTCAAAAAACATCTGGTAAACAGAATATAGACATGACCCCATTTAAGAAAACCATAAAATAGTGCTTTTGTATTAGGCGACAAAAGCGTCTCTCAGTCTTGATTTATGAATAGTCAGGTTTTGTACTTCAATACATAATATTTTTTGATAGTTTAAATTTGTTTCCTGTCCTGTGAAGTTCGTTGTGATCGCTGGTAAAAATAATGTTTTGTAAACGCAAACGTTTAACATTAGAAAAACAAAATTGAAATTATAAAGTGTGCCGAAAGATCCAAACTTTCGGTTAGATTATTAGCTGATGAATTTGCGGTTGGTAAATCTCAGATTGCAGATTTATTGAAAAACAAAGAGAATTTGTTAAGAGAATTAGAGAACGGTAAGAATACTAAAATAAAGAAGAAAAAATTAAAAACTGAAACGAATCGAAGTTGTTTATCACTGGTTTTGTAATGTCCGGAATAAAGGTATGTATTTACTGTATTACGTATTTAATAATGTATTATTTTTGAAACAACTTATTTAAATAAGTTTTCTGTATCTATTTTTAATAATTTCGAAACTTTTGATTTCTTTAACTCTAGGCATCCCAGTAAGTGGACCTGTTGTAAAAGAAAAAGCTTTGGAGGCTGCTACTTTGCTGAATATTAAGCAATTCAAAGCATCAAATGGCTGGCTTGAAAAATGTCTTAAGAGACATAATATTCCGTTCAGGAACATATGTGACAAAAGCGCAAAGGTAGACGGTGATTTGGTAGCTAATTGGAAAAATAGATTGCCAGATATATTGGCAAATTATGGGCCTAGAAATATTTATAATTTAGATGAAACCGGTTTATTTTTTAGAGTCCTACCAACTGCTTTTTCACTGAAACGTGATAAATGTAATGGTGGAAAAGCCACAAAGAAAAATATATAGAAGCCACCAAATTAAGTGAATTATTATTTTTGATTGAACTCTGTTAAGCTGTATAAACGGCATAATATAAAAGCTAGACAGGCATAGATATGCGTATTTATTCCGAAAAATAGTCACTGGGAGTTACCTATCAACCATTAAAAACTGAAAAATATATAGAAGCCACCAAATTAAGTGAATTATTATTTTTGATTGAACTCTGTTAAGCTGTATAAACGGCATAATATAAAAGCTAGACAGGCATAGATATGCGTATTTATTCCGAAAAATAGTCACTGGGAGTTACCTATCAACCATTAAAAAACAATTCGGACTTTTCATCTGATTTACAAGATGATTGACATAGTTATATTCAGAAGTGTAATACAATAATAACTTCTTCGACGAGTAAACATATTCAATTTGGTACGTTTAATATTATTTAGAGGTAGGAATGAGAATTTACTACGGTATTTATTCTACAAGGAACGGAATTTGTACTACTCCGGGCAATAATATCTTGGAAAAATAACCAGATATTCTAATATAACTGTAGGCATATTTATCCATATTTGGTTTATTTACTGCTAAGCATAATACATTTTGGTCACTACAGAAAAATTCTATGGAGAGGGCATCATTGTTGAAAACTAAAATAAGGAAATCTGACACGCAACTCAAATCTAAAGAGTCGAGTTTTAGTATCGAGTTCTCATTTTACATATCTGAATAATATAACAATAATAGTCGGAAATTGTGCAAAAAAATATTCGAAACTACAACTCAACATAAGTTAGCATAGCTTACTGCAAATTCATGAATATTAAAAGGTATTCAAAGATTTATGTCGAAGTGTTTGTATTTAATGGTTTATAAATATACAAGTACAGGGTTATTCAAAAAGGAAGAACAGATTTCAAATATTTATTTCTTCCAAACTACAAAAGATACAAACATGATTCCAACGTTCATGGAGAGAGAAAAGTTTACAATTTTATATGCCTTCAATATGAGCACCGTGTGTTACACGACAAATGTCAAAACGGTGGCTCATTTCTTGCCACACAGGAATCAGCTGGTCTCCAGTTATCAAATTCACAACTTCAACAATTCGATGTCGTAGATCTTTGGTCTACACGAGTCTACCACGGTGTTTCACGTAACCCCGCCGATAAAAACCACACGGAGTCAGAGTTGGAGACCTGGGAGGCCACTGGCGATAAAATTGATCTTCTTCTCTTCCTCTTCCAATCCAACGTCCTGGAAATGTGTTATTGAAGTAACGTCGGATATGGTAAGAGAAATGAGGCAGCATACCATCTTGCACGAAGATGAAATCATCTGAATCTTCTTCACGTTGGGGAATTAACCAATTTTCAAGCATGTCTAGATAGGTGAGTCCTGTCACAATTTTCCCCATGAAGAAGAAAGTCTCATAAACTTTGGTTACAGATATCGCAGAGAAGACGTTCACCTTTGGTGAATCTCTTTCATGTTGAATAACTGCCCTAAGATTTTCGTTTGCCCAGAGGAAGAAATAAATGTTTGAAATCTGTTCTTTCTTTTTGAATAACCCAGTATAATCTTAAGTATTTAGTTATTGCGAAGATTGATACTGATAGAAATTCTAGAGTACGGTTATTCATCACAGCGTGCCCTATTCTTAGTGCAAGCGTTGTAACTAATTGCCAGCTATCGAATCGGTGTATTTGTATATCGGCGCTCAATTGTATAACTTCGGGTGACAATATGCCTCTGTTGTTGCTTGTACACAACATAACACAGGTAAACATAAAAATAAATATAATAAGTACAACCATATGAAGTACTTCAAGAGAAAAGGGAAGGAAGAAAAAAAATATAAAAAGCAATGAAAACACAAAGAATCAGGCGGAGTGCAGGTTTAATCTGCTCTTCCACTCAACCTCCGACTAAACTAGACCTAAGTTAAAAATTAAAACTACAACCAAGAGCCAGTCAAATTTGTTAGCTATACGAAATATGTGCCAAAATAAATCCAAACCTACCCGCCACCCTACTGCCTTCCCACCAAATAGCCAAAGAGACCCTTCTTAAATGCATTACTAGACGGAGCAGTTTTGATTTTGATTGGTATGCTGTTATAGGTGCGCTTAATTTGGTATAAAAAGCTCCTTTTAAATTGTTCCAACCTAGGCATCGGTGGAGTTAGATTGAATCTTACATTAACATTATGAACATCTGTCCTAAATCTAATTTTACAATACAAATACGGCAGTTTTTCAGTAATAGTAATTCTATGAAATAAAACAGCAGAGTGTAAATCAACCACTTCAGATCATTCAGTCTGTGGGACACATGTTGGCCACGCCGCATGCCAAATGTTAGTCTGCATAATATTACATTGCATTACACGTACCTAAAGTTTTATTAATGTCAGCCCAATCCATAATCCATAAATAATGAATATCGCTACATATCCTGAACCCCCCAGGTTTGTGACATTTATGCATGTATTCGTGAGGTTTATGCTATTTAAAGGTATAATGCGAAATAATATATTGGTGATTACATTATTTTTGAAAAAGAAAGGACTTGTATTGGATTGCAACATATGTAATATTTCATTCTATGTCACTTACATAATAACAGAAAGGATTATAATATAATAGTATATAGAGTATAATATTTTAATTTCCTTTTTACATCGTAAAAGAATACGGACACATAGTTATTCTGTTTCTTGTGTTAAAGTGGTTGTCTAGGCAAAAGGATTACGTAATGATAATGACATCCAATATAGAACTGGCAAACTGTTTGGACAGACATTGCGCTGTTGTTGCTGTTCAATTCCTAAACTTACTTTCTGAAAAAAATACTGGATATTTTTAAATAATTTAAATACAGATCGTATCACTACAGTTTTCTATATTTATGTATATTCTAAAGGTAATATCATCAAAATTTTATAATTTTTCTTCTACTTTTCTTGCAATCGAAAGATATTTAATACAAAAAATTTAGATTTACAACAAAGATAATATCTACAATGTGACAATGCGACAATACATTTTTAATTTCTATTTTTTCCGAATACTATGTTTTTAATAATTATTGTCGAACAGCGCTCTGTACTTTACCTAAACGCTCCCTTAAGCGTATTATGAATCCTAAATTGATATTCGAACAATCGAGTGTTCTCTGATTTTTGAATAAATGTCTGCTACAGCAAATTTTTTTAGAAAAAAATTGCATAACTCCAAAACGCCCGAATCAAATTAGAAAAAGTAAAGATATTTATGAAGATTAAAAATAGATAAATCCAAATATGTAAAAATATACAGCGCGTTCAATTAAAAATAACAAAGTAGATGGCGACTTCCGGTATAACCAAAAACGCTAGAAATCTAAAAATATTTTAATTGAAGAGAATACAATCGATTATTTATAATACTGAATTTTCAAATCTGTTGACCAGAACCCCACAAACTTCTAATGAACTATGTATTTAAAAAAATAGCGTGTGTGCGACTACTTTATCAAGATTTTTAAATTTGGAATCAAAATCCTTTATTTCCTTTTCTTAATTTAATGCGCCGTAAGAACTTTAAGCAGCTATAAATATTCTGTTCATTTTTCTACATCCCTAGAAAATATATCATTTACCTTTAATTGAGCTTCAGTGGCATTTAGAAGGCATCCAGTGGTTGTTTACTGGACACCTGTGGAGCAACCCTGCTCGACCTATGCCGGAAAGGAAAGTAAACTAATGTGAAGTGTACTGCCTAGTAGTCAATAGAAGCCTAATATGATAATGACTGAGGGTATTAAATAATGAACATCCGCTTTTGTTACAATGCAAGTCAAATTATCTGGTAGATATACTAGTTAATGACGATTTGTTGTACTTACTTATAAATTATACAAGCGCACTATTTTACAAGTTAAAATAAATCATACACAAATTGGAAGTGTGGTATATTTATTTTATATTTATTCGTAAACACTAACATTAGATGAAAATAACGTTACATCAAACAAATTTGGAAAACCGTATTACGCTCTCGTGAAACGATCAAAGCGATTATTGGTCTTTGTTTGGTCAAATCAAAATCAAACATTAAACTATTCAAAGAATGTAATTACTTTTCTTAATTTTAATTAATTTTAGTAACGTGAAAAGCGAATAATAGTTATGTATGTATGGTATGTGTTTGATAAACTTAACAAGTAGCAACATGTGTATACATTCAAGCAATTTTCTCTGATACAATGGATCAACTGGAACGATTTAGTTAAGTTTTGTATATAATAAATCGGCACTCATGTCCTCTAAGTGAGACTGAATAAGATAAGCATTTCTTTATATTTCTTTAATACAGGGTGTTCCAAAAATACACCGACAAACTTTAAGGGGTGGTAGAGGACATCAAAACAAACATTTCTTGTTTCGTAAACATATGTCCGCAAATGAGTCGTTTGGGCTGTAGGGCAATAAATTGTTTTAAATCATATCTAAATAACTACCTAAACTAATTCTTGATTTAGTTGGACGTAACTATCTTTTGTTAAAAATTTGTCCATGCACCTACGGTTTTTCTTGGCCAAGAGAAACATTTCTTTATCATAGTAAACATTCGATAGATGTCGCTTTTGAGATAGACGTAATTATTTGTGATATTTCGTTGTCATCATTACATTTACTTTACTGATTGTTAATATAAAATTTATATTGAAAATGAATGATAATTACTCATTTGAAAAACTTGCCGATATGCATCTTGCTTATGGTGCAGCACAGTGTAATGGAAAAGAAGCAGCACGCTTGTATGAACAAAGGTATCCGGCACGTCGGCAACCTCATCATACAACCTTTGCTTCCATCCATCGTCGCCTTAGAGAAAGTGGGAACCTAAAACGTCCTGGTGGTAGTGGTCGTCCGAGAACAGCTTGTACGGTTCAATTTGAAGAAGAAGTTCTACACCGCGTTGAAGAAAACCACTTTACAAGTGTTCGCGCAATTGCACACCATATGGGATCATCGAAGTCGACGGTACACCGTGTTATTCATGAACAACTTCTCTACCCTTTCCATTTACAACGCGTACAACCTTTAAATCCTGAAGGTTATCCACATCGATTGGGCTTTTGCCAATGGTTTTTGGATCACAACGAACCTGATGTCGGGAGAGTAGTGTTGTTTTCTGATGAGGCATGTTTCACGCGCGATGGTTTTTATAGTAGAAACAGTCACATTTGGCATGATGAAAATCCTCACGCTGTGGTCTTTAGAAGACACCAACAACAATTTAGTGTTAACATGTGGGCTGGTATTGTTGGAGAGAACCTAATAGTTCACTCGCTGCCTGCTCGTTTGAACGCAGACATTTATCTGAATTTTCTGCAAAATATTTTGCCTCTATTATTGGAAAATGTTCCTTTAAACATTAGAAATAACATTTGGTTCCAACATGATGGGGCACCTCCGCATTTTGGTTTAAACGTGCGCCAACATCTAGACCAGCAATTTTCCCGCCGATGGATTGGAAGAGGAGATCCCGTGGCCTGGCCAGCGCGTTCTCCCGATCTCAACCCCCTGGATTTTTTCCTTTGGGGTTACCTCAAATCTTTAGTTTACGAAACGCCTATCCGTAATGACGAAGATCTCTTAGCAACAATAATGGCGAGTTGTACACATGTAGAAGCTATTCCCGGAATATTCCATAGAGTCCACGAGTCAATGAACCGACGGTGCAATCTTTGTATTCAACGAAATGGTCAACAGTTTCAACAGTTTATGTAAAACATCATTTATTTGTCCATAAAACGAAGTCCAACATGAACAAATAGTGATTTATTAATGTTATCCTAAACATGTTTTGTAATATAATACCAAAACCATTTTTCCTTTTTTATTCTACAACGGCTCATTTGCGGACATATGTTAACTAAACAAAAAATGTTTGTTTTGATGTCCTCTACCACCCCTTAAAGTTTATCGGTGTATTTCTGGGACACCCTGTATATACGAGTATTCCGCTTAAAATAACAAAGTTGTATCATATAGCGCAAAACTCAAGAATATATATATATATATACAACACACTGTATATTGTGAATTTATTATTGCTTAGTAAGTCCTCAGTATACGCACTTCAGCAGGCACAATGTATAATACAAAAGACGATTAAAGTACAATTATTATTCAAACAATTTCTCTGTATTACTTTATTTGACTAACAAAGTATACGTATTACAACAGTCATGCTTTCGAACTACTAATTAATTTAGCAGAGGTTAAGCCGTATTGATCATAATTAATACTAATTGACTTAGTATTTCATGCGAGCCACCGAATCGGAAGTAATCTTCCTTCATGTTTGGACAATGAACTGTGTGGTAATACGCATGTACGCTATTTAATTCTAAGATGACGGCCATCTGAAACATCATATGCATACCAGGATGTTACGCAAGAACTGTAACTTGATATTCACGTCTACCATAAAACGATCACGGGAATACCACGGATGACACGCCTGCAATCATTCGGAACACGTCTGTCATTCCTGAGACGACGAAAATAGTATAAACAAAGTTGAAAGAAAGTGCCTTGTACTCGTCCTTGGACTTCTTTCTTTCCACTCTAGTTTTGTATTTACCTTCTGGCAACGTTTCTGGGTACAGCAGTGCTGCATTTGTTTACTACAAACGGATCATATCAAATTTATAAAAATGTAAATTGCTTCTAACAATAAGTAATGGTTTGTATTCACTCTCAATACGCAAAAGTACAAAAAACATCATATCTTAACTATCATATCAGCCAACAGGATTTTAATAATTAATTTAAATAACATATGATATCTTTTTAACAAATTTAATTTCCAAAGTATACAGCCTTCTTAAAAATCTACTGAAACGTATTACCGAATATGCGGAAATATATATTTCTCTCTACATTTTTCATTGGGTAATACAATTTTGTAACGTCTAGGTTTTCCTGCATTGCCTAATATCTTTTCCCGTCTCATGTACGGTAGACTCTCGATTATACGAAATGATTGGGACCGAACCTATTTCGGATAATTGAAATTTCGGATAATACGGAGGTGTAAATAATTTACGTGTGTATATTTGGATACATATTCTTTTATTGCAGTTCTCCTTACAATTTGCATTTATATATGCAGTAAAAGTTTCTTATTCGGGGGGATACTACGTTCCGTTAATATTCCGCGAATACAGAAACCGCGAATGCGGAATGGCAATTTATATACAATTAAAGAGGATGCGTTCCAGAATTACAGAGTAATAGTAAAATAAGTATATATCTTAATTTTATTTGTATATGTAGTACCAAGTTTAATCAAAGAATTTTTAATAATATATATACATATATATATATATATATATATATATATATATATACGTATCAAGGTGACGTCCTGCCATGAAAATAATGCGGTAAAATTGGCATCCGCGGTAAAGTGGCATCCGATATATGGATGCCAACTTGTTTTCTATGAAAAAAATTTTTGATGAACTGTTCTAAGCGTCATTTATGCGTAGAATGAAAACCAGCTGGATGGACATTTTACCGTTATATGCATATTTTTATACACAGTAGTGCCTGAGTATATGGACCAGAGGGCAATCTAGTCGAAGTTGTATATACTTGGGCAGAGGTGCTATACAGGGCGCGTACAAGCTGGAACATGTGGAAATTTGTCGGAATTATGAACATGTCGGGGAATAACCGATAGAATTCCTACTGTTATTTCGAAGTTGATATAATCCAACGTATTTTATTTGCGTAACTATTATAGAAACGCGTATTTGCATCTCAACTTAAATATTTTAAATAAAATGTCTTAATTGTTATTAATGATTCATATTGTCGCGACGGTTCTAAGTTTAGTTTTTTAAATAAATGGTGCCACTAAAATCAACCCGTTTTGAATTGTATATTTTGTAAAAACATTGACAAATGCAAACTATTTTTCGAAAAAGTTTATACATATATAAATTTAGACTTTTAAGTAATTATTTAGGAAAGTATATTATTGCATTACATGGGTTATTATATATTTTATAGAACTATACTGGATGCTCAGAGAACATTTTTTCAAACTTTGTTATCCGGTAATGTAATAGTATATTATGCAATGAGGATTTAATGATAGCTATTAAGACACGAGTATGAAAATTATAATACAAGGCGAAGCCGAGTATTGTAATGAATACGAGTGTCTTAATAGCCATTAAATGCGAGTTGCATACACTATTTTTCTACGACCCCATAATATACGTATTTCATTAATTTTTACTATATTTAAATAGATACAGAGAACTGTCGAGTTTAATTAATTTTTATATCTGCCAGATATGTAATCACGGCCATATTGAATATTGGAATGTCGCATTCTTATTGGACATAAACTTGTATCGTAATGAAAAATCTATATTCCTATTGGATATAAGTAAATTTGTATCATAATGAAAATCTGTATCGTAATGGACATCATTAAAGTACAGGTTCAGTATATCTAATAATATGTACAATTAAAGTATGGGAGTAGAAAAACATTCTTTTTAAATGGCACGCTATGCTTTCCTTACTTTTATTGCATTGTAAATTAAAAAGTAATGATTGCTTCTCTAGAACTAAATGTTGTAGGAGTAGTACGTTGTAGTAATTGAAAATAGATTTCGACATTTCTAGATATTCAATGCAATTAATTAAAGAAACTCATAATTTCTGATGGCCCAAACTTGGATGCACACTGGTATTTGTAGTGAAAATACTAGACGCCCAGAATTATATTTCTTCGCACAATAGCTTTCTCTTTTACGCCAATAGGTCTTAGCTTGTAACTAGTTTAGTTTAGATAGGTATTTTGTTATAGGATAAACATATACTATCCCAATTTTTCAATAAAAATGCCATAAGGGGTAACAAAAACGTAGCAATGTATTTAAAAATTATAAGATATACAGGATGGGGTGCTACATTGGCCTCGGTTGATATACAATAAATGATAACATATTTAAAATGTTTTTGGAGCATATGTAAGTCCATTGGGAGCACATTCTAAAATTATTTTGAAATATTTAGGGTGCTCCAAAAGGAGACATTAAAGTTATCAAAATTTAAATGGAACACCATGCATATTATTGCATATTTTTGACATGTTATGATGATGATGATTCGACATGATTGAATAATTTCAAGCATTAATTTTGTTTAATTTATTCTTGAACAGTAGGCAGTGGTGCATTGGACGTTGCTTCATATTTATTGGAAACCAGACAAAAATTAACAAATACATATGTCCTATTACATACACATTTTTACCATAAACTTAATACAAAATAAAACAAAGAAACAAATGATTCAAATATCACTCAATGGATGTCCGCTATTTTCAATACATAAATAAATACTTGGTTGAAATGTTTTTATATTGGCAGGTGTTGTTTGTGGCATATATATTGTACAAAATTAATTTTCATACATCTCCACAAAAAGATCTGGACTCATTAGGTCTAGGGAGCTTGCAGGTCAGGTCTGTGAATCACCACGTCCTTTTACCTATTAGGGTATTGCCTATCTAATTAACTCAAAAAAGGAGCACCATCTAGTTGTAGCCGCATCTTTTGGCGGATATTCAGAGGCACGTTTTCCAAAAGTACGGGTAAAACTGCTGTAACAAATAAACATGGCATGTTTGTACCACATACGTAGCGGGAGATATTTCGAGCGTTATCGCGTTTGCGATTGGCCAACTAGCCGTATGTATGCTAGCAGCCTTGAATTGCGACTTAATATGTAGTCGTATCGTGCATAAACATTCCACGGTATGTTAGCTCGCTCAACCATGCAATATAGATTAATTTATCCATTGAAAATGACGGACATCAATTTGAGCGATATTTGAATCATTCATTTCTTTGTTTTCTTTTGTAATATGATTATGGTGACAATTTCTATGTGATAAGACGTGTATTGGTTAAATTTTGTTTGTTTTCGCATAAATATGAAGCAACGTCCAATACGATACTGCCTACTTTTCAATAATAAATTAAACAAAATTAATGCCTGAAATTATTGTCATCATGTCAAAGTTACCTCGATTTAACCAAATTTTTAATACATAATCGCCAATTAAAACACTAAATTGACTTTTACAAGAGAGATACATATGTATTGGGAACTTTAACAACATTTAAAAGAGAAATCATTTAAAAACCAATTACTTATCTTAGATATAGGATGTTTCATTTAAAATAAGAAAGTTATTGAGCATTGATGGTAGCTACAGTTAGAGGTAAGATTTTAACCACCTTTTATAATTTTTGGAAAACATCTTCATTTTAGCATTAGATGTTATGGTTGTGCTAATGAAATAATACTACTTGAAACACGTAACTTAAATACGTACGCTAGGTACTCATTCTAAATATTGATCTACATTTTCAAAAATTGTCAAATATCTCAGAAACTGTTGAACCTAGATATAGGGAATATCACAGTAACTTGCCTTTATTTAATCTGCGTTATCGAAATATGTAATACTTATGGTATTGCATTTAAATTTCGACAACTTTGATGCGTAAGTTTTTTGGAACACCCTGTATATTTCAAAGTCATTGTAGAACGTGCTCCCAATGGACTTATTTTTTAAAGTTTATAATAATGTTATTTTGCGATAGATAGTTATCTAAAATCTGTATTTGCATGCATTTTAAATAGTCTGCAACTGTCAATTTTTGTAACAAATGCAATAATTCAAAAAGGCTAATTTTAGAGTTTTAAATTTGTCTCAGCAATACAAATTTATAATCAAAATTAGAATATATAGTTGAAAGAAGGAAGTTGCATTGTAATGGGGAGAAGCAGAAATCTAAAGTTATTCTAAATGGAAAGAACATAGCCCGAAATTATTACTTGAAAATTTAAAATTGCAATTTTTGTTACTTCTATTCTATATTTTTTAATCAACAACATACCCTGTTTACAAAATGACGTTTATTATTTGTCACATCCAGCCGAAGCCAACATAATCGAAATTTAAAATTCAACCGTAGCATACTGTTATAAAAGTAGACGGGGGATTCACCGTATGCGAGTGGCTGTTACTTTAGCCGCTGTACTAGTTGATGCCAATATGACCGCTATATGAATCGTTAAATACATTGAAAGTATACTGAAGGATGTCGATTTGTATTATTGCGAACAGGATGCCAATATGTACGTGAGCTATATATATATATATATATAAAGTTTAACAATTTTATCAGTTCTGACACTGACAGACTTTAGACTTTAAAATGTGAAAATTACTGCAACTAGTGCAGAATATGGGTTTCTTCTTTTAATTCAAATGAAAAACAGTAGTTTCCTACGTGACGTTTCGGATTTATTTAATCCTTCTTCAAACCTATATATAAATATATAATAAAACTTAACTATTTTTAAACCAAGAAACAATAACTTACAACAAGGACAATCGTTTTTCTAAATACAAAGCTCTAAAAATATTGTGAAACAATTTTGACAATTTTGAAATTTTGAAATTTGAAAACATATGCAAAATATTTGATAAACAATTTTGTAAACAAAAACAGACATGTTAGATTTTAAATTTCGACATTTTAAAAAACAATATGTTGAATGCAATGAAAATATATTGTATATACGAAAAAAAAAAAAAAAAATTTTTTAAACACATCAAATGGAAAACGATTTATAACATTCCATACAAAGACATTTAAATGTAAGAGATCACAAAAGACTACCAAAAGATTAATGTAAATCCTTAAATTTGATAAATTTAATTAAATTATTATAAATATTCGTAAAATTTGAAGATTGTTCTTTTGTATTAATATTATCCGAAAAATGTTTGATAGCTAAAACTTCAAGGCAAATTCTTTTAGTATAATTAGATTCATTAAATAAAATTATGACATCATTAAAATTTACAATGTGATCTTTGGTATGTATATGTGTAGCCAAAGCACATTTTTTGGGATTTACTCGACTGTCACTACGATGTTGGGTGCTTCTCTCACGCCACCTCTGGATAGTTTGACCAATATAGAATTTAGAACAATCGTTACATTTAACCGCGTATACAATATGATTTTGTTGTTCTTTAGGTATCGGGGTTTTCAATTTGGTGAAAAATTTTTTACACGAATTAGCTGAAGTAAATGAAATTTTTAAATTGCTATTTCTAAATAACAGTTTTATTTTATCCGTAAGGCCAGGGATGTAAACAAGAGATTTGTATTTTGATTGTTCAATATTAATATCTTGTATATGACGAGAGTTAGACAAATCATTATGATCTTGAGTTAAAGGCTAGTGGCTGTAGAAAATAAAAGCCTGTTTGTTAAGTGAGGTGGAAAACTATTTTTAAGGAGAATATTGTATAGATATTGTAGATCTTGCGTGACAAAATCTTTATGACTAATTCTCTGTATTCTTGTTTTCATTGCGGTAATTAAATTAATTTTATATTTAGTGGGACAAACCGAGTTAAAATTCAACAATCTATTAGAGTTAGTGGTACAGAAAACCTTCTAACTCTAATAGATTGTTGAATTTTAACTCGGTTTGTCCCACTAAATATAAAATTAATTTAATTACCGCAATGAAAACAAGAATACAGAGAATTAGTCATAAAGATTTTGTCACGCAAGATCTACAATATCTATACAATATTCTCCTTAAAAATAGTTTTCCACCTCACTTAACAAACAGGCTTTTATTTTCTACAGCCACTAGCCTTTTAACTCAAGATCATAATGATTTGTCTAACTTTCGTCATATACAAGATATTAATATTGAACAATCAAAATACAAATCTCTTGTTTACATCCCTGGCCTTACGGATAAAATAAAACTGTTATTTAGAAATAGCAATTTAAAAATTTCATTTACTTCAGCTAATTCGTGTAAAAAATTTTTCACCAAATTGAAAACCCCGATACCTAAAGAACAACAAAATCATATTGTATACGCGGTTAAATGTAACGATTGTTCTAAATTCTATATTGGTCAAACTATCCAGAGGTGGCGTGAGAGAAGCACCCAACATCGTAGTGACAGTCGAGTAAATCCCAAAAATGTGCTTTGGCTACACATATACATACCAAAGATCACATTGTAAATTTTAATGATGTCATAATTTTATTTAATGAATCTAATTATACTAAAAGAATTTGCCTTGAAGTTTTAGCTATCAAACATTTTTCGGATAATATTAATACAAAAGAACAATCTTCAAATTTTACGAATATTTATAATAATTTAATTAAATTTATCAAATTTAAGGATTTACATTAATCTTTTGGTAGTCTTTTGTGATCTCTTACATTTAAATGTCTTTGTATGGAATGTTATAAATCGTTTTCCATTTGATGTGTTTAAAAAAATTTTTTTTTTTTTTTTTTCTCGTATATACAATATATTTTCATTGCATTCAACATATTGTTTTTTAAAATGTCGAAATTTAAAATCTAACATGTCTGTTTTTGTTTACAAAATTGTTTATCAAATATTTTGCATATGTTTTCAAATTTCAAAATTGTCAAAATTGTTTCACAATATTTTTAGAGCTTTGTATTTAGAAAAACGATTGTCCTTGTTGTAAGTTATTGTTTCTTGGTTTAAAAATAGTTAAGTTTTATTATATATTTATATATAGGTTTGAAGAAGGATTAAATAAATCCGAAACGTCACGTAGGAAACTACTGTTTTTCATTTGAATTAAAAGAAGAAACCCATATTCTGCACTAGTTGCAGTAATTTTCACATTATATATATATATATATATATTAATATATATATTAATTACATATACATAAATGAAAATTAGACACCGATTGCATCGTAAGCAAATTTATAAAAAGTTATGCCGCACGTGTATATACGAGTATTATTATGTACTTACATGTATTTGGAAGTATAAGAGCGCGTCTGTTTCATTTAAATTCAAATCATTTCGGATAATCGGGAACATCTTTGACCGGTGTTTCGGATAAAGCGGAGTTAAAATTCTATATTTGGTTTTCGAATATTACGGAGTTTCGGATAATGCGATTTCGGATAATCGAGAGCCTATTGTAATGTACACTGTGCCCAGTTTTTTAATATATTTGCAGGGTATCGCTGTAGTTGCCAAAATTGCAGATTGCGGTTTTCGTATTAGTATTTTTTTTTTGTGAGAAAAATGGTACATAGAGGATTTTCATATCTGTTTGAAGATACAAGTTGAAGAAGTTGAAAATTTGGAATTGTGGCATTGGAAATTGTGGAAAGTAAATGCAAAAATTAGAAAAGTCTATGAAGGAAGCAACTAAAAGACATGGAACAAAGCAAAAGGGCAAAAAGAAGAAAGAATGGCTGGATGAAGAGTGTAAAACGGTAATAGAAAAAAGGAAGAAATTACGAACAAGATTCTTAGGACCGTATAATGAAATGGATAAAATAAAATTTCAAGAACAAAGAAAAAGATTAAAAGATCATGTAGGCAGTGGAAGAGACAAGCTGTTGACAATAATAATAGAAAGAAATAAGGTATTTTTATAAGGATGCCAAAGAAATTAGAAAAGGCTACAAGGGAAGAACACTCCACTACAAAAATAAAGAAGGAAATTTAATCTTTACTGAAGACAACTCTTACTCACAATTAGACTAAACAAACTTGCAGGACGAGGAGGAAGAATTGACAAGAGATGAAATAAATAACATTATAAACAAATTGAAAAACAATAAAAGCCCTGGTCAAAATGGAATAACAGCAGAAAACATAAAATATGGAGTGTTTAAGAGAAACAATTCACGAAATAATAAAAATATCTGGACAAGAAGTAATGCAGAAGGTTGGAATAATGCTTTGATTTTACCTATATATAAAAAGGGCGATAAAACCGACTGTGCCAATTATAGAGGGATTGCTTTGTTGGACGTCACTTATAAGGTATTAGTATCATGGATTAAAAGCAAAATAGAATTAAAAACAGAAAAGCTGTTTGGAGATTATCATGCAGGATTCTGCAAAAGAAGATCTACAACAGATCAAATTTTTATATTAAAACAAATCTTAACATCGTGCTATGAACATGAAATACCGGTACACATGTTTGTCGATTTTAAAAAGGCATAGGACTCCGTGAGTAGGAAGGCAGTAGGTAATGCTTTGGAAAGGCTACAAATTCTAAGCAAACTAATAAGATTAACGAACATGACGTTACAAAGGAGCAGATGCGCAGTCAAAATAAATGGAACTACATCTACCGAATTTGAAGTAGAGACCGGACTAAGACAAAAGGACCCTTTGTCAACTCTTTTATTTAATGTAGTTTTGGAAGACATTATACGTAGCAGTCAATCAATACCAAGGGATCAATATTTATAAAAAGCCAATACTGTCTAGCTTACGCAGATGATGTAGTATTGTTGACAAGAAGGAAAGAAGATCTTAGAGAAGCAAGCAAACGACTAATAATCGCAACTAGGAAGAGAGGGTTACATGTAAATGGTAATAAAAGCAGTTATATGAAATTAAAAGTAAAGGACATGACAAGAGAGGAAAAAGGATTACATATTGAAATAAACCAATGTGACAATGTAGAATTTACAGAGGTAGATAGTTATATGTATCTGGGATTGTTAATAAATTACAAATATAATGAGGAAATAGAGATAGATTTAATAATAATGAAGAGTAACAGAAGTGCTAGTGAACTATATAACATATTAAGATTTAACGGAATTTTTACAATAACCAAAATAAGAATATACAAAAATGTCATAAAGGCAGCTTTATTATATGGAGCGGAAAAATGGACAAAGATAGATACATGGGAAAAAAAAATATTACGTCGAATTTTTGGAGGGAAACGAACTGAAGTATGATGGGAATGACGGACGAACTAGGAAGTGTACGACATATTTGGTGAACCAAAGATCAGCGATGTGGTTAAGTCAAGGCGATTACATTGGACAGGGCATCTGGAAAGAATGGAAGAAAATAGAATAGTGAAAACAATAGGCTGGAGGGAACCGCAGGCTAAAAGGAAGACAGGGAGACCTGGGAGAAAATGCAGCGAAGCCATAGCCGAGGATTTAAAAGAGAAGCAAATAACAAATTGGAGAGACAAAGCAAGAAATAGGGAAGAATGGAAATCCATTACATAACTATGGGCCTGAAAGGCTTATATTGAGCTTCATCAGCAGGTTGACGCTCTACAGCGTGTACTGCTCGGATTAATAATATTGAAATTGCTGAAATATCCCCAAGCATGGGAATGTGATTTTTCATGCTATTAAGATTGCCGATTCAGTTGATGTGAAGATATGGACTTATGATCACGATTCCTGTCACTGAGTTCATTGATATCCATCTGCCAATTCTAGTCTGCCATTTTCAAAGAACATCGGTTTCAAATTTGTTTCTCCTATGATAAAACATAAGTTAATGCCTGCTATTAAAAAGAATAAGAATTATGTTTTCTATGTTTTGCTTATGGGTTTTAAATAGAACAACAAAATATACATTAACGAACACAGGACCCTTCGTAACAAGCTATTATTGAAATAAATGAGAAAATGTTGTCAAAAAATTCTGGGTTACTTATTCGAAGATTATTATTAATAAAAATTGATACCTCAAAAATTGTTGGGATATTCCATGAAGACTTTATTAATAGCCTTTGCTCAACTCAGAAATTTAGCTTTGTCATCTACATTTTCCTGCGCTTTTTTTAAGTTTGGAGGTCAGGCAATGTTTACTACTTACTTATTCTCAATTATTTTCGTTCTATCATATAGCGTGTTATCACAATAACTGTCAAAGTTATGTTATAAACATTTGATGAGCCATCTCATTACCGTTTCTGGAAACTCCGGATTAAAACGTATTATGCAAAGTTTCAACTCCACAATAATATATAAAATAAAAATGGTTTCGTTAATCTATAACAGGTGGGAATCATATGCATTGTGGTAATATGTTGCACACATATGTAATAACATTTTGAAATTGATTGTAAAATAAAATTCGTCGACAATAATTCACTCAAGATTTATAAAATATAAAAAATCATTGAACAGTTTTTTTGTTAGATGCATAAAATATTTTCCATATTTCCCCTGCGAATAATTAAAATTTGTCCTATAGATACAGAGTGAGTTTTTTTGAATGTTTAGCATTGAGATCTCAGAAACTACTGGAGATAGAAAAACGCTTAAATGGGGAAAGATGCGCAGTTTTATGAGTTTGATTTGAAACTGGTTTTGTTTCTCCGATAACTTTCATGGCTTATTAGATATTCAAAGAAAACTAAATTTTACGATTTTCTTTAAACATGCTTAGCATCGTTAATAGTAACTTTAGAGGAAAAGTGTTCAGACGGAAGTTTTAGATAATTTTGCGCCAAATAAAACTATCTAGCTAATTTTTTTTTTTTCGTTCACCATTATCGAGTTATGACACAAACTTGTGTTTTTTAAATGGAAACTATAGTTAGTTTTGACACCATTAAGAAGCTTATTTTTTGCTGATTACAAGGATATAAGGTTTGATATAGTTATTTTAAAAAATAAAGAGGATATAGACATTTTTATGGTTTTTATGGAAAACAATTGAATTTAATAATAATAATATAATAATAATAATGTTTATTAATCCCAAATTTTTTTTGCATTCTTTTTATATAATTTACATTACAATAAAATATTTGGATTCGAACTGATAAAATATAAACCAAACGAAAACTTATTTTGAAATCTTATGTAGTCATAAAATGAAAACTGTAAGAACTTTTATTAAGGGCACACACCATTATTAATGTTCAAAGATACCTCCATTATTATCAATACACAAATTGCATCTCTTCACAACAGAATTTGTAGTATTGCGGACTTTTCGCCTATCGATGTTATTAAAAGCAACTAAGATAGCTTCTCTTGAATCGTCGATTGTTTCATATGTTCTTTTGTATTCTGTGTCCTTTAGTACACCCCACAAGAAAAAATCCAAAACTGATAAATCAGGGGATCTAGCCGGCCATTCAATGGTTGCATTTAGTCCTATCTATTGATTAGGGAAGTTCAAATTTAATTTCTAACATTCAGTTGATTGTACGGAGGCGCAAATGTTCAAATTAGCGGCCACCAGCCCCAATTAACTTTTCTATTGGCGCAGAAGAATCGTTATATTTATTTTAAGTGTACAATATCGCCTTGTTGTATATGGCACGGAACCAACAACACCAGAAAACGTGCAGCAGAGAATATGACATGCTTGTGCAGACATTTCTGAAGATATGTTACTGCGCGTGTATAGAGATTTTTCTGCGCGAATACAAAAGTGCATTGAGGCTGATGGCCGCCAATTTGAACATTTAATTCGATAGCCGTCTGCTTCCTTCCACTGTTTACCTTATGTAAACAATTTGTAGATACTATGAACATTTATTTTCTAGTTTTATATTTAACAAACAAATAAAAAGCATTTGCTGCACTGACTTTTGTTGTGTCCTCATTTTTTCGAAATATATCGATTAATATTCATTTGAGGTCATATGTGGTTTACTATTTTTCAATTCACAACTTATTGCTCTTTTAGAATGCTACTGGAATACGGCACGCCACTGATGACCAAAAATTTTAGAGACATGGTGATTGTAATTATGGACAATTTTACTTTGAGACTTTTCGATATAACGTATGATAAAGGAGCTACGGTCCGAGACATCTTAGGTGCTACATCCTGTATAGGGTGCTTACCAAGCGCGCGCAAGTTCAATGTTTTGGTTGTTAGTTTCTTTAGCTTAGTTTCCTCAAAATCTACAAATCTAGAATAATGCCAATCATATAGGGTGAACCAAACATACATTTTCTTAAATGGGACACACTATATATTTTTTCAAATTTAGATTAAGCGTATCTTTCTCATTCCTTCGATAAAAGATTTCATTGAGTTATACAGGGCATTACAGAAGCTATGGTCAATTTTGTCTGAAAATCATTGCGTATTTAACGTCCTGTATATTCCACACAAAACACCTTGAAATTTTTTTATACTTTGTTTATATTGTTACAGTTTTATAGCAAAGTGATATTTTGCCAGATTTTGCGAAAACTGTGTACAAATCTATTCAAAATACAAATGCGATATTTTCTCATCTTATTTAAATGGCTCACACTGTTTTTTATATTAAGAACGGGAAGGAGACTGTATGCGCCTTCAGTTTTATTAACCACTACCACTATTACTATTTTCTTAATGAAAGATGAGCTTTTTCAAAATAATTGTAATATGTCAAATTAATGAAAAATTACAGTAAAAAGCTATTACTTAAATCATAAATTGAGATACACTTGTTAAAAAAACATCAATCTATTAATTTAACCATTTTTGTAACTCTAATCTGTTTTTGAAGTAATTTTGATCGATTATTTCCTTTCCGCTCTTGAGATATCCATAAAACATGATATATTCTATATAAAAATAATATAATTTCTCAAACTATTAGCTTGTTCTTTCTAAATACGCTGCTAGTCTTTGGACCGGTTAATATCTGCAAGTTAGTTAGATACAGAATACTGATATAATTTACAATAGTAAATAATAATTTATAGCTTGAAATAAAACAATAAAAAATATCAAGGCAGTCTATGTCGTAAAATAGTATATATTAAATACTAACAATGGATTGAAATAATAACAATACAGTTGTTTACAACAAAGCAAAAAGATATATTGTAGAAAACTAGTAGACAAAATTTATATTGAACACAACAGAATGTATTATGTGTTTGATTTAGATTTTATTATTTATTAAAACAAATTAATTATTATTACCTTAGATGATCGGGTCTGCTGACAATATTCGTAACGACGTTTGTTGCGGTGAATTTATTTAAAATATAGTTTTAGCGACTATTGCTTGTGTTTATTTTAAATACCCTTTAAATAATAATTACAAATAAACTTAATTACATCAATCTGTCTCTGTGGTCTCTTAATTCATTTCAAACCGAATTAAATCGCACTGAATAAACATGAAATGTAGAACAAACCTATTTTCTTTTACATTGAAACACAAGAAGAATACATGCAAAAACGTTATTCATTTTTAAATAAAAATATCAAGTAAATATAAGCGCTCACTTGAATTTAATAATAATAATAATAATAATAATAATAGCTTTTTATTGACGACATTTCATTACATTATAGTAATACAATAACACGTGTAGCAATTAAACATTAATTAATATGCCGTCAAATGGTTCCGAGATCAGCTCCACGGATGGCCAGGAGCTGCTTTTATTCTCGGGCCAAAAAAAAAAAAAAAGAACTAAACTAAAACTAAAAGAAAACCTAACCTAAATTCGTGTCTGGTTTTTTTTTTTTTTTTTTAATATGTGCAGAAAATGTATGTAGAAATAGAAGAAAAGAAAAGAAAAGAAAAGAAAAGCAGAGCGAAAAAGAGGCAGAAGAAAAGAGAGCAAAGACAAGGGAAGTATATATAGTCCACGGTCCATGCCGAACTAGCTACACAGCGAAAGAAACGGAAGTTATATCCCACGTGCCCGCGATCATAACGGGCCCGACGGTGAGTGGTACAGCCTCTTGAGTTGGCGAATAAATGAGGGCAGATTCAAACCCTTTAATGTAGTTGGAATAGCATTATATAATCTGACAACGTTATAGGAAAAAGATCTCTTAAAAAGCTCAAGGTGATGGACTGGTGGCGTTAAAAGACCCTTGGTCCTGATGTTCAAAGTATGAACATCAGAGCGAAATATCAGCTTTCGGTGTAAATAACTAGGCTTCCTGTAGAAGATTATTTTAAAGCAGAAAAGGGTAGAGAGGAAGTCAGCCCTACGCTCCATATTTAGCCATTTAGCCCATTCAAGTGTATGGGAAATATGTTCGTGCCGGCGAATCCCATATATAAATCTCAGACAGGCATTTTGCACACGCTGTACCCGCAGCCTATCAGTACTGTCCAAACAGGGATAGTATACGTTAATACAATAGTTAAACCGAGATAATACTAATGATTGACACAAAAGCTTTCTAAGATCACGATTCAGGCACTCTTTGCTGCCATATAAAATTTTTAGTTTGAAGAAGGCAGAGCTGACAAGGTGCGAGATGTGCTGCTTAAATCGGAGCTGTGTATCAAGGGTGAGCCCCAGAGATCGCACACTGTCGGAAATGGGCAGAACATCAGCGTTAACATGTATTTTAATATTAACTCTAGATCTGGCAAGAGCCCGACCAAATACCATCACAGAAGACTTCCTGCTATTTATGAAGAGAGAATGTCGGGAAGACTCTTCAACTATAGTCTGTAAATCTGTATTTATAACGGCGGTGTCCACAATGTCGGGACCAAATGAGTAATACAACTGTGTGTCGTCTGCATACATGTGGTAGGAGCATGACTGAGGCATCTAATTAAGTTGGATGTGTAAATACAGTACAGTAAGGGCCCCAATACGCTACCCTGTGGAACGCCTGAAACTACGGGTCTACAAGTGGAGATATTACCCCTGAGATGTACCTCCTGACTCCGATTCAAAATGTACGACCGGAAAAAGTCAACTGCTTCCTGACTGAAGCCAACGAAATGGAGAATGGATAGAAGAAGGCTATGATTTATGGTATCGAACGCCTTACTATAGTCTAGTAGGACCAGTACCGTGATCTCGTCATTGTCGATCGCCTTGAATATATCATCGGTCACGTGCGCCATAGCCGAGGAGCATCCGTATCCTGGCCGAAAACCCGATTGTCCAACTGGTAGAACGTCATTGGTTTCTAAGAATGCCCGAACCTGCCTAGCGACAACCTTCTCAAGAACCTTGGATAAAGTTGGCAAGATTGAAATAGGACGCAAGTCGTTTAGAGAAGTAGGACGATTATTTTTAGCTAATGGTATGATGATACTAGTTTTCCAGCAGCTTGGGTAAAAGTTTTCTAGTAGACAGCTGTTTATTGTGATTGTGGGCAGAATGAACGGGCAACATAGAAGAAGCATTTTAAGTGAGATGCCATCAGAACGGATAGAGACTTGATCGAAGACAGCAGCGCCATAACGTCATTGGCTTCAACCAATGTGAAAGTAAATCGAGCATTGGCAGATATTTCTGTCATGTAATATTTCATTAGATCCGAGTTGACTGGAAGTTGAGAATGGCAGCAATAAAGTGGTTATTAATACCATCGACATTTGTCAAATGATCAGGAATGATGGCTTTCCTCTTGGAAGCTGAGATGTTCAGTGTTTTTAGAGTGCTCCAAAGATTTCTAGAGCTTGAATTCCGGAAGGTGAATTGCAAGTAAGCACGTTTCTCGCGACGAATTGCAGCCGTGGTATAATTGCGGAATTGCTTATAATAATCAAAGGCAGCTGGCGTCTTCTTCCGCTTAGCATCTCTAAGTGCTTGATCTCTAAGAAACATCATCTGCCTTATATTGTCAGTGAGCCACGGAGCCCTAGGTTTCCGAAAGCAAGCCGTTTTATAAGGGGCATGTATATCGAAAAGCTCCCACACAAACTTATTGAAAATGTAGAGTTTTTGGTTTATATCGTTAACAGTGTAAATATTGTGCCAGGGGAGTGCCCTTAAATCATTATCGAAATCGCCGAAGCGAAAGTTACGAAAATTTCTGAACGTTCTGTAACACGGTTCATGCAGCGGTGCAGACAGGTCAATTACGAATATTATTAGACAAAGGAAGATCATGTTTAACGCCGCTCGCGCAAATGGATGTGGATGAAAAAATCAAAATAAAATCTATTAGAGACAACGACGTTTTGGTCGCGTGAGTTGGCTCATTTATAATCTGCTTAATTCCCAACGAGTCGCACATATTGGAGAAGCATAGACTGTAGCTATCATCATGGTGTAACAAGTTGATATTGAAGTCGCCCAAGATTACTAATTCCTGGGCATCTAGAATTAGGTCCCCTAATAGGTTTTCAAAAGAATCTATAAATGCCGGGAGACTAGACGAGGGGGCCTGTATACTACACCAATTATAAGAGCTATCCTATTAACCGTAACTCTCACCCATAGATGTTCAAAGTTGTCATCACGTGGTAGATCCAGGACTACAAATGAAAACATATCTCTAATATACAATGCAACACCGCCACCCCGCCTACCATTTTCCCTATCACGTACCACTGCATACCCATCCAAAGATACCTCGCCATCAGCCATTTCAGCCCTGAACGTCTCAGTCACAGCAATCACATCATAAGCATTATCCAGGAAGTAGTCTCTGAACACGTCAAGTCCCGAAACGACCGAGCACGCGTTGATATGAGATAAAGAAAACATTATCGTTACGCAGAAGAAGGTAGCATAGATCAACTAGCAAGCCGCAGTTTACACAGAAAGTTAAAAAAGAAAGCTATCTATTAATAACTACAACTAATATTAAATTAAATTAAATCAAATCAAATTAAATTGAATCAATCGAATCCAATCAAAATGACCAAACCAAACCAAGACAATAGATTAGTTAGCAAGCCACAATTACAAAGAGAGTTGCCCAGCTATTATTATAAAGCACACATTATTATATTATTATATAACACACATATTGAAGACATTCGCTAAGCATTATCAAATTTTCACAATCTAATGAAGCTATTAGTTGCTTGTTATACTATCAATAATTGAACTATGTCAATGTCATCTGTTTAAACAATAATATAATATCTGATCTGGTACAGATAGAAAACATATCTGGTTAATTTAATAACTTTTCATTCTTCTAATTATAATTCACTTTCTAATGCACTCTATGTACTACCATATTTTGCAACCTAAGATTCTTTTCAAATAATTACATACGTTTCGAGGAAACCTCTTAAGTTTGTTAACTACTATAACATATTTCCCTAAATGGATATCAAGCAATTTACATGGGTTTAAACAGTTCTTAGGATTTACACGGAATATCTATGTACCTAAGTTGAATTGCCGGCTGTCGGCAATGTCTTGCTCCCAAAAACGGCACTCTCCAAAGGTTAGCATGCATCATAAGTACCTTAAGTGACTGCAATCACCGGTCGGATGATTCAGTCGACTTCAAAAACTACCGCTTTAGTGCACGTTTACGTGGATCTGATCTAGTTTTAAGGAATATTTCCTGTACATACATACTAGTAATACACATCATTATATGCCCAGAATGCAAAACAGGGAACGGAATGTACGATTATTATAACGAGACCGATTGCTAGGTGACTGAGGCAGCATATATCCGTTATTGCATCTCACAGAAATGAAACTTTCTGTTAATCGAACATTCTATCGACAGAGTTACTTAGTTAGTTTTCCTATTTCAAACGCTTATAAAAACATTATGCATGCAAAGAAATTCAGAAGGATAGGTTGAAATAAATTTCCTTAGCTGTTTCGTTTCGTTAACGTTGTAAACCGCTACAATATGTGCGTTTAAACATTCACGCTTTCATTTTTGCTATTTCAGTAGGTACATGAAAGTAAATAGTTTTGTAAGCTGCAAACTCGACACCTAATAAAAATGTTTAATTCAATGCCAACATTGCAGAAATTAGAACTAAAGCTTTCAAGTTGTGTGCAGCAAACCGTTAGTACAGATTAAAGTTGTTTGTGTAAAATTAAATATCCAGATGCGTTCTGTTAATTAATGAAACCTGCAACATCTTCATTTCAGTAAATTTCTTGTGTTGAAAATATTTAGAATGTAGCAATGAAACGGTATGTTGGTTGTAGATATAAAAAGCACATTAGCGCTTAACATCGTAATCAAAGCGAGTGTTTAAAATATATGCAAGAAGTAGTGGAACATATACATATAGTATATAGTGTTAGCATTCTGTACTTAAGATAAAATAATTTATTCAATGAGTATATTTGCTATCTTTTCTATAAAAATTATAAGCAGTACGAGACTTAAAATTGAACCACTCCTTAATCTCCCGGTTATGCTGATTTGCTTCACGTTTTTGCTCTTGTAGAGCGTATTTCGTAATGTAAGTTTTCATCATAAATGATGCAAAATTTGTTACAGGATGTTCATAATTTAAAAATAAAAAATAATTTTAGATTGATTGTAACTACAGTAACATATACTTACCTGTACTCAATTTTGAAGTATTTGCAATTATTTTATTGTACTGGATAAAATCTGTTAAATATGCAATTTTGTAATTTTCTGTACCAATCCGTGGAAATGATATCACTGTCATTTCAAATGCTATCGAAGGCTTCCAGGGTAAAAATCTTTATTATGAGGGGTTTAGTGTTTTAATCGCGTTACAGTAGTGTAAATACAGAAATAAACAAATAAAATAAAATAAAATAAAAATCGAAAAATATAAAATTTACTAAACTCGACGTTTCACCACTAATGTAAGTGGCTTCTTCCGAAGCAAAGGTGGTTAGGAAACGCTCGAAGATCACGGTACCTCGACGTGCAAACCACGTTATATGCGAAAACCTTCTAAAAAGGAGGAAAGTTGACTCGCAGAGGTATACGGGGAGGGAAATAAATGATGGACTCATAGGTCGAAAGCACCGTGCGTTGAAACAAGCATAGTTGCCAGTACAGAAAATGTATGTATCGTGGAAGGGAGGCGCAGCAAGTGCTGATTGGTAATATTCTATCAGCAGCGGTCTAGTCGGCCACAGTCGGGTCTAATATAATGCTCGTCATTGAGAGTTATGCATCCATAGAATAAAGTATCCTGGTATTCGCTATTCTGATCATATTTGCTTATATTACCTATTTACTTAAGAAAAATGTTTAAGTTTAACATAATTAAAACTTTTATTTTATACATTGTAGGTATTGCATTTATAGTTATATTTATTACTGTCGATCAGTAATGAAAACGATACCCTGAATAGACACATGTTACAGACACTCTCGCACTCTCGCCTAACGCAGAATGCTGTGCCGCTGTGGCTGTCGTAAAATATATCTCTTACCACTACTTAACAGCGCTCGATTCTCGAAGAAGCGATGTGGCAATGTTGTTGATTTTTCCTCTAGCGTAGGCGTAGTTTACATGTTTACATGACGCTCTTTACCCACTTTTGTACCTGAAAAAGCGACTTATACATTTTTTTTGTTTATTTCTGTATTGTATATAGCGTTATTCACGGAACTGGTTTGTTAGAACTTTTCGATGTTCCTGAAACACAGCGCAAAAAATCTATGCCTCTAAAATTATATATAAAAGGCCGTCCAAAATAAACGCTTATTTCACCTACGTTTACAAAATCACTTTTTTTAATGGAACACCCAATATATTATTACAGATTTGAATACATTTAGTAATTCGCTTCCTAGCTTGGATTTGGGATCTTAAGCTGCTTCCTAATCCCTGTCCTGTTTGAGGAATGCTAGATCCTCCTTCGGAGGTTAATAAATTCATCGGTTCATCGGCCTGTATACTATAGGGAATTTTGTTCATATTGTTCCCACGAGTAGCCGGGTAAATAGTTGTCACGCGGAGCAGAGCCCCGCATTACTCCGGAAGGGTGATTCTGAGAGGTCGCCTACTATCCGCGGTTGGGACCAGAAGAGACTGATCTTTTATTCAGCCACGGATCGATTCGCGTCAGCTGCGAACGCGTTCGATGGGTACCACCACACGGGTGTACATGGTATTGAAGTGCGAGAAAAATGTGGTTCTTCAGTACATTTAAATGCTAATCTCTATTCAAGGTTCCGCCTATGATAAGCTTATTTTCTTTAATTTGTATCCAAACATTCAACTTGTGTGGATCCTAGGTATGAACTTCACGAATTAATTGAGGATTCTCATTTTATCAGTACCTTCAACTATGGCAATTAACGGTGTTATGGAACGAAAAAAAGTTGCTTCGTCGGAAAAAATCGCATTAAGTGTATTTGTTGACGAAACTCCAGCCATTGGTCAAAATCATCATCTGAAATTTCTCAAATCAAGTGTATCTTATACGTTGGTGCTTTTCTCTCTTTTGAATATACACTGACGAAATGTACCATGGTTTAGTGCTAAAGTTGTGTTAGAAGTTTGAGGTGATTCTTCTAATTCCGTGGCAATGTGTTGTCTTATAGCTCAATTTGTAACGGTCTGCAGTGTTTCTGTTTCTTTTTGGCAAACTTTTAACCATTTGCCTATCTCCATAGTTTGTACTTTAACGCGTAAAAATTAAACAGTAAAGATACATTTATAACCACTTTAGACTTCGATAATTCACAATAAACGTAATATCTTTTAAATGGACGCATTTACTACACTTTTGGAGGACACCAGCACGAAATTCGAAAAGAAACTCATTGCAAATTCACACTTCGTTGCTTGGCCTATTTAAGCATTGAATTGGAAATCATAAAGTTGGCTGCTGGGGTTGGTTGATAGCCTTAAACAGATATTTAGGTTCTGTTGCTTCTTCTGACTCCGTTCTGTAAAATTGTCTTGTATCACTGCAACTCCACGGTGTAGTTTATGTGTAGTTGTGTTTAAATGGCTTTGTGACAAATCATATCGCCACAATGATGCCGCGCTGTTAATCACTTTGCTCCCAACAGCGAATGGCAAGTCGATCCGGGATTAAACATCTGAAAAAATGTCACCGTTTGCTGTGAAAGCATTTTCTCACAACAATAGTCAGCCGCTTAACGCCGCGGCCATCGAACGGTTACAGATATTTAGGTTCTGTTGCTTCTTCTTCTCACGTTACACTGTAAAATTAACACTTGTACAGTACATCCACATGTATTCTATCCATATTTGTCGTTTAGAATAGACTTGTGATAAATAGTTTGACACAATTTGCCGTCAGTAAAAAATAGCCATGAAACAGTGGTCCATGCAACATCGGTCGTTTGCTGTGAAAGCATTTTATCAAAGGGATACCTATGCAGCCGCTCAACGCCGTGTCCGAACTTATTTTCAGATTGAGCGTCGACCCGTGCCGACAAAGTGCTGCACTTCGAATTTCAGACAGGATTGTCCCAAGGATTTTGAGGTCTGACTTACATTATCACCCCTACAAAATTCAAGTGGTTCAAGCTTTGAACGAAAGGGATTTCACCGATCGACGGCGGTTTTGTGAAACCTTCTTGGAAACTACTTGTCCACTTGCTCCGGATGAACGACGAGGCGCGTTTTCATCTTTCCGGATTTGTCAACAAGTAAAACTTTTTCGTACTGAAGTAATGAAAACCCTAAAGACCTCTATCAGAAACCACTTCATTCGGATAAGGAAATTCGACTGGAAATCGGTATAATCCCTCAACAGATGCTTCCTTATGTAATAGATAATTTTAGACACCGTCTTCACGACTGGATTAATCGAGATGGATGATATCTGAATAATGCTATTTTTAAACAATGAACGGTATTACTTAAAAAAATGAATAATATTTCTTAAATGCTATTTAATATACATTAACATAGTATCAATAATTTTTTTATTATACAATCATTTATTTTAATTTCCTTCAACAATGTAGGTTTGACTGCCACATCCTGTATATATTAATACAGTTTAAAGTTTGATATATACAGGGTCCGGCAACGAAGCGTGGGCGGAAGATTACACGCTTATCTGAAAGTTAACGAAATATTTACTCACCGGATATTCTTCCGCACGATCAAGCGCACGTTTTAAAAATATTTTGTTTTATGCAGGGTGTTCCAGATCGAAATGCCAGACTAAAGTTGCATTTTTTAACTGGAACGCCCTGTATATTAATAGATAAAATGATCCGCACTTGAAAGCTGGTTAGATCGATATAATGTTGTACAGGTTTAAAGTTGATAGTTTTTGTGTAAATAATTATTTTACTTGATAAATTGATACATTTCAGTAGGCTATTCTGAATAGGAAAAAACAAAAAATTCGAAACCGACAGTGTAGAATATTTTCTATTAGTCTGTCGTGGCTATGTGAAATAAATTTTGCAACTGCTTGCTTTAAACAGGGTGTTCACAATTTTGCAAAATTGAACAAATCTCGAAATTTTTAAATGGAACACCCTGTATATTTTTAGCTCATCGAAAAGCTCTTTTACTACGCTTTCTATTGATACCTCATTTTATGCACCTAGGATAGATCATTTGCTAATTATGTTGCTAATGTTTGCTTTCACCGCTAAGTGAAAATCAACTGTTTCTCATACTAAATGGTGTTCTTCTTTTTATAGACCATTTTTGGATTAGTTGTGGAATATTTGATCTTACAGAAAGTTGAAAATACAATTAGCTATTAAAAATACAAGCATTTCTCATTAATTCAACTTTAAAAAGAAATAATTAGCAAATGATCTATCCTAGGTGCATAAAATGAGGTATAAATAGAAAGCGTAGTAAAGGAGCTTTTCGATGAGCTGAAAATATACAGGGTGTTCCATTGAAAAATTTCGAGATTTGTTCAATTTTGCAAAATTGTGAACACCCTGTTTAAAGCAAGCAGTTGCAAAATTTATTTCACATAGCCACGACAGTCCATACTAGTAGAAAATATTCTACTCTGTCGGTTTCGAATTTTTTGTTTTTCCCTATGCAGAATAGCGTACTGAAATGTATCAATTTATCAAGTAAAATAATTATTTACACAAAAACTATCAACTTTAGACCTGTACAACATTATATGGATCTAACCAGCTTTCAAGTGCGGATCATTTTATCTATTAATATACAGGGCGTTCCATTAAAAAGGAAGAATATCCGGTGACTAAATATTTGACTAACTTTCAAATAAGCGTGTTATCTTCCGTCCCCGCTTCGTTGCCGGACCCTGTATGAATAAAGCGGCAATATGTTTGTCTAACACTTCAATAAATAATAGGAAATGTATTTTTTTAATTTGGTACTAAGTACTCCACTTAATTCGCTGATTTGAATTAACATTTGGGAAAACAAAATTGATTAAAATCTCAGAAATATCAGGTGTCCTATTTAAATTCAAAAAAATTAAGGGTACTTCTAATTAAATCGGAAGTACATTAACAACTAAAATAATGTCGTCGGAGGCATTATGCATCACAACACTTGCCTGCAAAGGTTCATCAATATCATCCTAGTCGTTTTGAACGTAGCTTGGGTCTGTACTTTATCCCAACCCTGTATAAATTAGTATAGATAGTTACAGTCCCATAAATAGATCGTGTGTCTATTATAAAGCAGCGAAGCTGTTAAAAAACCTTGTCCGATAATTTAGTTCTGCAATGCTTTCGATCTTCGAAAAAACTGCATTTGTAAATTTAGTAAATGTTGAATAAACTTACCTATGTCACAATACTTTTTGTTGGTGAACTGTTAGAATTACCTGACACAAATACACACAAGTGCAGAATAAATAATAATCGCGTCGACAAAACTCTTGGGAATAAGAGCTGTACAATGCCAAATATGCCTAAACGACTTTGTTCTATTATCTACCGCGTACCAAAGATATGTATGTAATTATAATGTACCGTACGAGCGGCGGCAGTTTCTCTATGTTCATATAGTTAAAAATGTACGTTTCTAAAGTTTCCGTCAACTTGGTAGTCTTAGTCGGGCGCAGAAGATGGACTAATCAGGAGATAAACCATATGAGACTGAGGATGACATGCTCCGTAACAAGGGGCACTCCTCTGATGTAAACGAATATGGTAATACAAACGTGCCTGGATAACTAAACTATTATCGACGATGTGTAAGTGCAGTTACTTTTCACAATGAATCTAATTACATCGTGTTTACTTACCGACAATTACACGTCACCTATCATTCTCATAGTATATAACCCTTTTTATTAAATAACTTGTACATACGTTGCTGTTCTTGCTTACTGGTTCACTTCCGACTGGTCTACTGCCGGGGAATCTATCGCCGATTACATATTTAATGCTTGATTTCAAAATGTAATTGTTTTTTGTAAATTACTAAAAAAGAATCAAAACACAATATATGTATTTATGACCATTTGAATATTTTCGTAAATATTTTCTCAAAATTACATGACACAAGATTACAAGTATTGTCACGCTGAAACTGATAGTGAATTTGAAATTTACAAAGCTGTACTATATGAATGTCAATCAAATATGAAGAGAGAAAACAAAGAGCTATTAGGACTTTGTTTTCCAAAAGATCAAGTAAAGCATATAAGTACATATAAATAAAATATACTGTCTTGTAATTTAAAGTATTACTCACAAACAATTTCTTGCAATATATCAAAATGATTACTGTGCATTATCAGGTGCAAATAATTTCAAACAAATCTTCGAAAGTATAATGAAATAATTGCCAGATACAAGAGTTGGATATAACACCATAGTAAAACTTTGTTATGAAACACAATTTGTCAGTGATTATAATAGCTGCTCATGATATATGTATCATCAATAAACATGGCACATGCTTACCACATCCAATGCAGTAGATATTTCTAGCGTTGTCGGATTTGTCATCGGCCAGCGTACGGCCGAAGAATAACCACCTCGAATTGCAAATTAGTATACAATCGTGTAGTATATAAATATGTCACGATCGGTGAGCTCACTTAGCCGTCTATTGGTAAATACAGTGCGTAATTTTTTTCTTGTAAATTAAATTAAATGCAAAATTGCGTGCGTATGCCTCTAGCATGGTTAACGAATTTGCCAAGTTTAATCATCAATGTATACCATTTACTATATTACAAACTACCTGACCCGGCAAACGTTGTTTTGCCTTCAAATTTTATTTATATTTAAATAGCTGACCCGGTAGACTTCGTTCTGCCTAGAAAAGTATTGATTTAGATATTTAATGTTTTATTGTTACGGGTACCACCGCCCGTGTCCCGCCCGTCCCGTACAACTCCACGTCACCCACCTGCCCCGTACCACCCCCCGTGTCCCGCAAAGCAATTGTCGCGAAAAATGTAAAAAAAAATGTCACAACGTAACGTAAACATAAACGTCATTTATCATGAAGATGGCGTCGTAAAATCACTCCATACAAAATGTATGGAAAAAATGAATTTTCTTGATAATTTTTTTTTCGGGGATATTTCGGGAATTTTCTTGGGTATTCTTCTTGTTTGGCCAGAGACCAGTCCAAATTGGTGCGAATCATCGTATACGTGGGGTCTGCAGCTTAATGTTTAAAAATTATAAAAAGAAATTCTCTGGAATTAAAACATTAAGAATATTTTTTTATATTTCTCAATTTCTAACGTTATTGCAGAGAAGGCAGTAATCCCAATAAAAATTTTAATTAGGGACCGTCTGTTGTTTGGTAGTGCCCTAAGCAACGGACAAAGTACTTTTAATTGGGGTGGGTACATTCACATAAGTTGACCATAATAATAGCTTTTGCTTTTATTTAATTTGTCAACTAAATGTCTCAAATCAGTAATACTTAATTTAGATAAGTCATCAATTATTGTCACGTTTGTGTTTAGTTTTGTTGTTTTTCATTGTTAAGTTTCGTTTCTAGTGTTAGTTTTGAATTAGTAAGAAATGTTGATAAAAATGGCTTTAAATGAAGCAGAACGTATTGAAATTTTAATGATGTATGCTACGGCGATAGAAGACGGACCCAATCCGAGATTTGTGAACTTTTCAACCGTACACATCCCAATCGCAGACCAATAACGCAATCTTGCGTCAGTAAGATTATAAAAAAGTTATCCCGAACTGGTAGCGTGAGAGTTTCAAGAAAATCTGTTAAACGTTTTACTTTCTCTTGAAAAGAATCCTAAGGGTTTCACCAGGAAGACAGCTCAAAATAGTAATGTAAGTCATATGACAGTATGGAGATAGTTGAAGCGCGAAAAGTTTCATCTATTTAAAGCACATGTTTTACATGAACTGAATGAAAATGATTTTGACCGGAGAATGCAGTTTTTTGAAACAATGCAAGACCTGTGCAAAGAAAATCCATTTTTTTGCTGGAACATATTTCCCAATGAATCTACATTTTTCTTAAATGGTGCAGTGAATAGACACAATTCGCGGTATTAGTCTGCACAAAATCCCCATTGGTTTGAAGAAGTGCATACTCAGTATAAACAAAAGGTTAATGTGTGAGCACGCTTAGTAGGGTATAGAATATAGGGGTCATATTTTTGGAATGAAACTCTGAACGCTGATGGGTATCTGAATTTTCTTCGCTTTGAGCTGGTCCAAGCTCTACCCATATTATTTCCAAATGTGGAAGATCCAGACATTCCTGCTGAAAGAATATGGTTGCAACAAGACGACGACCACCTCATCACTCAGCACTGGTAAGAACGTTTTTAAATGACGTATTTGCCAATCGCTGGGTCAGAAGACGCGATACAATAAAATGGGCGGCTGGATTGCCGGACTTAACACCTCTTGATTTTTTCTTATGGGGACATTTGACATTTGTATACGAACACAGATTGAACAGTATAGAAGATTTGAAAAACGCAAACAGTACTGAGTTATCAATATTATAACCCCGGAGACCATCGGAGATGTGCAGGATGAATTTGTCCATCGCTTAGGCCACTCCCAACAACAGACGGAGCCCAATTTGAACATTTATTGTGATGCTTTAATTCTAGAGAATTTCTTTTTATAATTTTTACACGTTAAGACACAGACCCCACATATAGGGTACCATTATATTCTGAAAATAAAATACTATCGATCTTTGCTCAAAAAATTGGGATTGCTACTTAAAAAATATTCGATGACGTCATCCATTGAAAACAATTGACTACAGAACATTGAAAATATACTAAAAACAATACGCTCAAAAATAAAAAATCGACGTGTCCGAGCGTTTTTCACACAACTGATTCGTTTTTGTTCCATGTTCAATATTCCTGACTTTTGTTACACACTGTATATAAATGCAAGTTAAATTTGTTAATACTATTTTATACAAACCATGTATTGTATAGCATCTTTGTTTATTGTATTTACATCAAATATTAAATGACAGCTGAGATTAGATCTGACTTATGTCTGTATTGAATATTACTAACATAGAAATGAAAGGAGTCAAGGAGTTCAATAATTAACTAACTATTCCCGCGATTTTAGACTAGTGATATAAAAATGGAGTGTTTATTTCTTAGTTTGAAATGATGAAAATTTTAATCTAACAGTTTTCTGAAACGATATAAGGTAAACATGACATTTACGGATTAATAGATAAGGTATTGCCTATAATTCACGATAATATTATCAAATTTTGATTTTGCAACATATGTCCTGTTCTCTATCATTTAATTTTCCATGTAGATTTTGATTATTTCTATTTTAGAGTACTTACAATATACCTGATTAAAATACAAAACATGGATTGAACTTCATCACCAAGTCATACCTTCTAAAGAGATTCTTAACGTGTCAAGACGTGTGATGTTTTAAATGTGCATTTCATGCTTATGTCTATGACAATAATCTTACACGTATACACCATACGGCTTATATAATTTATGCTAACACAAACATTAACGTATATAGAAAAAGTAACAATATTTCAATTGGTTTTTAACGGCAATTGAAGACAAACACAACATACATACATACATCCAAGAGCATAATTCATCTGTTGGTATGCCTAATTACTGAAGATATTTCTTAGAACGTTCAGTATGCATGCATGTATAACACATGCGGTCATACACATCCCATGTATGTTTTCGTCTCATTAGAGCGTATGCAGAGAAAGTATTCGTCGAAGGTGTTATACATCAGCATTCCTGGGAGTAGAATAGATGGATACATGGGTTGTTCGCCTGATCTCATGACGCTTTTGCTGGGAAGTGGGAAGATAATATTATGATTTACGGTTTGGCGTCTCTACAATTTACTGGATAAGAGGGAATTATATCCTATTTGAATTTATGGATGAGTGAGTGCCGATACTTGAAAGGAGATGCGTGAGTGGACACGAAATGGAATAATAATGAAATAAGCGGGAAACACGAAAGGCGCCAAGTTACGGTTTCGCAACTTGGGAATGGCATGTTAATTCTTACTATAGTTCAACTATGTAATATGCAGTAGGGCTTACACGTATACTTTATAAATCTCCGTCATTAAAATAATCAACAGTCTTAGATTGAAATTGTTATAAGAGCGTGCGCACTTACTATTAGTTGTCCAGAATTTTAAGTTACTTACATGCTGCCATGTTGTACTGTATCACGTACAATACATACACTATTGGTACAAAGTTTGTAAGCAAGCATGGATTTTACAAGAACTAATACACATGGATTTTTATCGAAATATTTCGATTTCGCATAAACAAAAGTGATGAGGGGGAATAAAATTCATAAAGTTAAGAATTTTTTGGTAAATCATACATATAAAGGAGATACTGCTGTAGCAGAGATTATAAACTGTTCTTATCGCTATTCAGAATTTGCTTAACTTATGTCTTATAATTAGACATGGCAATATTATACCATAGTCACGAAATGGTTGACTTTTTATTACTAAACGGAGTAAACATGTACTATACGACGTTTAATAACCATGCTTAACTATAGTGTGGTAACTGTGATTGTGATCATCCTGCAAGTAGCACAGCTAGCACACTTTCCAGGCATGATTTTGGGCTTTCTAAAGATGTATGTACACTAGGAACACTTTGTATTTGTACACCATTTCGCTCAACATTCGTAGGATGAATAGTAGAAAGCTTATTGCATACATTGCCCGCGTCAAAATATGTAAACTCAGATGTGATTTCTGTGTCTATTTTAAAAACGCTGTAGCTGCATTTATAAATGTAGAAAAAACCATCTATTATTTGACGTATTTGAGTAGGAAGAAATTTGTTTGATGTTTCAAGCATTTCGAATAAAATAATACTGTAGTCTTATTAAATTGTTTTAAAAAATAATTTCATTACTTTTTGCGGTGAACGTTTTTTGTAGTTGAACTAGGGTAAGATCTAAACCAAAAGCATGTTACATACATGATGCATACAATAAATAACAATATCAAAGGTTTAGTACTTATATTTATTTAAAACATAACGAAATAATTATAAGTATACACTTATGTTGAAATGCATGATGATGCTTATCAATGGTCGTGTTCAGTTACCACATTGGTAAATCCAGATTAATGAAGTAGTGAACTGAATACCTACACTTTAGGTACTGTACTCCTCCTAGCATATAGATATTCAGTGCAGTACTTCACTCATCATTACTTACCGGTGACTTACCGATGTAATAACTGAATTCGTCCAATGAATGAATGTGCAGTTTCTGTGTCTATTTTAAAAACGCTGTAGTGCATTTATGAATTTACAAGGCCGATTGCATCTGTTTATTGTGGTCTTTGCGTAGACATAGACAGGTAGGCAAAAAACCATATTCTGTATTTCTGGAATCTTGATTTATGCGAATATAATAGGCTTATTGATAAGTATTCATACACAAGACAATAATGAGTCATATTCGACACTGACCTACTATATGAAAGCAAGCAGACACCACAATACGCGTGTTTTCTGGTGACGTCAGAGAGTGGGGTAGATCATGATCTCATATCCAAACAAAGGTCACTTTTGATTTTTCTCCCTGTATTTTAGATAGTGTTAAATTTAGTGTTCGTATTTTAAGTAGTTTTTCATAGAATTGTGATTATTTAAGGACCTCTTTTGTGTTAGGTAGGTTCTGCAAATTGTAGTGAATCATTCAACACAATTTTAAGTGTAGGTTTTACGTATTTTCAGAATTATGGACGATTATTGAGTGGTCATGTTCAGATAGCAATACGTATACGTTTACTATAGTGTGTTATTATCTATTTTTATTTTTGAAAGTAAAAAAATTACATTTTCCGTTGTTTATTAAAAGCAGATTTTTTTCTTCACAACATCTGCAGAATCAATAGGAAGAGTATGTTTTACAGAATTCTTTGTCTACTTCCATCGCGAAACTGTTTCTCCAAATATACAGTTGCAATAATAGGTAGCAGATCATAAAGATTCAGGAAATATTACTAATTTTATAGACAAGGGTTTGTACTAAGCATATCATTAAATTATCAGCACTTGTTAACTTTTTATACATACACTATTCTTTATGTAATAGGAGCTTCACTGATATCTAGTAGACAATACTGAACAAATAAATGTTTAGATTAGTAATCTCTTCCTATTGATTGTGCAGCTGTTAGAGAAAAGAAACGTTTCTTTAATAAATTACGAAAAATATACATTTTTACGTACAAAAATAAAAATACAGAATAACGCAATACATTTTCTTAAATAACACGCACAGTGACAATGAATAATCGTCTATAATTATGAAAATACGTAGGTACAAACTAATACAAAAAAGGTCCTTAAATAATCACTTAAATAATCATGAAAAACTGCATACTTGAAATACGAACACTAATTTTAACGCCATACGAAATACACAGGGAAAAATCATAGATGGCCGTTGTCTGGATATGAGATCATGATCTACCCCAGACGTCACCAGAAAACACGCGTATTGTGCGACACGTGTATGCATTTAACTGTTCCTAATGCTGTATAAAGAACTGAATATTATTGTCGTGTCTGCTTGCTTTTATATAGGTCAGTGTCTAATATTACTCATTTTTCGTGAAAGACTATTTTCGACATTTATCTGGATTGCTTGTTTATGAATACTTATCAATAAGCCTGTGTTATATTCACATAAATAAAGATTCCAGAAACACAGAATATGTTTTTTTTTGCCTACCTGTCTATGTCTACGCAAAGACCACAATAAATAGATGCAATCGGCCTTGTAAATTCATAAATGCAACTACACTGAAACCGCACATTCATTCATTGATAAGCATCATCATTTCAGCATAAATGTATTGTTATGTGATGTTTAAAGAGTTTTAATTTGATTAATTATGATTTAATTAATTTTTGCAATGTTTAGTAATGATGGTATATACATAACTTATTGTTTACGTTAATTGTTAAAAAAAAAAAAACTTAGAACAGTGATAGAGGGAGTGGAAAAAGAAAAACACAAATATAATAATAGTAATTTTTTATATGAGAGAAAAATTCAAAATTTAAGGTAACATACATATACAAACACAAACATGACACAACACGACCCGATTAGGCATCAATTTCTAAATTAAAAATACATCGTACAATAAATTAGAAAATCTAGTGGGGAATGACGTAACGGCAGTTTTGGTAGTTCGGAGCAGCACAAGGGATGTAAACAGATTTGTTTTGACAGAAAGAAAACAGTCAACAAAAAATTTTAATTGAAAATAAAAACACATAAAAGTAATTAACAAACGATTTGATATTTATGCAATAACGCTACAAGTGATAAGTGGGTGTCAGAGTAAAAAAAAAAAGAAGAAAGAACAGAGAAAAAATTATCAGGACGAGCGAACTTAAAGGGAAGATTGAAGAGGATTAAAATAACTAAATAAACACGCACACACACATACATAATTAGCAAGGTAAGAAAGAGGGTGGGATAATTTTAAGACTTTTGTACAATTTTATTATTATTATATTTGTGTTAATAATTTCAATCTTTCATTTCTGTCGTTTGTGACAGAACAGTATACTTATAATTATTTCGTTATGTTTTAAATAAATAAAAGTACTAAACCTTTGATGTTATTTATTGTATAATAAACATGCTTTTGGTTTAGATCTTACCCTAGTTCAACGACAAAAATAGTTCGCCGCAAAAAGTAATGAAATTACTTTTCAAAACAATGTAATAAGACTACAGTATTATTTTATTCGAAATACATGAAACATCAAACAAATTTCTTCCTAGTCAAATACGTCAAATAATAGATGCTTTTTTCCACATTTATAAATGCAGCTACAGCGTTTTTAAAATAGTCCCAGAAATCGCAGCTGTGTTTACATATTTTGACGTGCGCAATGGATGCAATATAGTCTGAAGTGAGTGAATGCAATACTGTCTACTATCCATCCTACGTATGTGCAGCGGCAGGTCGTTCAATCAGAAAGTATTCCTAGTGTACATTGCACGAAAGTCAACGCATTTCACGCATGTGGGCTCAGTTTTTAATAGTGCCTGTGCTAGTTGTCATTTGTTTTGCTCTATATCACTCCTACTTAATTTTAATGTTAATCAAATTAAGTTGAGTAAAATTCCTAGTTGGCACATTCGTAGTGGCACCAAACGTTGCAACGATCATGTACGTTAAAAAAATCGTGCTGGTGTTCTTTATCTTTTTGTGGAATTTTCCTTCAGCTGCTAAAGTTTAGCAGTATTTTGGTTCTCGGCGAAGCCTTTAGTGATAAGGGTTCTCGTTTATTCCCTTCTTGATGTATAGGACAAGTTTCCTCTTAATTGTTTCCACAAATTACTATCTGTTTTGATAGGAATCATAACAAACTCAAAGCTTATTATGCCTATGATTAAAGTAGGAATTCCTCGTCAGTTCATTAATCTCAATGATTATAGACTTGTGTTTGTTTTTTAATTTAAGGTGGGTAGCACAACTGACACGAATGTGGTTGCTGGACCCCAAGGGGGCACCCAGCTGCCGCCCGACCGATAGGTATGCGGCGTCAAGGAAAATGCACACACTCCTCAGGACAAAGAGGCACGAAACCAGTTGCCCGCACGAGACCGACACCTCGCGGAGAGGCCCGCCGAACCGGTGAGCTCCTCTGCCCCGTGCTACACATGTTAGACAAGTTCTCTTGTCAACGTTGGACGGGTCACCGTTGGAGACGCTTTAGCGAACTCTTACCTCACATCTAGGCCTAGGCCTCCTTGCGGATGGCTACTATCGGCCAAGCGTGGGAAACGGAATCTGGCCGTGAGGTACAACCAGCCCGCCCGTGAATTAAGCCTGAACTACGGGGACGGCCGAGCAAAAGCCCTACCCCAAAATGCCAACCGCGCCAACTCTTTCGCCCCTCCGGCGATCAAGTATCCGCGGCAGCTACAGTGAAACCGTAGGGTCCCAGAATCACCGAGTTGTTTTGGGATGAAACCAAAGGTTTCCCAACCAGACAACCAGCGGGCGGACTACTCCTCGGCGAACCGACTTTTGTCCTCCCCTACTATCTTCGTCAAATTCTCTCGCCACGCCCGTTTCCCTGACTGTGGCCACCAAGGATGGGGTAGTGCAGCTGCAGAGTTCTCTAGGTAAGCGCCGTAGGGTAACTCACTTACCCACCGTATATTCCGACGGTTAGCGGCCGGACACTGGAGCGTATGCCCATGCCTACGCCCAAGCATCCTCCCCTATATACGAAGTCTACTCCCGCCACGCCCGTTGCCCTGGAACTATGAATCAGGGATTGGGTAGTGCAGCCGCAGAGTTTTAAGGGTCGTAGGGTGAACGCCGACCCGGAACGCCCGCACAACTGACAGTGGGCTGTACAATTATAGTTGTGGTCTCCCTCTCATTCTGCGCTGCTTGTTGCCATTGGTTCTTTCAGTCTTCGCTGTCAGAGTCCTCTTTGGAGTTTGCAGGTTAGAGCCCACTTTTCTTGAACATCCTTTAGATTGTAAAGCCGTTGGAGAATTTGCTTTCTCAGTATTTCCACTAGTTTTTCGAGTATAAAGATTGTATGATTTGCAACTGCTTCGTAGACTTCTTAATGACTTTTCGCAAAACTTTCCAGAAATCGGATTTTTCGTTGCTTTTTCTTACTTCTGACTATAACGCAATTCGTTGCCGCCTGCCAATAGTGGAAGCTGTGTCGTTCTTTTGCTCTATTGATTGGTGAGCGTGGATTAGTGCTGAATATAGCATTGGTTAGATTTACTATAGGTATATTGCATTTGTCTGGTATTTTAATACATTGAAAAAGTGGAAAACATTTGCAATCTGCACAACAGCTGAAATTGAACTAATCGGCAGCAGGTATAGTAGCCATTACGCCACTAGTGCGGAAAAATTTGCTATATAGTCCTCTCAAATTAGGAGCAGAAAATAGCTTTCTTATTTTTCGAAAAAAATTTAAATTTAGTAATATTTAATAATTAGATTAGATTATAATATAGGAAAGATAATAGTATTAAAAATATTGTTATACAGTAAAATGTCCTTACAAAATAAAATTGGGGTAGAAGCTATGAAGAACGATTTTGATGACAGAATACGTCTTCTGGCATGATCAACCCACTATTCTTGGTGGTTTAAATAAAATTTTCATTTTGGTAGGTGAGCTTTGGAAAGATAACCACAACAAATCCGTGAAAGATTTTTTTAAGAAATAACTATTGACATTATCTACACATAATAATTCAGATGTACATACATACTGTATGCTGGATGGAGGCTCCCACGGCAGTACCGTAGGTACATGCAGAACGAGAGTAAGAAAGGACCAGCTCCTGTAAATTCCTTATGCGCTGCTAACATGCTACTATCACGTATGGCCTCGTAGTGTATGTCTCGTTGCAAGATTGAAACATATGCTTGATGTGAAGCTTATCTATTCATACAAAAGGCTTTGTCCCTACCAACACATTAACGCTCAGCCCAAACCGATTGGGGTAGAAATTAGAAAAAATCTCGATGATTTTGTAAGCGTCACTTAAGAAACGATTTTCCGTGGGTGACGAAGATTGTATGGAAAATAGCGTTTTTATTTATTTATTTAAAATTGGCATTCATGTTCATTGTCACAAATAGTGAAACATGTGTTTTGGCATTTCCTAAATTCAATCTCTAACGGGATAAAAGAGGGTGGCTAAGTTTGTATATGAAGGAAATTTAAAACATACATTTTTATGGTAAAATTTACTTGAAACTTGGTATCGATGCTTATTATTATTATTAATTAATGAAATACGTATTTATAAGAAAAATAGCTGGAACTTTTCTTGAAGAACTATAATGTAGAGCATATTGTGGATGCGCGCTACTACTGGACCCAGTTTTGGACGTACCCATATTTCTTCGATGAAAACATATTATTATAGGAATTATTGCACATAATATCCAAACTAAAACGAAATAAATGTCCCAGACCGTATACGATATCGAATGAATATTTCAAAGCTCTACCAGCAGCGCGGATTTATTACCTTCTGAACATGTTGAACGAAATTTGGACAAAGAAAAAACTGCCTGACTCTTGAACAGGAATAAAGCTAAAATCATTTATAAAAAGGGAATCCTAGGAGAACCGGAGAATTGTAGGGGTATTTCATTGATAAATGTAATTACAATTGTTGACAATTTGTTAATCTTAAATGCCGCAGTCACCATTAAAATATCACCAAGATTGTCATATGTATATGGAATATTTGTGGTCTCTAAAAGAGCATTTGACTTGCTGGCACGAGAGAAACTGCTGCGAAAATAATTTGAACTCGGCATAAGCGCTAAAGTGGTAAGAATAATGAAAGCTTTCTACGACGCCGTAAATACCTAAGTCCCACTTGATGAGACTGTTAAGATGTCGATTACCCAAGGCTTACTGCAGGGCGACTGCTTCTACCCCTCCCTGTTCTCGATCTTCATCTCGAACGTGGTTAGGTGCTTCCAGGACAATTATATGAATGAAATCAAAGTTACTATTAATAGATCACTAATGATGCTGATACACGCTGACGACATTGTCCTTCGCGCAGGCTCCCCAGTCAAAGAAAATAGAAAGCTAAAACTAATGAAGAAATGCTGCTTAGGAAACTACATCCCAGTAAACATAGATAAAACGCAAGCTGTCGTGTTTCACAGAGGAAGAATGAAGAAAAGACTGGGAACGATCTATTACGACGGAACACCGCTGAAATTTGTCAAGGAATATGTATACCTTGAAGTACTGTTCGCCGGGAATCGAGTGCTTCATTCCACTGCAAAACTTTTTGTGCGGGAAGCCAAAGCAGCATCGGCATGAGTTAGAGCTATACTTGGCAGATCTCAATCAGACTTCTCCAAAACTAAGATTCAGCTACCTGGAGCACCATCTGCAGTATACTACTTTATGGTGGCGAGGTATGGTTTTTGAACCACATCAATGAACTAGAAATAGTGCAACTGGAATATTTTAAAAGTATTTTTGTGTGGTCGTCTAATGCCCATTTTCTTCATTAACGGATAAAGTAAGAGATAACTATCGTCAAGATAAATATATCTGATAGATAATGTGCATTTGAATTTCTTTACTGCGTCATTTGATTATAAGTGAAGAAACCGATTTTTGGCCTTTTCTTAGGGATCTAACGGATAACGTTATCAAGAACTTAGCTACAGGTGAAGAAAATGGGCATAAGACATCCAACTATATGTATAGTGTAACGGACCGTTATCTAAGAAAGAACTAAATTTCAGTTGTTGTAATTCCATTTATTTCCATTTAGTTTGGTGGAGAGTGTACAATTTGTGTAACGATTCCGCGTAGGCCCCGCGGCAGAGAGAGGGTATCCCCGGCAAGTATATAACAGCCATACATTGCCCGTAATAAACTGAACTGAAGAGGACCTTCCGAAGGTGGACCAGACGAGGACAGCTAGAAGGACGGAGGACTTCAGGACCCTAGCCAGCCAAGGACCAGCCCATTGTCATTACCGTTTCCATCACCAGCACCTAGAAGGCTCCCCATCTGCAGCCCTAGCCGTTTGACTGAGGACGTACTCACTTCTGCCAGCCGTTACTGAAGTATCTCTCAGAAAGGCCCCGACACAGCAAAATACACCCGTGACACACGCACTCTCTTCCAAAAGGTCTTACAATTAGTAAGTTGCTATTCATTGACATAGCCAGCATTTCGTTTAACATTATCCTGAATACACCGTTCTGTACATATTACGCTTCCGTTTTCCTAAAGTTTCCTAAGTTGTTTTCCATGTTTATACGTTTTACCAACCGTATCGTTCTTTACAAAGTTATATTCCGTTAGTTTGTTATAATATGTTGTACTCTGTTGAATTCATTTTATCATGTTTAGTAATACATCTATTTTGAGTTCTTCTATCTGTATAAACTGTGCTGAAACATTTTACGTTTGTTAATAAGCCTATTGTAAATATTTTAATTATCTGGACTTATAATTCTCCGACTATTTTTGCTACCCGAAGAGTTTAAAATAAATAATGTTTTCTCAACGCTTGAAGTTGGCCGCAAGATTGTCATCTAGAAACATCGTGGAGACATCTACCGCCAACTGACAGAAGGTTTCACCGGGGTGAGAAAAGGTTCACCCGGGCGTTGGACACCGTAAGACGCGAGCAGTTGAGAACATCATTACAAAAGTTAGGTTTGAAACTGGGCAACTACCACCAAAAATATAAATTATGAAACAAGTCTTAAATTTGCTAGAAAAGGTGGGTGGAATGCCAGCGAGTAGACTGCCAAAACAGTGGCTGATAGCATTATGGAAGATGAGCCAAAGAGACAACAACATCAACTCTAAAACTGGTGGAGTGGATTAATGGACAATCTCATATCCGCAGGTGCGAATACACTTATACAAAACCAAAGCACTGAGTGTTACAAAAAGGAGCCCACGACGCGACGCACTAAGTATGGATGTTGAAGGTGCATGTAGTTTCAACTATGCACCTATGTACTGAAATATAAGCATTTACGTATTTGCCAATCGCTGGGTCAGAAGACGCGATACAATAAAATGGGCGGCTGGATTGCCGGACTTAACACCTCTTGATTTTTTCTTATGGGGACATTTGACATTTGTATACGAACACAGATTGAACAGTATAGAAGATTTGAAAAACGCAAACAGTACTGAGTTATCAATATTATAACCCCGGAGACCATCGGAGATGTGCAGGATGAATTTGTCCATCGCTTAGGCCACTCCCAACAACAGACGGAGCCCAATTTGAACATTTATTGTGATGCTTTAATTCTAGAGAATTTCTTTTTATAATTTTTACACGTTAAGACACAGACCCCACATATAGGGTACCATTATATTCTGAAAATAAAATACTATCGATCTTTGCTCAAAAAATTGGGATTGCTACTTAAAAAATATTCGATGACGTCATCCATTGAAAACAATTGACTACAGAACATTGAAAATATACTAAAAACAATACGCTCAAAAATAAAAAATCGACGTGTCCGAGCGTTTTTCACACAACTGATTCGTTTTTGTTCCATGTTCAATATTCCTGACTTTTGTTACACACTGTATATAAATGCAAGTTAAATTTGTTAATACTATTTTATACAAACCATGTATTGTATAGCATCTTTGTTTATTGTATTTACATCAAATATTAAATGACAGCTGAGATTAGATCTGACTTATGTCTGTATTGAATATTACTAACATAGAAATGAAAGGAGTCAAGGAGTTCAATAATTAACTAACTATTCCCGCGATTTTAGACTAGTGATATAAAAATGGAGTGTTTATTTCTTAGTTTGAAATGATGAAAATTTTAATCTAACAGTTTTCTGAAACGATATAATAAGGTAAACATGACATTTACGGATTAATAGATAAGGTATTGCCTATAATTCACGATAATATTATCAAATTTTGATTTTGCAACATATGTCCTGTTCTCTATCATTTAATTTTCCATGTAGATTTTGATTATTTCTATTTTAGAGTACTTACAATATACCTGATTAAAATACAAAACATGGATTGAACTTCATCACCAAGTCATACCTTCTAAAGAGATTCTTAACGTGTCAAGACGTGTGATGTTTTAAATGTGCATTTCATGCTTATGTCTATGACAATAATCTTACACGTATACACCATACGGCTTATATAATTTATGCTAACACAAACATTAACGTATATAGAAAAAGTAACAATATTTCAATTGGTTTTTAACGGCAATTGAAGACAAACACAACATACATACATACATCCAAGAGCATAATTCATCTGTTGGTATGCCTAATTACTGAAGATATTTCTTAGAACGTTCAGTATGCATGCATGTATAACACATGCGGTCATACACATCCCATGTATGTTTTCGTCTCATTAGAGCGTATGCAGAGAAAGTATTCGTCGAAGGTGTTATACATCAGCATTCCTGGGAGTAGAATAGATGGATACATGGGTTGTTCGCCTGATCTCATGACGCTTTTGCTGGGAAGTGGGAAGATAATATTATGATTTACGGTTTGGCGTCTCTACAATTTACTGGATAAGAGGGAATTATATCCTATTTGAATTTATGGATGAGTGAGTGCCGATACTTGAAAGGAGATGCGTGAGTGGACACGAAATGGAATAATAATGAAATAAGCGGGAAACACGAAAGGCGCCAAGTTACGGTTTCGCAACTTGGGAATGGCATGTTAATTCTTACTATAGTTCAACTATGTAATATGCAGTAGGGCTTACACGTATACTTTATAAATCTCCGTCATTAAAATAATCAACAGTCTTAGATTGAAATTGTTATAAGAGCGTGCGCACTTACTATTAGTTGTCCAGAATTTTAAGTTACTTACATGCTGCCATGTTGTACTGTATCACGTACAATACATACACTATTGGTACAAAGTTTGTAAGCAAGCATGGATTTTACAAGAACTAATACACATGGATTTTTATCGAAATATTTCGATTTCGCATAAACAAAAGTGATGAGGGGGAATAAAATTCATAAAGTTAAGAATTTTTTGGTAAATCATACATATAAAGGAGATACTGCTGTAGCAGAGATTATAAACTGTTCTTATCGCTATTCAGAATTTGCTTAACTTATGTCTTATAATTAGACATGGCAATATTATACCATAGTCACGAAATGGTTGACTTTTTATTACTAAACGGAGTAAACATGTACTATACGACGTTTAATAACCATGCTTAACTATAGTGTGGTAACTGTGATTGTGATCATCCTGCAAGTAGCACAGCTAGCACACTTTCCAGGCATGATTTTGGGCTTTCTAAAGATGTATGTACACTAGGAACACTTTGTATTTGTACACCATTTCGCTCAACATTCGTAGGATGAATAGTAGAAAGCTTATTGCATACATTGCCCGCGTCAAAATATGTAAACTCAGATGTGATTTCTGTGTCTATTTTAAAAACGCTGTAGCTGCATTTATAAATGTAGAAAAAACCATCTATTATTTGACGTATTTGAGTAGGAAGAAATTTGTTTGATGTTTCAAGCATTTCGAATAAAATAATACTGTAGTCTTATTAAATTGTTTTAAAAAATAATTTCATTACTTTTTGCGGTGAACGTTTTTTGTAGTTGAACTAGGGTAAGATCTAAACCAAAAGCATGTTACATACATGATGCATACAATAAATAACAATATCAAAGGTTTAGTACTTATATTTATTTAAAACATAACGAAATAATTATAAGTATACACTTATGTTGAAATGCATGATGATGCTTATCAATGGTCGTGTTCAGTTACCACATTGGTAAATCCAGATTAATGAAGTAGTGAACTGAATACCTACACTTTAGGTACTGTACTCCTCCTAGCATATAGATATTCAGTGCAGTACTTCACTCATCATTACTTACCGGTGACTTACCGATGTAATAACTGAATTCGTCCAATGAATGAATGTGCAGTTTCTGTGTCTATTTTAAAAACGCTGTAGTGCATTTATGAATTTACAAGGCCGATTGCATCTGTTTATTGTGGTCTTTGCGTAGACATAGACAGGTAGGCAAAAAACCATATTCTGTATTTCTGGAATCTTGATTTATGCGAATATAATAGGCTTATTGATAAGTATTCATACACAAGACAATAATGAGTCATATTCGACACTGACCTACTATATGAAAGCAAGCAGACACCACAATACGCGTGTTTTCTGGTGACGTCAGAGAGTGGGGTAGATCATGATCTCATATCCAAACAAAGGTCACTTTTGATTTTTCTCCCTGTATTTTAGATAGTGTTAAATTTAGTGTTCGTATTTTAAGTAGTTTTTCATAGAATTGTGATTATTTAAGGACCTCTTTTGTGTTAGGTAGGTTCTGCAAATTGTAGTGAATCATTCAACACAATTTTAAGTGTAGGTTTTACGTATTTTCAGAATTATGGACGATTATTGAGTGGTCATGTTCAGATAGCAATACGTATACGTTTACTATAGTGTGTTATTATCTATTTTTATTTTTGAAAGTAAAAAAATTACATTTTCCGTTGTTTATTAAAAGCAGATTTTTTTCTTCACAACATCTGCAGAATCAATAGGAAGAGTATGTTTTACAGAATTCTTTGTCTACTTCCATCGCGAAACTGTTTCTCCAAATATACAGTTGCAATAATAGGTAGCAGATCATAAAGATTCAGGAAATATTACTAATTTTATAGACAAGGGTTTGTACTAAGCATATCATTAAATTATCAGCACTTGTTAACTTTTTATACATACACTATTCTTTATGTAATAGGAGCTTCACTGATATCTAGTAGACAATACTGAACAAATAAATGTTTAGATTAGTAATCTCTTCCTATTGATTGTGCAGCTGTTAGAGAAAAGAAACGTTTCTTTAATAAATTACGAAAAATATACATTTTTACGTACAAAAATAAAAATACAGAATAACGCAATACATTTTCTTAAATAACACGCACAGTGACAATGAATAATCGTCTATAATTATGAAAATACGTAGGTACAAACTAATACAAAAAAGGTCCTTAAATAATCACTTAAATAATCATGAAAAACTGCATACTTGAAATACGAACACTAATTTTAACGCCATACGAAATACACAGGGAAAAATCATAGATGGCCGTTGTCTGGATATGAGATCATGATCTACCCCAGACGTCACCAGAAAACACGCGTATTGTGCGACACGTGTATGCATTTAACTGTTCCTAATGCTGTATAAAGAACTGAATATTATTGTCGTGTCTGCTTGCTTTTATATAGGTCAGTGTCTAATATTACTCATTTTTCGTGAAAGACTATTTTCGACATTTATCTGGATTGCTTGTTTATGAATACTTATCAATAAGCCTGTGTTATATTCACATAAATAAAGATTCCAGAAACACAGAATATGTTTTTTTTGCCTACCTGTCTATGTCTACGCAAAGACCACAATAAATAGATGCAATCGGCCTTGTAAATTCATAAATGCAACTACACTGAAACCGCACATTCATTCATTGATAAGCATCATCATTTCAGCATAAATGTATTGTTATGTGATGTTTAAAGAGTTTTAATTTGATTAATTATGATTTAATTAATTTTTGCAATGTTTAGTAATGATGGTATATACATAACTTATTGTTTACGTTAATTGTTAAAAAAAAAAAACTTAGAACAGTGATAGAGGGAGTGGAAAAAGAAAAACACAAATATAATAATAGTAATTTTTTATATGAGAGAAAAATTCAAAATTTAAGGTAACATACATATACAAACACATACATGACACAACACGACCCGATTAGGCATCAATTTCTAAATTAAAAATACATCGTACAATAAATTAGAAAATCTAGTGGGGAATGACGTAACGGCAGTTTTGGTAGTTCGGAGCAGCACAAGGTGGATGTAAACAGATTTGTTTTGACAGAAAGAAAACAGTCAACAAAAAATTTTAATTGAAAATAAAAACACATAAAAGTAATTAACAAACGATTTGATATTTATGCAATAACGCTACAAGTGATAAGTGGGTGTCAGAGTAAAAAAAAAGAAGAAAGAACAGAGAAAAAATTATCAGGACGAGCGAACTTAAAGGGAAGATTGAAGAGGATTAAAATAACTAAATAAACACGCACACACACATACATAATTAGCAAGGTAAGAAAGAGGGTGGGATAATTTTAAGACTTTTGTACAATTTTATTATTATTATATTTGTGTTAATAATTTCAATCTTTCATTTCTGTCGTTTGTGACAGAACAGTATACTTATAATTATTTCGTTATGTTTTAAATAAATAAAAGTACTAAACCTTTGATGTTATTTATTGTATAATAAACATGCTTTTGGTTTAGATCTTACCCTAGTTCAACGACAAAAATAGTTCGCCGCAAAAAGTAATGAAATTACTTTTCAAAACAATGTAATAAGACTACAGTATTATTTTATTCGAAATACATGAAACATCAAACAAATTTCTTCCTAGTCAAATACGTCAAATAACAGATGCTTTTTCCACATTTATAAATGCAGCTACAGCGTTTTTAAAATAGTCCCAGAAATCGCAGCTGTGTTTACATATTTTGACGTGCGCAATGGATGCAATATAGTCTGAAGTGAGTGAATGCAATACTGTCTACTATCCATCCTACGTATGTGCAGCGGCAGGTCGTTCAATCAGAAAGTATTCCTAGTGTACATTGCACGAAAGTCAACGCATTTCACGCATGTGGGCTCAGTTTTTAATAGTGCCTGTGCTAGTTGTCATTTGTTTTGCTCTATATCACTCCTACTTAATTTTAATGTTAATCAAATTAAGTTGAGTAAAATTCCTAGTTGGCACATTCGTAGTGGCACCAAACGTTGCAACGATCATGTACGTTAAAAAAATCGTGCTGGTGTTCTTTATCTTTTTGTGGAATTTTCCTTCAGCTGCTAAAGTTTAGCAGTATTTTGGTTCTCGGCGAAGCCTTTAGTGATAAGGGTTCTCGTTTATTCCCTTCTTGATGTATAGGACAAGTTTCCTCTTAATTGTTTCCACAAATTACTATCTGTTTTGATAGGAATCATAACAAACTCAAAGCTTATTATGCCTATGATTAAAGTAGGAATTCCTCGTCAGTTCATTAATCTCAATGATTATAGACTTGTGTTTGTTTTTTAATTTAAGGTGGGTAGCACAACTGACACGAATGTGGTTGCTGGACCCCAAGGGGCACCCAGCTGCCGCCCGACCGATAGGTATGCGGCGTCAAGGAAAATGCACACACTCCTCAGGACAAAGAGGCACGAAACCAGTTGCCCGCACGAGACCGACACCTCGCGGAGAGGCCCGCCGAACCGGTGAGCTCCTCTGCCCCGTGCTACACATGTTAGACAAGTTCTCTTGTCAACGTTGGACGGGTCACCGTTGGAGACGCTTTAGCGAACTCTTACCTCACATCTAGGCCTAGGCCTCCTTGCGGATGGCTACTATCGGCCAAGCGTGGGAAACGGAATCTGGCCGTGAGGTACAACCAGCCCGCCCGTGAATTAAGCCTGAACTACGGGGACGGCCGAGCAAAAGCCCTACCCCAAAATGCCAACCGCGCCAACTCTTTCGCCCCTCCGGCGATCAAGTATCCGCGGCAGCTACAGTGAAACCGTAGGGTCCCAGAATCACCGAGTTGTTTTGGGATGAAACCAAAGGTTTCCCCAACCAGACAACCAGCGGGCGGACTACTCCTCGGCGAACCGACTTTTGTCCTCCCCTACTATCTTCGTCAAATTCTCTCGCCACGCCCGTTTCCCTGACTGTGGCCACCAAGGATGGGGTAGTGCAGCTGCAGAGTAGGTAAGCGCCGTAGGGTAACTCTACCCACCGTATATTCCGACGGTTAGCGGCCGGACACTGGAGCGTATGCCCATGCCTACGCCCAAGCTATACGAAGTCTACTCCCGCCACGCCCGTTGCCCTGGAACTATGAATCAGGGATTTTCAGAGTTTTAAGGGTCGACGCTATAGGGTGAACGCCGACCCGGAAGACAACTGACAGTGGGCTGTACAATTATAGTTGTGGTCTCCCTCTCATTCTGCGCTGCTTGTTGCCATTGGTTCTTTCAGTCTTCGCTGTCAGAGTCCTCTTTGGAGTTTGCAGGTTAGAGCCCACTTTTCTTGAACATCCTTTAGATTGTAAAGCCGTTGGGGAATTTGCTTTCTCAGTATTTCCACTAGTTTTTCGAGTATAAAGATTGTATGATTTGCAACTGCTTCGTAGACTTCTTAATGACTTTTCGCAAAACTTTCCAGAAATCGGATTTTTCGTTGCTTTTTCTTACTTCTGACTATAACGCAATTCGTTGCCGCCTGCCAATAGTTGAAGCTGTGTCGTTCTTTTGCTCTATTGATTGGTGAGCGTGGATTAGTGCTGAATATAGCATTGGTTAGATTTACTATATATTGCATTTGTCTGATATTTTAATACATTGAAAAAGTGGAAAACATTTGCAATCTGCACAACAGCTGAAATTGAACTAATCGGCAGCAGGTATAGTAGCCATTACGACACTAGTGCGGAAAAATTTGCTATATAGTCCTCTCAAATTAGGAGCAGAAAATAGCTTTCTTATTTTTCGAAAAAAATTTAAATTTAGTAATATTTAATAATTAGATTAGATTATAATATAGGAAAGATAATAGTATTAAAAATATTGTTATACAGTAAAATGTCCTTACAAAATAAAATTGGGGTAGAAGCTATGAAGAACGATTTTGATGACAGAATACGTCTTCTGGCATGATCAACCCACTATTCTTGGTGGTTTAAATAAAATTTTCATTTTGGTAGGTGAGCTTTGGAAAGATAACCACAACAAATCCGTGAAAGATTTTTTAAGAAATAACTATTGACATTATCTACACATAATAATTCAGATGTACATACATACTGTATGCTGGATGGAGGCTCCCACGGCAGTACCGTAGGTACATGCAGAACGAGAGTAAGAAAGGACCAGCTCCTGTAAATTCCTTATGCGCTGCTAACATGCTACTATCACGTATGGCCTCGTAGTGTATGTCTCGTTGCAAGATTGAAACATATGCTTGATGTGAAGCTTATCTATTCATACAAAAGGCTTTGTCCCTACCAACACATTAACGCTCAGCCCAAACCGATTGGGGTAGAAATTAGAAAAAATCTCGATGATTTTGTAAGCGTCACTTAAGAAACGATTTTCCGTGGGTGACGAAGATTGTATGGAAAATAGCGTTTTTATTTATTTATTTAAAATTGGCATTCATGTTCATTGTCACAAATAATGAAACATGTGTTTTGGCATTTCCTAAATTCAATCTCTAACGGGATAAAAGAGGGTGGCTAAGTTTGTATATGAAGGAAATTTAAAACATACATTTTTATGGTAAAATTTACTTGAAACTTGGTATCGATGCTTATTATTATTATTAATTAATGAAATACGTATTTATAAGAAAAATAGCTGGAACTTTTCTTGAAGAACTATAATGTAGAGCATATTGTGGATGCGCGCTACTACTGGACCCAGTTTTGGACGTACCCATATCGATGCAGGAATTATTGCACATAATATCCAAACTAAAACGAAATAAATGTCCCAGACCGTATACGATATCGAATGAATATTTCAAAGCTCTACCAGCAGCGCGGATTTATTACCTTCTGAACATGTTGAACGAAATTTGGACAAAGAAAAAACTGCCTGACTCTTGAACAGGAATAAAGCTAAAATCATTTATAAAAAGGGAATCCTAGGAGAACCGGAGAATTGTAGGGGTATTTCATTGATAAATGTAATTACAATTGTTGACAATTTGTTAATCTTAAATGCCGCAGTCACCATTAAAATAACACCAAGATTGTCATATGTATATGGAATATTTGTGGTCTCTAAAAGAGCATTTGACTTGCTGGCACGAGAGAAACTGCTGCGAAAATAATTTGAACTCGGCATAAGCGCTAAAGTGGTAAGAATAATGAAAGCTTTCTACGACGCCGTAAATACCTAAGTCCCACTTGATGAGACTGTTAAGATGTCGATTACCCAAGGCTTACTGCAGGGCGACTGCTTCTACCTCTCCTGTTCTCGATCTTCATCTCGAACGTGGTTAGGTGCTTCCAGGATAATTATATGAATGAAATCAAAGTTACTATTAATAGATCACTAATGATGCTGATACACGCTGACGACATTGTCCTTCGCGCAGGCTCCCCAGTCAAAGAAAATAGAAAGCTAAAACTAATGAAGAAATGCTGCTTAGGAAACTACATCCCAGTAAACATAGATAAAACGCAAGCTGTCGTGTTTCACAGAGGAAGAATGAAGAAAAGACTGGGAACGATCTATTACGACGGAACACCGCTGAAATTTGTCAAGGAATATGTATACCTTGAAGTACTGTTCGCCGGGAATCGAGTGCTTCATTCCACTGCAAAACTTTTTGTGCGGGAAGCCAAAGCAGCATCGGCATGAGTTAGAGCTATACTTGGCAGATCTCAATCAGACTTCTCCAAAACTAAGATTCAGCTACCTGGAGCACCATCTGCAGTATACTACTTTATGGTGGCGAGGTATGGTTTTTGAACCACATCAATGAACTAGAAATAGTGCAACTGGAATATTTTAAAAGTATTTTTGTGTGGTCGTCTAATGCCCATTTTCTTCACTAACGGATAAAGTAAGAGATAACTATCTTCAAGATAAATATATCTGATAGATAATGTGCATTTGAATTTCTTTACTGCGTCATTTGATTATAAGTGAAGAAACCGATTTTTGGCCTTTTCTTAGGGATCTAACGGATAACGTTATCAAGAACTTAGCTACAGGTGAAGAAAATGGGCATAAGACATCCAACTATATGTATAGTGTAACGGACCGTTATCTAAGAAAGAACTAAATTTCAGTTGTTGTAATTCCATTTATTTCCATTTAGTTTGGTGGAGAGTGTACAATTTGTGTAACGATTCCGCGTAGGCCCCGCGGCAGAGAGAGGGTATCCCCGGCAAGTATATAACAGCCATACATTGCCCGTAATAAACTGAAGAGGACCTTCCGAAGGTGGACCAGACGAGGACAGCTAGAAGGACGGAGGACTTCAGGACCCTAGCCAGCCAAGGACCAGCCCATTGTCATTACCGTTTCCATCACCAGCACCTAGAAGGCTCCCCATCTGCAGCCCTAGCCGTTTGACTGAGGACGTACTCACTTCTGCCAGCCGTTACTGAAGTATCTCTCAGAAAGGCCCCGACACAGCAAAATACACCCGTGACACACACACTCTCTTCCAAAAGGTCTTACAATTAGTAAGTTGCTATTCATTGACATAGCCAGCATTTCGTTTAACATTATCCTGAATACACCGTTCTGTACATATTACGCTTCCGTTTTCCTAAAGTTTCCTAAGTTGTTTTCCATGTTTATACGTTTTACCAACCGTATCGTTCTTTACAAAGTTATATTCCGTTAGTTTGTTATAATATGTTGTACTCTGTTGAATTCATTTTATCATGTTTAGTAATACATCTATTTTGAGTTCTTCTATCTGTATAAACTGTGCTGAAACATTTTACGTTTGTTAATAAGCCTATTGTAAATATTTTAATTATCTGGACTTATAATTCTCCGACTATTTTTGCTACCCGAAGAGTTTAAAATAAATAATGTTTTCTCAACGCTTGAAGTTGGCCGCAAGATTGTCATCTAGAAACATCGTGGAGACATCTACCGCCAACTGACAGAAGGTTTCACCGGGGTGAGAAAAGGTTCACCCGGGCGTTGGACACCGTAAGACGCGAGCAGTTGAGAACATCATTACAAAAGTTAGGTTTGAAACTGGGCAACTACCACCAAAAATATAAATTATGAAACAAGTCTTAAATTTGCTAGAAAAGGTGGGTGGAATGCCAGCGAGTAGACTGCCAAAACAGTGGCTGATAGCATTATGGAAGATGAGCCAAAGAGACAACAACATCAACTCTAAAACTGGTGGAGTGGATTAATGGACAATCTCATATCCGCAGGTGCGAATACACTTATACAAAACCAAAGCAGTGAGTGTTACAAAAAGGAGCCCACGACGCGACGCACTAAGTATGGATGTTGAAGGTGCATGTAGTTTCAACTATGCACCTATGTACTGAAATATAAGCATTTTGGGAAACGGTGAGGAATAGATTAGACAACGAATTCAAATCAGGCGTCTGACGATCGTTAGCTAAACCAGAGTGGCCGGAACCGAAACGGTGACATGTACCTCCAAGAAGTCTGCTATAGGATAGACTGCAATCAAATTTATTCAATATATAACTCAAAAAAGTTGTTGCCACATTTTATGTTTGATTGCCCCATTTATACTGTATTAAGGCGGTAGTACTATATTATACCCATTGTAGTAAACGACGAACAACATTTAATTCCGAGTTTTTGTGATGAACCGATGAAATAAAATATGCGTAGAGCAATATTATGCCACCACTAAATCTGACGTGGTTGTTCTTTTCTTAATCGATTTTTGATGCCTGTAGTAATTACTGATAATTGTAGTAAACTTGGAACCAATATTGGACAATAACCATGTTAATTCTGTGTATGTATGTATTATTATTATGTGAGTTACTGACCCAGCGCACTCTCTGACCTTGAAGAGGCTAGGGAAAACTCACGTCCCCGGGGGAATTTGCCAACGAGATCGGCTCATGTCAGAATCTTTATTAAACAAATTAATTTTACATAATTACAGACAGACAAGTTACTAGAGATTACTGATGACTTTCCTCACGAGGCTACAGGAGTGTTTATGACAACGGCTTCCGGCATCATCTTGTATATACCTTGGGGTACCCTTAGTTCCTCCAGTGCTTCATGTGGTGTGTCTGGGATCTCGGCTGTTGCTCCAGCTTCTATAGGTATGATTTTAACTGTGTCCTGCTTCCACATGTTTTTGCTTCTATAGCTAAGAGCAGATATTTATCAATTTTTCCCGATGTTTTTTGATGAGGTTCGATGCGTTTGGTATCGCTGTGTCAATTATAAGCGTTATTTTGTTTTTCTTCAGCGTGAGCACGATGTCACAGATGTGCGCGATTGTCTTATCCGCGGTGATGGGTTTGGTCCAGTACATTTGAAATTCGTTGTTTCCCACTACGTTTCGGGGTTCGTATTTCGAATAATATACATTTTCCGTGTTCGGTGCAAGCTGTGTGAATAGCTGCTGATGTAATATTTTGGCCACTGCGTTCATGTAGAATAGTATATTCACTACGTTCTAACATGCGGCATGCGCTCATAAGGTGGTCGATGGTCTCGCTTTTTTCCTTGCACAGTCTGCATTTCTCATCTGTATTTTCTTCCATTATGTATTTGCGCTAATATCGTGTGGGTGTAACTTGGTCTTGAATTACAAGAATCATTCCTTCTGTTTCTGCGAACACGGAGCCCATCCAAATACATTCCACGGAAGCCGTAGCATCCACGCCCTTGAAAGCAAGTTGGGTAGGGTAGCGTCCATGTAGTGCCTTCCACCGTTTCTATTCTTTCTTCGACGTGCCTCTGGTGATGTATCCTCGAAATTCATGTTGGTAATGATCTTATGTAAGATATTTGTTTCTGCTTCGGTCTTAAGGTAATTCTGGAGGTTCTTTATTTGGGTCCAGTGTAAGTTTTTTATATTCAGATAGCATCTGCCTCCATCTTTTCTGGGAATATGGAATCGCTCTGTGGCACTCTTAGAATGGTGTATTCTATATTTCGTGGCCATAGTTCGTGTCACTCTGCTAAACGAGTCCAGACCACTGTCCGTCCATTTTATAATGCCAACACTGTATGACAATGCTGAGATTGCATAGGCATTTACGGCTTTAGATTTACGGCCGCCCGTTAGTTCAGTGTTCATTATTGCTTTTAGTCTCTGTCGCTACTCATTCACAAATTGTTCTTTACTTTGTTGCTGATTTAATCCATTCGCTTGCTTATATCCCAGGTAGTCGTATAATTAATTGTTAATTGATGAGGTTGCACCTCGAGCCATACTCGTTTAACCATAGCATATGTTCATTTGTCCATTCCAAAATGCATCCAGATGGAGTCGCTGAAGGCCTTGGTTTTATTAATTATTATTCTAAGTCTCTTTCAGAGGCAGCGTTCAGCTTGATGTCATCCATGTAGATTGAGTGGTTTACAGTGACCTCGCCTATTGTTATTATTATTTTGGCATTTTTTTATGAATGAAAGGGTGTGGCGAAGTTTGTATAGAAGAAATGGTATTATTGTGATGCAATTAATCAAACACGTGTTTCAAATTCAAGCTATGGGTGAGTGAAAAAGTTTGTATAGGAAATAATATTTTTATGATGTGCACTGGCGTGGCAAAACATAAATTCTATTAAAATGAAAGAACTGTACGAATTATATAGGTAGTCTACGCAGGCGAAGTCGCGGGTAGAAAAGCTAGTACCATATATGTATGTATACAATGTGAAAGCGTGCGTCTGCACTATAGCGATACCTGCAGTACAAGTGAAACACACAGAGATGTACATGTATCAGAACGGTAAAGAAGTAGACGCAATGTTCTACTGCATTACAGCGGAGCTAATATTTCGCATATCCCTATGATGCACTCGCATTTGTCTAAAAATCTACATCTATCGTCTTCTTTACCGTTCTAATACACGGACACCTCTGTGTGTTTCGTTCACATTGTATAGAATAATTGCGTTGATAATTGTATTAAAAATATGTTAACAATAGTATACCAATGCAATTTTAAAACTTATGATTTCATGAAAATTGACTAAACCAATTGTTATTTTAAGTTGCCTTCTCTTGCAATTGTACGACTGTCTCTGTATAACTAAGTATTCGGTGCTTCTTACGATAAAACTTATAGATGTAAACCCTAGATAGATAAACGCTGCTCTACAGTACAAATCTTGTACCTATGGTCGAGGCTCCGCTTAATCAGGAACAGAATTAGCTCAATAACTTAAAAACCATAAAAATTAGAATAGTGCTCTCCCAGACTTTTTTGAAGAATATTCCATACTTTACAAAACAGTCTTAAATGTTTTTTGATATCTTGTCTTGTTAAGCCTACGTCTGCAAAGAAAGCGACAATTAGGGTTATTTTAGGGATATTTTTTCTTTTTTTGCTGATCTAGCTTTAACCGTACAAGATATCAAGGAAACATGCAAGACTTCTTTTGTAGAGCATGAAATTTTCTACAAAATGTCGAGGAGAGCACTGTTCTAGTTGTTATAGTTTTCAAGTTCTCGAGCTAATTTTGGTCGTGACTAAGCCAAGTACCAACCATAGGTAGGTGCATAATTTGTACAGTATATGTCGACAGATTATCTAATTCGAGTTCCTACATACATACATACTTTATATTGTGTTAAGAATGACAAATAATAGGGTTTTAGAATACTGGTCAATTACATCTTATACAGTCAGCAAATAATTTTCTTCGAATTTCTTATCTAGTAATAATCAATCATTCGTTCTTATAGAAGTTTCATGAGTATTAAACAATGACTGGTTGTCTTTGACATTGATTCTTGTATTGCGTAGACCAAGATCACTGTTAAATTTTCTCTTCATATCCTGTTGTTCGTTCGCGCCTGAAGAATACTGTTGCTTTATTGTTTCATTGGATAAATTCCTAATAATTTCTATATCTTCGGATATAATACAATAGGACCATTGTCCTGCAATTTATTGGAATTTTATTCTTGTCTTATTGGTACAACACAGATGCTGTTTCATAAATAACATCGTCATCACAATTCTGTCATCGTTAAACTAATAACGGTTTAGTGATATATAAAATATAAATAATAGCTACATATTATTTGTTATTTTTATGAGTTTCACTGTTACCATATGATTGTGTTAGGCTAATAGAAAAGAGCTAATCGTATATGTAATCCCGAAAACAGTTATAAGAACAAGGGAGAAATAAAAATAACTATTGTACGAAAAACAATCGAAAAGTCTAAACAGTAAAGCATGTACTTTCATAACCACACATGACTTTCCTACAAAAGTATATAAGTAAGTCCTGTTAAGTAAATCTAGAATCAAAATTTTGTTCGAAGTAGCTGTTCTAAACAATATTATCTTTAAATGAATTATGCGAAAATATATCTAATTACAAACATCCCGATTAAGTTATAGCTAGAATTCTAAGCGCTTCATTTGTACTTGTGTAAAATAGCACTTCACACGAGATTAAGTATGTGTAGATTATCATCCGGTCAAAACAAAAAGAAAAAAACAGCTTAAAGTTTGGATGTATTCGCTAAAGTCCTTTTAAATGCAGCATACTGTAGATTTGATTACGGTTACTATGCAGTGTACTAGCCCAGAGTTTGATGCTTCCGAAAGCAAATTGATTATTGGTTGATTACGCGGAGCAAGAAGATTCCGACAGGCACATTTTGTGGAGTATTAAATTGTATTTCCTCAATAACGGAAAGTTAAACATCAAACCGCAGCATTACTGAAATTTTACAAATCCATTTCTTATTCATTCTCATGACTATGATTTAGTTCAAAGAGATATAATTTGTCGTTGGTAAGTTGTTTTACCGTAGTTAAGAGGAGAGTATTATGCGAGCCTTTATGATAGAAATACTAGAGAACTTCTTGGCAACTTCCACGGTCATCACACGTGCCACCCTTATACTTTTCCTTATGGTGACATGCAAACTCAAGTGTATAGCTCAATATACATACATATATAAAACTTTAATTCAACTAAAAAGTCCGTCACTAACACTATTGTAAGTATTAGTGCATAAAGTATTTTCAATATATGTACATATATCGAAATACTTATAAAACACTATTATAATACAAATCAAACAAAAACCATTTTTTTTTCATTTTGCTGTGTTGTTTCTTTCAGAATATAAAATATAATAACTTCTCTCTCTATGTTTGAGCGTTTTCGTAATAATGTATTTGAAGTTTTGTTTATAATCGTCTTCTTCAATCAAACTGTTATAAAAGGCTACACTGCATTGGAAGGTCAACCGAGGCAGCTGGTTGTCCAAATGGCGGAGTGTTGTTAAATTTCATAAAGTGCCTAGTGGTAAATGGCATGCTTTCTGATTTTCGGATAACAGGCTTCCACATACAGGACTAAGCTGATGATACCATCATAATCTGCGGGAAGTTTGAGGGCGTGATATCTGGGTAATACAAGTCGTACTTAGACTCGTGAAGAGGTTGTGTAAAAAAGAAAGAACTTGGAGAAAGGAGCTCTTTTAGTGTCCGAACTTTTTCGGTTCTAAGATCAACCGAGGTCACATACCTAGGTGCGATTTTGGATGCTAAACTGACGTGCACATCACATATGGAACATGTGACGATTGAAGCCACAATGACTTTCTAGACCTGCAGGGGAATGTTTGGTAAAACTTTATAGACTGAAACTTCTAACGGTTACGTTGGCTGTACACGAAGGCATAAAGTTAGTTTAGGCTTTGCGGCAAATGCGTTTAGTAAGGTCTAGAGTACTGCCTGTTTAGGAATTACGGAACCCATGTCATCAACACTGACGGTAGCCATGGATACCATTCTTAAGCTTCCTCCGCCGAAGCTGTGTTGGATGCAAACGTTTCTCCAGTGAAACAGGAGACCACAGGAGACTTCATCTACATCGAATAGTATTACTGTCTATAAGGGAAAAGATCTTACCTGTTTAAATTTTACTGCGAGATCTAGTGTATATAATTCCAGCAGTGCGACTGCAAAGCCTTCATTCGCAAATAGAGGCAAGAACTCTGCCACAGGTTTGTGAATGTTCAGTGAAAATTTATGGCACGATTATGGATGATATAATTTGGAGAGATGGGGATTCCGATTGTTCTAGGCCGAAATAGTCACTATCTCAACTTGTGGAGGAGGCATTTTGAATTGCCTGCATGAAAATTAATCCGTAGAAATTTTATTTGAAAGCCAAGCTGCAACAAATGTGGTTTATTAAATAAAACAGAGTTTTATGAAACAACTTATTGCATCAATCTGTGCTTATAATCTGTCGTTACACACACGTAAATATGTAACGCAACGTGAGAGAAGTCTACCGGGCCGGGAGAAAAGAACTAGGTAAACTCATCAAGTTGTCAAAGAGGAGATGTTGGGAGCAGATATGTCAGGAGTTGGACAATGATATATGGGGTGGTGCTTATAAAATCATCCTGAAGAAATTTAAATATTTAACACCGTACGAACCCGGCATTGAGATTAAAAGGCAGGTTGTCGCTGAACTCTTTCCTAAGAGTACTGAAATATGGCAAATTGGATCGGTAATGCCAAATGTTGAGCTGTTTACTGAGGAAGAACTAAAAAATGCAACTTCTGTAATAAAAAGTGGGAAGTCACCTGGGCCTGATATGATTCCTGCCGGAAGCAGTTAAAATGGCTGCAAGGATCGCGCCGCAAATGTTACTCAATACAATGAACAAGCTGCTGGAACTCCAAGAATTCCCTGCAAAATTGAAAATGGCGAGAGTCCTTTTAATCCAAAAAAGTGGAAACCCCCTAAACTGGCTAGCTCAAGGCATTATGTTTGTTAAACACCTTGAGCAAGCTATTTGAAACTCTAATTAAAAACAGACTTACTACAGAACTGGAGGAGAGAGGAGATCTACACTGGGATCAGTATGGATTCCGGAAGGAGATATCAACTATCCACGCTATACAAGCAGTGATTAAAATGACCCAAGAAAGATTGAATAAATGGAGCGTATTAGTAACGATCGATGTGAAGAATGCATTTAATATAGCCTCGCACAAACTGATCATACGGGAGTTACGAGAGAGAGAGATATCAGAATACCTGATTAGGTTTATATCTAACTACTTGACAGGCAGGAAAATAATTATTGGAAAAACAGAAACTGCTAAGATAAATATGGGAATGCCACAGGGGTCGGTTTTGGGCTCCGTGCTGTGGAATGTGTTATACGACGATGTGGTGAGCGCCTGCACCAGGCCATACTTATAAAGAACACAAATGTATGCTTAGACCAGATCAGTACATGGATGAGAGAGCACGAGCTAAGCTTGGCACCGGACAAATCAGAAGCCATCATAATAAAAGGAGGAAGAAAAAGAGATAAGGTGTTTTTTACTCTGGAGGGAGTGAGGCTAGTGCCCGCAAAAACAGCTAAGTACTTGGGTGTAATGCTAGACGAGAGAGTATCCTTCGGATCGCATGTGATGATGATGGTAAACAAAGCTGAAAGAAGACGGCCAACCTAACAAGAATATTGCCGGATATAAACGGCCCTAGGAGCAGCAAAAGAATTATTTTGAGCAGCGCACTTGCATAACATGGTCCTATATGTTGCACCAGTTTGGCATAAAGCGGTATGCATACAGAAACACAGGAAAATAACGGAGCGGATGCAAAGAAGCATCCTCATGCGTGTAGTTTCGTCATATAACACGGCGTCCTTGATAGCCTTACATGTGATTGCTGGTACGACTCCTATCGATTTAATGGCACTTGAAAGGACTTATTACACCATTCGCAGGAAGATCGTAACCGTACTATAAAGACTGCCAAGGAAAAAACTCTGGTTGAGTGGCAAAAGAGATGGGATGAAGAGATGGATAGAACCCAGTGGACGAAACGTTTGATTAAAGACATCCGTGCCTGGATAACTTGTCAACATCGGAACGTCGACTACTATCTAATACAAGTATTAACGGCCCATGGCACATTCCGGGCGTATGCGAAAACAATAGGAAAAGATTTCGAGGACCAGTGTATCTATTGTAATTTGCTTGATACTGCAGAACACACTGCGTTTGACTGTGATCGATGGAAGGAAAACAGAACAATAGCACAAGCAGGAATTGGGCATGATATCACCTCAGAAACTTTAATACCATTGATGATGGAGTCGATAGAGAATTGGCAAATCATACATAATATGATTTCATCAATTATGAAGTGTAAGGAAATCGACGAGAGAAAGAGACAGCAAACGGCACAGATGTAATGACATCAATGTCAATGACAATGTAATGATAGTGTACACAGTAGAGACGGAGGAAAACGGGAGTGATAATTGAGACAGCTGGCGGTGGGCGATGATCCAAATGGTTCCGGATACCGCTAAGAGTGTGACATGAGGGGCTTTTAGTGAGTAGGCAGAAGTTCTGGGAGTCTCACACTGCCAAGATGCGACAGATTCCAAGCGCTTGGCGTGCATAAAGCATTTTCCCCTGACAAAAAAAAAATATATATCTAATTCTTGACAGAACATAACAAGAAATATAAATATTTATACACAGGTATTTAACTAAATAACGAAAAACCAGAGTAAGTCTAAATGTAAAATTTCGTAGGCTTTTTCTGCCGATGTTAATTCTCATGTAATCGTCTTCAGCGTTCTCTCGTATTATTGTAAGTAAGAGACAGCAAACGGCACAGATGTAATGACTGATAGTGTACACAGTAGAGACGGAGGAAAACGGGAGTGACAATTGAGACAGCTGGCGGTGGGCGATGATATATCTCCAAATGGTTCCGGATACCGCTAAGAGTGTGACATGAGGGGCTTTTAGTGAGTAGGCAGAAGTTCTGAGAGTCTCACACTGCCAAGATGCGACAGATTCCAAGCGCTTGGCGTGCATAAAGCATTTTCCCCTGACAAAAAAAATATATAACGCATATCTAATTCTTGACAGAACATAACAAGAAATATAAATATTTATACACAGGTATTTAACTAAATAACGAAAAACCAGAGTAAGTCTAAATGTAAAATTTCGTAGGCTTTTTCTGCCGATGTTAATACTCATGTAATCGTCTTCAGCGTTCTCTCGTATTATTGTAAGTTTGGTCGACGTTTTGTTGTCCATGCTGCCAGCTTCTTCGGGATCTGTTGTTGTTATCTTTAGTATCTGCTATCAGCAGATAATAAAGATACTGGACAAAGAGACATCGAGTAAATTTACAACACGACAAAACCCTACAGAAAATGGCACTACAATTCTAAATATAATTTGAAAGATAAAAGTAAATTAAAAAACAAATAGAATGAATCCTGCAATACATAATATAAAAATTCATTAATTAATGTTTGTTATAGTATCCATTGCTATCTATGTATAAAGTCTCTTAATCTCTCACAGAATTTACTAACTGACGACAGTAGTTGCTGTTACGTAATCTGTCCCATACATTGCATATATTTCTAGTTAAATTTTCCACTGTCCTGACGTTGTTGCTTATTACACAGGGTGATTGGTGAAAATGGCCTATTAACAGTACTATACAAACGAAAAGAAATTTTAAAACAACATTTTGTAGTTGGATATGGTTGAATATGAACTATGACGTGAAAATATTTTTGAATAAATATCACTTCCGGTTAACCGGAAATGGGCGCCAACTTCGATATTTAAATAGCATGCTATAAATTTAATTACAAATTCAAGTTCTACGATACATTTTACACATACTTACCTCATGTATCATACCCTATACCTAAATACCATTATTGGTCCTGAGTTATTCGCAATTAAAGAAAAAAGTAACAGATACCGATCAGCCTTTTCATTAACATTATGAATATAAAATAGAAGTACACCTTCTGCTACAGAACGATGCCTAAATATCGTAGAAACGCACCCTTGACTAATTGATTAAAATTTTGAATCGATTTGTAGGTGAGGTATTTTTTCGTTAATCACAAACTACTCTAGTGCGAAGTGAATTGATATGTAATAATTATTGTTACTTTATTAGACAAAATTACACGAAAATATTTGGAAATACATCATATGCATATCTACCAAACATATTTGATGAGGAACATCAATCATTGATAAATAATCAAATTTGGTACGAACAAACTAGTTTTAAAATGTGAACGAAATCCACGAGTAGTTCGCATTGCATAGTTAGTATGTGTGTGCAACCAACAGGTCCAGATAGACGAAGAATGGCATGCAGTTCAAACAACATACTCCAGGTAAACCGGAGGTGACAAAGAACGCTGGTTGTTGCTTGAATATGGTGGGGCGTTTACAAGAAGTCGAATTGAACGACTCTGCCCAGCTAATATGTTAGACAAGGATATGCAGTCTATCAGTTGAGTAATACTGCGAGCGATCGCTGTAAAACTAGTCAAGTGCTTGCTGGCATTGCGGCTTGTGTTGTGCTAAAGGTAGGCACAACCGCTGGTGTCGTGGTCTTAATATGGACGTATACGTAACATGCGAATATAATAAACAGGATTATTTAAATCGCTCCCTCCGTCTAAGTCAATCTGTGTTGATATAAACCTACAAATGTGTCATGTTACTAAAACTAGTGGATTTTCAATAAAAAAACCTTATTTACTATACAACTTAATATATTTAAGTGTGTGTTATTATAACTGATTATTTGAATGCCAAGTTGTATGACCTGATCGTTTCTGCAGCTCTTGCAACGTTAGTTTTTGTACCTACTCATATTGCTACAACAACAAAGACAAAACATTTCTTGGGCTTAAAGGTTATTTGCTACTACCAGCACAACAACCGGTCTTTTCAGGTGAGAGCACTCATGTGGCCTGTTTTAAGCCGTTTACTAATCTATTGTTTATTGCAATGCATGCTTCCTACAGAATATATTTGCTAATTTCAGTCGAAATTAATAATAAATTGCATATCATTATATTCAAGTAAATGATTTTTTTACAAAAGATGTACGTTGTGGTTGATTGATAATTTAGACAGGATACTTATTTGAATATCATATACTAGTGCTATTCATATTACCTAAAGTTCGTTTGTCGTGTCCACTGAAAGAATAAATTTTAAATTAGATGTAAATAACTCAAAACTATATACTTACTTGAAATGCAATATTAAATAAAGGAGACATAAAGACCACTTGGGATTTCGCTAATAACATGTGTAGTACTTCAGCAATTTGTGTTTACATGTTCCCAATATTTTTAGCGATAGCTGCTGATAAGATCAGTTTTAATATGATTATTGACACGTATCATTTGAAAAAAATCCGTAAAAACTCAATCCACCATATTTACCGTATTACTTTTGTAATTATGGTTAATGTATATATTAAATAATCCATCAAACTCTTTGAAGGAGCTACATACGTAACAGCAGATATTACATATAAATATATGTTTTCGAAAACGGTTATTTACAAAGCATTCGAATATACATATGCACAATATATTCTAAGTACAGTATATTCTCCGGTTCTACCTTTACATCACCAAATAAATGACGCTAATATAATTCTATCAATTTTCAGAATATCAAATTGATCTTAAAATTTCAAGATTTTGAATGATACACATTTTTTATGTGTTTGTCAATTCTTCGTTCCCCGGTGTAGTTTTTGTGTGTGTATGTTTGATCACAGGTTTAGTATATTTCAGGTTTAGTATATTTCTTGTAACAATTTGGTAAATTGAAAGTAGCAATTAAGAAAGACTGCAGTAGACATATTTTATTAATTCACACTTCGCAGAGAAAGCCAATATTGTATATTTTGACGTCCACTTAAAGTTATTCTAGCGCAATCCACTGCATTGATATGACTTGTTTTCTTTAATATTCGAACAGAAAGATATATTAAACTAAATCTTACCATATATGTAGATACAATGGCAACAATTATGTATACCTACTGTGCTTGAGTCTACAAATGATTTTTCATGGTTAGACTATGGCAATTACCACCTCTTGATAGTAAGTAAATGTTCATAGTTTTATATATTGCTATGAATTTTTTAACTAACTTCTGAAGGCGTCTTCAAGATAAGCAATTGAATCTCTGATAAGATTAATTATACTAGACTTGTGATAAGCTTTAATGCATATTATATATATCTTCATTTTCAAATTGATATTGCGATCATCAGTGTCATTCAGCTTGTTTGCAGATACAATTTATAAGAATCCCCCAGAAAGCATTACCTCATTATGAGCTGCAACTGCACCCATCACAAAAAAAGCATTATAGTGGTTATTTTCTTTAGGGCAAGCTAAGAAACTGACTCCTCTAGCTGTCTTTATATTCCATCACACCGGGAACATATTAGAGATTATGAAAGTAATATGTAATAATTTCGTCAGTCCTTTTTAAGCCAAGGTGACAGTTCAGTCATTAACAATAATTAAGATAATATACCTAGATAAATAAATAAAATGCTTTTTTTTGGAAAAGTATATGAAGAACCCTTGCTAGAAATAGTCATTATCTGTTTATTTGCATTAGTTGTATAAAAACTAGTGTGTTTTTTGAATAAATACGTTTTAATGGTATATACGCTTTTATCATGTTCATTATATATTAATTATTAAATAAGGCATATATTTGTGTGAGGATTGCCTGTTACAGTTATATAATACAACTCTGTCGCCTCTTTCTTCAATTGCCACAATTTACATATATCTATATTATATGTGTTATTAATGATATATGCAATTAGCAGGAAATTATGACGGGTTAAGTTTGGCTGGGTGAACTATATCATCGACTTAATCCTAAAGGGCGTGTAAAATTTTGTCGTTTAAAACACTATACGACATTATTAATTAACTATACTGTCAAGTTCTGTTAAGGACTTTAACAAACTAGGATTATCAATAATAAGTTTATTTAGCGATAACATTACTATGAGGGGTTTAGTGCAAAAGGTCCCTAAATGATTAAAACTGAATCTTGGAATTGGAAATAAGCATTCAGAACTGACACTGAAATAACATATATAAGGAAAATATACTTCTTCTTCGATTCAATTAGATAATGGTGTTTTATACTTCATACAGGGAACAAGAAAATTATTTTACTCGATTATAATATGGACTGCAATAAAGAATACTAAAAGAAAACAGTCGGTTTTGATGCAAATATAAAAGATTCCTTAACATACTAAAATTAAAAAAAACGAGTAAAAGTTATTCCTCCCTTTCTATATCCGAATGAAAGAATAACAAGAAATAAGTTTTCTTGTAATAGTATTCAATGATTGAAAGGGTTCAATCTTGATGGTCTAGATGGATTATAATTGCGCTTTTATTAATAAATTCCACTTCCGTTATTCTTCCCAACACAGATGTTTTTTTTCAAAAGTCACTTTCTTCCATTTAGGTTCTAACATAGTGCAGATTCCTTGTTTATATTATTTCTCTACATTTATATAATGCTTCTATGAGGTATACTTGATTTCAGTGTTTAATTTTGCATCGAATCAAATCATTCTAGCTGGTTTCCCGAATAATTTCATCTTTGGTTTAATACATTTTCTTTTAGTCCAATTACAGAATACTTTCTCTTTTGTCCCTTGGCGCTTTCGCAATTAAAGACACTCATTATCTTTAAAATAGTGATTAGGTTCTGTAGAGTCATTTAAATTTTGTCATTTTTAGGTATACAACTATACTGTCCTTTAAATAATTCTAAATTGCATGATCCAAACATGATTTATATATGTATCTACATATATATTTCATCCCCTAATATTTCTAAGTAAGGTTTTCACAAAAGGGTTACTGGTACCGGTTTTCTGGATAATTTGATATATCTTGGGTGGCGATGTTAATTATGTATTCTCTCAAAAATATTGCAATAAGCATTATCCACTATCCGAATTTTACATTTGGTAAAACAGTGTATTTTTATCAGTTAATTTTTATTTGTATGAAAAACCCAATGTGCTTAAATTGAAAAATATTTGATATGTATGACAACATACTTTTAGTAAGGGTAGTTTCTCGACCGAAAACTAGTTAGGGAAAAAGGACATACATCCAAAAATAGTTTAGGGAAAGCGGTCTGTTTTTTCTTTGTTGTGTTTAATACAAAGTGTTTGGTAATGTTTTGATAAAACCGCATCTAAAAGATAGTAAGTAAGGGTAGGTTCTCGACCGAAAACTAGTTATGGAAAAAGGAAATAAATTCAAAAATAGTTTGGGGAATGCGGTCCGAGACCGCATTTCCCTAACAATAATAATAATAATAATAATAATAATAATAATAATAATAATTTCTTTATTGTTACACCACCAAATGCAAACATCAACAACAAATAACCGTCAGCAGCAAATATAATACATATATGCAATCACATCATATTATCTAAACATTATCAACCGTTTTGGTTTAAACACAACGAGGAAGAAAACAGACCGCATTCCTCAAACTATTTTTGTATTTATTTCATTTTCCCTAATATACATTTATATAGCTGCTTATCGTACATATGTAGTTAAGAGTTTCATATTACAAAATTGGTTATATTTGTAGTTGCTTTTAGTTATTTAAATTGTAATAAAATACAAAAAAGAATATTAGACAAGTATGAGTGATTATAAAAGCTTCCCTGGCAAATTACGGCTATTCTATCAAGAATCTTGACAAATCTGATACATAAGAACGATAAAGGAGTATAAGAATGAATAAAAAATAAACTGAAAAAATATAATGCGTCCACAAACGTGTAAATGGGCTAGGATTCAATGCCAGAAAGCCAAAACAATCGGACTTATATATTACAGACATTTTACATACTACCATATGAAGAAAACAGAACAGATGTCCAAGTGGGCAGGAGAAAAAAGATGGTTATATTTTTATTACAATAAAATCTTTCATACATTTATTTTATGTACTAGTCGAGATAAAATCGTTCCTCTGATTTTAGTTTTATTATTGTTAGTATACAGGTGAGTCTATACTAATTTCAATTAACATCGACTCAAAGTTGGTCTGTAATTACGGAAAAATACCCCGTCTTCGACTTGAAGTCGTCGTTACGGTACACGTGAATCAAATCAAAAAGGGAAGACCATGCGTAAGAGAAGGACGAATAGGTACGAGTTTTTCTGGTTCTTTAGTACATATCGTAACTCGGTAGCAGTGTTATTAATTTTTTGCTCGTTTTGTTGCTTTTTTCCATCCATTGTTTATCATTACGTTTATTTTGATTACAAGGCTGTGTGTACGGCGATATTGAAGTGAACACAAAGAACGTGATGGAATTTTATAATTAAAATATGTGTAATGAATGTACTATACTTTCGTAATCTATAAACCTTCTTTCAAAACTTGTTTTGTAAACAAACATATTTTTCTTTAGTAATCATAATAGATTAAAGCAGATTAAAAGATCATGTCTTATGATTTCTTATATATACATATATTCGAGAAAATATTACTTGTCTTAGTAAGTTTCTTGCAAAAACAAAATTCGTAATTTAATCAATAATTATACTGGTTACATTCTTACTTAATCACTTGCTTACTATTAGATATAAATTACTTCTATTCTAATTTATATCACAAAAACAGAAAAGGGTAAAAAATTCAGCTTTGGCAATGAATTTTTTTTTATTGGCGACAGGATATATTTATCCCGTGTAGATAGGGAAATGGAATTTTCCGTACTAAAATTAAAATGATTTATATTCAAAAATTGTAAGGGTAGATTAGTTTTCCCCTGCTGCGTTTAGAGCTTTACTTGTTTGTCGAATGGCGTTTACAATTTTAATGTTTGACAGAGGCTAGCTTACCCTTAGAGATCGTTCTAATAGTTCCGGTTTTCCTAGTGATAATCTATGGCCTTTAAAATTTAACTACCAATCATTTTTTTAGTTGGTTACTCTTAAATGAGATTTTTATTTGTGATTTGCTAATGTATTTATGAATAATGATACTTCAGCGTGTAATAACTTAAATCCCTAATTTATTTAAGACCTCATATCCATATTAATTATTTGTCTGTCAAAGTGCAGTTGCCCTTTCGTTACATTTTTTGTATACTGAATTCTGAAACTATATCGTCTTATACTTCATACACTGCTTAGAAGTTTTACGACAGTCGCATTCAACAATTAGCCTGTGTTGTGTCTATTTTGTAGTTTCCAAGTATATCGGCTGAAACAAACAAGGTATTCATATATTACTGAATAGAAAATAACCTAACAGCATGGGATGGTGCAAGTGCCTTCCTAAATCGCCAAATTTATCTGGAGTAAATGTGACCCATAAAACAAAAATTATTTGGGAGAAAGCTCGAAATTACTCTTAATCATGTATATAAAGCATAATGAAGTATGAGTGAAGTGATTTTATTACAAATTATTTCATACAGAATGGCAATTATGCGGAAACGCATATTATGGTAATACTTGTATGCGAATCTTTTACAACACAACCTCGTGTTGCATCAATCTCCCGGAAAAGGAAACAGCGTGAAAATCTAGTATTGGTTAACGGTATTCTATATATTACTAGAAGTGGGTGCAAAATAAAATTGATTTTGGAAATACAATTTGAAACTGGCTTTATTCCAAACACACACTTGCAGCAACTGATCATATGTCGTATCATATATAAATAAATACTTTTTTGCAATCAGTGCAGTTACAGTATAACGTTCTGCTATACTACTATTTCAAGCCAATTTCTAGGTGTAAACATAATAACCACTTTACTTGTTTACTTATTTCGCTATCAATCACAATGTGTTTTATATGGCGTAACAAACAGTTATCATTTTATTTTTCTTACATTACTACATTACATCATTCCAAACTTTTAATTTGTTAAAGTTATGCTGTTAAACAAAATGATACAAAAGCATAAGGCATAGCAAAGGCTCTGGCAAAACGCATATGCTAAAAAAAGTATAAAAAAAACACAATCTGATAGTCAATACAACTCTTTGCACTATTCGTACTATGTTTAAGCATCTCTGGGGAATCTTATTTACAATTTTAAAATCCAACCAATTTCTATAATAATTACCAGCATACATAAAAGTATCTATTATTTGTTTTTCCCGTAGGAGTCCGTCAAAACGGCAACGTCTAAAACATACCAAATCAGTTTTCTAAAGCATCACAGAAGTAGGTGTCTACTTCTATCTAAAAAGAGCAGGCTTTATGTGCTCAACTTCTGTACAATGATTACACTGAATTCAATCTTCGGTTGGTTTCGGTGGTTCAGTTTATTTTGCAGCGCACATTAAATAATAAAAATCTGATTTAGAGTTTTTGTTTTTCGTTTTGATGAAGATAAAATAATAACTCTAGTAAATAACTGTAAACGGATAGGGCTTTACAGTTACGTTATTTACACCAATGCTAGAAACATCTGAAACGTGAAATGTTCTTAGTAGATAAATAAAAAATTACAATCATGCATTATATGACTATACAATTGAATAAACATAATTTGTTCGTAATCGACATTAACTGTGCATATTGGCAAATAAATGAATGACTCTTTGAAAATTGATTTGAGTAATAAATTGTGATCAACGGTATATGACATATGTATGTACATATATCACATATGTATATGTATGTATATCAAAATATGTATCACATTGTAACAGCTCTAACTGTTCCTTCTTTTATCTCTCCTTGACATCTCCCTTTAAATACATACAAAAATACTTTCCTCAGTAATCTCCAAGATATAATCTTAATTTATCTAAACTGGTTACAATATTCCCAAATTAAAAGTTTAACACTGCATTTCATGAAATATACGTATGTATGTATAGACATTAGGCATGACAATATCGTAGATAATTTAAACGCAATGTTATATACTTTTTAAGGGCTACACCATCGTCCCACGAGGTGGTAGATGCTGTATCAGATATCTCTCTTAAGAATTCTGTATTTTTCACTACCGGCATATACATATATTTAATCTGTTTGTAGGCGTTGCTTGACCGTGGGTGCGTTAATTAGCTAATTCTTTTTCTTCGTCTAAACTTTGTCTATCTGAAAATGTTCATCTTAATTGCGTTGTTTCAAAAATAGCTTCAAGAGTACACAGTATTTACATTTCTTGTACCATTCGTTCGTATTAGTTCCTCGTTAAAGATCTGTAAGTGAAGAACTCCACCTAACAGTATTTCATTTAACATTTTCAACAAGTAATTCCTTATATTTTTATTAAAAAAATTACCAAAATTATTTTCGGACTATACCACAATACTGTTGGTACTTGTGGCATTTAAAAACTATATGCAACACCTATAGGAGAATTAGTAATTTAGCATATTTTTTCGGTGTTGAAGAATGTTATTCTTCGGCCGTACACTGGCCGATTGCAAACCCGACAACGCTCGAAATATCTCCTGGAGTGCATGTGGTAAGCATATGCCATGTTTATAGATGTGTATTGAATCATTAGTCATTTTAAAGAATATAGACAAACCAAGTAACTTAGAAGCAAAGAAATTATTTTTCAGACGGAAGAACTTAATTTGTTGAACAAATTCACATATTTTTAGTTTGCAAACGATTCTAAGCCAGAGTAATTGCCAATCGCTCATTTTTAACATCTTCAACAAAATAATCATGCCACAATTTATTTTTGTAAAAAATCCCTCGCAAACTACATTGTATATGTCACTGTCTTGGCAAAGTAAGTCAGTATTATCATCCACTTTGCTTGCCCATGGTTCTGCAGTTTGTTTTGTTTAATTTAATTTTGAATTTCTTTACAGCTTTTCCTGACCGGTTACTGTTTTTGAAAACATCTTTGAAGCTGCTACCAGCTTTTTTAATCTACGCTCCAATGCCGCTTTCATAAAGGAGTAGAACATATAATTTAACTATATTAATTGGTACCGATTGGTGCCTGTCTTCTGGTTGTGGAAGTTTCTAAAATTCTATTAAACTTTATTAAAGCAGGGTTTGTAACCTCAAAACAGCTTTTGTAAGACGTCAGCCATTTAGTACTTAAAATGGTTCTTTTGTATAAAGTAAATACAAATATGGTTAAATTGTCTATCAGTTGAGTTAATCTTCTAACATTAACTTAAAACATGTTTCATAACCTGTATGCTGTCTTATTGGTTTGACATCAATTAAAAAATTACTGCGTTAAGAAACAACATGTTAGCAATAAATTTACAAATGGATTTATATCAACCCAAAACTTAAAGTATGTAGGTGGAAACGATTATGCTAGGTTATTGAGTAAATATAAGGATTGCAGTGCATTGTCTAAAGGTACGGTTAATTATATTTAATTATAGTATTGCCATATGCATTTATATTAATTATTCCCGTGCATCCTTTTTTGAATTTTGAATATATAATCATTTTTAGATTTTCATAGTAGAAATGTTAAATGCTGTCCATTTCGTTTCAAAATGCTTGTACAAAATACACATAACAGAATACAGATGCGACATCATTTGATTGAATAAAGCCTTAATTATGCAAGTAAATTTGTCAATGAGATTACAAATATTCTTTTTAATGAAATTACACTTTTATTGGTTAATTTTTGTCTGCTGTTGTTTTACTTTGGTTTTTTTGCTTTCTAAATACGTGTGTGTATGTAATATTAGTGTAGGATGGTGAATTTTTTCATGCAGTAGAGACTAAATTTCCGAATATTTACGTCACATCTCCGAATCTATCTAATGATTAATCTTTAAACGCTACAGTGCGGTCTCTCAGACCGCTATGTATAAAAAATTACACATAACTCTTTCAATTCAAGGGATCTGAATGTTCGCTGTATACCTCTTATAGTATACTTACCTCTATATGTGTAAAATAAGACACAGTATATGTGCAAAATATGTCAGCGCCCTATATCTTTGCAATGCTCGAAAAAGTTTGGTAAAGAGTGTTGTGAAAAGAAAGATATATAGATTTGTAGAGTTGCTGTTATTTGTTGTTATTATGGTTTATTTTTCCATATGCATATTGTAGGTATATATTTTGGAATAAAAATGTAATTTCAAATTTATTTATGTGTTGTTAATTACTTTTACACAATATGATATCACACTAAAATGTGGCAAAATAGTAATTTACTTGAAGAATATAGGAAAAAACGTTTTCCACAGTAAAATTTATTTCCGGTCTGGCAGACCGCACCGTAGTCCTTACATTTCCTCTGCTCTATGTCAACACCAGTAGTAAGCAAGTATCCTCCTTTTTAATTAAGTACGGAATAATCTTTCATTTAACTCCATAACATGAATAAGTACACTATGCGTCCGTATGTAATTCGCAAGAAGGAAAACGTACTTCTTGATTTTACGATAAAATCGGTCCTTTCGAATAAACTAGTTTTTTAAAGAAATTAACTATATTAAACATACAGGGTGTAAATAAATTAAGAAAACATAAAGATGCTTCAAGAAGTTGTGGAAGTTATGGTTGTTTGTCGTTATGCTTAATTAACTTATCATTTGAAATTTTATGTAGACAATTCTTAATTTAATCTTGTTGATCACAGGCCGTTTGTCTTATGGAGAATATTGAATGTCATTAAGTGTAGATTCATCAGTTATTTCTCGTTGGCTTTAAAATACACTATTGGAAAAAATGAAACGCAATGAAATTTGGTATGGAAGTAGTACTTAACTAGCATAACTTACCTTACTTATCTGGAGAGCGGCGCAGCTCTCCAGATAGTAGTTAGCAGCGCGTACCATCGTTACAAGACAAGGTATGGAGTCAATAAGTCGTTGTATGGCAGTGCGAGGGATGACCAACCATGCTGCATCAACCCGCCTGCATAACTCCTCAATATTAGCCGGAGTCGGATAACGCCAAAGTGTCCGACCGATCATATTCCAGATATGTTCGTTCGTATTCAGATCCGCAGAACGAGCCGGCCATGTGACTATTCGTATGTGGTGGTCTTTGACAAAGATCTGTATAATACGTGCCAACGTGAAGTCGGGTGTTGTCGTGCATGCAAGGTAGATGTGGGCGCCGCCAAACGTACCAGGGTAGCCCGTCTGCTGTCTTGCCTTCCCTTCCTGCTGACCAAAAAGCTCCAAGGTGCCTTGAGGGGGACATACCCGACGCTATACTGCTGAACATAAAGGCGCGGTCCTCGCGTGCTCTGGTCACGCGGGGCCGTCCTGCTCGCGGATGAAGGCGCCTACGTCCTTGCTTATTCCATTCTCTCCCTGCCTTGTACCGCCAACAACAATCGCTTGAAACGGCGGGCGATTTTACGGAATGATGCACCTGCCATGTGCATATCCACAACCATTCTTCTGTCAACGTCTCAGGCAACGTTAACGGCCTTCCATCATGCACAAAGTACGACTACATAGTACCCTTTCACACCACGGTAGGAACGGCCGGTTTCTCCCATCCGTTTCGGTTTCCATGTTGATGGAATATTGACCCTTCCTGAAACTCCTTGCATCAACTCATCTAGGAGAAACCTTTATACATCGCTAAAATTACGCATGTATCTTTACGCCTTCACATTATACAGGGTATAATGAAGTGAAGCACGGCATTGGAAACCTATCGTTTGCAATACCATAACATTTAACCTAATAAATACGTTCTTTTCGATTATTCGTAATTTATGTTTCTTGCAATGAAGCCAATTAAAGCAATAGATTTCTGTTATGCATCCTATATTATAATAGAGAATTTAATAGAGAATACATTCTAATACTGAGAAAAGAAACATAACATCTTCAATGAGATTTATGCACGGGTAAAAGTGTCAACAAACAGATAAGCAAAAGTAAATCTATATTACATTAAACAAGTATTCACGATTGATGCTATTTCATGTTTGGTGTAACAATTGATGTTTATGATTTGAGAATGTAGTACAAAAGAGTGGAAGGTCATATTCAATCTGGTAGCAGTGCTACGAGTTTTGTTTTTTGTAAGGAGCCGATAATCCACATTGTTGTGTAATACTTCATGTACGCATCAGATTACAATCGATGCACCTTCTAGTGGTCAGAGTCAACAGCAAGGTTTTTTAATATCAACAGAAGGTTAGAGTTCCTTCCCGAAAACCAGCATTACATTTGCAAAATAGGTATGTTAAGATTTTGGAAAACATAGTACACAGAAGCAATGGTATGGAAAATAAACTGCAATCGGAAATAGCCTAAAAGCCATGTGAAACATCTGTAGTGTTAAATCATAAGTATTCGTACTGCAATGCCCTGTGGAAGTACTAGACCTCGCCAATGTCAGTAATACAGGCAAGGTACTCGCAACGTTTGAGTAAATTTATTGAAGTTTAGAGTACTACCTTAAAATGCTTGCGAAATTGAAAAGTTTCTGCCTCTGCATGTTATGCATTGACATCTATGATGCTATAGTTAAGCATTTATCATAGTTAACTAGATTTTTAACTATTCTGAATTTTACTTCATTGATATTCTATGAGAATCAAGAAATCTTCCTAACTTGATATTTGTGGGAAGTTAGTTAGTTAGCAAGCTTTGGTTTATATGACTCAAATCATACAGTATAGATTATCTAATCTTGATGTTTTACATTTTTTACTTGGATAACTGCAGAAGCTACTTTTGTACAAATATGAAAAGCAGCTGATATTAAAATAATTCAGAATATGATATCTACATCATTTGAAGCAGCGTTGTCTACTGAGAACTATTTGTAATGTAAAGATAGAATTGGGTTAACAAAAGCGTCACTGTATTAATAAATATAACTTTATCTCAGTATAATCTGCCACGATTTATTGAATTGGTATGCTGTTACAGTTAACAATAATTCATGAGGTAAACCATTTTAAGAGCAGCTTTGTTCTATATTTACGATAAACACTTCCTTTCACACACCTTCACAAACCGGTTCGACTGTTCCGAAATTACATACCTTATGTGATTTGGCCAGTTAAAAATGAGGTTGAAATATTACAGAAAACGGCATGGTCTCTTTAATAGAGGTTATTGTTCATCTGCCGGCAATATATAATTTACTGTTATATTACTAATGCCTAGCATTTGATTAAAAGTACATTTTATCTTGTAACCTTATTTATATTATGATAATAATCCTTCGAATATTAGAGAATTTCCGCGTAATCAATTTCAATTGAATATGACTAGTTTGCACAACATTTTTATTGTGACAGCCACTTCTTTATTAAAGCAACCGTACTCGATGGAATATTAAAAAATAGGACGTTGTTGAATAAGTCAGTAATTGTCAATGCTTGGTAGGTCTATGCAAAGCTGCTGTATTACGTATACAGGCTGCCTTACCAAATTTGTCGAAATTCAACTACCTACTTAAACTAACTTCTTAAACTATAAGCTCGTTTACTCTATGTTTTTGTCTAGGTAAAATTTCTGATAATTGACAGTCAACCCTTTTAATGATAGCTACATGATAAAATATGTTTACATAAAATTTCTAAATTGTTATAGAGGATTTGGATTGTTTTCATGCAGTGCTTATAACAACTTTCTGTGGGATATGCGGTATAAATTTGAGTTTTTTATATCATCAACAGTGACCCTTGATGTGTTAATCTGATCTCCGATTTTCCAAAGCGACGTTTCCCAATTTTCTAGTAGAAGTAAAAGTAAGACGAATATCTAGTTGAACGTTTTATAGGAGTCTTTGTTGCTTATCTTAAAGCTTTATAATTTCTTAATTAGCTTGCTTAATTTACCTATTTCTTCCCATAAAAACCCAACTAACCTTATCGCTATTATTCGCTAAACTTTACAATTTTTCACATTTTTTTTTATTATATTTGGTCACTTATTAATTCTTCCATCAGTGACTAAGTCAATAGGTCAAGAAATATTGATCAATACTAGGAACACGCCAAGTAGAGTAGTTGATTATTGTACATGCTATTGCGTCTTTTTACTTCAGTAGTGTAAGATGATTTAATACCAAAAAATAGAATGTCTCAGTAAGAACTTGCATTTTAAATAAATTAAAATACATTAATTTATTGTTGTTAGAAAATTTAATTGCTAATATTTGTTATTAAGTTATTAATGACTTTAAACATAAAATAACGTTCAAATAGCCACAGGTTGTCTTGTCACCAGACAAACTGTATGTATTCTTTTGACGAAATTTTGCGCTACATTTTGGAGTAAGAGCCGTCGGATTTTGCGAATTTGGCGTATACTGCGTTTTTAGAGTTATTATTCCAGGAAATAATCCGAACAGGTTAAAACACAACCTTTTGGTGGTCACTTTTCGTCCCCAGAACAAGAGATAAGACGAGCTGGGAACTAAGTTTGCGACAACGCCATTGTTTCGTGGGCGATATAGCAGATGCTGTCATCCTGCTGACACCATATTTCATTTATATTCATTCTATCCATTTCTTGGAAAAAATTAATTGTATACTACGGTAACATTCGCCGTTGACTGTAACGGTGGCATTCCAAACATTTGCCGAGATTCCAGAATTTTGATGGTTAACGAAGCCGTTCAGATGAGTGTGCCCTTTGAAGATGATTTTATTGTAGAATAAAACGTTAACTTTTAGTTGTCCCAAGATGCTGTTAGTAAAGTTTGGACGCTGTCCTTGGTCAGTCGGCTATAGGTGTTGAGTGAACTGGGTCTTGTAACCTTTAAGGCGCAAAATTTTGTCGTCATTTGTTGAAGAGTGTCACGGTGGATGTTCTTGGGCACATACACTTGTGATGTTTTCTTTTGACGCGATAGCAATAAGGGATTTTTTAATCTTTCAATGAAAATGTCCACTCAAATTTCTTGATCAAATTGTCAATAGCAGACCGCGATGGCCGACTATGTACCTACGTCAAAATGATCACATAATTTACGAATCGCCACTGTAATATTTTGACCATTTTTACTATTAGCAAACGTTTTGCTGAAGTATAACCAATGATTTTAACAAATGTAAATGCATTGCGTAACTAAATACCAAACATGGCTGACTTGACAACTAACAGACGAAAATGGTGCGTGATTTAAACATTGGCTGTGTCACCCCTTACAATGTATTTAATATAATCAAAAATGCATTTTCGGTAGAAATATATCTTTTAAGGTTTGACCAAATCACTAACAGATATGATATTATTACATATTTCGCTTGCTTTTTCGATGTGATCGGTAGGCATTTTGAGTAACTGCATTGTTATACTATTATTATAGCGAAAGAAACAACTGATTCTTATTAATATATTATTCTCTAATTTTGTTGATGTTAAATTCCAATCTTCATAATTCAGGTTTCTCTATATTTATGGTTTCATTATTACATGATGACGTACCTATGTTTCTAATAATGATACTGCAAATCAGCTCCTGCAGATTTAAGTCGCAGTGGCATGCAGCTAGATGTGACACAGCATGTCCTTGGATTTCACATATGCATCAAATGAATTTATATAAACTTATGTGTTTATATAGTTGGATGGTAGAATATGTTCATTGACTGAAACCAATACACAAGTAGGGGCGGTATTTATTTAAACAAAATAGAATGATACTTTATCCGTAACTATTATCGAATTTTCTGATAAATTTGGTACCACAGATATGTTGAAGCGTTTCTAGAAGTTCAAAGTTCAGTTTATTTTGATATTTGCTTTTAATTATTCTATTTAAATAATAGTGACTTATTCTGAAACAATGTAACATTTATTTTGATTTAGATCCATCTCTTTTTTTAAACTTCACGCTTGTCAGTATCCTTTTAGCACTATTTTTATGTACGTTGCTTTCATTTATATATACTGTAGGTCTCTTACTTTCACCAAGAACTTCAGTAGTTTTTAAGAAATGTAAATAACGACCTTTTTATTCTATTACATCATATCGTTGCATAAAACATTTTCTGTTTGTCTCACATATTTTATATTTAAATTTCATATGAAGTAAAAGTTTTATAATATTTGCAAGATATGCATTTAGAATTGGTCAAATTTTATCCACTGCGCATAACAAATAAGTTACCTTTATTTACTTCTTTCAACTACATCAAAATGTTCAAATTCGAAATAAAAAATATTTTATTTTAAGTGTAAAATATGCCTGCTGGCATTAAATTTACTTTTAAATTGAGATCATAGCATTCCTGGCCCCTATACAGCTATAAAATATACTTAACCTTACTATACCTGCAATTACTTAATAATAATAGTAACTAATTATGAAATTGCCATTACTATAAATTTCTTTCTGTATAATGAAGCATGGATTTTTAAATTTGGGTAGGTACCAAAATTCATAAAATATAAAGATCTGGGGTATTGAAACATGTGCATACAATTATTGAAGAACCTGAAAAAGAATGGTGTTTTGGCAACGTTAAGCCAAATACTAGATCGACAAGATCGAAGAGTAGACTGGATAGTGAGTATATTTCGAACTCTTGTATTGAATTCGAACGATGTTGAGAATCTGACAGAAATGGAGATTTTTAAAATGCCTTGACCTCGAATAACAGCATTCAATAACTACTTAACAGATTGCGTGCCATGTCATTCATATACCTACATATACCTACATATGTATATGTATAATTTCATGAAGCATTCAATCACTCGCATATGAATAACTGATATTCGGCAAAGACCACTCTGATCATACAGAAATGACGGTAGCATAAAATTACCAGATAGGTTTTAAGCTTTGGCTTACTAAGAATGTGTACATACCTTTGGTGTTGGCTGAAGTATGTATATAAAAATATATTATGAAATAAATATGTGAAAAGGTATTTTATTTTCTTTTCTAAACAAGACCAGAATTTATTAATACGTATAACATACAAAAATCTTAGTGATATAAATTGAAACATGCCATTGTGGACTTCCGTGCAGTAAGTATAACCCCTTTTAGCTTGGTTTCGTGCCTTATTGCTATATTTATCTCAATACGCTTGCAGATTAAAAATTTTTACCAAACCTATTCATAAAATCAGACCCTCAGCAGGTTTTTCACTTTGCCGGAATCTGCCTACTTCTTATTTCTAACAAATTGTCGGTGAGACCTAAAAAGTTATATATTACTCTGCATATGTATTTGCCTCTCTGACCATGAGCACAGCTAAGGTGAGCTGAACTTGGTGTATAATTACTTCAAGATTGCTTACATCTGAAAACCCCTTATCTTTTAGGCTTTTGTCACTTACCTTCACGATATATACAGTAAGGTCCTAAAATATAGAGTAAGATTTATTATATGAAAGATAATTTTATTTTGTAGTAATGCTTGCATAGTGATTTTATACAAAAGTCACGTTTTAGCATTGCTCTACAATATTTATCAAATTTGGTACGCTGTTAATTTTTTTAAATAACTACCAGTACTTTTTCTTTTATTTGACAGAAGATTCTATTGCCTCTTCAATAGTTCAGAATAATTAATATATTGCTCTAGAAAGTTTTTGCATAAAACAAGAAAAACCATTACCAGATAGTTAATTGACCATACTGTGATGCTAAGACTCAAACTGAAATTTACTTTAGAGGAAGACACTTTCGAAAAAAATGAATAACTGAATAAGTAAAAATAAATAAGATGTTTGTCCTGTTTATGACAGATACATTCACATGCAATGTATTACAACATATCTATTTTGTAATTATGCCATAGTGAATGGAATACTCTGCTGAACTGTACTAATAGTCTCTGTAAGTAACCCGTTTGATATAGGTATCTATCTGTAATACACCATTAAAGGTAAAATGGGTTTTAAGTTTCAAAGTTGAAATACAGCAAGAAATACATTTATACTGAGGACACACTAACGTAAAAGAAATTAAAATACAGGCAGTCCATGTTTCCATATTGAGCGAACTTGGTTTGATCAATTTAATAAAGATTGTTACAAATATCAGAGACCCAAAGATTATTAAAGATATTAAAGATATTTTCCAAAGACTGTTCATTGACAAAGTGTATGTTGATGAGCTAGTTCAGTGTTATCTTCAACAGGATTATATGCTAATATGCGCAGCTATGCACTTGCAATTTCAAAGTAATTTTATGATAATCACCTAATATGTTTTATGTTGCGGCCCTTCTGCTTCTCATATTTGACGCCTTACGATGACAAATTTATTGGGCAAATTGAAGGTTAGTATTTGCAGAAAGCAGCTATATAATCTATGTAAATGCAATTATAGAAGGTAATGGACATGAGACGTAAGATATCACAAGAAAAAGAATTACACACATCGTGTGCTTGACAATATGAAAGAAAAACATAATAAACACTTTATTTATATTAATAATGTTTCATTTACATTACATACATACTTCCAAAACAGTAAAATGTGCTGCAAACGTTTATTGCTTAATGAATATTTACATTTTAAATTAAATGACATAAAATTTTCTGATTAGATTGACATTAATCAAAAGTTGAGTGGTACGTGGTACGCCTATGAAATTTTCAAGTTGCCAATATTCCAAATTGAAAATGTTGCATGACGTTACGTACAATCATTTACGTTGTCTCTATACAACTCTATACTACTGTGTCATCTTGACATTGTCATAATTTTATTTTAACACCAATATGGCGTATTACGTTATTGCTGGAAAACCTGATTGTCCTAGTTTTGTACACGTTGCGTACGTTTGCAACTATTTAAAAAACAATCTGCCAAATTTTAAGTACCGGAAAATACAGATTCAAACTGGAGAATGGGAGTATTGGTTAGCTACAATCAATACTGAATATGACTGGCATCACACACAATCGCCTATTATTTGGAAAGAAGTTGCTAGGAGTGGTGGACGAGCGACTCTTATTGGAGGTATAAGTGATTTTTGGGAATATTGTTATGATTATTATGGCCTAGAGTCCATATTACCAAAACAGGATTTAATAAGTCTTGTCGAAGATAATATACAAATTTTTGACGCAGAGAAACTTGCTAAAGAAGAAGATGAAACATGTAGTTTGAGAATAGTTACTATTATGGGTGTTATAAACCCATATGTGCAGTGCCTTTTACCGCAGTTGTTGCAAATAAAAGGATTAGCTGGTAGAAATGGAATTTTACTAAGATTATTTGATCTTGATTTAGACGATGAAGAAAGGCGAGATTACCTATTGGAAATGATGGAAAATCTAACCGTTATAAATACACATGTGTACTTGGTTGCAACTTTTGAGCAGGCATTAGATAACTGCGATTTGTTTCTTTATCTTGGCGATAATACTGCAGAAACTGTGGAAGATAAAAATTGTTGGTATATTAAAAATACTTATGTTGGACATATGATAGCCGACAATATAAACACATATGCCAAAAAGACAATCAAAGTTGTGTTTGCAGGTTTGCAAACGCCAAACTGTTTTATTGCCACAATAGTATGTCAGAACTGTACACGAATTAAATTACCAAATGTAATTTCTATAACAGCAGATCTGGGGGATTGCCATCTAAACATTGTAGCTAAAGAATGTAATATACCGTTAAGTAAGTTAGGAGCACCTCCAGTTTGGGGAATTACGGAATACTTATTCGTCGACGTTGGTAGTATTATAAAGAAATGTGAAACTCGTAGACCATATTTGAGAGCTATACGAACTAGTGGCGGATCAACTTTACCATTAGGAAGAATCACTTCAGAACTGCGTTATATCAAGTATTTAACAGACGACATACCCAATCTAATGGGTAAAGTAGCAAACATTAGGAATACCGCGCAGGAGCGATTAGGACGACCTACTACCTATTCCAAAGTAAGTGCCATTATCAAGGCACTTCAAATTTGGTTTTCTAATAAATCTTCTGATGAAATAATCTCCTTGGGCGTTTTATCAAACGGCTGCTTCGGTTTCCCTACTGGTATAATAATATCGCAACCAGCAATATACAATGGAAAGACATGGTCACCTTTCCAAGATTTTCCTATACAAGAATATGCTAAAAAAGAGATTGAGAAACTAATAACACCGATTTTTGTGGTGCATGAAGATTTCGACATATGTAATGAAAATCCGAGATCAAGTATTAAAAGGTTTATTATTTAAAAACAGAAAAGCGTTAGGTAATATCATCTCAAGGAAATAGTTTAAGGTTATTTTCCTAGATGAAACTGTTTCGAGAAATAAAATGAATGAAAATGTATTTGAAATAAATCAGAAATATGTTTCACTAAAAGTAATTATCTGAAATCGGCAATTGCACAACATTACTAACTTTGCGATTTGCTGGCTCATTTATCATATTTTCCCTAACATTTTCACATATGCTGATAGATTTTTCACTTACTCCGTATAGAATATTTGAAGCTATTATGTTTTGAAGTCTATTGGTCTATATTTAATATCCACATAAAACAAAGAAATTGTTGCGCGGGTTATATGCGATGTGAGATTCTAACCACATGTTGAACAAACTCAAGGCGACCTCTTCCACTGCTAGAAATGTAATGGTATATACATTTTTATAATGTTCCTCAGGAGTCGGTTAGTGGAATCACTTGTTCATTTACTACGCGAAACCAAATAACGCACCGTACTATTTTCCAAGCTTTATAAATAATGGGTTATTAATATAAATTAATATACAGGGTGTGCCAATTATCTGAACTCGGTCTATTATATCTTAGCTATTAGTTTAATTAAAAAAAAATTAAGTAAAAGTTGTTCGGGATCAACTACTCTATATCGTTAAATTATTTTAGGGTATACAGGGTGTTTAGTTTTGGCTGACTGTTATAAAATTTTCTTTTTTTAAATAGAACACCCTATATATTATTACATTTTCAGATTCCTCGTTATAAATTAAGATAGTTTTGTCTGACAAACCTAGTACTAAAAATTAACCGTTTCCGAGATATTTCAATTTTAAGAGAAAAAAGATCATTTTCATAGTTGTCTTTGACAATTAATTCCGTCTATACTAATATTTGTTTTGCAACGATTCTTTGGCTTAATTATGACAATACCATAAGTTAAATAATCCATGCCAAATATCTTCACTATAGTATACAGGGTGTTTCAAAATTTAAAATTAATCACTGCATTTGTAATACGGTAAAACTCGTTTTCTTTTTTTAATGGAACACCCTCTATATTTTTATGCCATTTAATAGTGCTTCGAGTTTCCTTTCAATCGCTTATAATATTCCCTATAGCTAAAGTTAATACTTTTTGAGATATAGGTAATTTACTATAAAATACATAAGCTTTTATTGATAACGATTGACGTTGATGAAGTCAACAGTGCTGTGCCAACTCTAGTAACACGTAGATATAAAACGATGTGTACTTTAATAAAAACAGAAATAGAAAAATAAAAGCTTATTAACTACAAACAAAATTTTTAGCACAAATAAAAAAACGATGTAAATTTAATACAAACATCTGTTATAAACATAAGTATAAACAAGGGTTATAAAATGTCTGCGAAATGGCCACCTTCATTGTTTCTACTCAGCTTAACTGCTGACGAACTGACAATTTAACACGTAAAAGTGTTTCCTGATTTATTTATCGAAAAGCGGCGATAATTCTTTCTTTCATGTCAGCAACAGTAGTCGGTATTTGTTGATAGACAATATTTTTTATGTCCCCATAGAAAAAAGTCTAAAGGAGATCAGGAGATCTAGTTGGCCAAGTAATAGGTCCACCACTTCCAATCCATTTATTGCACCGTCGTATTGGAACCACACATTCCTCTAGTGAGAAGTGGTACATCTTCTAGCAAATTTCCAAGTTCGTTGAGCAAAAAAGGTCTGTATCTTTCACCTCGTAAAGGTCCGTCGAAGAAATGTGGACCAACGACAGTATTGCCAATGATATCACCCCACACGTTAAGTGACCTTCTACTTTGGCGATAAGTTTCATAAATTATGTATGGATTCATATATGCATAATAATGGGAGTTGTGTCTGTTTACATACCCATTATTGTGGAAATTAGCCTCATCTTTCCATAGCACATTATTCAAAAAATCCCGGTCTTCGTTCATTTTTTCCCTTACCGTTCTGCAAAATTGTATTCGCCTATTATGATCTAAAGGTAACAGCTCCTGATGCAGTTGCATTTTATACGGATGATATTTATTCTGTTTCAATATCCTTCTTAGAGAACCTACACTAATATCCAAATCTCTGCACATTGTTCGTAGGTTGATATTGGGGTGTTCTACTACTCTCTGTAAAATCCGTACTTCATTTTCATTCGTAGTAACAGTTTTTTTTGCGTAAATGTGGTTTGTACTAAACTGAGCCGAAGTTTACAAATCTGGTTGTCAATCGTTCAAAAGCTGCCTTTTTAGGATACCTGCGGTTTGGATATCTTTGCCATATCTATCAACTCTACTTTTGAATAATTCATATTTCAAATTGCAAAACTTATAAAAACGTATACGAATTAATAAATAAGCAACAAACAATGACAACAAGCAACAATAGAAACATTAAAAACGTAATTCAATACAATAATACTGCGGAAAAATTGTATGATTATTAATAAATATTTCTTCTGGTATTATACAATTTTTAATAGAAAACTATCTTCTTTTAATTGTACACATCTTTTATTTTTGTTTTTATTAAAGTAGAAATCGCTACCTATTACTAGAGTTGCCACAGCACTGTTGACTACATCTTACCGTTAATGTTTATGAATTTTATGGTAAATTACCTATATCTCAAAAAGTATTAACTTTAGCTATAGGTAATATTATAAGCGATTGAAAGAGAACTTGAAGCACTATTAAATGGTATAAAAATATACAGGGTGTTGCATTTGAAAAAAACGAGTTTAACCGTATTAAAAATACAGTGATTAATTTTCAATTTTGAAACACCCTGTATACTATAGTGAAGATATTTGGCATGGATTGTTTAACTTAAGGTAATGTCATAATTATGCCTAAGAATCGTTGCGAAACAAACATTAGTACAGGCGCAATTAATTTTCAAAGACAACTATGAAAATGATCTTTTTCCTCTTAAAATTGAAATATCTCGGAAACGGTTAATTTTTAGTACTAGGTTTGTCAGACAAAACTATCTTAATTTATAACGAGGAATCTGAAAATGTAATAATATATAGGGTGTTCTATTTAAAAAAAGAAAATTTTATAACGCTCAGCCAAAACTAAATACCCTATATACACTCAAATAATTTAACGATATAGAGTAGTTGATCCCGTACAACGTTTACTTAATTTTTGTTTGAATTAAACTAATAGGTAAGATATTTATATTATATTTTTAAACACAACTTACACACACTAAAGTACACCGCAAGAGTTGCAGTGATAGCCAGACAAGTAATACAGCTTACGGAGTCACTGCAACTAAGCACCCACCACACATTAAAAAAAAAATTATAGACCGAGTTCAGATAATTGGCACACCCTGTATTATATTCTCTGACCTTTATGTACTTATCTTTTAATTCCTGATCTATTTCCACTTCTAGGTCAATAAAACAACAAATAATTAAATACCAATTATTCCATAACATATAACAATATGTTTTCGTTAATTAACTTCTTCAGTGGAAGAAATTGACATTTAATATGTGTCAAATTACTAATAATATAAATATAAATTGCCATGCCTATCAACGAAATTATCTAAAAAACAAAGAATTCATTGATATATCAAATTTTAATTATATTCTTAAGCAATAATTAAGGATATATTGATTTAATACTAACTATAAAAATTGAAATGATTTGAATATTCGTATATCAATCTATTTTTTGTCAAGCTCTAACAATTCTGTTCAAGGACTAGGGAAAAACATGGCAAAAAAACCTAGTCAAGAGTTTAAAATAAATAAAATTCAGGCGTGAATTAAATTATTATAAATAACGCTTGAATTATTAATATCCGTTCTAAAATTTACGGCGTTTTCGTCTTTTTAAATGTATATCATTTCGTAAATTAATCTTTTTTATAATTATTTTCCTTTTTTAAAATTTTAGTGTTTTGAAAATCAAAATTATGTCGTGTATCTTTTTTAGAGTGCTTAGATAAAGCAGTTTCAGCGGTGACGTTATGTGTTACAGTGTATTGATGATTATAAATTCGTTTCTTTAAATATTGTTTGGTTTGTCAGATATAACATTTGTTACAATCTTTGCAATCTAATCTATAAACGACGTTACTTTGATTATCATGTTTAATGGGTGTTTTTAAATTTGTGAATAAGTGTCTATTGTTGGTAGGAATGAAAGTTACGTGAATCTCTGATTTTTTTAATTCGTGTTTTATTGTGTCGCTTAAATTGTTTATATTATATGGTATAGTGTGGTATGTGTTATTATTTGATTTTGTACCTGTGTTTATTCTTTTTGTGATTAATTTATTATAAAACTCTTTATGAGAACTATTTTTTCTAGTATTTTTTAACTTAAATATTGGGCTTGTCAAAATTGTCAAGTGCATATACTGTCATGAAAATTAAATCAAATTGTAACGAGTAAAACAGAACATGGTGTACTCTATTCAGAAGAGAGTGGAAATAGTTGTACTGTATTTTAAAAATAATGAAAATGCACAACACCCAAACAAACATCTAAATCGGAAGTACTTTGAAAATTCCTGAAACAGGGTCTATATAAAATAGAAAATGCTGCTTCGAGTTATTCAATCTGTTTCGTTTTCGGTGATAAGTGATACAATAAGGAACCATTACTTATTTTTTAAGATCCAAAAATAAGCAATGGTGCAAATTATTTTGCATTGTAGGTAGTTAATTAATCTTAAAGATAGTGCAAATTATTATTTAAGAAATGTGTACGGCACCTGATAGATATTTTCAGATTATATTTGTAGTTGTAGTTGTTGGTAGAAAAAAACTTACAACTGCACAAAAACTTTATGGCATTCCATGTTATGGTACTATTAATGTCTCCTTATGGTACAGTGTTGAAAATTTTAATAAAAATTCCTCCGATGGAATAACGTTAATGATACTCGAGTCACTATGTTTAGAATAATTTCGAAATAATAATGAGTGTTTTAAGGGCGAAAAGAACAAGGAATTCTTATGTCGAAGAAGATGATTCAATTCTAGCTTTATATCTCTTAGAATAAATCCTCAAATTTGATTAAGGCAAAAAGAGATCGAATTTCGAATTATCACCTATTCATTGTGGATAGGACATGTCGAGTATTTTATGACAGATGTCCAAATTTATTCCAAATAATATAGAAAAATATCAAAACAAAAACTTAAACAATAAAGTTAAATAAAACAAAAGGAATAAATTGAATATGGTATGTATTATATGGCGTCATCCCGATCATACCATATTAATGTATTCCTTTGCAATGCTTTTATGTTTAAGTTTTTGTATTGATATTTTTTTTACGTTATTGATTACGATTAGTATTGCAAAATATGTTAACGAGGCATATTTTTGTGACTCTTGAATCGCAAAAGATAGCCTAATATGTGATGAATGCTACAGAATTAGTAAGTGTATGCAAATGCAGGGCTTTCCATTAGAAAATTGATTTTACCTGACGTGAACTTCGTTGAAATAAACACTAATTTTAGACGGCTCTGTACGTATGTACATATATTTAGATATAATTCTAAAAGCGCAACTTTGATATTTCGTATTATAGCTAATAAGGCACTAAATACAAGATCTTCAGTGGTAATGCTTTCAGAAATATGGAATGTTTAAAATAACGTTGCAGTTGTATATTTGAAAACTCAAAAACAACTGGTTCTTGATATAGAATAGCTTAGTAAGTTTTTATGTAGAATTCCTTAGACGATTTAAAAAAACTCATTAAAAATATATTCAGCTTTTTAAATTAAGAAATGTGATGTATACTTATGGTATACCTGGTATACTAAAACTGAAACAAAACTGAATAATTTTCCAAATGAGACTAGACGCTATCTCTAATTGCAAGATTTCGAACTTGCTAGACGTCGGCAACATCGAAAAATCTAACAAACTAGTTAATAAATTATATAAGTTAGTAAATAATCGCGTATATGTGATGTAAGTACTTGTTTGTTATTATACGTAAACTTCAAATTTTAATTCCCTATGCGCTTTATTTTGATTGATATACATGAGTATTAATATAAACAGTCTAATGACATGCATCAACACAACATAGTTACTAACCTCCAAGCGTGCACATGCTAACTTGCGCATTCGCAACGCCTTACTGTTAAAAGTGTTAAATTTTTAATATATGGCAATTGTTCATAAGATGTATGTTAAGAAAACCTCCAAATCATAATAATAATACCTTATGTGTGTATAGCAATGAAATCAGAAGAAAATAAGTTATTTAGGGAGCCAATAAAAGAAATAAACGCGAATTTGAAACAGGCTAGAGAATTACGTAAGTGTTATCGCACAAAAACGACAACAATGCTCAAATTTACCATTATGATGAAGGAATAATGTTTACTTTCTAATAACATGAGTAAGTATGGCAATTGTTTATTCTCGAGGAATATGGGCGTCTGCCTGACATTCACAGTTCGTTCATGCGTGAGAAAATATGGTTTAAGTAAATATTGGGCCACACTCTATTCGTACTCTGTACACGACATGTATGTTTTCTGCTTCCAGTTTTTTCATTTACCGCTTAGATCATTGATTACGTCATGTTGCTTGCATGCTTCTTGTATTTTATTCGATGAATAGGATACATATAACTCTTAGGCAATGTTAAGAGGAACCTTATTGGGTTGAAATTGCTTATTCTTTACAAGTGCCGTAAGAGACAAGTATTGTAGTGAATTATAAATAATTGTAGGTTTGCATATGAAATGCAGACTGGTGAATAAAGAAAGTGTTCTTCAACGCAGAAGAAAATTTTTATAAAGTAGTAAAACCGGCGTCTTAATAATGATCACATTATTTTGCCAAAACCGGACTATTACTAAATGCTAATGTAGCGAGTGCAATATAAATGGTTGTACATGACGTCATGTGCGTTTCAGAAATGTCAAAATTCTAGAATTTGATACATGTCTGAGGTCACTAAATTTGACAGAACTTATTCATTGACATATCTTTCTACATATTAAAATGATGGATTTGTAATTTTTTGCATAAACGTAATATTATTTCAGCACATATAGTTTATAAACGATGACAAGTACATTATAAAGAGCTCAACTACATTTAATAGTAGCATTATGAAATTTTGACATATAACCTTTTTCTGTTTTACAGTGTTCTAATTTTAATTATGGAATTTTATCAATTTCGTATTTTTGCATTCTGTAAAATTTTGAAATTATTTTTAATTGGATACGAATTTAGGAGTTTCATTGACACTTTTGACGCATTGATTGACAGAAATAGTGAATCAGCGATTAGAAATTTTTATATTAAATTGTTTAGTTGGTTTGCACTCCATTCAGGCTTTAATAAAGAACGTTTTCATAATCAGATTATTAATATTTTTGATTATCCTTTAGTTGTCACGTGACAAATTTATTGCGTTTTAATTTTATGCTATTGTTTCGGATTATCACGCGTCTTTTCGAAAATTTCTTTTTGAAACAAAATTGCGATATTGTTGGTGATTCGCGTATTAGTCAGAGTAAGAATCAATTTAGTAAAACTTCAGTTATAGTTAAAAGATTCAAACCGCTCACGTGCAAGTTATTGAAAGATCTTGTTTGATATGCAAAAAGGAACAGTTAAAATGCCCTTCTTTCTTGGGCACATACTGGTTCATTGTTTGCCATCTTGCAAAATGCAAATCTTCTGTTAATTCTGTTTTAATAAAGATATTAGTTCTGTTGAAGAAATCATCTTTGTAAAACGATTCCGAGCGATATGGAAAATTGATTGACAAAGTAATTTTATTTACTTTGTAACAAATTAGGTTTATCTTATCAATCGACGTTAAACTGAATGGTATAAACTGTTCCGTTTCTGCATGAATAATTCTCATCTGGTGGGTATAATAATATTAGTGATACCTAAAATCATTTCTTTTCTGCTGTCATATTGTTAGCCGATTCAGTCATCATTATTTTAATAAGTATTATAGGTTTTCTCTAAGCCGATATTACAGAAATGAGGAAATAGTTCAAATCAGTTTTGAATTTAGAATTAAATCAAAATTTGATTAAGTTTTGGGAAACAGAAAGTATCAAACTTTCTTCCAAGTTATCTTCTCTGTCATCAAAAGAGAGATTTTGCGAAAATTATTTCTTGGATACAGTTAAAATTGATGATACTGGTCATTGTATGGTCTCCATTCCATTTAATAAAGATTTAGCTTCACTTGAAGAATCTAAAAGTATTGCAAAGCGTCGTTTTTTGAATTTAGAAAAACGTCTTCAAAAGGATTCTCGTTTGTTGAAGCAGTATTCTGAATTTATGTCCGAATATGAGAAGATGGGTCACATGACAAAGGTTTTAAGGGAGCCATCCTCCTCTGATACCTCTTTTCCAAAATCAAGTGTTATAAATACGTACGACGCGACGGTCCAATTGATACAGCTGATAATCCTCTTCAATATATTCCTCATCATGCTGTAATAAGAGAGTCGTCATTAACTACTAAGCTTCGTGTGGTTTTTGATGCTAGTTGTAAATCGTCCTCAGGTGTTTGTGTTAATGATACTCAGTTAGTCGGACTTCAAGTTCAGGATAATCTGTTTGACATTTTACTCAGACTTCGTTCACACGAGGTAGCTCTTTGTGGCGATATAGCCAAAATCTATCGTACGATTAATGTCAGGCTTTCGGAAACGAAGTTTCAGAATATTTTGTGGAGAACTAATCCTACTGAACCACTACATATGTACGTATCATTTGAATACCGTCACATACGGCACGGCTTCAGCCAGCTTGTTGTACAATATTCGGGAAAAGTATTGGCTTATCAATGGTAGACATTCGGCAGAGAAATTTATTGGAAGTTGTGTGACTTGTTTTAAGGCCAAACCAGTAGTACAACATCCATTTATGAGCGACTTGCCTAGTGCTGCTGGCCTGGACTATACTGGTCCTATTCTCATTAAGGATAGACGCACTAGGGGCGCTAAATTATATAAAGCTTATATTTGTGTTTTCGTGTGTTTGACTGCACGGGCTATTCACTTAGAATTGGTTACTTCTGCTACAACGGAAGCTTTTATTAGTACTTTAAAGCGGTTTATTGCACAGCAAGGGAAACCTCACTGCATTTTTCGTGATAATGCTACAACTTTTCGCAGTGCAAAAAATAAGTTAGATTCACTTTGTAATTTATTGCATAATTCCTCAAATATGTTTATACCATTTTTGATCAATCAATCTATTGATTGGAAATTTATTACTCCACGGTCACCTTATGAAGGTGGTATGTGGGAAAGTGGTGTGAAATGCGTAAAATATCATTTGAAAAGAATTTTAGGTAACGCAAACTTAGATTTTAAAGATTTTTATACGACATTAGTTATGATTGAGGCTGTATTGAATTCACGACCCCTCTCCTATCTCAGCTGTGTCCCCAAAGACCCTATTCCTTTAACTCCCGGTCATTTCCTCATTGGGCGTTCTTTAAGAGCTTTACCTAAAAGCGATGTATCGAATATCAGGCAGAACCGCCTTACAACTTATCAGAGAGCTCAGCAGTTAATGGAGCATTTTTGGCGTCGATGGAGTAAGGAAGTAGTAGCAGACTTGCAAAGGCAGAACAAGTGGTTTCAACATTTGCCTGATGTAGTTAAAGTCGATTCTGTAGTGTTAATTCAAGACGAAAATGCAACGCGTCTACAATGGACATTAGGCAGAATTACCGAGCCTCACCGCAGTAAAGATGAAGTCCTTAGATCTGCTGCTATTCAATTACCTAATGGAAATAGAGTGCGTCGATCTGTACATCGTTTATGCACATTACCAAGTGACGTTACTGATTAGTTTCTGCTTTTATAAGTACATGTATATTCATTTTATTATTATTATTATTTTTGTATTGTTGAAACTTTTGGTTGAATTTCTGGTTTCAAGGCGAGGTGCTTGTTAGCAACCACAATGTGCCCTTTTATTGGTTGCTATTCACATTTTAATTTTTGTTATAATAATAAGTTTTTTTACATATGTCAACATAGTTATACGTGACTAAAATCTAAAAATACGTCCAATTTTCATTCAAGTGAATGCAACGAAACGCCGGTGCGTTAATATATATTTATTGCTCTGAAAAGTTGAAATTGAAAATTGAAGCAGTCCACTGCAGCCGTTTGCCAGTTTATTCAGCACTCTGGAGATTCATAACAAATTTAGACAAAAATTGTGGTTTTTTTTTCTAATAATGTTGTGTACTATTAATACCATGGAGAAAATATAATGTCTAAACGCTAAATGACGAAGAAAGCTACGTTTAATTCAATTACTAATTACTTAAACATTACGCTGAACCTACACGCACACAATTTTTCGAGTTACCGATGAACCCTTATTAGAACGTTTCACTTCCGAATACCACTACGTTCTAAAAATAACTTCTACGATGACATTAAGATGACAGTAATCCCTTTATTGAAGTGACATATGTCTGTCTCTGTTTAAATTTAGAACGAACCTAACGAACGGATTAGCTCTAGTAGTCTGCCTCGATCAAGACAGATCAACTAAATGTGAATCTAGTAGTTGAGGCGTAACACATTAAGCCTATAAGACGAACACTTGAAAGTCGATAGAAATAATAGATTGTAAAGTAGGGAGCAGCATCGGAAGGTCGTACCTAATTAAAATGTATCATCACCTCTTGAATATTCACTTATGGATCCCTATATCTGTGGAATGAATTATACGGTTTTAATGTCTACAGTGCTAATGACCTTGTTAGGAAATATAAACTTATAAAAACCAGATTGAACAGACATATGTAGTTGCTACGCATACACATTGTATAGTGGATCGATAAACTCTATATTGTTGTTATGATACAGTTGAACGTTAGTATATAAGCATTCTCTTATGTAATGCATATTCTTGAGTCTTTGTTTTATACATTTATCCATGATTTAACAGAAGAACAACTTAAATAATAAATAATAATAAACTTTATTCATCCTTAGGATTAGGAATTTTTACATATACTCTTAACACAAACACTAGCAAACTTCTTAAATATACTAATGTTATTACCCGCCTGCTTAGCCTTATCTAGCATTTCGTTGTACAATTTCAATCCCTTATAAAACGGTAACCTAAAGTTATTGACATTTCTAGTTTTGTATATATGAATGTCACTATTATATGCAATAAATCTACTCATGTATTCAGGAAGTTTATTATTGACTATTTTATAAATTAAAACTAAACTGTTAAGATAAACTCTTTGTCTTATACTAAGCCACTGCAACATATCTAACATAAGTGTAACTCTTGTATATCTACTACATCCTAAAATTATTCTCATTGCCCTATTTTGTAATTTTTGTAATTTATACATCTTACCTTCACCAATTAGTAGTAAAATTGACGCAAGGGGGGACATTGATTGTCTTATATACTAATATTCTTGTCTATGTACTCAACTTAGTACTAATCCTACCTAAAAAACCAATTTTCTTAGCTACTTTCTTAACTATGAAATCTACATGACTCTTCAATGATAGACTATTATCTATTACTACCCTTAAGTATTTGATCTCTTTCACAAAATCGATAGGTACGGTATCACTAACACTAGTCCCAATTACCATAGCTTTAGTCTTTGAAATATTGAGCTTAAGTTTATTCATTTTCAGCCGCAAAAGGGTTGATATTACAATCCTGGGAAACCGTACCCAGGTCGTTAATATACAAAATAAACAATAGTGAACCCAAAATCATACCCTGCGGGATTCCTAGAGACATTTCTGTAAGTTCTGATGTTCCATCTTCGTATTTAGTTACTTGCGATTTTCCTGTTAAATAGTCTTCTAACCATTTAGGGGCTACCCATCGTATTCCGTAGTTGTGAAGTTTTCTTATTAATCGTTTTCGATCAATAGTTTCAAAGGCTCTTTTGAGATCAAGAAAAACTGATACTACTTTGTTATTATTTTCTATTTCTTCTTTCCAATTTGCAGGTACTAAATTCAATGATGTTTCACATGAATGGCCTTTCCTAAATCCGGACTGATAGTCTGCTAGAATTTTATTTCTTTCGATAAGTTCCTCCAGTTGTTCTTTAGCAACCTGTTCAATGATCTTTCCTATAGAGGGCATCATATTAATAGGTCGCAAATCATCACACTTCCTAGCATTATTTACCTTCGGTATAGGAATAACCGTAGATGTCTTCCAAATTCTCGGAACGACCCCCGTTCTAATGAACTCATTAATTATATGCAGCAATGTTTCACCGATAACAGGGAAAGCATCTCCAACAATAGTGGGATCAATACCATCAGTACTGGATTTCTTTTGCATAGAAGTAACTACACGTTTCAATGCAAATAATGTCAGTGCTTCAAATTTGTTAAGTAGGATTTGGTTTCCAGTATCTACCATATTAAAATCCAGATTATCTTGAGCAACGTCTCGCTGTTATGTATTTCAGTGATACTGTCAATGAAGTAATTATTAAATTGTTCTGCTATACATACGTTTAGCGACTCTCTTCCAGAAGGAAACTCAACACTTTCAGGCCTTCTACTATTGTTACTATTAATTAATTCTTTAGGGTTTGTCCACATTGCTTTAAAATTACTCTTGATACTTATATATGCAGTATTGTATTAATATATTAATTATTAAGAAAATTGCATTGAAGTCTTTCACATTATAAGGTTACACGGTTACACTGAAGACTGCAAGCATGAAGCTTTATATTCAAAACTTATACTCATAGCAGTTTTAACACTATTATGTATGAAGATAGTATTTATCCGTTTTATTAATTGTAAAGTAAATGTTATGCCATTGCCTTTGCGGAACACATATTTATTTTGCTTTTAGGAACATTGCGTATAAATAAGTTTTCATTTAAATGCAATAATACATCAGTAATTATACGAACAAACCAATAGACTACTAGCAACTATTATCGTTATGAAATTACATATCTTAACATAATAACTAAATTATATTTTGCTGTATATTTTAATAAAAACATTTTTTCACAGCTCTAGTAGAATTTTATTCCAACTTAGATTCTCCTCTAATTCGTATATTTATGTTTAAATCTAACATTTGATTGCTTATGCTTAGCATTAGCTAACAGCTAATATCACCACCGAAACTGCCCCAAATAGTGCCACTTATTTTCAGGAGGAAGCCGAGTTAATGCTGACCATCTAAAGTTACCTAGTTCCATTAATTTTAGATCTGACACCAACATACTTTCTCAAAAAATTATTGAATGTAACCTATCTAAGAACTACTAGTTGTAGTAGTGCAACACCTACTGGATTTCGAATCTTGTCGGTGGCGCTTGCGGTACGTGTCGCTAGATCGGCACCCAGATTGAGATACCTTTTGTTGTTGGGACACAATTAGTTAACCATACAATATTAGTTACGCCGAGATGTGTTTTCTAGGCTTTGTTACACTACCTCGGCGAATTTAGTATTGTGGCGTTAATTACTTCCCAATGGTGAATGGTACTCGGTTGGAGAATCGATCTTAGCGATACGCGCCACAACAGCGCGGCTGGGATTTGATCTCCGCAAGTCTATCATTACCAGAGAACGCCCGCTCTGCTATTGCGATCACTGAGCATTTTATTATCCATCACTTCGATACCGTTGCAGATAATTAAACAAAATTTAGATTTTTGAAAAAAATAAACTACATTCGTTTTTTAATAGTATAAATTTAACACACTGACTTGACATTTTTTATCCCCCTTAAGTGTTTATGTACTTATGTTTCAATTCCTGAAGAATTTCCACTTGTAGGTCAATGAAACAGCGAATCAATTAAATATCAATTTATTCCAGAATATATAAAATTGTTTTCGTTAATAAGACAAAAAAATGTCAATTTCGAACAAAAACATAATTTTATATGTTCTGGAATAAATTAATTAATTTGCTGTTTCATTAACCTACAAGTGGAAATACTTCAGGAATTGAAAGTTATAGTTTCATTAATAAATAACCTATCCCGATCTGTGATGAGAGCAATTAGAGCGATTAATGTACCAAATAATTCATGTGGTTCTTATAATCATAATCATTTCTTTGCTTCTTGAGTTTTTTTGCAAATAAATTTCACTTAATGTTGTTACTATCACAAATTCTTGTATATTTATCTTACATTAACTGCATTATAGATCTGGGTTAACGACAGTTATAAATAGTTTTATTCTTAGTTTTATCTTGCAACGTATAAATAAGAAAACGCCTACAGTTTAGCCTTGACAAGTTGTACTATTGGGAAGTAATAGTCGAATAAGATAGGTATGAATGTCTACCGCCAGTACAGCAGCTTTGGTCAAACGCATGTAAGAATTTATATACATTTGTTGGTTCGCTGATTTTTATCAATTTATTACCTGATCTCGTTTACGTTTTGATGTTTTGAGTAGCTTTAGTATTTACGAAACAAAACAAAAATATAGTTCTTTTTTGCGAAGAGCAATAGCGCATTGCTAAGCTAAGCTATTGGTTAGCCCAACGGATTCATCTTCATCTTTCAACAAAAGCTCATCGGAGAAAACAGCAGTGTTCTAGTATGTATTTCGGTGAGCTGTGTGAAAAGCTCCTTTTTGAAGCACCAGTATTTGTGGAGTCAAATGTTGTTTGGCTGAATTCCTAGAGTATATCTTATGCGTCGACTACATCAATGTGTGACATGTACAGTGGCCAGCTTTTAAATCGACACCACCGCAAGCTAACTTCGACCTTATCTACTAATAATTATCTACTATAAATCCTAACTGAAGGTCGCACAACGTAACCCCCTCTACATTGCTATTAAGGTTTAGTAAATTCCGTAACGGTATCGATTATGCTGCTGTCCACTGTACATGTTTAATTGGCTACGCACTGATAACATGAAGTATTAAAAGAAACAGGTGGAAGAAACGACGGTATAGTGTATGACAACACATATATAATGTATCAAAATTGTCGAGAACCACCAGAATGACGACTGCCAGACATTTCAATTTTTCAGCTGAACATTAGTATACTAATTTGCATTATCGCCGAATTTAAATAATTTTTGAGTAACTGTATGCATAATATTAACGTTAATATTATCACAAGAAGCGCTAAACTGTCAGAATGGAATGCGCAGGTAAACTAACAGTGTGATTTTATTAATAGATTGCGCTGGCACTTTCGCTGGAGAACAACATTCTATTTATTCGAAGTGATAAAAGAGAGAAGGAAGCGGAATATTTAACTAACAATAGAATCATTTGAATACATTTGCAATCCAATATTGTTAAATTTTAATGGTTGTGCTTCTAATTGTAAATTATATGCCGAGAAAAACAGTATTGTGAAATTTCCTACGTCATAATGTTCCTAAAATACATACACATATTTAAAATTCGATTCAGATGAACTAGGTAAATGTGATTTGGAAATTCATTCTGTATGCTTATTAACATAATATACATATCTTTTGAATAACTCAAAAGCTGTATATTACAATATTCTCATAAATATTATAGATATTTGTTCATAATTATCATGTACCTACTTGTTTTCTTTATGAGTGAATAAATTTGATCGAATTTGTATCTATAATAATTTTGCATCTATTATACTTAAGTGAACCTCAAAAAAGTGAAGCAAATGTGTATAGTAGTTTGTGTAAATAACTAAGTCCCATAAAATAATATTAATGCCTAATATTATTTTACGCCTAGTATATATGTATAGGTTATTCATAACGTCACAATATCTTTAACACAATGTGTATAAAGGAATGCTTTGTGGTTGTAGGACCACTGAAGTGATAACAAGTTTTTATAGTTTTTCACAAACTATATACTTTGGTTTCTGTATGTATATACGTATTTACTGTTCTTTAGTGATTTTTAAGTTCCGGGTTGGCCTCCATGTTTGCATACTTTTAGAGGTTAGTTGAAATCTAAGTATGGAAGTTTAAAGAATAGCTAAAAACATTTGTGTGCCACATATGCAGAAACGCATTAGCTAATGCTCACTCACTAAGCGTTTTGTTTTACAATATTGTTGTGTGCTGTTCTAGTATCGGCTATGTAAGTTAATTGTTATTACTTTGAATGGAGGAATATAACAGCGATTTGCAGTTTATATACATCGATTGACCTTAACAAGAGGATGATAACGGGTGGAAGCAATTTATTTACCATGAGCTGTATCGATTACAGCCTACACTTCGACCAAATCGTATGTTGTAATATCTTCCATGTATTGTCAATAGGAAATAATTTTTGCCTTCCCTGCTTGTAATACTTTTCAAGCGAAACAAAAATTGAAAGTTTGGCACATTGGGACGTTTAAGTCATCCGGGTGTCGTCGCGTAAATAAGATGACACTTAAGTAAAAACTTATCTACGCGACGGCACCCGAAAGACTTCAGCGCAGTAAACGACAGTCGTGGAAACCCACGCTCAACTATTCATAAGACAATATTTTATTACGTGGGTTCAAATTTAGAAAATGAGCGGCGTAGTAGCGAGTTTTCTAATGATAAAGTAATAATAAATAATAAAAATCTCACTTAAAGGTTTACTTTAACTTTTATACACAGAAATTGGTCACATTGACATTTGACAACTTGATTTTCAAATACAGCTATCCGCTAATTATAGTATTTGAATATATACAGCGTGTCCACGAACAACCGCTAAGGAGTGAAAGGGGTGATTGTACAGAGTGTCCCGTTTCAACGTGGATCTTAGATATCTGCCATATTTGTGAAAATAGAAAAAAAAGAACTTATAACTTTTTTCTCTATTTTCGCAAATGTGACAGATATCTAAGATCCACGTTGAAACGGGACACCCTGTACATACAAAAGTACGAAAAAGAGTTTCTATCAATTTAGGTTGGGAAATGCTTCTTAAGAGAGCTATCACACTTGAGAGAATATATAGGGAGACCGGGGAAGCTTTGGACACCTGTATACAATGGACACTTCATATACCCTAGTTTTTTAACTTTCGAATTCGCACTAACTGTTCCTAATTTGCAATTTTGGCAAATGGACACGGTACCATATGTCAACAGAGATTGATTGTGACGTGATTCTGTTTTAATTTGTGTTTCGCTATAGAACATTTACGAAACTATATTTTTTAAAACATAAGATTTGTTAAGTATGATTTTAACACATTATGATAACTGTTCTAAAGTACACTAAATAAGAGTTTACTTAAAGATAATGTGTATCTTTTAGAAGCGGACGTAAATCTTGTCATGGCGGCAGACGGGGTTACAATGGAGTAATGTCCATTGTATCCCCTGGCGCCATGAATTTGGACATTAAAATTCATTTTAAATTATCTTATTTTATATGTATGTCAGTTTATTCTTCGTAATTTTATGACATTCAAATAATTTGATTTTTGTTTAGATGCCGAGAATATATAAAAAGAAAACCAACAGAGTCTTTCGCATTGATATTCAATTGGAGGATGTTTGAAAATTTTGTATTTCTGAAGCTGAATTGCACGGGGTTAAAAATCTCATATTTGGCAATTTATTGTCAAAAGGGCAAAGCATAAAATTTACAAAATTTATCACCTTATTTATAAAAATCGTTCTTTGGAGAAGAAATGGAAAGAACATTAACAGACTATTTACGATAAAATGTCGAAATGTTTTAAAAAAAAACTTATATATTAGCATTTATCAATATACGTTAAAATTCTCGATTGAATACCAGAATCGTGGAGAATTAAAAACCAGGAGAAGATTGGTTTTCTGGATTTATAAAAGAAATTTTCATTGCATTCAACATAAAACTCGAATGACAAAATTCAAAGAACATGTCTGTTTTTTTGTTTAGAAAATTGTTTATCAAAAAGATTCCATGTTTTCAAATTGCACAAAATTTCAAATTTGACAAAACGGGTTGACGATTTTTAGAGCTTCCGTAGAAAAAGTTGTAGCAAAAGCAGGTTCTTGGTTTAAAAATTAATTAAGATTTATTATATATTATATATAGGTTTGAAGAAGAGTTAAATAAGAGAACGTGGTGAGCTGGAAACTACTGTTTTTCATATGTAAATGGAAATGCCTTTATATTCTGCATTAGTTTCCAAACTTTGATGAGCATCGTATGATGGGTAGTAGCACAGGATTTTGGGACTAGTTCACAAGTCCGGCTGGATACACAGATAATTTTATTTTAAAAATTCTTAGGGAATTGTGTTTACAATCATGGATAAGATGAGTCTCATCTTGTTGGAAGCGATTAATTTTCCAAAAGAAGTTGGGAATAAGAATTTTCTAGCCTCCCCACACGTCTAATAAGTTAGCAACCTCTCGATAACTGTGTTTTGTTTAAAAAATATTATAATAGTTTGAACGGCATTTATGTTGCACATCCAAACGAAACGTTAACGATTTACTCACTCCCTGAGTTGTGTTCCCAGTGCATGATCGGGCAACAGTCAGGTTGGAAATGTAAAATCATAGTAAATGGGTTTCCCAGAACATTTTTCAAGATTATGTTCTATCCGGACCGTCCTACCTCCGGAGTCCGAAACATTTCCTGAAGTCTCTACATCAGTATAATTTCCCAGTGCCACGGGAACAATCGACTACTGATTTAACAAGCTCCAATACTGCTACGAACTACAAAGTCAGGATTAATTTTCCTTTGAAGAAATATGTCACTGAAAGCTGGATGTGAGAGGAAGACAAAATGTCAGATTGCCACGATGGAATTGTTTGGAAAAGGCCTTAAAGAAAGACAAACTGAAGGAGATTCTAAGAAAATGGCGGCAAAGAAAAAGTTGTGAATCTTTTCTATAGACAAAATGATCTTTAGATGATTTCAGGATTCTTCGGAAGGAGGTGGAGGAGGAAGAAGCAAACATTTTTTTTACCAGTGTACATGATGTTGTTAAAACGGGGATTCTATTCTTAATAATATAAACGAAATTCCTGGTAAAATAGTGTAAATGATTAAATATTAATTACCTACATATATAAGTTTAAAGTTTTATAAACTTATTTCAAAGGGTTTAGTTTTTTCGGTTAGAGTTAATTGAAATATTACAATTATTTATCTTTCATTAAGAAAATTATACATTCCAGTTTTAAAGAATTTTATTTTAATATGAACTTAAGCGAATATAGTTTATAGTAAAAGTTGTGTCCGACGTTTTTAATTAAATAAATTCGATTTAAAAAAGAAAAAATGTTTCTGCCATTTTATGCCTGGGGATAGTTTGGACAACATGAGCTGTATCATTTTTCTTCTCTCCAAAGAAAGCTATTATTTGAATAAAACTGTAACGAAATATCGTCTATAAAGAATTATTCCATAAAAAAAATATTTCAAGGGTAGAATCCAAAGTATACAGCCCCTCCAAGCTCTCCTACCCTGTAAGCGATAGTCACTGGCATATACACATAGAAAGTATAAATTATCGTTCGTAAGTCATGTACCAAATTTGAATTGTAATTTAAATATACTTCAACACTAATTGACCAAAAGCCAGTTTTGTGACGTTATCGTTTAAGTGCGTTAGCTACCTTAAGAAGCATTTCCGAAGCCAAAGTGATAAAAACTTCTTTCACACTTTCCTAGGTATAACCAGCCCTTTAATTATATAAGAATTGTTCTTGGAGTTGGGTGCTTAATAAGTATCCTTCAGATTCATACAAGTAGTTTCAGTGCTATTCAGTTGTAACCGTGACTGTATTTTCTAACACAAAATTAAAATTCGCTTGCTCCAAGAGTTTAATTATATTTAGATACTGTGTTAACATTTACCTCGACATTTACTTATTGAAATGTACTAATTTACAATTTTCGATACTTATGGAATGTTTAATCGAAAAAACCAAAAATGTAACAGTTACTGTAAACTTATTTATTTAGATTTTCGGTCAGCAACTTCGACACGCACCTTCGGGCCAACGTCATAGATTTAAAAAAACATTAATTTAGAATATGGAAATAGTTTACAAATCAAATTAAACAAACACCTAAATTAAAAGTGAAACAACGATATGTCAAGATGTTTCAATCCAATTTCTGTAATTATAAATTTTGCCACATCATACAACAATTTCTATATATTTATCGCAGAATATTTAGCCTTTCTACCTTTCTCATAATACCAAAACCGAAGCTGAATTGAAGAAAAGAACAAAGAAGCCACAAAATAAACAATACTTCAAAATAAATACAATCTCGTTTTTCAGAAAATAATAAAAATAACCCCGATTCTTGCCTTGTGTCCTTGTGGTGTGCTAACGACCTTGATGACTTTTTGCAATTCTTCCGTTGATGCGAGGAAAGATCTATAAACTTATCACACCATTACTCTATTGCATTCACAAAGGTAGAATGAGAAAAAGTAAAAAAGGAAAATCAAGCATAGAAAAATAACATCTTGACCGTATCTATGTAATTATTTTATTGTGAGTAAACTGCTCTGTACATCTCTGCAATGGTATGTCATCCTATACCTTCAGTTCCAAGTCACGAAGATTTAAGTTAGATTCGAAAAAAAAATGAAAACAAAGAAAGGGAACGAATTGAGAACGCAATAAAGCAGAACGCTTTTCGCGCAATCCGATCCGTAGTAGTGACATTTCTCTTCCTAAATTCTTACGAATAGACAATTTTAACTTCTTATTCTTCGATTATATTGTCAAACGTTCACTGGTTCGATTTCTGTTGAAATTGACAGTTCGTTTAAATTGCCTGGAGGGATGGTTGGAACTCGCGAACAAACGAAGAAAGAGTTCACTGACCCTAAAACCGATGGGATCTAGGAGAAGATCTCGTGGTTTTGTGAATAGTACACACTATCTTACCGGCGTGTATGTATACAGACTGTAACTAAAAAAACTATCCATGTAGTTCTTGTTATTGAAATATTTAATTGAATAGTTGAATGAATTGATGAACTATGATTGTGATAAATTAATGAACAAATATTGCTGATACGTATGCTAATAGACTACTACGAAATAAAGAGACTAAAACAATGATGACAATCAATACATATACATACGTATTCTGAATAATAATGAAACACTAAATACAGGCACAATCCAAATATAAAGTTATAAACAGACATTATTCATTTGTTTATATCTTTATACATAAATAATAATATTTATAAATATGCACTGCTTTAATTTCTATTTTGCTGTGCTATTCAGCTTCACTTTTTTTCAATTTTTCTTGCAATATACTGTTACAGTTTACAGTTATCTTCCAAAAAGGAACAAAATATTAGTTAACTCTTGTTACAGTCGAACAAACAACAAATGCAGATTTTAGATGAAATTTAACAGAAAATTATTAAATTTTATGATACAGTTTTATATAGGACAATGTGAGTATTATAAAACACCAACATTTACTTACATAGGTATGTATTTAAATTTATATTTAATGTAACTTTAGTATAACATAAACATAAATCTTATCAAATGCGTCCTATTTGAAGGAGTATCGCTAATTAAAAAACATCGGAAGTTGGGAATGAGACTGATCAAAGTCGTTTCGTTCATCTCGTGAAATACATTATACATTCTCCACCGCTATATGTCAAACACAATTTTTATTCTTTTCTGTCGTTGAGGATGTTTTTTAAATAATTACTAACACTGGGTATACGTTTTGCCCGTTTCCCTCGAAACGGGCGATTCAATTCTTACATCTACGAGCGAGCGTTTTTATATTCGCGGAATAGGGGATAAGGGGTGGAAATAAAAAAACCAAATTATTTTTCTTTTTCAATATATTCACCTGCAAGACGGATACATTTTTCACATCTTTCAATTAATTTATTTATACCCTCATAAAAAAATGATTTCTCTTTATCTGCAAAATACGCCGAAACTGCCTCCTTGACTTCATCATCGGCAGTAAATTTTTTACCCCGCAGCTCTTTTTTCATTTTCGGAAACAGGTAATAATCACTCGGGGCCAGGTCTGGGCTGTAGGGTGGGTGATTCACAATTTCGAAGCCCACCTTATGCAGGGCAGCTAACGCAAAGCGGCTCTTGTGGACGGGCGCGTTGTCGTGCAAAAGCAGCACACCTTTCGTCCATTTTCCCCGTCTTTTCTCTTTAATGGTTTCTTTTAGTCGCTCTAATATTGAAGCGTAATATCCTCCGGTTATAGTCGAGCATCTTCGAGTACAATTTTTTCAACTTTTTGGATAAGTGCTGGCGTGGTCACCTCAATGCTCCCGCCCGGCCTCGGGTCATCTTCAAGGGGTTCCCTTCCTTGTTTAAATAAACTATGCCACTACACCATGGTTTTTCCTGGACAAGAGTCGCCGTAAACCAATGACATCTCATTCATTATGGTCGCGACTGATTTTCCTTGCCTTGTAAGGAACTTTATAACGGCACGATATTCGATTTTTTCCATATTTCACTTTTCACTCCTGATTATGTTGTTGGTTGGCAGTTAATATTCGGGGAGAGAAAAGAGCAGAAAAAGAGGGCGACTGCGAAAAACATCAATTCGTACAAACACATTTTTAAATTATAACAGCAGTTAAAATTAATACGTTTATAACTTTAACAGCTATGAAAGAAGAGCTTTAAATATTCATTCTGCAACAATCAGATGAAGATTAGTAGGTGCTAAATTATCGTCAAGAAGACCAAGAAAAGTGCCTTTGCTTTTACGGCGTAATGTGCAACGACGGTTACAATTTGCACAAGAACACGCCATTTGGAATATTAAGAAATGTTACAATATTTTATAGAGCGACGAAATAAAAATCAACCTCTTTGGCTCAGATCGCTGGGTTTGCTGATACAGGCCCGTTATGTTGGATCAAGGACCTGAGACGCAAGTCGAATATGTGAATATCTTACAAACGGCAATATTAACACAAGCCCTTCCTTTGGACGTGTAAGCAAGTAACGACCTCAAGCACACTTCCAGAGCAGCGATGGCTTTGTTTGAGAATAAAGTACCATTTATACTTTGGCTTGCACAATCGTTTGATGTCAATCAAATTCCATGGGAATTGCGGAAACATATCTTAAGTCAGTTTACAGCCGCAGGCGTACTAAATACTCATGGTGAGGCGATGCCTCTATAATTGGAACAAGCTGTTGGGAAATGCTAAGGCATCAATTATTATTACTAAAATATAATCGCTTAAGTAACTTAGTTTTTATTTACTCGTCTATAATAGCATGAAAATATTGCGCTAATGATTTAATGTTTATACTTACCCCTAACAAACATTACTTATCCTAACCAAAAATTGCCTACTTAAAATTTTTCCACTATTGTACTAGTGAGCTACTGGGGCTAGAGACTAGTACCGACAACTATTAGGAACAGAATGTAAGTACTCCGTATTCTAAAAAACTTATTTTATTAGGGTAATTAAAGTTAAATGAATAGTTTACAGCTATATTAGGGTATTTTCTTATTAACAGGAAATATATCAATAACGGGATTAGTATAGACAGTGATGATAGAATTTAACACTCGAGGAATATACCACCTATGCGTAAACTTGATTAATTAGTTATTCTAGGAATCTCTGACTTGAGCTATCTTAGTAACCATCTTTAGAAATTAAAAGTTTTATTACTATGGGGAGATATACATGCTTTATAGATAGTAAACGACTACTGAATATTATAAGCAAGTAAGAACATACTCAAATTATATTATACGTTCTGTATCTTTCATCAATAGTTATGGCCAAGTATACATATCTATATGTATGTATGTAGATACAGTACTGTGCAATAAATTCAGGGACAAACATATTTAAGTTGTGTAAATAGGGTCTCATATTCATGGAATGTCAATTGACTTAGACAATCTGAATACGCTGTACGTTACGGCAGATTCGTTTACACATATAAAAACTTGGGATTTATGCTTATAAGAGTTGTCCCATTTTTTTGCACACATCTGTATACGGTGGTTATAAGAAAGCAGTTTTTTATTTCTGTTTGTGTATTGGTTTGTGAATATTAGGATAGTAACTTTATCTAATAGCACAAGTGATACAAATTAACATCTTTATATATGTATATAAAATTGTGAAAGGTTTGAAAACAACAACGTAAAAGACCACTACAGATATTTTCTAATTAGCTTTGGTATTAGGCAGTATTTGTCTCTACTAATTTGTCTCTACAAATAGTAATATAGTTTTCAGAAACAATTCGTCCGACACCAGTAGTCCAGCGCTCAAGTATACAGATGATTGATTGAGACCGGCCATTAGAATAATTGGGCTTCTAAATGATAATAAATTTTTGCAAAGTTGCAGATGCATATAGGGTAATTAAATCTGTCCATTAAAAATATTTTCAAGTTGGCTGCACTTCCGGAAATGTACAGTAAAACTATTGGCTTTTTTTTTTTCCTTAAAAGAGGGGTTTTATTGATTGGTTACCCCACACGTCGCGTTGTTGCAAAATTTTACAACAGAATTGTTATGTCTCATTTATTGTAATACCCAATAATTGTTGGGTGCTTTACAATCCGGATGATACATTGGTTGAAACTGATTTTTCTTTTGATGAGTTGGAACTACAGAACTAGACATTTTTGGCCAAATGTCAAATTTCTATGCCGTATATTTTATAAAATGAATTTGTCAAAGGAAAATGCGCTTATATATGTACTCAACGTGCTTTCACAGCGCATACTACTTCGGGGTATGCATTTGAAGATTGTATTATGTATTGTATTATGTATTACGCTCCATTTTATAGTTAACGAAATAAATCAATTGAAAATGGTCACATAATTGTTTCAGGAAACTTTAAGAAACACGTTAGAATTTATTTTTATTGCAAAATATGTATGTACAGGGTGGGGCATTAGTGCGAGGAAGTCCAATTACTTCTGTATTATAAGAGAAATGAGAAAATGTTATCAAGATAAAAGTTGAAGCGCATGGGGAGCTATAATCTAAAAATATTTTTTACTATACAGGATATCAAATAACGATAGGGTAAACTAAACTTACTTTATTTTAAATGGACACCCTATATATTTTTACTGTTTACGATTCTTCTAGGTCTTATCTTTATTATAATATAGGATTTTGCTATGTTATTCAATATACTTTAGAAGATATGGGAAGTTTTTGATGAATTTAACAACATAGTTGGCGCCTCCTACCGTACTACGGCTTCCACATAAAATAATTCATCTGCGCTAGAAACATTTCTAATGTGATCTCCTTTCATCAAAAACTATTTTTTATCGTCGTATTCAATATTTATATACAGGGCGAGTCATAACTCTGAATGTTTATTTTCTCACCTATTTCAAATGGAACATCCTGTATTCTATTATTGGAGTAAACTCCTCTCTTCACGAACTTTATTATTTATTAAACATTCCCTATAGCTAACTGTTTTAGTTTTTGAGTTATTTGCGTTTCTGAGAAATGAGCGAAATGAGAATATGTTATTAAGATAACAGTTGAAGAGCATGGGGGATGCTCTTCAACTGTTATCCTAATAACATTTTCTCGTTTCTCTTATAATACAGGAGTAATTGGACTTCCTCGCACTAATGCCCCACCCTGTATGTATGTAATTGTTGGTGGTATTTGTTCGCATTTTTACTATTATTTTATTTATACAAAATTTAGATGTGTGACAACGATGAAAGAAAACAAAATCGCAAAAGTACGTTATCAATGGAAATGAAATTGTAGACTTGTATGAAACCCTATCTATAAAAGAAGTAATTTTTAAAAGTAATAGAGAATTCTATGTACAAAAAGTACGCATATGTAATCTTGACAACATGATATATAAAAAGCTATGAGCAGATCAAATCTCATCATTGAATAACGAGCCTACAAATCCGGATAAAAAATTAAATACGAGGGTCATTTTTAAAGTAGGAACCGTTTTTAAGTGGAGTAACAGCAACTTTATTTATGAACATACATTGTATCAAAAACTAAGGTATGAACATATTTTTACTTTTCTACATAGTCACCAAGAATATCTAAGCATTTGTTAAGTCGTAGCACTAGCTTTTGGATCCCCTCACCATAGAACTCTGCCGCTTGAGCATTTAACCAGTTAGTAACAGTTTCTTTCAACACGTCATGATTTTCAATTCGCTTTCCACCAAGATATTCTTTGAGTTTAGGAAAAACATGAAAGTCTGATGGTGCCAGGTCAGGGCTGTAGGAGGGATGGTCCAGTAATTCCCATCGAAATTTGTCCAGTTGTGTCTTTGTCATTGCTGCAGTGTGAGGCCGAGCATTATAGTGAAGCAGCACGATGCCTAAATTTATCGGAAACAATGAACAACCGATCTTGAAACTTGTGGAAATTTCCCATGAAGCTCGTCAATCGTAAAAAGCGCCGGTTTTGGCGAATTTCCTCATCAAGTCTTCATCAATGACAGTTGGTCGCCCAGATCGTTCTTCAACATGAACATTTGTTCTTTCTTCCTTGAAAAGCCTACACCATTTACGCACATTACTGTCATTCATTACATCTCCACCATAAACTTCAACAAGCTGGCCGTGAATTTCAGTGGGATGAACTTGTTTTGCGTTTACAAACCGAATAACCGAGCGTACTTCACAATCGGTTGGTTTATTAATTGATATGGCGACAAACAAAGCAGTATTACAATAGAACCAATAGTGGCAGAGACATGAACTCAAGTGACTGCGTCTCCGCTAGCTCAATTGTTTTCATATGCCTTCGGAGCCGACAGTGACCTGATAGGATTCCTGTCAGTAAGCAATGTTTGTCTTTGCTCATGATGATGAGTTCATTCAATTTTTTTAATTTCTCTGGTATTGTGCTGTGACTGATCCCGCAAAAGGGTTCAGGTCTGCTGGGTTTGTCTGCTTTCTCATTTCCATTCCGGTGTGTTCCGGCACCCACATAAGTTTTGTTTTTTTGTTTTTCTTGCCTCGCTCGCTTAGCTTAGACAGGCAATACCAAGTCATTTGTGAGCTGATTGTGTAGGAACTCAGCGTATTAATAGCTCCTTGACTGTCGGTAAGAATAATTATCTCCTGTTTCCAGTACTTTCTTTCAAGGTTACACCGAACGCATATTTCTATAGCGTGTATTTCCGCCTGAAGGATGCTAGGGAATTTCCCTAAGCTTTCGGAGTACTTGGTTCTGGAGCCATATACTCTGGTATCTCTACTGCTACTACTACTGAATATACATATGTGTATATAGGTTTTCGCATCACTTTTAAACAAAAAAAGTAGTGTTACTTCAGTTAACCTTACTAAACAATGTAGTTTGTTAGTAAATAGTTTACTAATATCAATAGCTTAACAAAAATTTCGCAATCATTCTTTCTCTTTCTTAGAACACTAAAGCATTTAAAAGATTGACTACGAGTTGTTTTTATCAATACCTATTACTCACGTACATCGTACATTTTTGTAAAATATTTAATGCGATCATGAGTTTACACATTCCACAACAGCTCATAACTGTTTACTTTGACGTAACCTATACGTATAGTGTATTGTAAAGAGAGTTATGCGTTTTTAGATCGTCATGGATCAACACTAACTGTATGAAAAGTGTACAGCTTCGTTTCAAGACTATCCTAATCAAACAAAATCTCCGAAAATAGGCATACGATACACGAACTCATTAAATGCAGAAAAATATCTAATCTTGTCTTTAGTGGGACGATTTCTTCTCGTGATACGTTTTACAAGGAGTTAAAAGGCAACCATTTCATCCTGTTACTTGTGAGTACGTTAGTTTAGCTTTATATATTTGTTACTTCTCCTGTCACATTTAATAACTTATCGCATTGTTATCGTTATCTGTTGTTCTTTCTCATTATTAGATTGTAGATTAAAATTACAAAGATATTTTAATTGCATATGCGCAAAGGGAGTACATTTTATACGGTTAACTGTATTAGGGTAAATATAATGTTAGGTGTTTTCTATGTTCTTATCTTCAAAATTCTTTTGTATGATTACCTTGGTATGCTAATACACTATTCCCTTGGAATAATATGAATCTAAGAATTGTCATTTTTATCTCTACCGTCTAAATTGTAGAGGAGTGGATATATAAAACAAGAGAATCTTGTACTCGAGAAGTAAATAATAATGTCATTACTAAATGCATGAATGCTGAATATATTTCCTTGTTAGGAAAGTCTGCAAAAAAATCAATAGTTTATCTCTAATTTATTGATAAAAAGCAGTTTGGAGATGGATCCTCAATGTAGTAATGAATTTTTAAAGTATTCAGCGGAGTAATATCATTTTTTTGAATATATGAATTTTTATTAAATATCATATAATTTATTAACATTAACACAGATTCTGATGGAAGCAAATTAAAGCCGGTAAATTATGCTTTGGAATACACCATAAAATCATATTCAAAAACTGAAAAAATCTAGTTTACGTCAGGAAAAAATGGTAAGAAATAATCACTACCAGATATCATAATTAAAAGTACGAGTATGTCAAACTTTATCGCCACATTGTATCACTTACGCAACTGCTTTTGCACATTTTAGCATTCAGTTTACTGCCGTGATCATAATATTCTAACTGCGAACAGTTTGTTCTACCTTGGCATTCATTGCTATAATCAATATAGCTTCAGTGCAATGCAAATGGCTGCGATCCTTAGATTGAGAGCCAATGAAGTGTGGTATCCCAATATTGGAATTGCAGGACACACTGATAATACGGGTATTGTACTGGAAGGGCCTTTGCTGCAAATGACAACTGGCACTTGAAATTATTTTCACTGAAAAGGTGAAAATCTCAAACCAGCCACGGGGTGACTTCGTTGCTTCTGATGACTGGTTTACGGACAGATCCAAATCCAGTAAGCGCACAGCAGGCAGTATTTATGGACAGAACCCAAGACAGAGGATATCTTTAAGCTTGGAAGAGCATGTAACGGTCTTCCAATCAGAAGTATTCGCAATTGCAGCATGCGCAGAACCGATTGCCAAGGGAGGCTACACGAAGAGAAAAATATACATAATGACTGATAGTCAGGCCGCTATTAAGGCAGTTATGAATCCTCTTACCAGGTCAAAACTGGCTGAAGATTGTAAATAGTACCTCAATACATTGGCACAAGACAACAAGGTGTCTTTGATTTGGGTGCCCGAACATGAGGATATTAGAGGCAATACAATAGCCGAAGAACTAGCCGAGGAGGGTTCTAAGAAACACTTCACAGGGCCAGAGCCCGTATGTGGAATCACTAGGGATTCTACTAGAAGGAAATGGAGGTCGACTGAAGGTTAACTCCACACTAAAGCGCTAATAGGGGACGTGGCCGCTAAATTCTCTGAAAACCTAATTAGACGCAATAAAAACAAGTTAAGACCATTATTTGGTTGATAACTGGACACTATCGCTTAAGGAAGCATCTATACAATACGGGTTGGGTGAGCGAATCCTGGTGCAGAAGATGCGAGTTACAGGAGGAAACAAGTTTACATGTAATCTGCACATATAAGGAATTGAAGATTCTCAGACAGAAACATTTCGGACAGGATCTACTGGAGCCTTCGAGAGTACTCAAGTTTTCAATGGGCAAGCTATTGGACTTTATAGAAGACAGTAAACTTCTCAACTAGAAATTAAAGTTTCAATAAAGGTGGTACAAAGAGCACCCAGCTCAAGTGCCTGGACAACAAGTGTCCAAACCTATTTGAATAGATAGATAGATACCTGAATCGCCTACAAAAATATTTGGGTTCAATACGATTTCACAACAAATAATGATGCAAAGATGTTTCAGTTTTTGAAGAAATAAGCCTACTACAATTGAAAAACTATTACAAAATAGAGAGCAATTATACATAACCTAATTATAATAAAACTTGTTGGACTTTTTTTTGCACAGTCAACATTTCGAATAATTTTTTTTAATTGTCTTTCTTTGATTTTGTAGTTTTTGTTTTTTTTTTTATTGAAGTAAATTTCAAGTGAAATTAAATATTATATTAAATTTCAAGTGAAATTTACTTTTACTATGATACTGCGATTTTTACCCAAAGTGTTGAACTTATGTATGGGGAATGCTATAGCAAGTTGTAGAATATTTAATTCTGCATTTTACTCATCAGTATTATACAGGGTGTTCCATTTGAATTAAGGGAGATTTTTATATTTTTCTTCGGAAAATTTGACATTTTCTGCGCACTCCTTATACTGTAGGTCAGTTTTCGACATGGCGTTTTGAAGAACCGTTATACACATATATGTAAATACGTGTATCTGCAGAAAAGTATAAAATATATGGTAAAGCTGCATAAAAATAAATGTAATACGAGTAGCAAAATGGCTATAGATATACTTTGTAAAAAGTTAAAAATATAATGAAATAGATATTTCGTTAAATTGAACTGTAAACTAAAAATATTGTAAAGAGAGTTTCTTAGATATTCAAGTTCTTAAATTATCGTCACTTAAGGTGCGGTTAAAATATAGTAGATTCCTCAGTTGGTAACTGAATTAAACTTTTATAGCTTTTGGCCGATTTAGAAAGAATTAATTGTATATTTTGTATTAAACATGACGATATGATGCCTCCGGAGGGACTAAGCTATTTTGTTTGTAAAAATAACGTCAAAATTTATTTCAAACAACGAGTAAATAGCAATGAATTGAAATAATTTTGCATTTAGAATATAAGGAAAAAATCGTAGATGAATGCCAAATTGCGAAAATTGTAAATAAAGCATTCGTTTTTGCAAAAGCTATGTCAGTAGCTACAACAAGTTATATGATTAATATCTGTCAAATTAACTTTGGCACTTGTCTGTAAGATGTCGATAATTGATTGTGCGTATTAGGTTGCCTAATTTGATAAATTTAGGAAATAAGACAAAGAAATTATTTTAGTAATCGCTGCCAAAAACAATGTTTATAAGGGTAAGTTGAAAAAAATCATAACTCAAGTTATCAAATTGTACGTTTTCTATTTAGTGCAAACAAAATCTTATGAGAAAACACAAAAAGATTAAATCCAAAATTGTTTACATAATTTTATGCAAGGTTGTGTATGTATGTATTTGAAAGTTTACCTGTACTAAAAATAATTTATTTCGTTCTGCATAAATTATACATATAGTAAGAAATAAATATCAAATACAACAAACTTTTAAATGTATTATGGATGAAATAGAAAATTTGTTCATTTTTAAAAAACAAACGTTACAAAGAAATTAAAATGTTTGTGTATTTCGTTGAAAAATATATTTTTTTGTAGGAAAATAAGACAAGTTTGATATACACTATTATGTTTATTGAAACCAGGAAATATGCGTAAGCAGTGAGGTAGCGTTCAAAATACCTTACACCCGCTACACCGAAGAATTGTATTATTATATGGGTACTTGATCTTCACAATATCCGAAATCAAACCGTGATAGCACTGTATGCAGCTGCATATCTATATCTTCGAGTATACCAAGGCTTCAATGCGCACGCGTCACCTTTCTTTCCAGATTTCTTGTTTACAAAAATGGTTTTTGACATGAATCCACCTTGATTTTTTACAGTTTAAGAATAAATATGTGAAAACGTGTGTATTTATTTTTTACCTTGGCTAAACTTCCGTATGTCGACCACTGAATTGACAATTTATATGCAGTTTAACGGAAAGTACACGTTTTACTGAGTTCAAAATGACCCCCCTTTTTTGCGGAGATCAGTCTAGGAAAAAGCGATGTAAAAAGTGCTATTTCTAAGTTATGTTTCACTGGTGTTTTGACATTTCTGCGAGGATTTTCAGCTCATCCAGTCAGAATTATGAAAGATCGAGCGGTAATTTAAAACGTCGTTTGGGAATGAAAAAATAGTCATTTATATTTTGTAGTATCTTTTAATACTGAAAGATTTCAGCAACTAAAAAACATATCTCCTCGTGTATTCTATTAAATTTAGTGCAAATACATTATATAAAATAGGAACGTATCTAAAGAATTAGTTTAGTTTTAATGGACCGGTTGCAATTAGGAAAAAATCGCTAATCGACATGCGCGGCGCGAACTAAATCACGTCCATTTTTTCAAATATTTAGTGGCTTATCCAGTGCATGAACTACGAAAGTTCCCCATGTCCGCGTTGTTCCCAATACGTTGATAACTTGTTAAAATTGAAGTTTTTTAACTTCCTCAAATCTTTCGTCCACATTTTTAATAAGAGAAACGTTCGAAGATGATGACAAGTTCCAACAACCGCATGCGATATTCACATTTGATTCACATCGTCCGCGTCCAGACTGCTACCAACATTGTAACTTCAAATAATCTAGGTGCATAACAGTCATAGTCACCATGGTTCCCGGGCATAAGCAAAGAACATTTTTTTATAAATGAAATCGATGCATTGCAATTAATAACAATTAAGAGACATTTGACAAAATGTTAAATCTAATATTAAAAATATCTTCAAATTTAGCCAAAATAGTATGTAAATATTCATAATTTTTTTCTTAATATTAACTTACACATTTAATTGTGTATATGACACGTAAATAATTATTTTAAATATAAATTTTATGCCTTAACATCAAATTTCGCTGTTTAAATTTAATAAAACACAAAAGAAGAAATGTTTTTTAGTCACTGAAATATACTTATTAATTGTATTAAAAGATACTACAAAATCAAAAATGATTATTATTTTTATATTCCTCAACGACGTTTTTTAAAATTGCCGCTCGATATTTCGTTAATTCTGACTGGATCAACTGAAAATCCTCACAGAAATGTCAAAACACTAGCGAAACAAAACCTAGAAATAGCACATTTTAGATCGATTTTTAGGTATCTTAGACTGATTTCCGCAAACAAGGGGGTTCGTATTGAACTCAGTAAAACGTCTACATTCCGTTAAAGTGCATATAAATTGCCAATTCAATGGTCCACATACGGAAGTTAAGTAATCCTCTCTCTTCAAAGCAGGGCTGTGCCATCACTCAAGATATCAAAGAAAAATACGTTGAAAGTTTATTTTACATACATATGTGTTCGTCATTGTATGCCAGACTGACATATGTATATCCAATGTATGCTATTTAAATATAAAATAATAAATAAAATTTAATTTGGCAGTTATTTATTTTGTTCCTAATAAAAAAGTTTGTATTTATCGCGAATATCATACCCGTCTGCCCGTATCCGCGTACATTTGCTTTAGTAGGTCCATTGAGAGAAAGACAATACAGAATGTTGTATTTTCCTTCCTTTGATACTTTCGGTAAATTTTAACATAGGTGAAATATAAAATTATCCATATACCTATTTAGTAGTAGTTTATGTACTTACATACATAGTATATGCATAATACACATTTCTTGTAAAACGTAGTCTAAACGAGATATTTGCATTTTTTTGCTGGAAGTACAAAACCGATCATTTCTTACAGCTTGAGAATAGTTTATATTCTACACTTACGTTATAGATCCATGTAATGAAAATCAGAAATACAAATATTGTAAAATAAAAGAAATAATACTTTGCTTTGTTAATTAAATTAAATTAAATGGTTTAACAGTATTTACAGTATCAAAGAAACGGCTAAAACCGTCGATTATATTGTAGATATTTATAATTAATTGCAACAAGTTTATGGTATCTATAATACGCGAAGGCCATACACATCGTAAGATTACATTCTCAACATTTTCTATTACCTGATAGGTAGGTACGCAACCGTGGAAGCGGAGATGTAATTTAATATATTTGTTGAGATTGATATTAGTAGAGTCCTCTATATACTGCTAGATGTTTTAAATCGGCCATTTTTTTACGTGATCATCTGTTACGAATCGTCTATGGTATTGTGCCCACCTTAAGTAAAAGTGATGAACCTTGAGCGTAGGGGTTGCAATGTTGACTCTTCCCACGGTCGCCCGGTGTGCATTTTTACCACGACGTCATTAAAAGTAGAAAGATGGTCCCGAGCAAACAAATACTTCTCGTTAGAAACAAAATAAGGCATTTCTTCTTGTAACAGGCATTTTATTTTCAGCTTATCGTAAGAAGCTTTGCCCGCCTACAGCGTGTTGTGTATCTAGCATTTAACTTCATTCTAAACAATTTGTTTTTTTGTGGAAGCTCAGAAATATAAATTAAAAGCGACTAATTAATACTGAATGAGTGGCTACTAAATTCGAACTTATGTCAATAACGGATTGTATGCGGTGTGTTATAGGTACTGAAGTTATCTAATAAGCAGCGTTGAAAATAAATTTCTTAATGTATTACAAAAAAATGCTGTTAGTTTTGGTTTGGTAGTATACTCCATACCATCAAGAAATGCAAACATCACGATCAAATAGGGGAAAATGTATTACCTATATGATACCGTAATAAAGCTGTATACTGATACAATATCACCTATTACCACCATTATCATGTCAAGATCATGCAAAATATTTGCAATATGTATAATATTGGCGGTTGTATGAAAATATATTATACATATAAGTCTCTTTATTTGTGAAGAAATATATTACAGTTGTTAAAAGCACGTACATGTTGTTTATATTATAGATATGAGCAAAAATACAATAGTATAACATGTAAATACACTAATGGATTATGTTTCTTGCCTAGTACACAGAGACCAAATTTAAAAATTGCATTGTTTACTTCATGAAACTAAATCGCAAGAATTGAGTATATGCATTCTTAGGTTAGAAACACGGTTTCTAGAGTAAGTAGTTAAATACATTTAGTACAATAATATCACTAAAATCCTCATTAATTTATTAACAATCAAGTTGTCTTGTAATAAATATATATTTTTAGTTTAAAATATTATATATTCCACCTTAAATACATTTTAATATATCCTACCTAAATATATAGCGTATCCCACGACTAGCTTATTCGGAAAATATCTCAAGCATCATTTGTAGAACAAATCTGAAATAAGTTTTTCATAAAGCGCCCACACTTTACGACAAATTTGAGTTTCCCTTACTTTTTATTTCAACTTTATGTAGTATTTGATACCTATACCTAAAATGTGTCACTGATCAGATATGCTTGATGTTTTTTTTAATTTGACAACTGCAATGTTTTGGAGAAATAATTATTTCTAGCAAAAATAGTAAATATTAGAGAAGCCTAATTCCGCTGACATGTAAAGAAATAACAAAGTGATGCAGTTGTATTGTTGCATGCTTAGATAGATATACATGATGTTGAAAATTAGGTACACATTTTTAAATGTCAAAAATGTGGAGTCATTTTTTTTTCAAATGGAAAGTCCTATATTTCGTCATCTTTTTAAATTCTGTTAAATTTTAGTTTAACTTAATGTAACATTCCGTATATCTAGTTTGTATCGTTTTGACAATAAATGCACTAAATGTCAAATTTGCTAGATTCTATTAATGACTCTTTGTACAACGAAGACAGGATTGTATAAGAAATATACAATAGTGTGAAAACGTTTTAAAACAATTATAAAACCAAAAACATAATTTTAAATACTTCTTCCGCATCAATATGTAAAATAATATTGGTATGAGTGTAATTATTAAACATGGCATATGCTTACCACATGCAATGCAGGCGATAGTTCGAGCGTTATCCGGTTTGCCATTAGCCAGCGTACGACCGAAGAATAATAACTTTGAATTGCAAATTAGTATGCAGTCGTGTCATATATAAATATGCCAGGATCGGTGAGCTCACTTAACCGTCGATTTTTTTCTTATAATATAAATTAAATGCAAAATTGCATGCGTAAGCCGCTGGCATCTGTAGCAAATTGGCGTATGTAGTTTAGTAGTTATTTATATCGAAGAATCTTGTGTGCGCTTTTTGACAAAAATGTATAAACAACTATTGGATAGAATTCAAGTCTTCATCATCAATTACTCATTTAACATTAAACAGTTAAGTTACAATTATGTCGCGTTCCAGTGTCAATAACGAAGATTTCTTAAATCTTATGTTAATTTATGGCGAATGTAATCTGGTCATGAAACTCACATGTATACCTTTCTGAGAGGTATCATCCCAACACTTTTTATAGGCATTATGCGACGACTACTAAAAAACTGTTTGCCAAATGAACAAAGGCCAAAGATTACACATACGAAACCCATTGTTGATAGGCACGAGGCAGAAGTTAATATCTCAGCGCTTTTCAACACAGATTCAGTAGCGCAATACTTCAGCTTATTTGGGGACTCCACAATCTTCAGTGCAAACTGAATATTGTTTTGTAAAAAAGACGTTTTCGAAAATAATTGAAAAAAAAATTAGAGAAATTAGCAGTAATAAATAAATAAAAGGATACTAGCCGATATTGTTTCATTTAGAAATCGACATGGTAATAGTTGAATACATTTTTGTCGTAAGTTTAAAATAATATCGATAATAGGTAATTATAATAATGCCAACGTATTCATGTTTTTTTAGTTTTTTTTTTAATTTTATTTAATTTTTATTTTATTTTCGTAGCTACATTATATATAAATTAAATTCTGGCTTACTTTTGAATGTGATACTAGGTATGTTCCATGAAGCAATTACTAATAGTTTTCAACCATCAGAACCAAACGTGAGATGAACAGTAATTGCGTATAAGCGGTAAACTTATAGATAATTTATTCGGACCATTGGTTGTAATAGCTAGAAACTATACTACTACCACTATTATACTCTATCGAACGTGTTCTTCTGGCGCCAAAATATCTAATGTAGTTTTTCTTTGTAACCGCTACAAAGGAGCGGTAAGTAATTTACTAACAATCAATTTAACATCCATTGTTAAGGACATGTTTAAACGCAGCATTTGTGGCAACAGTGATGGTAACATAAAATGGAGTTCAGTGGAGAACCGCGCTCGCAATTAATAGAATTACAAATAACTAAATAATTCGATAATAGCACGCTGTTTATAGAGTTCAATGGTACGTGGAAGCGTTTAATAAATTATTATCGTAATATAATATAATAGTCCAGTAAAACGAGTAAAATTCGCAGCATAATTTTATATTCTCTGAAGCTTCGAAGTTATTACGAGTTATAGCGGATTATTGGTACTGGAACCGAGAGAAGTACTCGACAAGGTCATTGCTGTATCAATGTTCCGGGCATTCCATGCCCTGCTAGCCACATGCCACGATATTAACAATAAAACGAGTACTACTGCCGGTACGCTATATAAAGTACGCCTCGAGGGCTCGAACTTGATCTACGTTGAGTATTGAAGGCCGCATATGTCAAACGAAAAATAGACAGTAAAAACACATATCAAAAAGTAATAGAAATTAATTATGCATCGATCTTATTTATAATAATCGAAGTAAAAGACATACTAGTTACTGTAGGTGTAATAAATATCAAGATTGCATGAATGCTTGTCCGTTCTGAATAATTTAAGATTAATTTTAACCCGGTTGATGATTTATCACAGTACACATAAAGCTTCAGCAATGGGAACACAAATCTTTTTAAATTTAAGTAATCGTTTTATTCAAGTTCATTTTTGCATCATTAATTCTACAGTAACTTTTATTAATCATTTTCTTTTCGTTTAACTTATATAGTGCTTCTATATATGCAAGTACCAACATTAATACACAGAAAAAATGCTCGGCTTTTTTCATAGAACTTTCTGTTATCCACTTGTTATAATTGTTAAGATTTTACAGAACATCACTACAATTTTGGCAATTTCTGAAGCATTATCTTTTCTGTGTAGGTTGCTTCGCAGAAGTGGAAGTTCTTTGTTTTAATTATGTAACAATACATTGACTCTTTCGTATCTAAAAAAATCATCGTTGAACTAAAAATAATCAGTGCATTTATAATAACTATTTTTCATTTGCCGGCGCTCATTCAACAAGTTAAGCTACTAGTAATACAGTACCTGTTATCTCCACGTTGTACGTACTTAAGTACTTACTATACATAAACCAGTGTCATTTTTATCATCTATGTTTCTATTATTTTCATGAATATTAACGTTTTATGGGAAACAAATGACAAGCTACGAACTTTTATGTAATTTGGCCACAATTCCACCTTCTCAAAATTGTTAGTGTAAGTAATTAATTAACGAAGCTCCTCTCTGGATAACTTTGTATAGAAGTTAAACACTAAAAATGCATACAATACCAAATAGTCAACACAAGGCCGACGCGTTTCAACAGCTGTTATTTTAAGGCAAGGAAATTGTAATATACCTAGTGTCAAATTCTACTTACTAATGATCAGATAAGCTAAGAATTATAATAGAAATTCTTCAACTTCAAATTGTAAGACCATTTAAATACTATTATATGCTATCAAATTGTACATAAACTAAAAGTGCATAATTTCGTAATTTTTTTTTTGAGAAATTGTTATTAATTTTTCGCAAAGTCTGTTGCAATATGTAATCGACTGCCCGAAATTGTTTTAAAATTATAAAATGTGAGAACTCGAAGCATGTTATAAAGTGCATGTTTGTATATATTTCAAAAGTAAATGAAGCCAAGACGTAGCATACCATTTTCGCGTTACCATAGAAAATTACAGAGCTATGATAGAGATGACCACGAACGCTTGAAAATATCAAGGGATAAAGAATCTAGGAAGTTCCTGAAACATGTGGTATATGAATGGAAAGAATATTTGACGAAAATAGTAAATATTTTAAATAAATAAACTTGATGTTTTCTTTCACATCGTGAAAAACTTGTTTGGTAATAAATGACTTATACTAAAGTATATTAAATAATTGTAACAAACTCGCAATGTATACCATATACAGGAAGATTATATAAAATTAACAATCGGATGTAAAGAGTCTATAACTACAAAACATGGTATACACTGAATGACTTTTGATCAGTATTGCAGTTATTGCCTTAACTTGGCATTAGCACTCCTCTATTACATTACGAACGCACCAAGAACTATGAAGTGGTTATAGGAATTCGCAATTTTGTGTGCATTTCGTTACATTCCGTGAAAATTGGAACGACTTACTAACATTGTCTTCTAACAAATTGAATTCTTGTGAAGTTTTCTTCATTATAATGATTAGTCCTTTAGTTTAGATGCGGCAAATATGAGATATTTGCTTTAGCAAGATCTATTTTGAAAATATACAAGCCAGTGTTGTCCTACATCCGCAGGTAAACAAGTATATTAAGAATCCACTTAGTCAATGTAGTTGTTTGTTTACGAAATAAAGCAGTACTAGTTAGACAGACCTCAATAAATTGAGCCATCGACGTGCTTAAAGAGAAGATCTTATATTTGCGGTTGTCAGCTAAACGATCTGCTTTAATGGTTAGGTACAGTTTACTTACTATATAATTCAGGAAAATGCGAGTACTAATAAGCCAATAATAAAGCAAGAATGTCAATAAATAAATCTAATAGTAATTTTAAGTTTGCAGCATTACATCCTTGCTCCTAATTAGTGGAATTGGGATTTTCAAATAATTGCAATTAATGCGGGCTTTTTCTATGATAGAAATGAAAACATTTTTACCTAAATTTTGTTTATGTTGTTCTGTTACTTTTGAAAATAAATCGTCTCTTTATATAAGTTTTGATTTTTACACAATCGGGGTTTATCTATAAATTGTATAATTTTGTAGCTGTTAGATGGATTTATGGATTAATCATAAATATCACATTAAACATATAGTTTGAGTAGTAGTAGAAATATTTAATTACTTCAAACAATCGATGATTTTGGCCATTACTTTGACACTTTTGTAATATAAAATAAAATAGGTAATACTTTTGTTTAATAGCAGATCTCAATATAGTTAAAATATCTAAACTACTTAACAAAAATATTATGAAAAGTAGGAAAGACGAAAACATTGTAAATATCATAAATTGAAAAGCAAAGGTTAATGATTTTGTCATAACGAAAGCGGATAAAGAAAGATAATACTTTGCTGCTGATGATAATGGACATCGACTATGCAATTTAGCAGAAAGAGCAAATATGGTCATGGGCAGTACCAAACACGAACATCACAGATTGCATGAAGTGACATGGAATTCACCAGATCAAAAAACACAAACACAAATTTATCATGTATTGGTCAATAAACGAAAACAGTCATCCATATTAGACGTACGAACATATAGAGGTGCATGTGCAGACTCGGACCACTTCGTGCTGACAGCGACAGTAAACTGAAAATAAAAAAAGATCATGGCAATAAAGAGGAGGGAGCTTAAGTGGAAAATAGACGAATTAATTATCGAGAAAACAAGAGAAAAATACAAAGAAGAAATAGAGAGGCAACTAAGAAACAAGGCCAGTGATGGGAAAGATTTGGAGACGAGATGGAATACTATTAAAGAATGTATCAATAGCAGCAAAAAGATGCGTTGGAAGAAAAAAAAAGAAAAATCGCAATGAATGGTACAGCGGTATGTGTCACAAGAGGTTGGTAGCGAAGGTGGAAGCAAGAAACAAATGGCTACGTTAGAAGAAAACGAGGATAGAGAAGAATATGAAGCAATAAGAAAGGACTGTAAGAGAGCTCTAAGAAAATGTAAGAGGAAATGGATAGAAAATGAGATGAAAAGCATCGAGCAAAAAAACAAAAAATAATACCAAGCTATACTACCAAAAAATCAATAAACATAACAAACAATATATACATCAAATGAGCGGCATATGAGTTGGTGGAGGCAAAGTGGTTGAAAGTGAAGACCAATATAAAGAAGTATGGGTAAACTACTATAACGAACTACTAAACGACAACCAGCAGAGTAAAGAACTACCTCAGGGAAAAGACGATAAAAAAACGGAAAGGCGTCAGGAAAAGATGATATAAGTAGTGAGTTACTAAAATACGGAGGAGAGGAGCTACAAGAAAGCATATATACATTGATAAGGAAAATATGGAATCAAGAAATGATGCCAAAAGAATGGGAGTCGGGGCAAATACTAACCTTGCACAAGAAGGGAGATCAACAAAATTGTAATAACTATAGAGGAATCACACTTTTGAACACAATATATAAGATCCTGTCAGCAATAATTCAGAAAAGATTAACAAGTGCAACAACAAATCTCCTGGAGCAGTATAAATATGGTTTCAGAAGCGGAAAATCGACCACACGCATTGCATAAAGTAAATACTGGAAAAAGCGTATGAATATAATATGGAATTAGACTTCTTATTTAGAGATTTTCAATAAGCATTTGACAATATTAGAAACGAAAAACTTATATTAGCAATGAAACAGCTCAAAGTACCAACAAAGCTAAAAAGGCTTGTAATAATGACCTTAAAATCAACAAGAGTTAGTGTTAAAACATCTAAGGGAGAAACAAACGAATTCAAAATAAATGAAGGTGTTAGACAGGATGACGCATTATCAGCGACTTTATTTAAGCTAGCTCTAGAATATGTGACACGGTAAATAAACAAAGGAACGCTAAGAACAAGACTCAGTCAAATAGTAGCATATACGGACGATGTAGTGGTCACAACAAAAAGGGAAGAAATAATGGTTAAACTGACACAAGAAATAATTAAAGAAGGAGAGGAATTAGGTTTAAAAATTACCGAAACAAAAACGAAACTGATGAGAGTTGGGAACAAAGACAAAGAAAATAAGAGTATTGCGAGAGAGAAGTATATATTTGAAGATGTCGACAAATTCAAATACCTAGCTGTTTTATATCGAACGACGGAAACAGAGATACTGAAACAAAAGAAAAATTATGGCTGCAAATACAGCATTTTATGCCAATAAGAAGCTTTTAAAAAGTAAGAATCTTGCTAAAAAGACTAAAATAAATATATTATACAACACTTTAATAAGGCCAGTACTAATGTATTCAGCAGAAACGATGACGATGACTAAGAAAGATGAAGAAAATATAAGAATATTCGAACGGAAAGTACTAAGAACAATAATAGGTCTAATCAAGCTCGCAGATAATGAATTTAGATTTAGAACAAACTCCGAACTACAGAAAGCAATCAAGGGAGAAGATATTGTAAAAAAAAAATAAACGACAAAGAATAACGTGGCTGGGGCATGTTTGGAGGGCAGGAGAAGACGCTGTAATCCATTTATTATTATTGGCAGGAAAAAACAAGGAATAGGAAACTCTGGAATGATCTAAGCCAGATATACAGATTTTACAATTGGGACCAATCCGCCCCGTATTAATTGGATTTAGAAAGCTTTCCGAATCGGTGTTACCCCACAATGGGGTGTTCAGCCATTATATACATATACAGGGTATCTCAGCGAAACCGTTTTTTTTTGTTAGAAAAAAAATGAATAACTACAAAACGCCCGAATGAAATTGAAAAAACTAAATTTATTTATACGCCTAAAAATAGGTTAATACAAATATGTAAAAATATATAGGTGTTTCATTAAAAATAACAAAGTAGACGGCGACTTTCGGTGTAACCGGAAACGCTAGAAATATAAACATATTTTAAATGAAGAAAACACAATCTATTATATACGATTCTGAATTTTAAAATTTATATTTTGGCCAGAACTCCATAAACTTCTAATGAACGGTTTCGCTGAAACACCCTATATATATTATCTTATTTTATGTCTAATTAATATATGTATTTTTTGACCTTTTTGTACTTATCTTTTAATTCCTGATTTATTCCCACTTAGAGTAATTTGACACATTAAATGTCAATTTCTTCCACTGAAGAAGTTATTTAACGAAAACATATTATTATATGTTATGGAATAAATTGGTATTTAATTATTTATTGTTTTATTGACCTCTAAGTGGGAATAAATCAGGAATTAAAAGATAATTTATGTCTAATTGTTATAAAATGTTGCTTTCCTTAATAGTACAAAAGGTTAGTTTCAGTTGCGACCATTTGATATACACTGGAACCTCATCTATATCCGCGGTTACGAAATGTAAACATTAGCTGCTTTCGATTTGCCACAATTCTAACCTCACTTCAGTTTTCTCACTAATAAGCATCGTTTTATTTCCAAGTGAGTAAGTGATTTGTTTTGCTGAAGTGAGAATCATGTGAGAATGAAGTGAGAAGTGAGGTGAGGAAAAGTGAGAATTGTGGCAAATCGAAAGCAGCTATTCACTAATATCCTCCCGGGAGGGGTGAGGGGGGGGGGAGGGATCCCCACCCTTATCCCGTTAGCGGAGAGGAAAGGAAGTGTTACGCACTGATTGGCTCATGTGAATACGTGCATTATCGGCTGGTAGATGTCGAGCGGATATAAATGAGTGTTGAAGATATAAGTGAATCTGGACATAATTGAGGGCGGATATAAACGAGGTTCCGGTGAAGAATATTTGTCGATACATTTACCTAAAATAATTCTTCGCTTGAATCATGTTATTTATTTTCTATAGTTGCAACAAGTTGGGCTTGTTTGTATACTTGAATACTAATTTTAAAATCAGCAATTTATATTATTTTAAATAATGTCATACTTATCAGCTATAATAAGTATCATCATATAACGTAACAATACAGTTATCAGAAAGCTTTAAAAACTGTGCATTCACTTATTCAATAAAGTCATCATTCACCTTAACCATCTTCAAACTTTCATGATAGAATATATAACATACTTCTATTACATAACCAGATTTCTTAACATTCGATTATTTACTATCACGTTATTATAAAGCGTATTCATAAGTACATACGCACACACATACATATGCATGTGTATTCATATGCATACAGGTATCCGCGTTTCCTTTTCTAGATATACACCACTTGATATATCGAGAGTAACCGGGAAGCGGTTATCCAGTAATTGATAACCATTTTAATTACACAATTTTAACACGTACTGTTACGGCCTTGTTAGAACAAGCGAAGAAATTAATTTCTGGACGTTATTTATTGCTGTTCGCGTCCGTGTTGCAAAGAAAATATCATCTATAGTGGAATATTAATAATTTTTCTATGCATACACTTACGCGACATACAACGGGATACAATATATACTACATGTATGTAGTATATGTAGCGATTCCTAATTTTACTCGGTTTCTTAGAATGAATTTAATTTAAAATTCCATTAGGTAGTAGCAATCAGTCGGTTTGTTTGAAGTTACATAAAATTATCAAAAAAATGATTTCGAGAATATATTCGACAAACGAGAAAACGAAACATCAACACCAAGTTTGTATACCAACTTGCTTTTAATTGGTTGAAATTAAAATTAATATTAACTTCGCCGTATATATCCAAATAGCTCTTAACGTACTCATAATCCTTACAGTTAAGACAAAACGCCAAAGAATTAATTTACGAAGCTTATAAGCAATATATAAATAGCTTTGAATTATCTATTACAACTGACGCTAAGAGTTTTTGGTCGTATATCCAATTTAGAAAACATAATGATAAAAAACCTGAGCGTATGTTCAGTAACATTCAAGAGTTGACACAACCCGAAGAAATTGTTAGCGCTGGGAAAGTACTTTCCTAATGTCTATCGGCTTGGAATTGTTTAGCTAATTCCATTACTATTAGTGGATATAAACGACTCATTTCAAGGACCTACTCATGGTCTGTTATTGTGTCATTTATCTATCTACAACATGATGACCTATGTTGTCCGTAAAATCTTATTATTTGCCAATATTATTAAGTTATTCGGATCCATATTGTGTATTGAAGATTGCTTACGTAAATTATTTCCGGTCATCTATGGCTAGTAATGACCAAAGATCGAAATATATGTATGTATTTATGCATATTTGTACCGGTTGGTCAACTAAGAATGGCGCTCGGCCATATCTCAGAAACGGTTTACAGTACAGCTTTGGGATAAATTATCACCGATTAAAGTGGCCCCGAGAATCATCTGGAAATTATTAGAGAAATGTAGGATGACTGGTAGAAGAGGTAACTCAACACCAAAAATTTAAATTTAAATTTTATACAAAATTAACCAACTTAAGATCTACCACAAAAAATAATAATGAAAATCGGAATTTTCTGAAAATTTGAACAAATTTTTTATATTTTGTCAAATAAGGGGAGGGGAGGAGAGAAAACTTTGTTTTGAAGGAACGCTTATAACCCCGGTTCTGTTGAACCGAATTTTGCAAACTTAGTTTTGTTTGTTTAATTCTTTTCGGAAATTTTGTTTTTATCGAAAACATTAAATGGACACATACTTTCTTGCCTGCAGATTAAAAAAGTAGGCTAAATTATCAGTGAAAACCAGGTATCGCTATCTTTTACCAATCCGAAGATATCTTGAGAAACGTGTGAATGGTAAGAATTTCTTCTACAAATTTAAATTATTCTGCTTCCTTTGAAGGGAATTTAGCAAATTTGGCCTTAGTAGAAAGGATTTTCCTTGGTCTATATTTAGTGATTCAAACCGTTTAATATTGTTTTGTCCATCACCGCTAGCGGGCGATAACGATATTAAATACGTAAATTTTATGATTTTTGTGTGAGAGGTTATATTTGTGTCCATACTATAAAATAATGAATTGAATGCTTAAGATTTTAGTTAAAGGCAGAACGGCATAATTGAAATAAACAATGCAGAAAAACAACAAAAAAAGGAAACAGCATTGTAAAGTTAATATCAGTAGCGGCCTGAATCTTGAATTTGAAAAATGTCTCAAGATAACAAGATGTAACAAGATTGGGCGTAGAAAGAAGCTTATCACGGTACAAATATATGTTGACTGTTAAGCGCCACCATTTCTTATTAGAAAATTGAAAGCATTTAGTTCTAAAATCTTTTGTGATCGTTAGTTAGGCTCTAAAAATTTTGTAAAACACTCGATAAAAAATTCAGAGGAATATTTGTTTTTATGTTGCGTACTTTGCTGTTCCTATTATTATTTATTTGCATATTTTCAATGAGTATGTATATATTTAAACCAAAAAAATTGCATATGCATACGCTTATTTTCAGCTTCCTTTTCGTTATATTGTCATTTGTACTTCCATTTGTCTCCTATTCTTTTTCAGTATGGCAACATCTATTTTAAACCTTTGTTTGTAGTTAATAACTACTATTTTTTTAAATCACTCTCCATTAATGTTAACACTGTTTATCTTGGTCTACCTTTTCCCATATACATAAATAATTGGAAAGCAATGTCGATTACACTGCGTCAACAAATATACCAAGTAATTCCTTCTTAGAAAAATTCGTTATAGTAAACCACTAATAGAAAACTAACGAGAAGGATTTGATTCTGTCGATCCAATTACTAAATAAAAATATAAACTACTTAGAGTAATTTTTTTAATCAAGCGTAGAATCTGAGGAATGATAGCGTTCATAAAATTAGAGCTGTGCCTATTGTAACTAGTTACAGCTACAAGCTACTATACATATAAGTATTTACAACACAAGATAAAGTTACTTAAAGTTAGTTAACTTAATTTAAGTAACTAAATATAAGCACAACTATAGTTACATACATAGGAAAATTAACTATAACTTATAATAAATATAGTGACGAAGTTATGATACCTACGTAAAATATTCGCTGAAAAGTTACATCGACAGTTACTTTCATGTATAGTATTAAGCAAAATAAAATTTAAGAGAGAACTTTGCTATTACTACTTATATTCTAAAATTAAGACTAAGAATTTTAGACTACAAGATTTGCCAAATTTTTGAAAAAAGTGATGCCATTTTTTTATCTTTGGTGCGATGGTTTTCAAAATCAATATCTAGAGGACTGACCCTTCCGAAGTTAATTATGTGAACAAAAATGAAATAGCAAAGTCAAAGTAACAACAACTAAGGAAGATCTTACCAAGTACATTCATATTACTTTTATTCTAGTAAGATTTCCAGTTGTGTTTATTCCATGAAAAATAACTGCGGTTGGTGCAATCTTTTTACTACAAATTTATTGTGTCCTCTATCACTACGGTTTTCTCAGTTAGGCGAGGACTGTAACTGCATTAAAGTTACAGTTACGTATGTATATATTACAGAGGAACTGCTTATACTGCAGTTACAGTTACATGGTGGTATTTGTGGGAAGTAACTGTAAAACAAATACAGGTACGTTATATTTTCAAAGTAACTAGTTACAGTTACAAGTATCCGAAACATATATCTAGTAAAAAAGTTAATTACATTTGCCTGTAACTGGCACAGCTCTCTATAAAATCATCGAAAATTTGAACTAACCGATAGAGTATAGCCTATTGTAAACAGCACCACCGCATTCAGAAAAAATTAAATTTAATCAAGAAAATAGAGGGTACTTAATTAAGAAAAAGACACATCTGCATAGTGAAGTTTCAAATATTTATTAAGTTATCGCTAAGTTTTTATGAAATTACAAGAAATCCATATTGTATCAGAACAAAGCATAGATACATGTCGATAAAACTAGAATGGAAAATACGTCCAGACCAAAAGTTATCCTAGGGAATACTAAAACAGAGAGATGTATAATAAGATCTTATAGACGAAGAATCTCAAAGTGCCGTAATACACAGGTAGTTTTATTGAAAGTAGCGCTAAAAATGAATACTCTATATAATTGAATATAACCTTATATTCAGCATATATGATTACCTAGTTGGTAAGTTTTCACTAATTTCTTTACATCAGAAATCCTAGAATCTTCTGTTGGTGCACTAGGCGTACATACTGTATATTCGAGCATTCCGTATACTAGAAATGTTGTGTTATTATGTACCCAAATAAGACATACCCAAACAAGACATACATATATGTACTGTTTTCTCTATTTTCTGAATCAGTATTTCAGACCGACACTGTAATGAAAAACCAATATATGCGCATACATATATATTTGTGCGATAGTTGCAATGTTTGTATTAGATAATTCCTTAATTAGTTGTAAATTGATACACATGATCTCATTAAACTGGCACTGCTAATAGGAGTTGTTGCTCCTAGACAGTTGAAAGTGAATGCCAAGAATTACCGTTTCCTTCGCAAATTGATACGCAATTATACATTAGTTAATAGTCACTTCAACTCGTGATGAGTACATACATACAATATAAGTATTTCATACGGTTATGGATCTAAGCATCATAGCGTACATTTCTTTTGTAAGAAGTTTTTATACACATTTGTCGATATAAATCAATAATTAGAATACTTACATTTTGGATGTACTAAAAATACTTTCGTTAAATATTTTCTCAATTTTGTTTGGCGGTTCGAAATGTAAAGGTTACATTTTAGAGCATTGCGTTTCGTTAAATATCAATACATATTTCTCGGTATTTTCTTAAGTAAACACCGTATAACCGCAATTATCTCACACTCTCGCCTTTGGTAAATTATAGTCAGCGAAAATGTTGCAGTAAGGATGACTTACAAAAAAGTATGTGTACAGGACAAGCAACATAGAGTTAACTGCTTACACAATAGGTATATAGATAACATATGTAAATGTCCAATATTTTGTTGCTGTTGGTTAAATTAACAGCGGTAACAGATGATTAAGAAACTTTGTTATTTCAAGCACACTGTTTCATGAGTGATATAGTCACTCATGAAACAGGAAAAGAAGCTATTGAAAAATTACTATATCAGTCCATTATCGTTCCTTTATCTTCAATATACATACGTACATGCATATTTCACTATCTTTAATATTATTTACACGAGTTTCAAGAAATTCATTATCAAGAAAAGAAATAAAGACAAGAACGTAAGAAATGAAAATCAAAACCGTAATTTTATATTAAAGGAATACTCTTTCTCTCTTATCTATATGTACTATTGACATATACATATATTTATCTTATTTTACAGGTAAGAAGCTACTCGTTATTTTAGATTTAGATAACAAGATGGAGTCTGTTACAGGTAAGCAGTTAAACATTGTACTCTTTTACAATCTCTACTTTTTGTATTAACAATAACGTGTCATTTATATCTTTTACATACATTTCATTAGTCGTATGTCTTTCAATAGGTAACATAGATAGTAGCTAACATAATATGTGTTTATTTACGTATTACTTCTAGATCATGAGAAACACAGACTAGTTCCAGTATGTAGATTGCGTATCTTGCGTAATATCACATTATTATTGGCAACACCAGAACGTGTGAGTGAATTCGACCTTCGAAGAGCAATTGTATAAAAAATAATGCAACACGCCTTTTTCATACCTATTTCACTTTCAATTGCTTTCGTATTAATTGAAAGGTACATACAGCTGTGTTCATAAATGTAATAACATTTTATTATTAACAATTTACAAGTTCTTGCTCCAGAAATTTTAGTGCTCATATACACTTTTTTTGCAGTAGCTTGCTTCATTAAGAAAGAAATATATACCTATACATATAACTTCACATAACTTATTCATAACTTCCTGGATCAAAGTATACAATTTTTCAAACCTTACAATAATATTGTCATTGCGAAGTACAACTCGATTACTATTACTTATACACGTCCACACAGGGCCATACGCCCATTCAGTATCAAAGCAACGTAATAAACAGAATACCATGTAAACAATGTACTGGTAGCTACATAGGACAGACTTCACAACTGCTGAAACAAAGGATAACTCAGCATAAAGGTGTTTGCAAAAAAATTCTTGTGCACTTTACTAATTATGACCATTGTTTTGATTATGAAAAGGTTGAGATATTCGACATCGAAACTAGATACCAAAAACGATTAATTTTGGAAATGATTCATATTAATAAAGAAAAAGATTCAATTAATTTCAAGACGAATTTAAGACAACGGAGTGCAGTGTAGGTTGGTTTATTAAATTAGCAAACATTTGGTTGGGTAGTTATTCCGGAAATTTATTTTTGACGTAGATGTATAAGTTATTTTAACTTTCAAATGCGTACTTCAAGTGAAAAACAAAAAACATAAAAACACTATAAGAAAGAAAAATGGTGATATTGTGCTGTTCATTGTGAATGTAGTTTTCTGATCATAGGTTAACTTACTTGCAAGTAACCTTTGTATTGCTTGTTTGATGTATTATTAATTTCAACAATGTTTTGTAGCACTCCTAAAGAAGTAATTTAATTATGACGAAATATTGAGTAATGAACCTACAGTTTTTATAGGTGTACATGTCTACAGCCGACAGTAACTTCACATTATATAAAATTTAACAAACGGGTATTGCTTTGGCAACATCATATACCTTTATTTAGAATTGCGCGTGTATCCCGAGCTTTCTTTTTTGGCCTACAGATGGTTTACTAATTGCAGAATTCCTTACAAATTTATTTTCAAATTATCTTAACAAAATCAATTCCACTAGTTTATAAATTTAAGTTTGTTCGTGGGGGTTTGAATTTGCATAGCTGATATTGACTAAATATGTTGTGATTTCATAAGTTTTTTTCAAGTTTTTTTTTTGATTTTTCGTATCACATCCAGTTACAACACAAAAAAGTATTACATTTTACGAACGTATATATCTGTATTGTATTTAATACTGACCAATTAACACTGAAATATCTAAATACCAAATAGTATTAATCGAAATTTTTCTAACATTAAACTTTTATTAATCAGACCACTGTATGTTTGTTCCAAAAGACTACCTAATCGAATGAATAAACGCAGTCATATCCCATTTTAAACACTACCAGTAGTTGACTGCCGTATTTGTATTCCATATTTTCTGTTACCACTGTTTCATTTCTTTTATATTGTAATGAAACCTGCCTCTCGTTTTTCCCTCCTTTAGCGTATATTCCTATACAATGCAGAATAAACGAGCATCGAGTACGTTATATGCATATATTAAGTATATATTAAGTAGAATAATGAAATGTTGGCTGATTTTTATTGGAGTTTGATATCAGAAAGTGCCGTAGAACAATAGAAAAGAAAAACATTTTAAGACAGAAAGTTTGTACCAAAACCTGACGTGCCAGAATAAATTTGTTTTTACTGTTAATATTACGACTGTAAGAGAAAGTAAAACTGTACATAGTTACTAACGAAAAAATTAAAAATTAAATTTGTTGTCTAGTGCTATTAGGGAGCATTTATCAGAAGGTACCAGTCTACTATTAAACAAGAATTTCTCAGTATCTCAGCTAGAAGGAACGATATCAGTAAATATTTTGGATTGTATAAGTATGTGCTACTAGATATAGAATTTCAATTTATTGTTATAAGTAATTAGTACTCAAGGCTAAAACAGAATTTAGTGATAGCTTAGAAGTCCTGTGTATAAATCATTCATATGATATGATTATTTGACATATTTTTGAAACAACAGTTATGGTATTGCAATAATTTTTTATGAACAACTGAGAATAAGGATATTTTTGGAATTGACTCTAAATAATGCAGCTATCATTCAAATTCCAATATGTTCTAAAAAGAATAAATTCTTGTTGCATGCCAACTCATCGCTCTCAAACGCAGAATACGATTTTTTAGATTTGAACCCCAATGATACATTAAGCGATTAAATGAGTAACTAGCGGTAACATATCTCAAAATTTGATTAAAGCACAATTTTGAATTAATTACGTGCAATGGTATTAATTAAATAATGAAATATACGTCAAGTAACTGGTGTAAACTGCGCAGGTTATGAATTACTGTTATTCTTCCTCATTTTTGAATTAGGACTGAGAATGTTTACCCATAATGTTCCTTTATGAAAGCGAGGACAATGTTGCAGCATAGAACATTGCAATTAAAATTCTGTACTTTACATTACATTTGTTGTTCTACGCAAATTCTGGCTAGAATTTTGTTACTTTAGATAGGTGATTCAAATAGGAATTAAATGTTGTGTGTTCATCCAAACTTTTCGATTATTAGTTGTTAATATAATTCTTGGTTCTTTAAAATATAGCTTCAGGTGTGTTAGCAATTAAAAATCAAACAATAACTGTATTTCTTCCTACGTATATTAATATTTTATATAAGTTTAGAAATTTCTTTTGTTGTAAATAGCTGGACTTCTCATTTAAATACTACATAATAGAACGCTGACATTTATTTTTGGTATTACGCAATATAAACAAATTCCTGTGGCCGTTGGATATCGCTTTTCTATTTTAAATAACTTATGTATGATGTGAATTCCTTTTCTGATTTTTTTGTGTATAGTCAAATATGAATTATTCAATGTATCTGTTGTATTCAAAGCTAGAATTTATACGTTGTATATTCTTTCGTGGAATTTATGATTTGTTGCATGTTGTGTGTGGTTTTTCGTAGAAGTTATTCACGTGCGGCTTTACAGTCACTTTTTTGTATACACATTACACTTACATACATATGTTTAAATTTGTATTCATATATAGGCCAAGTCTACCATGAAAGGTCATGGTTTTATTATTATGTTTCATATTCTAGATATTCATATTCACACATCAAGAACGATATGTTAGGGTCAGTCAAGTTGGAGTATCACATGACTTAAATTGAAATTGAACTAAATGTAAGTTTTGTATAGGTTATGTATAGTTTTGTATACCCAATTTTAGGTTTTGTATACCACCTCTTATATAAGAACCAATACATCATAAAGGGGATACTCCAACTTCATAGTTTTTTATTCGAAACAGAAAATCTGACATTGGAATAAACCATGTGGTTCTTTTAGTTTTGTATAGTTTTGTATACCGCAAATAAAGTTTTGTATACCTTCCTGTAAGGCCTAAACAAATATAGAAAATGGTATACTCTAACTTGACGTAAAAAAAATGCATTTTTTTTACATAAAAAATATGATTCGTAAAGTAAAAGTTATGTATAGTTTTGTATACCGTAAATAAAGTTTTGTATACCTTTCTGTAAGGCATAAACAAATATAGAAAATGGTATACTCTAACTTGACGTAAAAAAAATGCATTTGTTATAGATAAAAAATATTATTCGTAAAGTAAAAGTTATGTATAGTGTTGTATAGCACAAATAAAGTTTTGTATAATATATATAATATAGGTCAAATAGTAAAGACTTGAAGTTTTGTATAGATCAAATAATACGATTTAGAGTTTTGTATAGGTCATATAATGCGGTTTAGAGTTTTGTATAGGTCAAATAATACGATTTAGAGTTTTGTATAGGTCAAATAATGCGGTTTAGAGTTTTGTATAGGTCAAATAGTACGACTTGGCGTTTTGTATAGGCCAAATAATACGATTTAGAGTTTTTATAGGTCAAATAGTACAACTTGGAGTTTTGTATAGGTCAAATAATATGGTTACAAAACTCTAAATCGTGTTATTTGACTTATACAAAACTCCAAGTCGTACTATTTGACCTATACAAAACTCTAAACCGCATTATTTGACCTATTCAAAACTCCAAATCGTATTATTTGACCTATACAAAATTCTAAACCGCATTATTTGACCTATACAAAACTCTAAATCGTATTATTTGATCTATACAAAACGCCAAGTCGTACTATTTGACCTATACAAAACTCTAAACCGCATTATTTGACCTATACAAAACTCTAAACCGCATTATTTGACCTATACAAAACTCTAAACCGCATTATTTGACCTATACAAAACTCGAAATCGTATTATTTGACCTATACAAAACTCCAAGTCGTACTATTTGACCTATAAAAAACTCTAAATCGTATTATTTGATCTATACAAAACTTCAAGACTTTACTATTTGACCTATATTATATATATTATACAAAACTTTATTTGTGCTATACAACACTATACATAACTTTTACTTTACGAATCATATTTTTTATCTATAAAAAATGCATTTTTTTTTACGTCAAGTTAGAGTATACCATTTTCTATATTTGTTTACGCCTTACAGAAAGGTATACAAAACTTTATTTACGGTATACAAAACTATACATAACTTTTACTTTACGAATCATATTTTTTATGTAAAAAAAAGCATTTTTTTTTACGTCAAGTTAGAGTATACCATTTTCTATATTTGTTTAGGCCTTACAGGAAGGTATACAAAACTTTATTTGCGGTATACAAAAATATACAAAACTAAAAGAACCACATGGTTTATTCCAATTTCAGATTTTCTGTTTCGAATAAAAAACTATGAAGTTGGAGTATCCCCTTTATGATGTAGTGGTTCTTATATAAGAGGTGGTATACAAAACCTAAAATTGGGTATACAAAACTATACATAACCTATACAAAACTTACATTTAGTTCAATTTCATTTTAAGTCATGTGATACTCCAACTTGACTGACCCGATATGTTATAACCTTATTTCATCTTATAATACAATTTGGAATTCAAGATAAATCAAGTAAAATAAAGAATACACATAAGTTTTAGTAAAGTTTTTGCCTGTATGAATTGATCTTTTTGAAGTAATAAGGATCATGCGTTTAATCCAAGAAATTTCAGTGAACACTTTTGCTATTAAATTATTATTATCAACATATTACAATGATTATTATTTATGTAAAAACAAACATTATAATTAAAATACAAACAATATAATATATTATGTGAGTCAAACTAAATGACTATTACCTCTTTTACTCGTTTCCCGAGTTTACCGTAAAGTGAAATATGATAACCCCGAAATAGGTATTTCGATTCTTTAAGAAGAGCGAAGATACGCCCGCCTACCGAGGTAATCAAACACACACCGTGATAATAATGACCGTACAGAATATTTAAGCGTAACGGGATGGTTAGAACAAATTCGGTGATCCAGTGCGTGGCCCTCTGAACTAGCTAGCCGGGAGGGTTGGTTCGGAGAAAACCTACAGATGGTACTTTTATAAGGGCGCCAGGACTTCCAATTTTCCACGCAAAGAGTTAATCTTTGAAGCTGTGCCTACACTACAAATGACGAGTATTCCGAAAACGCTAAATACTTACGGTATGATCTTACTCGCTGTATACAATACTTACGACAAATATGCTTTCTCGATCTTACTTATAAAGTTGGAAAATAAATACTTGACTACACCAAGAAGGAACTATTTGAAATCAGAACGTCATTTTGATTTGACATAACAGGTATATTAGAATAATAGATACACACGGTTAGGTACGACAATGCATTCGTTATAATAATCTTAAAAGCTAAGGATTTAAAAACGATGTTGCAACGATCGGAAATTTGAGTTACTTACTATATAACTACAATGTTTACGATACCTTAACTAACTTAAATATAATCCGGGGTGGTCCTACGGTGAGTTGCTTCTAGTGTTTCGAGTAAATCCTCCTTACTGGAGACGATATGTAATCCAATTACAAATCACTATCGGTAAAAGGCCCTGAATCACTCGCGCACTACGGCGAAAATTACCATTAACGAGATGAAATGACTTCACACACGAAAAGTGACCTAAATACCGAACACTACCGGAATTAACACCGACGCGAATCTTAACTGTATCTCCTTCGTAAGGTACCCCAAATCACACACACACTAATCTGGATGCACCGATTTCTCGCCCCAGCGTGATTGGAAGGGGAGATGTGCTGTCCAATAATTTGTTCGCCTTATGTCATCGTGATTCTTATTGGTGGTTGAAGTATCCGTAAACAACTGCAGGTGCATGAACAAAAAATTATGCGAACCAGCCGAAATAGCAATTCGCACGCTATTTTAATACAAGGAAAATACTGTGCATTCAAATTGAACCACAAGGTTTACATAGAACTAAAGTATATTGAAAACAGTTTGACTACAATGTTTGCAAAGTTAATGAAAAGACACATACAATATTTCTTACAGAATTTCTTTATGAGGTTAAACAGTAAATACAGAACTGAGTGTTTGATGTGAAGCGTTACTATATTCTTTGAAACTAATAAATAAAGATCTATCTATATACATTCAAGGTATACATTTGTACAAAGAGGTTATTTAGTTCGTGCAGATGTTACCTAAACCTTGAAACTATTAATTATTTTATGTGTTCGAATGCATTGCGTAGCTATTAAATAAATGATTAAAAGTACAGGGTCGTAAATAGAAATTGTACCGTAACATGACATTTAGAAGAGCTCATTTAGAGTTGTCAACTTACAGTATCACAAAATTTGCCGACATGTTTGTCTGGCTTCCTCTTTCTCCGCTCCTTATTAGGAGAGCAGGCTTCTCGGTTTGTTTCAGCGCAGACTGATATTCTGAATTTATCTGAATATCTATATACAGTCTGATATCTGGGGGGTTATTCTCGAATCTGAGGGAATGGAAATTTCAAGAGAATTGTCAAAAAATTCCTACAATTTCAATAATTCCTATTCTGGAGTTGACTTTCTCACTTTTTCGTAATGAGTAGTATCGAGGAGTGAGCGGTGAAAGTTACTCCCTGGGAGTGCTATTTTTCCACTGTTTCGGGAATAACCCCCCTGATCTGGTGTACCTCTATCCGACTTTGTTCCTAAAAATTTTGTAAACACTTTATACGTTAATATACAGCAGAACCTTTCCCGATAGTTCAAACATTTGGTCAGATCTCCCTTCTTGTGGATCGGGATTGTCCTTATTTTTTTGCCATCATTCTTTCATCTTCTATCTGTCTGATTTCTATAGAGGAGACTTTAATATTTTTTTTTCGCTTTTTTAAACAGTACTTTGGATTATTATACAGTGGAACTTTCATATTACGAACTTCCAAATAGCGAATTTCTTCGATTTTTGCAGCAAACGTTGCGCTTAAATTGAAATTGCGTGCAAAATTACTTCCTAATAACAAACCTCAGACTTCTATATAGTGAATTTTCAGTAAAATAATAAAGTATTTTCTGGGAATTTTTGAACAGATATTTACATAAAGACTTTTAAGAAATGGTCAGCCAGACTAAACACAATGGGAATAGCATAATTTAATTCCTGTACTTCAGTAGTACGTTGCATTTTAAATCGATGAGTTGTTTAACGACTGCAAAAATGTCGAGAAGAAAGTGTTTTATAAGTGAATATAAACGACAAGCTTATAGTTTTAGAAAGCATCGATAAAGGTTATAAAAAAAACACGAAAAATTCGGTATTCCCCCTAGTAATTTATCGACAATAATTAAAAATCGAGACTCAATTTTAAAATGTAGTGATAATGCAGGACGTAAAGAAAACGGGTAAAAATGTGTGTTTATGAAAACGTTGATCCTGCAGTTGTAAATTGGGTACATGTCGTTCGTAACAAGAATGTTCCACTATCAGGTTATCTAGTTAAGCCACAAGCTTTGAAGTTCACTCAATCACTTGGACATCTAAACTTTCTAGCAAGCGACGGTTGGCTCGATAAATTCAAAAAACGGCACGGTGTTGGTGAAAAAATTATTAGTGGAGAAAGCGCGAATGTTAATGAAGCAGATTGCAATGATTGGAAGAATAAAACATTGAAACGAATACTAAAACAGTACGAAGCTAGAAGCATTTTTAATTCCGACAAAATGGGTTCTATTTGATATACCTTACATAAAGCAAATAGAACTCTTACCCCAAAGCAAAGACAGAATTTCTGTAATGTTTGGAGCAAATATGACAGGAAGCGAGAAATTAAAACCCTTGGTTATTGGAAAAAAACAAAAAATTCAAGCTGTTTCAAAGGTACAAAGTCGTTAGAAGTAGATTATTATTTCAATAAGAAAGCCTAGATAACGGCAAAATTTTTGAAAACATTAAAATTAGAGCAACACATGAGTATGCAACACAGAAAGATAGTTTTCATTGTTGACAACTGTCCTCATCTATTTTCCCCCAAACACGACGCCTAAACAGTCAATGGACAAGGAAATAATAAAAAGAAAGAATGTCAAATGTCATTATCGTATAAGGATTCTAATAAAAATGATAAATGCAATTAAAAAGATAACACCACAGTTATTAAGCAGATAATTAAACGAAAATGCATTTTCGAATTGTCAAAAATGTGGACTCATGAAGTTAGTGAATCTACTATTCAGCACTGCTCCTCAAAAGCAGGTTTCTTTGAAGTTGCAGTAAGTTGGCATCCAGAAGATAAATTGCCGCTTTCCGAAGTAAGAAATTCTTGAAGGGCACTAGAAATGTCTGATAATATTGATAGCAATATTACCTTGGCCTTGATGAAGATATTGTTACAACTGCATATTCAAGTGACGATGAATATAGTAAGTAACCAGAGAAGTGAAATAGCATCAAAGGATGATGACGAAGAAGGCGATTCGGATGAACCGTACGAAAACCTACAAACGAAGACATGGTTAAAACTTTTCAAACAATTCGTCATGGAGTACAATGTTTAGAAAATGTTCCTGAAAATATTTTTAATGCCTTGAACAAGTGCGCGACCTATTATGAGAGAGAAATTTTTTAACCGTTCTGGTCATAGTAAAATTATCGACTTTTTTACTAATTAATGTACTCAAAGAAAAAAGAAATGGGACGATTTCATATTGGTATTGTAATTGTCCCATTTATTTTTTTTTTTTGAGTATACATACTGCTATGGTTTCGGCGTTTTACCGAAAGTCCACGCAAAACCCGGTTTTTCAATCACGAGTTTTAATGAGCTCTTTTATTATATTTATTAAATAATCTACAAATCTTACTAATCTAGATATTTAAGAGCAAAACAAAACAATTCCTTTTCTCTACTCAGAAGGATTAAATTTAATAATAATTAATATAATAATAATAATAATAATAATAGATGTTTATTGGCATCAGAGAGAAATACAACAATACCAAGTAATATACATATACAAAAAAAAAACAATAATTACTTAATTATATATACCCAAACTATAGTGTCGCAATTGTCCACTCTCCGACACCAAAGGGTTCGAGATCAGCGACTTACTCGAAGCAGCTGGTCTACCTCTTGAACCATTGAGTGAAAACAAAAGACCAAAAAACAGCAAAGGGCGCCAAACGAAGCAACCAAAACGAACAGCAGCCACAACAACAATTAATTATTCCAAGTATGAGGGTGTCTACATAAAAGCCAGAATCAATTATAACCACACAACTCACAATAACACTTTCGTAGTTGACAGGTGAAGGACATCGGGTGCAACGAGCGTAGATGAGAAGGAGTACCGTTATACAATCGAACGACATTATAAGAGTGGTGCCGGGGAGGTGTAAGCAGTCCCTTAAATCTAATATTAATTGTATGGACGTCAGCTCTGAAACTAATTTTGCGATATAAATAGCTTGGTTTTTTGTAAGTAACGATTTTAAAATAAAATACAGTCCCATGGAAATCAGCTCTGCGAGACATATTTAGCCACTTGGCTAATTTAAATGCATGCGAAATACGATCATAGCGACGAAGGCCGTAAATAAAACGCAGACACGAATTTTGCACCCTCTGCACTCTCAACCTGTCAGAACTGTCAAGACAAGGAAAATATACATTAATACAAAAGTTAAAGTGCGGCAACACAAGTGTCTCACATAAAAGCTTTCTTAAATTTATATCCAAGCAGTCCCTACTGCCATACAGAACCCTCAAACAGCAAAAAGCACGTCTTACGATACAAGAAACATGTTCTTTGAACCGAAGCTTAGTATCCAGGAGCAATCTCAAATTCCTGGCGCATTCTGAGACAGATAGTGCCTTGCTGTTAACCAAAATTCGTATTTGGTCTTTAACTCTAGCCCTAGTTTTAGCCCTGCCAAAGACTAGGACGCTCGATTTTTGAGAATTTAAACGCAGCGAATGTCGCAAAGACTCGTTGGCAATACGTGTCAGATCATCATTAATATTTTGAACAGCAGTCGCGACGGCATTAGAAGGAAACAAATAATACAATTTTGCGTATCGTCAGCATGCATGTGATATCTACAGTATTGTAAGCATTTGGTGATATTGGCGAAATATATAAAATATAGCAGTGGTCCCAAAATGCTACCCTATGGAACGCCCGATACCACCGCAGATGCCCCGGACGTTTGGCCATCGTAAGATACCCTACGAGTTCTGTCAGATAGATAAGAATGGAAAAAAGCAATAGTGTCCTGAGTAAAACCGATATAATGTAATATGGATAAAAAAGGGAATGTTCAATTGTATCGAAAGCTTTACTATAATCGAGAAGAACGAGAACAGTGATCTCGTTATTGTCCACAGACCTCAAAATATAATCAGTAATGTGAGCTAAGGCAGAAGCACAACTGTACCCCGATCTAAATCCTGATTGTTCAGAGGGTAAAATATTATGATTTTCCAAATACAGTCTGATTTGCCGATCAATTATACGTTCAAGTACTTTAGATAAAGTAGGTAAAATTGAAATGGGTCGCAAATCGTTAACAGTAGCAGGGTCATTGACTTTGGGCAGAGGTATTATAATACTATCTTTCCAACAATCAGAGTAAACATTGTCTAATAAGCAACTATTAACGATATGCGTAATAACTGGAGTCAAATACGGACAACAGAACCTCAACATGTTTAACGTAATATCATCAGAGCCACACGAATTAGACTTTAGTGATCGGATAACAGATTCAACCTCAGCCTCCGACGCCAACACAAATGAAAAGGTAGCTTGCGTGAGCGTATTCTGGATATAGATGTCACGAAGATTAGAATCAGCAGTAAAACCCGCAGCAGCGCCCGCGAAATAATCGTTCAGCGTATCGACATTAGATAAATGATGTGGTAATTTTTTACGTTCCTTTTTATTGTAAATATTTAATAATTCCAGATTTGTCCACAAAGTTTTCGAGTCTCAACCCCTGGAAATGAATGTTAAATAAGCTCGCTTTTCACGATGTATAGCGGAAGTAGTAAAATTGCGCAACTGCTCGTAGTAATTAAAAGCAGCTGAGGTTTTCTTAAATTTGGCCTCACGAAAAGCCCTACCACGGAGTGACATCAGAAGCCGCAAATTATCAGTAATCCAGAGCACCCTAGGTTTTTTAAATAGAAGGGTTCTGTATGGAGCATGGACCGAATATATGTCGATGAGGACAGAGTTGAAGATTACCAATTTATCATTAATGTCACTGGTTCTGTAAATTAAATACCAGGGCATACCCAAAATAGAAGATAGTTGAAGTTAGGTGTCTTTATAAAAGAGAATACCATCAACACTCCACACAGATCTTCGGCCAAACTTTTCAATCAGGAACTTCATTTCATTAACTCTTGGCTGTGTAAGATCTTCCGATATTCTAATTTTGGTACCTCTCAATTTCGATTTATTACGAAACACCACATTCTTAAATTTCCACGAAGCAAATTTAACTATAATAGCACGGGCACCATTTTCAACTTTTTTCCCCACTCTGTGACATCTTTCTATACATGAGGCACCAACATCAACATTTAATTTGTGTGATAATGTTTCAACGATTAAATTCTCCACATTTTCGTTATCGACCTCGTTTATACCATAAAATCTCAAGTTGTTCCGACGGCCGTACTGCTCCAAGGTATCGACTTTTTTGTGACACTCTTTTTCTGTCTGCAAGTTTTTCTTCTTTAAATCGGATACTTCCTCTCTTAATTCGGTGATTTTAGCCTCATATTTACCAATTAGAACACTCATTTTTTTTTCAATAACACCACCGATAATGTTTGATAGAGATTCAATAAAAGCCTCCTTCTGAAAAGCCTTCGATATTACATCCTCAAACTCGGTGATTTGCGTTCGCGATAAAACCATCTTAAGCAATCTTGAAATAAATACTATGGAACGTAATTACTACTCATACAGAGAGAATTTAAACAATTAACTATTCGGTGCACAAAATACTTAGAAAGTCACATTAATACTGTATTTAAACTATAGTATGTAACTGAGCTGAGAAACACGTGCGTTCTAGTCCAGCGCCATCATGAATAATATTATCTTAATTTGTGAAGTGTATAGACTCACATAAAGAGCAACTTAGATCAGCAAAAATTTTAAATCGACTTAATACCTTGAAAACTAACATACAATCAAGAAAAAAAATTATTAAATATTAACTATAGCAAACTTATAGCGCAAATAAAAATGACTTTAGACGATCGATCTCTTTTACTCTATACCTTAAAAAGAATCTCTCATCTACCAACCACAAAAAAATTTAGTCTCCCTCTCCACACGTGATCTTCATACAGAAATATTTAAGTTTAACATCTATAGACAAAAACCATCATTTATATAAAATTCAAATTTTTAACATCGCAATATCTAATTAAATCTAAATCGTACATCGTAACAAAATACATATTCGTGATCTGCAAAAAAATTTACAACCTGACAAGTTTAAACTAAACATCAAAGAGATTTTAATTACAATAATTATTTTTCAAACAAAATAAATTATATTCTATCGATGCGCGCCATCTCCTGATTGAAATCAAGCACCATGAATGGTCACATACAGCATCGCGTCGCTCAGAACTCTTCACTAATATAATACATAGCAATATGTATAGTTATAGGATGTAAATACCATTATATGTATTTGTATTATATTATGTTGAAAAAATTAAATAAGTCATGCAAAAACTTTTTTCCATTTAACGAAATTTCCTTATAACAAACTTTTTAACAGGATTGGGCGACTTCGTTGAATAGAAGTTCGACTTATTTCCATATTTATACCACCATATAAGTACTTGATACACACGTTATGTTAAGTAAAAAAAAGAAAAACAAAATTTTCTTTTTCTCAAAACTGACAGGCACTGCCGTAAAAAATAATATACAATAGAGAGAATGTACTGCATTTACTTTGTCGATAATAGCAAAAATCTTGACACCATGTCAATTTATTTCGCAATTACTTACATGCATGAATATGTGTATACAATGCCACATTTAAACGATGCAACTTTATTATTATATTATTGTCATCTGTACGAAGTTAATTATAATGAAACAAGAGAAGTAATATACTCTAATTAAACTTGCAAGTACGTGTACCAGAGAATTGGCCAATAGGTATATATTTTCATTAAGACATAATAAGATATATATCTTTCAGCTCTAATTATCACCAGATGTATATATTTTGTTCTTATTCCATTTTACAGTAATAAAAACATAACGCGACTGTTGTTTCAGAAAGTGGGGCATATGGTAAACCACGACTTAAGTTACCAGTAAAAGGCAGAAATACCATTTCTATAATTGCTTAGAGTAATCTGAGATAAATTCCGACCTATCGCACCATAATTGTTTAATCTTTTACTGCAATATTTAAACTCATTACATGAAACATTCTGTGTTTTTCTTCTATATACTGATATATTCCTATTATTTTCATGCCAGCTATCATACACTGGATCCTCTCATTGATTATAAAAATTCTTTCCATTAATGTAATAGAAGTCGGTAATTTTATTCAAGTGTCTTGTATATGTAATTTAAATTACGCAATATTTCGTAGAAAAGTAACGTTCAAAAGTGAAACTTTAAAATTGAAGAGTACTATATTAGATGCATAAAGATATAAGCACTATAAAATTGATAGCAAATGAATGTTTTCTATTTATCGTCCTGGAATTTACCATAATAAGTAAATTGAACATTCTGATTCGTGGTGTATAATGTGTATCTACTAATGATTTCAAGCTATACATATATTCGGAAACCTGATTGATGAATTGTGGATTACCTACTGTACATTTCACTACCATATCTCAATTTGCAATGAAATAAGATGCTTAACTTTAAAACGTTAAACTCCGCCATAAGTTAGCTACTTTATCATAATATAATATACATATAATAATAATCATGTAAAATATAATGGAAACATGATTTAATAAATATACAATATCCATAATCTTATAATGTTGTCTGTATGTTCAACCAAATTCATATTTCAATGTTAGAATAGGATTTATCTGTTTAGAAAATGACTTCCTATCCTAAGTGCGGTAATGCTAAAAAGACGGACTTTCAAAATGATTCATTATAATGAAATGAGAATAGTGATTTCACATAAACATTTTATATTCAAGTGGCACACATAAACTTAGAACTTATCAATACAACAACAAAATTTTCCTGTGCAAATTTATATAATCCAATTCCCCTGCTTTGTCTGCGTTTCATATAATGGTACTAATGAAATCAAGTAGCACAAAATTCAAACTAAACAAACAGAAAATTATAGTAGATCATATTATAAAACATAAATTATTTACGTTGGTAGGTTTTGTGTCTTTATTTGATTCTTAACTTAGTTAAGTTAATAGTTTAATGATTTGTCATATATAACACATTATAAAAGAGTGTTCCAAAGACTCCACAAAATACAAATTAGTCTAAGGATATAATAAAGAGAGATATACGTATAAACAAAAATAAACTCAGGCAATAAAAATAAACGACAAACTTGTTCAGTCAGTTTTTTGATAAACTACATGACTATGACTGACCGGTGATTTTTTACCGATAGATGAAACTGAATGAACATATACATACGTATGGAAGTGTCACCTCTCAGATTATTCGATAGGTTCCAAGAAGCCAAGAAGCTGATAAGTACTTACTGGCGGCTAAACGTGTTTTAAATATGGTAAGAAAATAGAGATGGAACTGACGATAGAGAATAAATAATACAAAAAGGTGGAAAGAACACTTCCAAGAATTGTTTAGTGGAGGAGCGGAAGACGGAAACGATAACGAACAGCAGATCATAAGAGAGAAAGAGACAGAAAAAGTAATCACTCTGGATGAACTGGAAGAAGCAATTTATAAACTGAAAAACGGAAAAGCACCAGGAGGCGACAAAATCACGGCAGAAATGGTCAAAAATATAGGACAAAAAGGGAAAGAATTGATGTTGGAAATATATAATAAAATATGGATAGAAGAGGAAATACCAAATGATTGGAAGAAGACATTAATAGTACCCATATACAAGAAGAAAGGTAATAGGAGAGATTGCAATAATTATAGAGGAATATCACTCATAACCACTCCGATGAAGATACTAGAGCAAATATTAGATAAGAGGTTAAGAACAATACAAAATACGCTACATGAATCTCAATGTGGATTCAGAAAAGGAAGAAGAACGCAAGACCCAATTTTCTCCATAAAACAGCTATGTTGTTTATCCTTTAACACATTTGATAAATCAGTCATTCATAGAAGGCCAATTTCCATCGATGCTTAAATCTGTTAAATTAATCCCAGTTTACAAGAAGGGGGATAAAAAACTTATATCCAACTATCGACCTATATCCATCTTGTCATGTTTTTCTAAAGTATTTGAAAAAGTCATGTATGCCCGGTTGTATAACTTTCTCCAAGGCTTTTCGTTTTTTTCAAGGTGTCAGTTCGGTTACCTTAAGGAAAAATCAATTAATGATGCATTATTTGGGACTATACAAAACATTTACGACCTGATAGAAAATAAATTTAGAGTAGGATTCGTGACGTTTGATCTGTCAAAAGCTTTTGATCTTGTTGACCATACTGTGCTGTTGCAAAAGTTGTATAATAATGGTGTTCGTGGAGCATGTTATGATTGGATAGCTTCATATTTAGATAAGCGTAGCCAAACTGTAGCTCTCAAACAAAATGGTATTGAGACACGTTCTCAGTGAAACTTTTTATATATGGGTGTTCCTCAAGGGTCAGTTTTAGGACCACTGCTTTTTGTGGTTTATGTAAATGATCTACAAAATAGCGTAAAAAATTTGAAAGACATTTGTCAATTTGCGGATGATACATCTGCTACTGTGTATGGAATGAACTACAGCCAACTATCTCTTGCTGGCAATAGATCTGCCTCATTAATATCCGAGTGGACACAATCAAATTTTTTGCAACTAAATAAATCTAAATCTAAGATAATAGTCTTTGATCCACATAAACGGTCTGATTGTTCAGTTTTAATTCGTGTAGATGGGGTTGCAATACCAGAATATACTTTTAGTAAGTTCCTCGGATTGACCTTGGACAGACATTTGTCATGGGAACATCACATTAATGAAATTAGTAATGCTCTCAACTCCTTAACGTTTGCTGTGCGAGTATTATCGCGCAATGTCGATGTTCCAGTACTCATCACCTTTTACCGGGCTTGTATTGAATCCAAACTGCGATACGGCATAATTATGTGGGGAAGTTCCAGCCACGCAAAAAGGTTATTTATCCTTCAGAAGAGAGTCATGCGGATTATTTTCTCCTTAAAATCTAGAGATTCTTGCAAACAGCACTTCGTAAACAATGTAATAATGACACTTCCATCGCTATACATGTACGAATGTGCTATCTTTGTTAAACAAAATGCAAACCAATTTATGAAGAACGGGGACTACAATAAAGCATACAAGACGCGCAATGAATGTTCTCTCTGTATACCTGCCCACTGCTCTCAGTTATATAAAAAGTCTCCATATTATAATTGTGTCAAAATTTATAACAAGCTACCTGTTGAGATGAGGGAGATACAATCCATCAATAAATTTAAAAAAATAACTAAGGATTATCTTGTTCGTGGTGGCTATTATTCAGTCAATGAATTTTTGGAGTGACGTACACGTGTACATATGTTAGTTAGCATACATTCCTATTTTTATTCTATATTATTTAACGTATTTTAATTTTAATGTTTTTATCATGTAACAGTACTTTTGTATGTGTATATATGTATGTATGAAAGGACAAGGCTAATACGTGCCTACGCACGTCAAAAAGCCATAATAAATTATTATTATTATTATTATTATTATTATTATTATTATACAAAAAACCTCCTTAGAACAAAAGAAAGTATACCTGGCATTCATAGATATAGAAAAAGCTTTCGATAAAGTACCAAGGGAAAAGCTATGGAGTATCTTAAAAAAAAGAGGGGTAGATGGTAAAATAAGACGTACAATACAAAAAATATATAATAATTATACCAACGCAGTAATAGCTAACGATTTGGAATCAGACACTTTCAAAACAAAGGAGGGGCTCCGACAAGGAGGTAGTCTAAGCCCAATGCTGTTTATTGTCTACATGGACGACATCATTAAAAAATGTACGGAAAAGAGCAAGAAGGTCAGAGTTGGACATCTTAACCTGAAAGCAGTGGAAATATCGGAATGGGCATTTGCAGATGATGTAGTTATAATAGCCGGCAGCCAAGAAGACCTACAACATAACCTACTATCATGGAATAAGACCCTAAAGGAAAGTGGAATGACAATTAACAAAAAGAAAGCTAAAGTTATGGTGGTGGGAGACGAAGAAGAAGAAGACATGAGAATCAGAATAGAGGGAACCGAAATAGAACAGGTGGGAACTTTTCAATACCTAGGAGTAAAAATTGATGGGAAAGGAACACAGGAAGCAGAGATTAACCATAGAATAGAAAAAGCGACAAAGCTGTACTATAGTATGAGAAATAAGTTTATTAATAGAAAAGAAATATCCCGTGAAACAAAACTTAAAGTATACAAGGCAATATATCGACCGATCCTAACATATGGAATCCTGTGTGATAAATAGGGGACAGAAGAGTAAAATACAGGCAGCAGAAATGAGGTATCTAAGAAGAGTTAAAGGCGTCACGAAGATGGATAGAATAAAAAACTTAGAAATAAGAGAAGATCTAAAAATACAGTCTGTGTTAGAATATATTGAAGAAAGACAGTTAGGATGGTGGGGACACTTACATAGAATGGAGAATACAAGACAAACAAGAAGAATATGGGAAGCAAGCATAATGAAAAATAAAAGAAGAGGAAGACCGAGAGCGACATGGGACAATGTTATCACTGAGTTATTGGAAAGGAAAGGCAAACCAAGACGAAAGCGAAAAACATGGCAAGAAATAGAAAAGAATGGAATAAGTTTTTAAAAAGCTAAAAGAAGAGAAACGCCCTACACCATAATTATGGTAGAAGGGAACTTTGGATTATATATATATAGATATTTGATTCTTAACTTAGTTAAGTTACTAGTTTAATGATTTGTCATCTATAACACATTATAAAAGAGTGTTCCAAAGACTCCACAAAATACAAATTAGTCTAAGGATATAATAAAGAGAGATATACGTATAAACAAAAATAAACTCAGGCAATAAAAATAAACGACAAACTTTAATTCATGCACTTTGCATTCATATTGGGCGTGTTCAGTCAGTTTTTTGATAAATTTTCGATGACTCACCGGTGATTTGTTACCGATAGATGAAACTGAATGAACATATACATACGTATGGAAGTGTCATATCTCAGATTATTTGATAGGTTCCAAAAAGCCAAGAAGCTGATAAGTACTTACTGGTGGCTAAACGTGTTTTAAATATGGTAAGAAAATGGAGATGCCGGAGACCAACATGCAAACTCAACGGCACCATTGATAGCATTTTATTTATAAGTATAATTTCCTACATAATTGTAATCTCTAACAAAAAATTGTGTGATATGATCCTTATGCCATACCAAATAATTTTTCGATGGCGCAATAAAATACCGACATAAGGTGAACATCATGAAGAGATAGAGAGTTTCCCTCCACATGTTACTAAATTTAACAATAGAATCGAGAGTAACCAAAAAATGCGAGGAAAATGAAACAATGAACGAGAACACAAGGGAAACGTTAAGGAAACTAAAGGAAAGAAAGGAATCAAATCACGAATGAATATATAATGAATCTTAGAAGGATTCTAAAGATTTTAGCAACGTCAGGAAAAATGTTAAAAATGTCATCTACAGAAGCAAGAAGCAAAAGTGTAAGGATCTGAGATTACCCTGAGATACAAAATCGTTATGCGTAAGCTCGCAGCAAAGGCAGAGACCCCAGTTCTTTAACAATATCAGATTTAGAACATAGTTGATACGCTATTCCCTAGCTATCAGGAGCGCGCTGTGGATACGGAAGGCGATTTGTTGAACATCCCGCTATTTAGCGAAGATGAATTGTCAAGAGTACGAAATTCCTAAAAAAACAGTAAAACACCTAGACCTGATGGAGTGCCGGTGGAGGTCCTCGCGACTGTATCACTCTCAGAACTACTTCTAGATATGCGTCTAACAGAATGAGGATTTTGTAAAAAATTGAATATTTAGCGATTGGTGCTGATAAGCAAATACAAGGATGATTCGACCACAATTTCGGCCTATAGTCCGCTATATATGTGGATTTAGCTGGAAAATTACTAAAAAAACTGCTCAAAATACGGTTGGAAAATACCATTGACAACACAAGAGGTTTGTCCGACAAATCAAGCGAAATACGAAAACTCAAATAAAGAGTAGAAACGTAGTAGGAAAAGTAGTAGGAACGCTATAAAGCGCAAATATAGGAATTAACGGGAAGACGGGAGAGAGAAACTAGTCATAAAGCAAAATGACATTATAGCGAACTATTTCTAAGGAGTTACTGCAATTGAGAGAACCGAGGAGGGTACTAGGAATATAAATTAAACGTAAGATCAGTCACAGAAATAATTGTAGAATATCAACTGAGATAGTATGGACACCTAGTAACATTGAACAAGGAAAGACAAAGAAAACATATATGACAAACTAACCTATGCGGGAAAATACCAGACTAAGACTGGTGAAAAGAGGATGCACAGGTAAAAAAAAGTTTTTGGTCTTACAAGTTTTTTTGATATCTTGTGCCGTTAAAGCTAGAATCGCAAAAGAGAAGAATATCGCAAACATAATCCTAATTTTTCCTTTCTTTGCAGAGGTAGGCTTAACGGCAGAAGATACCAAACAACTTTAAGATCTTTTTGTAGGGCATGAAATTTTCTACAAAAAATTATGATTATGATGTTCGAGTTCGCGAGCTATTTTTGTTCGTGATTAAGCCGACCTTCGACCACAGGTGTACGATTTACTCTGTATATGAACTCTACCCAAATTGTAGTTTAAGTATACACTACCAATAAGGTACACTTTGAATACATGTTTTGTAGGCATACATGTAGGATATGGATGACAGAATGTATCTTACATAATCCATTTCTTTCTTACTTTATTATAATAGTCGCGCGCTTTTATAATCCATTCAACTGTCTTGATCTCGAATGAAAATAATCATGGCTTTTAATCTCCACCATATGGCGCATTTTTCTTAACAAGAGACAGACTGAGAAACACAAGAAAATAACAGCTTTAAAAACGAACGTGCATGCGCGTAAATAGAAGATATCCATAGCATTAGATCATATATTTTTTCGTAGTGCACCGAGTACAAGCATTTGCGTGTCAGGGGTGAGTATTGAACGTGGGCGATACAGAAAAGGAACACGGAGATGTAGAACCTAACCGGTCCTGGAATTGTTTACTCTATGACACAAGCTCTACTATAAAGAATAAGATAACAGTACCTACTTGAACACAGACTATAGACGTAAGGTGTGGACGGTGGACTCAATTAGTCAACGTTAGCTTGTGAAAGACATTTTTTAAAGAGAGTACTAAATGTTCTTGCTGAGTAATAATGCGGTACATTATTTTATCATCTGATATAAAGTTCTTATATAGTTCCTGTGTCATAAAACAATATACAGATTTATTATCTTATACTTGTGCACAAGGACGTATTATTTAACATTTTTCTTCGATTATAATAACTAAATACATGAGACTAAAATTATATTAATATTAATCCGTAACGTATTTATATACAGCGTGTCCCAGGATTGATGTTACAAGAGGTGTGCGGAACTGAAAATCTTTAAATCTCAATTTGATCTTTTGTAAGTAAGCTCTGCTGGGTTTGAAACTTCTCTTTAGTACACTTTCGAGTTTGTAAAATCGCGTAGGGCTTGACAGTTGAGCAAGATCTATTTCTGTTTCAGGTAAAGTAGCTTTCTCGTTCACATTATGCTAAAATATTACTAAGAAAAGTTGTTCATAATGAAAAACTATGGGCCTATACAAAATTTGAGGAAGATCTACCTACTTTGATTAAATCATTATTTTTTAGATTCAATAAAATAAAATTCTACTTATTCACAAATTAAGTGTACAAAATGTAATAATAATGTTGCTCTATAATTAAAATAAATAAATAAATACCTTTTGTGCCGTTCAATGTTATACCAATAATTTTTTTTTATAAAAACACTTGGACCTAAAAAACGATTTAATCAAAGTAGGTAGATCTTCCTGAAATTTTGTATAAGACCACAGTTCGTAACTGTGAACAACTTCTCTTAGTAGTATTTTAGCATACTGGGTACGGGAAAGGTACTTTACCTGAAACGGAAATAGATCTTGCTCAGCTGTCAAGGTCGGGGTCAAGGTCTACGTGATTTTACAAACTCGAAATTATATTAGACACAAGTCTTCCAACCCATCTTTCAAACTCTTAACATTTTTTGCAGAATTTTTAATAGTCTATTACTATAGAATTTAATATCTCTAGATGGTAATCTGTCTTCATTAAGGTGAATGCCATTTTGTTGACTCTGTAGTTTGCAATAGTATAATATTTGTATTATTCCAGAGCAAGTTGATGATCCGACTTTTAACCTTTCACTTATGACTGAAGTTGTTGTTGACTGAAAACATTTATTTCATTGATAATCCTAAAACACTATGTGCTGCTAAAGCTTTCTAAACATTTTTATTTTAAAAAATGTAAGTGCCATTCCCTTGAGCTTTACTTCATTTACCTTAGATGTTTCAAGAAGACGTCTGTCTGCATACATACTATTAAACAATACTAAATTCAATTAGATTCGCCTTAGCGTAGTTCAATTGCTTTAAAGTGAAAGTAGGTATTATCCATGATCTAACTGCATCGTCAGTCTATGTCAATTGTCGAGAAACGTACATGTAGAACAATTTTCACGTACATTTTCTCATGAATCTGTAATTCAATACGAGATTAAAGTGCGTTGTTAGAGTTAAAAAAATATGTGAATGTTTGATTGTCCGTTTCATTTTCGACAAACAATTGATAGCTAACCGTTAGTTGGAAGTATATTTCAATGCCAGTTCTGTGAAATCATGGTAAAGCTAATAAAAGTGCACGCATGATTCCACAATAGTGTGAAGTAAAATCGATTGTGTTTGTATTATTGTATAAAACTATCTACATTAACCTAAAAGCCAACCTTAGGAGTAAATGAATTATCCTCAAACGTAGTATGAAATTTCTTTTCGGCTGGTAAAAATGTGCAAAACGTATCAGTTACAGTTCTTTTGCATTAAATTATTCCGAATAGATGACAAATTGTTTTCTATTACTTAATTCGTTGAGAACATGTCTGTCTCTCCTATAGTTATTAGCCGATAGAAAGCGTTAAACCAACCATTTATTTTGTAAATCGCTAAAAATTGAAAGATCAAATCACCAAAAATAGAAAATTAATTCTCATACATAGAAAACGTAACCGGTTTACTACAACTATTTAAACTGTCCTTGACATGCAACGAAGTAGAAACTTTTGTGATATTACGCCATATTGCAGTCCTTATAAAATTCTACCTGGACTCGCGCTGCGGTTTGTACCGGTAGCTCCACTTATTTAGTGTTAATACTTATAAATTTAATCCCACCTACGTCATAATTTTAGAAATTTTAAGCTTTCCTACTATTATTGTTAAATTAAAATGGCGAAATATGTTCTTGTCAATAATGGAAAATCATATATGTATGTATATTCAAAAGTATTGAACCAAGACGCAAGAGTAAGGGTATGATGCAACATGCATTAGTAATTGAAAGTAAAAATCATTTATACTAGTGGAAATTATATCTTAAAGTAAAGTAAGTTTTATATGAAATAAATTGTAATCATTTGTGAATGTGATATATTGTCTGTAAATTCAGCACTATATGTATTGTCTAATTTAATACTCTCAACATGCTGTCCTTTTTTCCAACTAATGACCAAAAACTTTTAACTAAATACCGACGCGTTTCGACAGCAGCGCTGTCATTATCAAGGCGATAATAAAACTAAATTAAAATAAAACCAACAAATAACCGGTAACTTAAATATTATGCACGGTCAATCCGAGAGGAATCATTAATTTGCGATTAACCAAACAAACGAATACTTTCCTAGGGTTTGGTTGAGGTACGTGGATGATGTTTTCGCTATTTTTGATACTAAAAAATGTAATATTTAATAAAGTTCGCTTGTGGAAGACAATAAAACGTCAGCTACCCTTTCTAGATACCTTAGTAATTAGAAATATCAATAGATTAGAGTTTGCCGTGTATAAATAAGAAACCAGTACACTTCGCTAGATTCCTTCAGATTCTCATCATTTTTTGGTAAACATACTCCTCAAGGCGAGATATTAGAAAGAGCTCAAAATTATAAAAGTGAAATGGTTTCCAGCCTCAGCATATCTATATCAAAATGCTTGTTTAAGGTATATATTATATGGTTTACGGAAGTTCGACCATATTTCTCATAAATTGAAAGGTGCCTCTTGGCTTAATATGTACTACCGATGACGTCTTTAAACCCGGACTCTATATGATAAAATACTTTCATTGAAAACACCTCTATATCTTTATTGCAAGATTCGTTATAGAACTGATGTTCACAACTTGCTAACCAGGTTCGGGGCAAATTATCTCCGCCATCCCACAAGTCAAGCTTATACCAGTCCTCGTTTACTTACCAAATATATGCTTGCTATAATAGCTTACCTGAACATGTCGTATCAGAATCTTTAAATTTGTATAAGAGTAATTTGCGAAAACTTCTTTTTGTTGAGCATGGGCGTGGTTGATGCATGCCCTCCGGAAAATTTGGTTTTTTTCTTTTTTTTACGTGTGTAGTTAAATTTCCATTTAATATGCATAATATTTGAAGTTATTGAAGGAAACCAACTTAGCAGTAGTGTGTGGTAATGTATGAAGGCTAAGTTGAAAAGCAGCCTGGCTAAACTTCGCCTTCAGATTACGCTAATATTTTGTTTTCTGTTTTGTTGTGTTTAGTTAAGTCTTGGTGTTTACTGGGTTGAAGTGTTTAGTGTTTCTAAATAAATACAAACAATTTTTACAATACATCAATAACAGACATTCAAAGGAAACCTTTATCAGCAGATCGATCCTATCATAATTTGTTGAAATTTTTTTAGAAACAATAGAATTCTTATCGCCCGATCTATTTCACCGGCGTTTTGAAAAAATAAAAATATAACCTCTACAAGAGGAAAAATTGCTAGAATTTGGTGGCCCTGCAATAAGCCGTTCGATTTGTAGTATACAGATAAAGAATAGACAGTACCTATAACAAGAAAGATTGTTACGTATTCCGTTCGGCAAATTGTAACACTTTCAAAAGGTTGTATCGAAAAAGCCATTGTTCGCTTACAACTTTGGCGACCTATTTGTAGAATTCTTTTGCGACGTAATTAATTTTCCCTATATTATACAAGTCATTTTAAAAAGTCCATAATTTTATTCACTTTTTAATATTTTATATATTCCCATTCTTTCTAGGATAAACTCGTATACCTGTTACCTTGCTAACCCGAATGAATTGGCGCTAGTGAGACGTTGGGTAGTATGGATTCACACTTGACGTTTGCTTGATCATACTGTCACCTTATTTAGAACGTTTCTAAAGATCGATGTTGTTGTCTTCTGCTCCTTGTTATCCCTTCCTTGTATATCTTATTTTTTTTTCGCTTCGCTGATTACGGTTACAAATCAGTACCCCTGCACCCATCAAAAAAATTTTTTTTCAGAAGTGATGAAATCTTGTTCTAACAAAATAAGCAGGGAAAGAGTGTGTTGAATTTTACTACAAAATGAACTGATCGTAATTTCTAATTACACGGTTTTTAAAATTCTTAGAATTATGATCTAATGCTGATCTTAAAATGATCTCACCGCTACAGGTGCAATACATGACTTGTATTTTATTTAAAGAGATTGATATTCTTTTGAATCTTTTCGATTACTTACGTGGTATAGCCCACAACCTTATTTATTCAAGACAATAACAAGTAGTAGCCCTTGTACATAAGATAAAATCGTTTTCGGTTATTGTTGTTATTATTACTATTATATAAAAAGCAAAAGAGAGGACAAAAAACTATTATAGAAAAACAAAAAAAAATTCTAAACACGCCAGTGTAATGCTGCTCGATCTAAGCCGAGATAAAGTGGAAAGAAAAATTTGTTATTGTCAGGGAATTGTTTGTCGGCGAATTGTAGTCGAGGAATTTTCCGTCGGTGAATTGTTTTCGGGGAATTTTTCGGTTCCCATTTCAATCTGCTATTGCTGATTGTTATATAGTTGAATCCACATAGATGTCACTTGTGTTGCACTCAGATCGCTTGTTGTTACAAAACAAGTGATTTAAACGCACTATTATCGCTAGCCATATTTGGGTTCCATCAAAATTACCACGCAACTCAAAAAGGAGAAAAAAACAGAGTTATATGTTCATCGATAGAAGAAAAGATGGAAGAACACTGAACAAAAACTATCAAACAATATGCCTGTAAATACGTTCGCAACTTATACAGTAATATTTAACTACGCTTAATAACGAGCCAAAACAAGCCGAGCATGTGCAAAGGATAGAAGGATTTTTTTATAGAACATTTTAAACGCAAGTGTATACTGCAGCTATTTTCCTGTACTTAAGAGCAAAACAAAATTCAAGAATCTGTCAATATATGGTAACCATTTCGGAAAAAAAATTAGGAAGCAGGAAACAATATCAGAACTATGTATATATTGGTCAATCACTAATTGCAAATTTGGCTAGAGATGTACCGGCAGTATTGTTAACTTTGTTATACAGTAATTGGGACCGTTTTCAACATTGTGCGTAACATATACGACTACTAATTGACTGCTTCTACCTACTTTATCTCGAATCTCTTACGCATGTTTTTCCATTCATTCTGAAAGTTTTCATTTTTATTCATGTCGTTAGCCAGTGAATGTAAAAAGGACGCCATTTACTCAAAATTCACGGGTACTTCATTGTTTTGTACCCACACTAACTGTATGTGGCACAGATATTTAGTGTAGGCCCACTAGGACAATAAAGTTCCCGTATGGTTTGAGTAACAAGTCTCCGTTTTTCGGGAACTGGCTGGATACTTTTTTCTCCCAGTGTACGTGTATAAACATATAGCCTCTTATTTCGGAGTATCTCACTAATAAAGGAGTCCTTCTTTCTGAAGTAAAATTTATTTTAACTTAAAAAAACTATTTACTAGTAACAATATAACCATCTAGTTGTTTTCTAACGTAATAATAATAATGTTTAGTATCGAACGTATTCGCCTTACCCGTGGTGTATGTACACTCGGTTGATTTAAAACCGACTCACCCGACAAGCGACCTAGACCTAACGTCGCACACGGAAACTTTCAACATTTAACTGGATGTTTGTAGTAATAAAGCAATTTGCTTATGAACAGATAAAATAGCTACGTAATGCGAAATGAAGGGGAAGATCGCTGCAGAAATATATTCTTTTTCAGATACTTTTAATATCTGCATTATTACGTAATACAGCGTTTGCCAACATCCATTACCATTAATGACATATAAACGCGAATAAAATAATTATTGTATTTCTTCTTATCCCTACTTAACTGAATTGAATAATATGCTACAAATCACTTTTAGAACCACAAGAAAACTTGTTTATCAAAGCAGATAGACAGAAATCTATGTTCATCTTAAGTTTGTTTCGTTAAAAACACTGATTTTATTCTAGAATTTATAACAAAACACACAGTAAACAAGTAATAATAAAGAAGGTAAACGAAAAGGCAGTCAAACTGAAAACAAATTAATACACAGAAAAAACTTTTTAATTATTGGTTGGTTCTGAAGGACATTTTCTGCACCATCCATTTATTCTCTAAAGTATATGTAATAGACTTTTATATCTTGCTCCCATACATATAGTGAAATTGTATGCGATTGCAATTTAACTATATGTTAAGATCGCATTAATAAATTATCCGTTTAGGAATTCATAAATGATCCCTTGCATATGAAACTGGATTTAATAGAAAAATATATTGTATTTATACACATATAAATAGTAATTTACATACAGTTGACCATACTATTACTGCTTTGCATTCGGGTACCGCAATAAAGCATACACTTATCGGGTTTTATGGCAGTTTGAGTCGATACTAAATCAATCGAGTGTACAGTGATGTGCTTTAGTACTGACTCAAAGTGCCATAAAACTTTATAAATATAACGATATAATATAACGATAAATAGCCGACTGCCCTCGAGGGGTGAGTCAGTACTAAAGCTCATCACTGTCCATATGCGTGTAGATTTTTGTTTCAACACAAAATAGTAATAAAACAGAGAGATTAAATTACTCTAGTAATTAAAGGCGGCTAGCTAAATAATTCTTCCATATACTATTACTTGAAAAAAAGTACATTACATGCGTTTTACACGGATTATGTGATCTCAATATAAAAATCGTATTAACGCTCAATGTTATAGCGCTACCTTCAAAATTCATTAAATTTTTATATACGAGTTGAAGCTTTTAGTGGACTATTTTAATTAAAGGTTTCAAATTCTCGTTCAGAATGGAATTGGTTTATTACTTCTCGGTTTACGTAACTAAAGTCATAAACTTTTATGTTCTCGTCAATGGTTTCATTATTTCAGACCTTTTATTTTTTAATTTACTTCGCCGTCAAGTATTATTGGAATATTTTTTCATAAGATCCATTTGCTTTTTCTAACTACTATAGAAGAATTAGAAATATATACAATAATCCTCAAAATTAAAATGGTGGCTAAAGCATTTGTTGCTCACAATAAACCTTATTCAGTCATTTATAGTTTTATATGTATACAGGGTGCTTCATTAATAATGGAAAATATTTTAACTGGAGATACTACTTTTCAAACAATGACCATTGACCAAAAGTAGCCTTATTCAAAATCGCACCATTTTCGAGATGAGGGTCTTCAAAGTTCTAGAAAAAATATGTTGTTTACATAGGAAGTATTGAAGAATATTTGAAACATTGTCCTAAAATGACAATTCCGCCAGTGACGTAGAATTTGAGTGTTTTCCTATCCGGATTTTTGCCTTTTAAACTATTTTTTTGCCACAAATCCTTCCGAACTTCGTCGTTTTTCTTGAAAACCAAGCATAATACGAAATTTATATAAGAGGAGCTTATTTTTGGCATTTTAACTGGTCTATTAGGTGATGCTAATTTCGTGCTTGTAAATCAAAAAACAAAAAAGTTCTGTTGTTACAAGGTGATATTTTTTCCTGTTTGCTGTAATTTTGCTAATTTCGAAAAATTCCACCATAAGGGGCACCTACTAAATCGCCATGCCAAATTTTATTTTCACCGTACAAGTGGATTAGCTTAAAGATGGAAAAAACGATTTTCTTTCTGGACCTTTCAAGACCTACATCTCGAAAACGGTGTGATTTTGAATAAGGCTATTTTTCAATGGTCAATGGTTATTACTTGACACGTAGTATCTCCAGTTAAAATACTTCCTATAATTAATGAACCACCCTGTATATACACTTCTTTTGTCGTCATCACTAGCAGTTCTATGTTATCAGCATATGCCAAACTGTAATAACTTATAGTAATTGTAGTACCAGTGCCATTTCTTCTACTATCTCAGTAGCATAGTAGTACTCAGTTGGATAGTAGGTGTCAACCAGGTTCAGTAGATGAAAACGTTTCCAAGCCCAGGTAGCGTGTTGTAACGTTTGTAAAACGTTTTAAAAAGATTTCCTCAGCGTTAACAAAAACGTTTATATAACGTTTAGGAAACGTCTTAGTCACAAAAATAGAACATTATAATTTAACGGTCCATGCAAAAATATTTTACAAAGGAATACCTACAATAGATTAAATTTTGGCGCCACTTAATTACCATAGCTTAGTTTCTGGTAATGATGAAAGTACAAGAATATGTAACATACCTATCCGAATTAAATGAATAGCATTAAAGTGGAGAATATGGTGTAAATTCGTGCTCCATCGAAAAAATAGGAAGGTAAAAAAACAGTTATAAGATAATTTTCTAATTTCTACAACGTAAACTCCGTATCAGTATTCATTATCTACTAAAAAGTTTATACGTATCAAACATGTGTTAACACGTTATATTTTCACCGTCAAACTAACCAAATATAACGATATCTTTTTAACATTACATTAACGTTTAGTGAGTAACGTTTAGGCAACGTTATTTTAACGTTTATAAACGTTGAACGTTGCAAGTAAAACCTTTATTTAACCTTTCAAAAACGTTTTTGTGCTACCTGAGAGGTAACATCATTCATTCTAACTTTACTAACTGAACCGTCTCTTGTTATCTGCGTCAATAGTGTTAACTTCCTCGGAAATTGCGGTTCATTCAGTGCTTCATAAACATACACTTACTGATAATAATCTATGAAAAGAGCGCGAACTTTAATATTATTCCCGTGACATTGCAGTTTCGGCGCTTGATCCATCCACTAAGACTGAAAAAGACCTCCGGCGCCCATATGTTGGAACAATGTATTTTATCCACGCCTCGTGTAAAAGATATGCTGTTTCCATACTATAAAATCTGCTTAGACCTCTTAGGATGAGGCCAATTAGAGAAAAATATAAATTCTGGTTTGTATTACTAAATTCAATAAAGCGGGTAATAAACGAATATGAAGGAACATTTAAGATACTATGAGATTGCAGTTTTGACACGATGTAATTAAATAACTGTTACAATTCTACAATCCCTAACCGTAGAGAAATTTCTCTCTTGGTATATCTCGTCGCGAAGAGTACAAATAGTACAACATTATTCTACAGTCAACTGTCTGCGTTTTGGCATTTTTACACTCAGTACTTTACCAAATTGTTATAATTACGCACTAAATTTCTCCCAAACTTATGAACAATAGTGTATATTTATTAGCATCATCGCTGTGGTTCCATATAGAACCAATATAAAGTTAAAATTAATTTAAATTTAATTGTAAGTAGTCCACAGAGCAATTTTTGTTTATATATTTGGCGTAAAAAAATTCATATATGTATGTATCATCACTAAAGACTGCAAGAATTGGTCCGGTTCCAGCGGTAGTACATCGCGAGCGACCTTAAGGGCGCGCGCCTATCCTACAAGTATGTATGTAGTGAAATATCGTACGGTATTGTTGCATGATCATTAATCATGCTCATCATTCTCACATGATTCTCACTTCAGCAAAACATATCACTTACTCACTTGCAAATAAAACGATGCTTATTAATTAATTCAGGACACATGTTTCAGGGGCTAATAGACAGATTTTTTTGTATCATGAGTGGCCACAGACTGAAATAAATATAATAAATTATTTTTTGTTTTAGTTTCATATCTTCCAGAATGGTAGGTGGAGTATTGTTTGCTTATTTTATTCTTCATCTACTAGACGTAATAATTGTTTAAAGTATACAATTTATACGTAGGAATTAATGCCAGTCGCAACTTAGATGAACATATGCTAATTTTAAAGCAGCATGGCCTCCTATTTAGATGAAAAACGCATCGGTTTTATGAGGTTTTTAGAGAATATCGTTAATAACATTTTAATAATTAAATTTAGATATAGTTTAGTATTTATAGTTTTTGGCAGGGGGTTTAATATGCTTTCACATAGGATGGATAAATATAGGATGTTCTATTTAACTTAAACGAGTTATAGATGGTTGAAAAAATATAAAGTATGAATTGTTTTGTTTAATGCCATGTAGCCAATATCAAAATACTCTACCGGTTTATTGAAAGCACGCTTTATCAAAATAACTTCTTACAAATGTAAATCTTCCAAGTAATACAGATTTCCTGTTTTTAATTTTTTCGCGAAAGCCGACATTTTCATAAAAGTCAAATTTACTCGAAATTGGCAGCAGATAGATATAGGGAACTGTTAACAAAGTTATCCTAGTTTATGACGTAGAATCCAAAAATGGTATACAATATAGGGTGTTCCATTAAAAATAACCTAACTTTCATATGTTGTACTTTTTGATTCACCCTGTATACTTGCAAATAATTTTAAAATATGCTCCTCATCGTCCTACATATTTCACTAAAATTTTAAACTCATATCTGTTCGCGTTTAGGCACAAGAGACCGAGGGAATAGTCGCGACACACCCTGTATATTCAGATAACGTCGATGTAGATGAATACTAGATTAATTAGTGCATGAGTGCTCCAATCAGAGTACCTAATCTAATATAAAGTTCATGAGATTGCCAACTTTATTCCGCTCATGCCGATTCGGTCGTTTTCGTTTGGGCGAGATGTTCTTATAATATCCAACTATACATTTCAAGGGGCACTTACGAAAATGACCGAACGAGTATGAGCCGAAGAAAGTTTGATAAGCGCTTCAAATGGGAAGATATTACTTAATATACAACCTGTACATTTTCTAAGAACATAAACATACAAAAACAACTCTAACAGCTGCATCAATAGAATGACCATCAAAAATCTACTCATAGAATCGAGAAAGTATACTGGTAGATCTTTCGTTTGTTAGTTACATCAAAACGGAAATTGCGATTCAGTTATTGCATGTAATAAATAACTTACGATATAGCAAGAAAATTAACTTTCTATTTAGTCTTAGTAGATATTTTATTGTTTCTATATAATATAATATGCTAAAATAATTGTGTATACTCTGTACATAATTGTCGTATGATAATAATAATAATAATAATCCATGCCTTAGCATCCCCCAACAGCTTGCGCCAATTACAGGGGGCATCGGCTGGCCATGAGTTATTATTACGCCTGCGGCTGTAGACCGACTTAAGATGTTACCTTTCCGCATTTGCCGTGGAATTTGGAAAACTACAGAAAACCAAACTCAGAAAGGAAGCACCGGGGTTCGAACCCGGTACTGCCGGACTGCTAGTCAAGTGTGCAAGCCACTAAGCCACCAGCCCAACGATGATGATGTATGATGATGTATGATCATTTATCTAAACAGCAATCTTAAGTATTTATAATACGTACAAATATATAAATTAAAGATAAAAATAGTAACAGAAAGAAACTGTTCTATATCTTCTCAGGTCAATGTGAATTAATAGATAACAACATAAAAGGTTCAGCATGAGTTTACTCTAAGAATCATTTTTAATACCTGCGCGAATGTCTGCTTTTCCCACAGGTACAATTGTGTACAAACTATTCGTTACTTTTTGTGTTTTCTCTCTATTTCCTTCTCTTCTTTGTAGATGCTAGAACGAACTGTGTGTTTAACGAACAAGACAATTATTTGCTCGCTTAAATGTTGAAAGCATGAATTTGACACAAAAGTTGTTAGTTTCCTAAAACGTAACATCCTGTCAAGGTTTAAAACAGTTTACAAACACCGCAGATTACACTCTGCTTCGTCGTGACATGATCGACAAGTTGTTTGAGGTCAATAACATGAGCCTTCGATTCATATAAACACTTAATTCGCAGATAGACGAGAATATAATGATAGGTTAGCTGTAATTAACCATAACAAATTTGGTTAATGTTCTGTCTCAGACTAATAGTTAAGTACATTATTTTTATAATACTTAAGTAGTGTCATAATTATCGTTATTAATATAATATTTTTTATTTATGCTTGAATTATTATACTTGTGGCAGGCTTCAAAACAGATAATTTCTGTCTCACACAGATACATATGACTAATAATAGGAATCATAGAGTGCTGACAATTACAATAATTTTAGTAATCTAATTTAGAAATAAGTTTGTTTTCAGTATTTTTCATTCATATATACATACGTCGAATGCGTACATTGTTGCGTTGTACGCGGTACTCGTAATGAGTTAATCTTTCACGGAATGACCATTTGATAGAGTTTGTAATGTTTCCACGAAGTTGGTTATGAATGTCAATAGGTTCTGTCGAACAACAAATTGTTTTAGCATATCTCACATATAAGCTGAGATCAGTTAAATGAGTAAATAAATATATAAATAAATAAAAATTATGTACTGCAGTTAGACGGTTTCCAAACTTCTATAGTTTATATCTCGTCGTCCATTAAAGCTACAGGATAGGTATTGAATAGGAAGATTTCAGAAATGGTATAATCTATTGCAACATAGTAACTATTCGTCTAAAACAAAATGACTATAGGATCTTAGCATAAGTTGCATTCTAGCTATTAAACGCCAATCAGCAGTGATTTTAGTGGGATTACATCTGCATAAATTAATAATTCTACAGAATCTATGAGTTCATACAAGTACAATCTGGAGTATCATTATTTTTAGGAAAAGTATGACCAATAAGACATCAATGTAGAATAAACCTATATTTTTGTGAGAGATGGGTAGGCATTTCTATTAATAGATGGATGGACATTTCTATTTCTCGCAATCTCCATAGCTTCTCTCCAGCTAGCTATTTCCTGTTTTTGTAGTATGTCTCTTGAATTCTGGTGCCAGGTTTATGGAGGTCGACCTCTTTTGTATTTCTTTTCTCATTGCCTCTTTTAATTTGCTTATAAAGTTGGGCAGATACTCCTTTATTTTGTTTGGTGTCCTAATAAAAGGCGTTTGCAAAAACTTGCAAATTAATACATAATACATGGCACCCGTATTTTTACTATAGCAAAATAAAACTATGAATGAAGTATCTATTTAAAAGGTATTTAGAAACTATATCACATAAAGTTGAATGAATAAGACGCGGAAAAGCTTCTCTAGTTACAATACGGTCAAGCTCAAGTAAAACGGTTGCATCTTCTATTAGCACAGCATAAATATTCCATTATTTCTGATATCATTAACTTTTACCCGTTTTATATCAGTAAAAATGCTTAGGACATAAGCAACATTATTCGAATGGGCAATTACAAACAATTAATTGAAATTAACAACCTCAGAAGTAAAATCAATAGCAACTAAAAATCTAAACAACTTAGTGTTTTTTTTGTCAAGTTTAATTGAAACTTACTATTAATGTTGTTTGGCTCAATTAATGAAAAACGTGTTTCAGCGTCTTTTTGAAACCTCTAAGGGGGTGGAAGAGGAGGCTGGCAAAGTTTATGCAGTAAATAATATATCTATAATCGAATTTTCTTGAAATATGGTACTAATGTTCTTTGACATAAATAATGAAACACGTGTTTCGAAGTTACTTCAATTTCAAACCCTAAAGGGGTAACAGGAGTTGGCAAAGTTAGTGCAATAAAAACATATTTTTCAAGGTTAAATTTATTTGAAACTAGGTTTTCATATTCTTTGACACAATAATTAATGAAACACATGTTTCGTGGTTTTTGAAATTCACCTTTGTGGGGAATAGCAAAAAATTAAAATATAATAATTAGAAGATTAGAAGAAGAATTACATAAATTTTATATTAATGTACTTTAACTCAATTAATGAAACACGTATGTATTTAAGCGATTCTTCAAATTCAGTCGCTAAGGGGACTAAATAGCTGGCAAATTTCTACAAAAATAAATATGGTTAAATTCACTTAAAATTTGGTATTAAAGCTCTTTGACTTTTCTAACATTCAATCTCGAAGCCTGTGAAAGGAGGACAAAGTTTGTCTAGTAAATTATTTTGTCTGCCACAACTAACGAAACACGTGTCTCGGTGTTTTTTTTAAATTCAACCCTTTACGCCGTTGAAGAGTGTGGCAAATTTTTTATAGAAAAAAATTAAAATATATTTTTATGATGAAGTTATGAAATTACTTCAAACTTGGTATTAATGCTCTTGAACACAATTAACTAAACACGTGTTCCGGCGTTTTTGAAATTCTATCTCTAAAAGGGCGAAAGAGACTGGCCAAATTTCACAAAAAAACAAAATTTGCTATTAATTCTCTTTGACACAGATAATGAAATAAGTGTTACGAAATTTGTATAGGAAAAAAATTAAACATTATGATATTAAGATCAGCAGTACCTGAAACTTGATATTTGTGCTCTTCGACACAATTAATGAAACGTATTTGGGCAATTTAATCCCTCAGACATATCAAAATTTGTATAGAAAAAATTAAGAATTATATTTTAATTGCCAAATTTAGTTGAAACTTGGTATTAGTGCTTTTTGACATAATGAATGACGTACTATTTCGATGGTTTTCAAATTCGATCCCTAACTGGCTAGAGGAGGATGCCAAAGTTTCTGCAAAAATGTATGGTCAAATTTACTTGAAACTTGGTATTACTGCTCTTTGACACAAGTAGTAAAATACGCGGTTGAGCTCTTTTTAAAATATAGTGGCAAAGTTCTTCAACTTCTTACTACTTGGTTTGTTCAAGCCGTTTTGTACATATATAAGCTTTATGTTTCTCAGTACTTATTTGGTTACCGATTAATGTCTCAGAATTCACCAGTATCTGAACTATCAATCATATGTTCATAATAAGAAATGATAATATATTACACATGTAAACATGGTAAAAACGATCTTGCGTTATAGTATGTTTACTGTGGATGTATTGAAGTCTATCCGATAAAATTGCGATTTGTGTTGGTATTGTTACGTCCTATGTATATATTACACATGCAATGTGGATCGAGGGTGAGCAGTATTCGTTTGTAGTGGTTTAAATAGCGATACCTGTAGTGCAAGCGAAACACACAGAGATGTCCGTGTATTAGAACGGAAAAAATAGACAATAAATGTGGTTTTTTTTTGACAAATGCGAGTGCATCATAGGAGCATGCGTAATACTAGCTCTATTGTAATACAGTAGAACATTGCGTCTACTTGTTTATCGTTCTAATACACGGACACCTCTGTCTGTTTCGCTTACACTACAGGTATCACTATAGTGCAGACGCATGCTGCGACTTTGTATAAGTAGTATAAAATGTTTATGAAGTAACTACGATTGAGTGAATTATAGCATATAGGAATATTGAGCTAGAAAATTAGAGTTTTGAGTATCCGATAAAAATATCCAATACGTAATGAGAATTAGGAATAACTTTACTTTTGATCTAATTTTTAGATTAACAATCTGAAATCACCTTGATGTTAAAATTGATTCGGTACCACTTACACTGTCAAGAAGTTTGCGACAGGAATGGCAGTTTTCCTTTTCGAGAAAATTATTAACCGATATAATCAAAGCTCGGTGCAATAACTTGAATTGAAAATGCTAAATAATAAACAGTCTTAGTAATAACGATCGCCATCTACGGAAAGATAATTCCACTTAAATAGGCTTTCTTCCTGAAGATACGGTTTCGTTACCAGTGCAGTGCAAAGAATAGTAATTTGGACAAATATGTATGGATGTCTTTAGAACTTTCAACACCAATAATTTTAGCATTATGTAAATTTGAAATTATGTTTGAAATTACAATAACTAGTGCGATTTTGCATATGTAAAAACGGTTGAAGAACTCGAAGGTAATGGCTGTGGGTGGTAACAACTGCTTCATTCTTTCTTGCAGCGTATCTTAAAGATACGAAACGAATCCTTGACGAATTATAACCTGTTGTTTGCACGCAATGGCCGTAGTTCTAGTTGCAGTTCTTACTTCTGGCGACTATTTGCCAATTTATGTGCAAGGAAGTGTATACCCGTGTCGATAATTTAATAATCTTGGACGTGTGTAGCTAGTATATAATTATCTAGGCATATAATTGAATACAATGAATACACTGAGCGATACATACGGAAGTTGAAAGGTTTTGGAGTATCTAGTCGTGCTTTACTATTCCTTCATATATGTACGTACACTCGACACGACCTAGTCTTCGAACGGTTTTATTAGGCAACAGAGTGCTGTCTTTGTCAGTCCATCCCCTCCACATTTAATATAACCGTTTCTTCGATAATCGTAACGTTACACTACGAAAAGTACGCTATTTCCCTTATCGCAGGAACGGTCACGTTAAATGTGGAGGGCATGGACTGACAAAGACAGGACACTGTCGCTTAGTAAAACAGTTCGAAGACTAAGTCTTGTCGAATGTACGTAAGGTGTTAACATTTAAAACATTTACTAAGTGCACCTATACTGTAGAACTAAATGACTATGACTACAGATATGTTTTGGTTGCTGGATTATTCTAGTGACATTAAGTTTATTAAAGAAAAGAAGATACTAAAATGAATTGTAAAAATATTGATAATACGGTGCTCTGTCATGGAAGCATTCGTTCGTTCGAAATGCGCTTTGCATCTGTTAGTTTTGCAATTTGTATCTACATATTGTTCTACTTATTTACTAGACCATAATTTATGTATTAATTTATATTTTCACTGTAAAATGACTTTACGAGTACTATCAATGAAGAATGCTGTGTGTCCTATGTTAAATTATGTTTTGTATACATATAAGTACTTATCTTTGTATTTTGTTTTATAAGCAACAATTTCAATCTGAGCTGGAATGGACGGTTCTAAAAAAAATTTCATATTTTTTATTTAGTTTGTTTCGTTACTATTTTACCTAATACATGGAACTTTTACGGCGTTAATTTGAAAGGAATTGGAATAGTTTTCTATCTAAAAACGAAACAAAAGGGATGCAACATATTTATTTCATCAGCAGAAAATGATTGTTCGTCCTCAAAGTAGGTACCAATCTCCTCTATAAATAAGCTATCGTCTGAAAAGTAACTTTGAAGTATTGCTTTAAGTTTTTAAATTAAAAGAAGTGAGACGAACCCCAATCCGAAGTATATGGTAAGTGATTCTTTGCAAACTTTGTAATGAGGCATTGTTATGATGAAGAAAAACCTGGACGGATTTGGCCAATAGCTGTAGGTAAATTTGGCATGTATTCAACAAAAGTAATAGTCACTTAGTCCTGAAATATGATGGCCATAAACTTTCCTTCTTTAGGGCAGATTGTTGCTTCTAACGATATCAAACATTTTCCACAAATTTGTTGCTTTGCAGTTTTGGACCAGATATATTGGAATCCAACTTGCCAACTTTGTCAACCTTATGTTTACAGAGTTTCTCATATAGAATTATAAAACGTTTGGCTCAGATATATTTGGCGCTTTCGAAAAGGTACAAACTTTCAAACAATAATCTTATGGAATTTCTGTTTCTACTGTCAAGTGAAGCATCAAGATTAGTGTCATTACCTTACTAATTCAAACCTGTATTTTTCAGTTATATTTTGCACACTCCGTAAATTTGTTTTAGAAAGTGGGCTTTGCGAATGAGTTCCGTCAAATGTGATACCAATAAAGTTGCTGAGCATTAGTGTTTGCAGGCTACGACGAGTCTGCGTACTTTTCATGAATAAGTGTAGTTGTGAGGGCATTTTGAGTACCTTTTTGGAAAATTCTGCTAGTATTATTACTGCTTATTACTTGCAGTTAAATTTTAGTTGAGCCAACGTATGGCAAAAACAACTTAAAACTGCAAGTAAGTTTTGTTGAAAATCAATTTGTCTAGTGTATTTAAATTAAAGTAAAGCCTTTTGAAAGGAGAAGAAGAAAAAGCTATATTACTTATCTGACTACCGACGCAACTTTGGCCGTGAAAATGGTGTCTGTTAAAAGATCGAATGGCCATGTTACAGCACTGTTTCGCCCTTTATAATGATGCACTGGCAATAACTTTGCTTCTAATCCCGAAAGGTAGATCAATTAGAAGTAGTTTGTACAAAACGAAATTTCTTGCACTAATAAACAAGTTTCGGAAAATCTATCATGTTAAAGTTCATACGAAATTTAAATACTAAAGTAATAAGTCGCTAGCAACGAGGTGGCACAAGGTTTGAGTAGGGAGAATTTATAGTCTTGTTATATTCTCATCTTGTTTGAAAATTGCTTGGTAACACTTGCATCTTTTTCATTATTGAGATTGCCATAATTGATTAGCAACTATAAAGGTAGATACGTAAATACGTATAATAAAAGTATGTATAAAACTTGCTGAAAATGATGAACTGCTTTTAAAGCAATTCTGAATGATCACAACAGCTATTGTGCTGCAAAGTGAATGTGTTTTTCTGAATATTTTAGAGCTACGCCGCCATAGGGTCACGTTTGAAACTAAGTTTATAGTGAGACTAGCTGCAAATCTCAGTCTTCAAATGTGCTTATACAAAAGACAGAGATACATTAAATCAACTATAATTATTAGGAACATAAACAACTGAACTTCAATTCTCTAGTATTATACTCAGGGATAATGTACCATCTTTGGCAAATTAAATGCGAATTTTTCAGCGAGGAATTTCCATTTACTAAATAAAGGCTATACTTTGAAGCAAATTTAATTTCTCTAAAAGAGAGTACTGCTTTGATGAACTTCTTTAGAGTAATTAAATTCACTTTAAAGCAAAGCCTTTATTTACAAAATCAACATTCCCCGATAAAACAATCGCATTTAAATTGCCAAAGATGGTACATACATACCTACATCCGGTGAGACAAGATCGGAAATGCTTTTGCAAATTTAGATCCATTCAAAATGTTCTTTTTATATTTCCACAACGCATAAAATTATGGTAAATAACAAAAGTAGTAAGAATGCTAACAGAAATTACATTTCGTTATTTTTTTTATTATCGGATTGTTTTCCAGTTTTTATTGATCAACACAAGAATTTACGTATTGTACTATTTATGTAACACTTGTGTTGATCGTCCTGCACTTGCATTAAGCATATTTACTGCGGTCGATGAAACACATGTTGTATTAGAAAGTTGTATAACAATGTAACAAACTTGATTTTCAAGTCTGGAGTAATCTTTCAAATCAGTCGATACCAACCGTTGCAATATTCGTTTTGTAGGTGTCACAAAGCAATACACATACACCGCAGATGTGTATGTCTTGAGAAATGAGCCTCAAATTAATCGCTATTGCTGGCTTTTTATTATTGACCACTGCATTTTTGTACATATTGATTTGTTTCCAGACGCACAATGTCTCCATATACCAAACAGCGTAGGTTTTAATTATTTAAATGTACTGCCTGAACCTGCGTAGGCGCTGAAACGTGTGTCTCTTACTCTTATATCTTGTTGTGATATGTTGTTTGGTTTGGATATATACGCTGCTTCTACTTACGAATACAAAACAATGGTTTAAAATTCCCTCAGATCTCTTTTTTTGCCATGATTGCTAAACATAATTACACATGAGTTACGAAGTCACGGAAATACATAAATTATATGAAAAATGCGGTTGCTCTGAAGCAATTTTGTTTTTTATATATTTTAGCATATTTATGATGTAATCAATGATAGGTACATAGGTATAGATGATATACATAGGTATGTATATCATCTACTAGGAGAAAGAGGCCATGTCACGCAGGCGGATGATCCTAATAATTACTATTCCATTAGTTTTCGCTTTTTCTACCGCTTAATATTGTAAGATTATCGATTCAGTTATCCCTAATCTTAATTACGAGCAATAACCTTGCAAGAGGCAAGTACTAGCGTGAGCGCAAACAGAACTAGCCTTGATGCAGCGTTACATAATTCACATACTAATTTTCATTACACCAAGAAGTGTTCTAAATAATAATAGTGATATAATTATTACCACGGTCCTCTGTGGGGAGGTTTGATCTCTGTATCTAGCGGTTGCTACTCACCCTAGTAGGCACTGTTGCCACTGTGCCATTGAGTCGCTCATGTTTGTCAATAGTTCAAATATTCAGAGTCGGGTGATGTGACTATTCATCTACATTTAAACTGGCGCTCTGAGTAATATAATATCTTATATACCCTATATATGTATATAAGGATATCATTTTCCAACACAGCGAATGTCAGTTTACTAGCATATTCTATATCAGTTTAGTTTGCTGTTTATAATGCTTCAAGAGCCATTTTTCAGTAACTCTATACATTGTTGTGCAGTTAAAAAGGAATGGCTTATAGAGCTGAAATGTAGTCAAAACCGCCCATAAGGTTTATCCGGATTATTGTTTTCCAGAGATACCATCATTTCGAAATTAAGTACAAATTATCTATTAATTTGACATGAAAGGTATAGTAATTACAAGATTTGTCTTCCAACGAATTTACTTACTTCATAAAAGTTCAAAACGAGCTTTAAAGCAAAGCTGTAATGTATCCAGATACTTCTCCGCTTACTTTACTTTTTTACTACCACGTAAATGTGTTCTATACACTGAAAAGAATTGCTGCTGCTATCACTAACTTCGTATGTATAGTACGTCCTGTAAAGTTAGAACCAAATTTAACAAATTACTTCTTGAGGGAAAGCTTTTACTATTTTGTAGAATTTTATCGACCTCATCCATTCAAACAATATAAAAGCTTTTACTGTGTTTGAATACCAAAAGCACAATAATAATCTTTTTTTGCTTCAGTAATCCTTTAATTTTTTAAAAACGTATCAGGAGCATTTCCTAAAAGCCACGCATGTAAGCAACTAATTTAGAACAATCGTGTAGTGATGATATTGGTTCAACAATTTCAAAGAAATTCAAATGGCTATTGTGGATTTTTTAATATGACACAATTTTCCGTAAAAATATGAAATAGTATCTCAACATCCATGTTATATAATTGCATGACCTATAGATTAAATCTTGTTTTCTAGTACATAGATTGAAATAATACGTTAGGTTAAATAATCTGAATAACAAGTTGACCCTTACATACTCCGTATATAGTATATTACAGAGTCAATTTCAGAATTATTGCAACGAGTAAAAATTACAAAGAAAACGAATTGTGGTGCACTATTTAGGTAGTTTGTTTTTCTCATGATTTTAAATCTTGCAGGCTTCTCCACAAAATTATACGACCCACAGCAAATTGTAACCGAAATAGTCACTCAAATGCAACTATCAAAAGTTTATGAACTTAATAATGAAACATTATTTGGCGCCTACTAGCTTCAGTTTATCGATAAATACAAAAGCAAAGTTACCGGTGTTATACTCGTAGATATACTATACATACATTATAGCTGCAAATCGAGATCGGTTTTATTCCAAACTATTTTTCTAACTTTTTTTGTGTATCCATCACCTCTAAAACAGAAATCGTATTCGGGAAAGCTTTTTTCTCCATAACAACATAATAATAAACATAAAGCTTAAAATCAGTTCTTAGAACCCGTTTTAAATCGATTTTTAAATTCGGTTTTTTTAATTTGATTTTTGGAATTGGTTTCTAAAACTGGTTTCCGCTTAAAACCACTTAATCGATTTCAATAAAACCAGTTTGGCAAAAATGTTATTAATCAGTTTTTAATAGTTAACAATTTTCGCAGCAGTAGCGATAACCAGATGTGCCAGATGTAGTGACGACCAGGTTATTTGAAGAAATGATGAGAGCTTGTTGTTAGATTTGTATAAAATCTACGAACATAATAATAATAGATATTTTATTTACCATACTTGATAATTATTCACACAACAAAAATATACAGGGTGGTCAGATAAGAATGCAAAGTGCTGTATCTCTGAAACTATTCGTCGTAGAGGCTTGTGGTAAAAATTTTTAAGAGTGGTCAAAAGAAAACCGTGGAAAATATTTTCAGATTTCCAAGATGGTCGCCAGGGGGCGCAACCGGCATCTTAAAGTTTTAAAGTGATTTTTCACTGAAATCCACCCAGTAAATGTTACCAAAAAGTATATGCCTTTTAAAGCTGAGCTTTACTCGAGTAATTTTTGTTTCACACTTTTTGACGTATCTATTAAAATAAAGTGGTGGGGGCTGTAACGACAGAACTGATTTTAACAAACTTGGTTTCATTGGGAAAGTATTTATTGTTCCATCAAATCTATCATACCTGTGATATGTCTATTTCTTAGTGATACCGCTAGAGCGCGTTTTTTGATATAATAGCAGAAAATTGCAAAATTCTCTAAAAAATTAAATGAAATAATATTACTTTTTTTCATAAAAATGTAGCGAAGTGATACCTAAATAGGCTAGTGAAAACCATATTTCCTTGCCTGAAATATCGCAGAAAAAAATTTACTTATCATATAATTTTAAAAAGACGCTATTACACCGGTATTTATTGTTATTTATTTGTGTTTTTCAAGATTCAGTTGCATAATTTATAATTTTTAAATAATAAAACCATTCTTAGTTAAAAAAATTAAAAAAAATTGTAGGGGCATAATAATTAAGACAAACGGACTGATTTTGATATAAAACTTAATGCCTCCTTAAATGCTCGAAATGGTCTTCCATCACACTCAATGCATTGTTGGAGCCGCTCATGCGTAGACATGACAGCAGCTTCAAGCTTTAGTATTAAAGTTTTTTTACCACAAGCCTCTACGACGAATAGTTTCAGAGATACAGCACTTTGCATTCTTATCTGACCATCCTGTACAACGGAGTATATATAGCAATTGGCGATATGCCGTATGGCGCCGAGAGTAGACGCTTTTCCTGTCGCTACATGTATGCGATATTGGATCATACGGTACAAATGTAGCCATACTCTCAAGAAACCAATAATATACCAAATACGTTTCATGAAAACGGTTATGTAATATACGCAGTATTACTACCTTTAGGGATACCAACATTTATTAAAATTTATTATTTATAATATTGAATTTTATATTCTTGTCCAAAACTGTCACATCCGGTTTAAGCGGAGGTGATATATCAATTGCTGTTTCATACATGCTATATTGTACTTACGTTTTTAGGAACAGGCAATATATTTTTCCCATAATACATCACTTTAATTTTATGAAAGCTAGAATTGAGTTATTAGGTTTATTATTGACTTTCCGTAAATGGACTATGAACATATTACTAAAATACATAAAGATTATGAGGCTGGTAATCATTTATAATGCCCATCTCTGTACCTTATGCACTTGAGATCCTATTGAAGCGGTTCTGAATGTAAATCAAGTTTATTCTAAACAAACAAGCAAAACAAATAACCAACAGTTCAACAACTCAAATACTCCAATTGACTTTTGTAATTTTTTGTATGAATGAATATAATAATTATTTTGTGTGTAAGAAAAGCATAAATGTATCTTTTCTCTTTGTAGTACATTCGACCGTAAGCTAAATTCCGTTATACAGATAATATCAGCAAGAAAGTACGTATATTTTTATGTTTTCCAAGGAACTGGATGTAACAAAGTCTGGTCACATTCATGTAAAATTTTAAACTATAAATAATAAGAATGTGAGAAAAACTAATTTTGTATTTTTACAAATAACAAATATTCATGAGTACACGAGACAAACAAAACTAAATCTCCTAGTATACTAAACATTATAAATTCTTATTAAATTTCAAACGTTTTAATAAAGAATCAAAAATAGTAGAATTTTGTATAACGATTGTTAGGGGATTGTTAGGGTTACACATTACATACTACCTAAACTTTTCTGTTACTTCTAACAAATTGAATGGAAAAGGGGAGATGTATTCAGCAGACTGTCTAATAGTAAGACAATAAGTTTTTTTAATAAAATAAGTATAGTCTGTCATTACTATCTCAAATAATTAACTAATAATTAAGTAGGTACTATTTGTGTAAAAGATTTAGAATTTATAGCTAAATAATTTTCGGTGAAAATTAATATACACCGTTGTATTACGTTCCAGATGTGATTCCTGATAGTCATACCATCTGCTTTTTACAAATTGTTAAAAAACGAATTGATTCTAGAATATATTTTCAGTCTATTGATTATCAAGATTAAATCATTTGTCCGAACCAATGCGGTAATTCTAGGCAGGAGCACACAATTTAGTTGAAAAGGAACTATTTTGTATCGTTAAGCATTGTACTTTTTAATTAGCACGATTTTAGAAATTGAATAACTCTGGCGTGTCATTTAGAGTGGTTATGATTACTTTTAAACGCGTATTACAATTATCGATGTTTAAAGATTAGCAGCTAATATACCTGCTAATATAGAAATATAACTGTTTACTTCCTTACTGCTTGCAAAAAAAACACGATTTTTTGATAACCAATTAAATTTAAGTGTGCATTGCGTGCGGGCAGTCGACAGATGGTAGGCAGACAAATCCTTTAACAAAGGTAAAAAAGTTATAAGACTAGAAGTTATGTTGAGGTCTCGCCATTGTAATGTAAACCACTTTTTTTGAACTATTTTGTTATTGCAACTTATGTTGGTCGACATCTGTAAAGCATAAGTTATAGTTTAAGCTTCTTAATAGATTCATGAAACTACACATATATTTTCTGTTGTTACGTAAACATAATGATGTAACTGCCACTGAGAGACAAAAATTACATTATTATACGTACATATATTGGTATTGTTTCACTAACTGAAAACACTGAACACGAATTCAGCCATGAAATATTTTTAAAACCAGAATGGCCTACCATTAATGATACTACAGTTCTTAAAGTTAGCTAACTAGATCACCTATCAAATATTCCGTTGGTAATAAATAGTAAATAAACATTTAAATCAACATTTGAGAGTATACAATTATTCTATAATTTTACAGAAAATCTTTAACTTAATTAAAAGGTGTATTTGTAACAGTTGATGTATGTAGTTAGTGCACATACGTACTACCTAGATATGTATGTATATGCTAATGAAGATATTGCTATAATTTTGGATAGTAGACGTAATTTTCTGGATGATATTTTGGATGTAAGTCGATCAGGATTTCAACTCTGAAAAAATATCACCGTTCCTCCAACGAATTAAAACCCGGCTCCTATCGCCCCCTCCCCGCCTCCACGACGATAGTCAACCGCTTAACCACGCGTCGTTTTAGAATGTTGTTTGGACTTTAGTAAGGCTTTTGATCTGGTTGATCATGAGATATTTCTTGAGAAGCTAGAATGCTATGGTGTTAGAGGTGTGGCGTGTCGCTGGTTCTCTAGCTATCTATTCAACAGGTTGCAGAACGTCGAGATTAATGTTAGTCAATCTAATACTTTGAAAACATGTCGAGGGGTGCCACAGGGTAGTGTTTGGCCATTACTGTACATCATACGTATATATGTAAATGATTGTCCATTGCATAACGCGGCGATGTTTGCCGATGATAGGTACTTCTATTGTCGTATCGGGTAGAAACCCATATCAAGCGCGAACACATTTGTATAATGCATTGATAACCACAAATAGTTACTTTTTCCAAAACAACTTGTATGTTCATATAAAAAAAAAACGGTATTTATTGAATTTATGCTTGACGCTACCGTCCACGGCCGATCATACTATAACAAAATCGGAAGAGGTAGTATATCTCTATCAAGTTTCTATCAAGTTTCTAGTCCCTACTATTGATACTGTTGAATTCGCGTTGCAATTGGAGGTATCACATTGATAAGTTGTGTAGTAGACTGCATAGCGTGTTTTCTCATAATAAGATTAAAATCACAATTTAGTGTGGAAGTTCTGCGAGTTTTTTATTTCGCACATTTCCATTCGCTCATCTGGTGTAATACATTGGTGTGGACAATGTCGAGTGTTATGAATAGGGTTTTTAAAATACAAAAGCGAGCCTCTCGATTGATGACACGAAACAATTATTATATAATAGAACAAGCTGTAGAGATTTGTTTTTGAATTAAAAATTATGATGTCGTCGTCTATCTTTATATTTCAATTATTGCTATATGGAGAAGAAAACCTTATATCGTTACGTAAACTTAATTTTTACACTTTTATTACAGTTATAATACTAGAAGGGCAAGCATGTTGGAAGTTCCATTGCATAGATTAGCATTTAGCGAAGAAAATACGCGCTATTTTGCTATAAAAAATTTCAATAGGCTGCCGCACTGTCATAAGGAATTACTTTTTGAATTATTTAGATGTAAAATTAAGAATATGTTGCTCAATAAACAGTTTTTTCGCAGAATATTTAAATGACCCTGAAATTTAGTTATTTGTTTAAATTAGTGTTTTTATGTTATCGATTATAGTCTGCAGGATTAATATATTACTATTACATATAGTACAGTACAACCTCGATAATCCGAATTAATTCAGCACGCCACTGTTCGGATTGGGCTTTTGTTCGGATTAAAGAAAACTATTGAAAAAAACAACAAATAAGCTCAAAAGTAATATTTATTCTACAAAATAACATTAAAATTTATAACTTTTGGTTACTATTCTGCCGATCAAAGAAGCCGGTGTCGATTAATCTTGCGCTACGCTCGGTCTTTCCCCGAAAGATGAATTATTGCTCTCCAAATGTAGAGTGTTTCTAGGCATTTTCCTAACGATAACAAAGACTTTCTAGCACAAACGATTGCATCTCTTGTGACTTGTAGTTAAAAATACATTCATTGATGAAATAAATGGCAAGAATTTTCTTAAGCAAATAGCTGTTTATTCTACCTAATCGTATAACAACCGACGTTTTGATGAGTCGCTTATCTTTTTCAAAGGCTACAATAACAGTTGATTTTTTATAATTGGAGAATTCTATGTATATGTATAAAGTTATAACTTACTTTAATACGGTAAAATATGGTAAAACATTGTTGATTAAATTCTAAATTCAACCATTAAACCAATTAGGTTGAAGAAGCTAACATATATGTTAGATGTTAAATATCGAATAGGAGAAAAATTTGTTGTTTGAAAATTTAAAAAATTGAAATGTGAAATATTTAAAATATCATGTTTCCTTTTTGGAAACTGCAGTGGGAATGAATATCAAAGTGTATGGTGGAAGAGCACGCCCGTGAATAGTTGTTATTTATATGGAAAGAAAAAAATATTTCTTGTGTATGAAGTAATGTATTAAAAATCTATATGTTGGTTGTATATAGTGACGTAAATTTGAAATTACTTAAAATCCAAAAAAAATACATTTATTGCTTTGCTCTCCCCAATTTTTTAGTATCAGCTATTAGTCAAAAGAAACACTTCATGTCGATGTTCGGAGAAGCGAATTATTTGATCATGTATTACTATTCTTTCTTGTGCTAAATGTTCGATTTGTCAGTGTATGGATATTTTCACTGCCACTATATGTATTAGAGAAAACTGGTATATATTTATGTATATATCTAACAGCATTTGCTTGATGTACTACTACTGTAAATGATTTTTTACAATTACAGACATATTATTTTTTTCTACTCCTATATTTTAATTGTATTATTAGATATGCTAAACCTGTACTTTAATGATGTCCATTACGATACAGATTTTCACTATGATACAAGTTTAATCCAATAGGAATACAGATTTTTCATTACGATACAAGTTTATATCCAATAGGAATGTGAGATTCCAATATATAATATGGCCGTGACTACATATCTGACATATAAGAATTAATTAAACTTGACAGTTCTCTGTATCTATTAATATAGTAAAAATTAAAGACATACAGACATACAAATTTTATTTTAAAGAAATTAAAATATTATTAGTATCAAGATATTCATCAATATTGTTATTAAATAGTTTAGTACATACTATTGATATGAAACAACTCATTATAATACATGCGTGTGTCTTTCGATTTGACAAATCACCTAGACAAAATTAAAGTTTGAAAGACATGGCTCATCGAGGAATGAACGTTGCTCTTAAGCAATATTCTACACATCATCAGATTTTGCATATTCATTATATATGTATACAAATTTTAATACTGTAGTACCGTTACATTAGAAGCGTGTTTCGTGATTAACTCTTTCCCCGCTCTTCATCTAGCTCTATCACTTCTATTTTCTGTTTCGAAGCTGTCTGTTCTGTTCTCTTTCTTTTTTTTTCGTAACTTTTTGTCATATACCTATTCGAACGATGATCCTTCGTTTTGCCTGTTCAATTTAATACCCGTTATATAAAAATCATTATCGAAATGCAGTTAGATATTGGGTGAGTCTAGTATAGGTACATGTTTAGGTAAGTTTATATACATATATACACTATGTATATATATATATATACAAACTTGTGCCCGTAATGTTTATGATAATGCATACGTAAGGTATACGTTTGTACTTACATATTTACATACATGTATGATTAAGTCGCAATGAAAGTGCTTGCAAACCAATTAACATAATACGGCGTGCGTATCCGTACCTACGCTTGATTTACATTTAGTGAATGAAAGATTATAATTATTTATTTAAATATCGCAATGTTTAATGTCTTCCACGCAGAAAACGAAATAATATACATAAAGGAAATTACGGTCATTATTTATTAGCGAAAGTTAAACTAGAATATGCATCTTATCTTAAGATTAGATTGTACTTACGTACATACATATGTATGTATATGCAACTCATCAGAAAATTTAATGTTCGTAAGCTTGTATAGTTGCTCAGAAATGTACTAATGCATAATTTGTTAATGATTACTGTTGACTAGATTTAGATCTAACTGAGGGTGATATTGCACTACGACCTATTGATCTTTTGTGCTTCCTTGCATGAGCTGCTGGGGTTTTCCCACTCTCAGAGCTTCCCATCTAGTCTAAGAGCTTTAGCAAACTGTAATAACTGTTATGGTTTCAGACAAGGTACTTTTTCTTCGTCTATGACGTCTTTACCGAGATACTTCACTCGGGTTTCCGTAATAGCGGTGCAGTTAGATGTCAGGTGTACAGTCTACTCTATTTCAGAGCTATTCTTGTCATATGTTAAAAAAGTTCTAGCAAGATCTTTGCTCTTGATTGTAGTTTCCAAGGAATATATTAGAGTGTCTCAAACCAGGAAGATTCTTCCAGAGGAATACTTTGAGCCTCGTCGCTCTATATTTGAGTTCTTCCAACTGTACTCATAATAATGTATGTTTTCCTGAGTCTCATGCAAGTTGCAGATTGTTTCTTTCTTGCAGGGCCTCATCTCTACAGCCGCTATGTCCTGGTACCCGTAGTAATGGAACTCTGTTTTCTTTGCCTAGGTTGTTTAATTTAATCTATTTAGGCACTCCCAAACTAATTTCGGGTTGATAATTTTAGAACTTAAGCGCCATTATGGCTGCTTGACTATCGGAGAAAATTGCAATGCTTTGCTTTCTATAGTTCATATCCAGGTTCAGTTGAGCACATCTTCTGGTTGTATTGATCTCAGCTTGGAAGGCGCTAGGGTATATTCCCATTGGATCTGAGTATTTGGTTCCTGGCCAGAATATCCCTGGACCTGTTCGTTTGTTGGTTTTAACACCATCCACATACCATTGTGTGCTTTTAGGGAGTAGGCGGAAGATTCTCTTACACATTGTCTCTTATTACTTACCTCCGTAAAAAAGTTCTGTTCGAAGCTATATTTTCTTACCATTTCATCGTTCGGTAGACTTAGAAGAGAGGACAGTCCCGCTTGGATCCCCGTCCTGTTCAGTCTGTACAGTGCCGCAAAGGCCATTCCCTCCACCATTATGTGTAGTAGAGGTGTGAGTTGTAGGGCCACGGTTGAGCATATTATTACGTCAACGACGTATGCTATGCAGTGTACGCCGAAAGCTGTCAGCCTGTTGAGCAGTTTATCTGCTACCAGGCTCCACATCAGAGGCGAGCAGATGCCGCCTTGAGGTGTTTCACGAGTGGTTCTGATTTCCATAGTCAGCTGTTTTTGTGGAGAGCACCTTACTTATCCACAGAATTACTGTTTCACTTACTTCCTTTGCTTATTTCAAGTGCGAATTATCAAGCGCATTTGAAATGTCTAGGGAGACGCAGATAACTGTTTCTCTTTCATCTACAATTTTCTGAATGATTCCTACTAGCTCATGCAGGGCAATCTCTGTCGATCTGCCCGCCCAATATGCATGCTGACTCTTCTGAGATGGAGCTTTCTCCATAATCTCTATTCTAATGTAGAATGTAGTTCTATTACTTTCTCCATCGCTTTCAATAGGAAGGAGGAATTGTACTTTGGTATAATTTCAGTATTTCTTCTCACATTCTTTGGAATGATGTCAATTTGGTCAAAAAATATTAAAATAATATCATTAAGATGAAACCAAACGAAAGATGCAAGGAAGGTAAAGTTAAAAAAAGTGCAAATTGTAGAAGAACTGAAACTAGACTAGAGCAGAAAAGCGGTAGGAACGAAAATAGAATCATTCATAACAAGTGTTAGAAAAACTAAATAGCTTGCAGATAATAGAATTAAAAGAAATGTTTGGATATAAAATTTTAATTCTACTTTGTATTATTTCTTTAAATGGCACATTTTTTTAAGACTCCATTTCTTAAACTGTCTTTCTTCTGGACAGAATATAGATATAGTTTAAATATACTCTATAATCCACATTTTTTATTTTACATATTACCGTCTGTGGAAATTGAATCTGAAATTCCATGATATTATATAATGTTGTATTTTGATGTCAGCAATATTTGTACCACAGAATCAGTCTCCTAGTCGCCGACACGGCAGCATAAACACTGTAGAAATTAATGAGTGGCGTCAAAATGCAGCATCAGTGACGCCGGCTGTAGTATGTAGGTTTCGGGAAAAGAGAGCCTGCGAAACAGTATATAGTAGCAAAAGCGCTATCTAATAAAAACACACATTTATGTTATGTCGAATGCGCATCGATTGCATGTGTGTTGTGCAAAGTCGAACATTCTTCAAGGCAATTGGAACGGTCAGATGGCATGTGGTAAATGTATGTACATACAGGTATATATAAGTGACAGGTTCGGTTCAAATGCAATGAGTAACGGTAAAGCACGTTACCAAGAACGGTTTTATAAACTGTGTAGTAGCCTCTTCAAATTGATTGGTATTAACATACCTTACCGAGTACTTCAGGTTGTGTTCCTTATTTCTTTCTGTAACGACTATCATTTGCGAAGTTTTACGCTTTACGTCTTAGAAGAAAGAGAAAAAGATACCGACAATATTAGAATCTGATCAAATGTAATATATTGTGACTTATATATAAAAAATGTCAATTAATCTAAAAAAATGAATAATTCTATTGGTTTCAAGATACCAATAGAATTATGACATTGTATTCTCAGTTTATTATTGAGAACGTTCAGATTTTTGTAATCTCTAGCAAGATTATGAATTCAAGCCAACAACATATTGTCAATAGTGAGCAAACAATGCATAATGTCTGCCTTCAGATTATATCAACGCAATATTCAATCATAGTCAGTGGTATGAATATACCAATATATACTTACCGAGTTTTTATAAAAGGTCATGCATTTACATAGCTCATAAAAAAATATTACAAATTTAAGAGTTAACGTTTGTCCTTATTACAGATTGGCAAATTGACACATTGCTGAATCGGCAGCATATGCCAGATAACATGGAAATTACTACAATGCTACTAAAATCTTCTGCAGTAGGTAAGCTATCCTACAACAATTTCATGAAGTATATCTTTATTCTATTTCTGATTTTTCAAACTAATTATGAATAATCGAATGTGGGCTTTCCCGGCCACTGTTCCATAAAGATGTATCTTTCGGGTGTTGCCGCGGTCGTTGTAAGAAACTTGACGTTTCACTGATCATACTGTCATCTTCTTCAGAAGTTCTCTAAGGACTGATGTTGATGTCTTCTGCTCCTCGTTATATGTCTACCCAGTCCTTGCTCCAGTGACGCGTTTCCGTTCCAGTCTGCTGAACCGTGTCCGTTTCGTGTTAGATGGTTTTTGCTGCTCCGGCCTCTTCAGCGCCAACTTTCATACCTTACTTAATCTGTATCCGTCTTCTCGGTTAAAGTTGTTCCGGTTCTTCATTATTTCCACGGATTCTCTTACTATCCGTGGGTAATAGTGATTACTTCTGGCTAGTATCTTCACGTCATTGTAGTCGATTACGTGACTGCTTCCGGTATGGTAGTGTTCAGCTACTGCACATTTTCCAGTCTTTTCCTGTTCGACATCTCTGCGATGCTCTTTGATTCTCCATTGTGCCGGTTTGTTCAATATGCGATTTCTCGCACTGACATTGAAGGTTGTAGATGCCTTTAGCTTGTAGTCTCGGTATCGAGAGTTTATAGTCAGTTAAGTGTTTCTAATTATGGCTAACTAAGAATTATACCAAACAGTATATAATAACAGTATTATGACAAAATCAAAAACAAAATAACTTTGAAAGCACAATCGGAAGTAGGAATAAGAAGTAATACCGTGTCAACTCATATAAAACTGTTGTACGTTCTGTGTACGCATATCTGCGCCGAACATTACAGACAGAGATGAAAAAATCGAGTTTGTTTAAACTTTAAGCTTGCACTATGACCTACCTTCACCGCGTAAAATGATTGTGACCTGCTACAATTTCAAGTAAATGTGGTCTAAACTAGTCACATTAAGCTGAATAAACCAGTGAAAATCGAATCAAAATACAGCTTGCTATAAGCGAACGTACTGTCTGTCGTTCACTTTGAAGGAAACGAGTAACCTAACAGCTTCCAAGATATCCTCTCCTTTTAACTATTTGTATTTTGCAAGAAAAGATACATGCTTTTGCCATATTGATTTGCCAAGATATATTAATTTTTTGTGTAAACTCTTTAAAATAAATTACCTTATCTTATTTAGCTAAATAAATCCGAATAGCTTAATTGAAAACACCAATTCTGTGCATGCTTTGTAGCGTAAAGATTCAAACAAAAATTTTAGTATCGGTTCATTATTTTCTATTCAGTGACAAGCTCCACCTACTCTTTGCTCAACTCACGTTAATAATTTGTATCGATTTACCCTTACTCTTGTCTCTAAAGAATATATTTACATTAAGAAAGATAACTAAGAGATGATTTTCAGTACTTCCACTACAATAATAGTTGTTTTAATTATCCACTTAATTCTTGATTTGCTCTTTAGTCGCCTGAGTGTCTTTTGGTTAATTTGCGTTTCTCTGTAACAGTAGCTATATTTTGTAAAGTGTGTATTTAGCTATAACAGTTACGATCATTGCAGTGGCTACACTTCACTATCTGTAGAGAATTAGGAATTACGTCTTATACAGTAAATAAATTAGTATTATTAACCTATGCCTTCCTTAATACCGGGACAATTCTCCTGGGACCAGGCGGGCAATTAAAAAATATTACGATTTTAATGTGTTAGGAGATTACCGTTCATACATAATTGAGATAATAACGCGAGCATTGCATGCGAAAAATGTCGGCAAATTGCATCCATTAGGTTTTGTATTACATACATTTTGCTTGACCGTACGATACATACATACATATCGATACATACATATATAGAAATTGATGTTGTATGTATATATGTATGTGCCGACACGTCATACTTCACTGATAGTTCAGCACTGATAGAGGGACTTAGTCGTGTAATTTAGATTTAATTACGGCGCTTATGCGATATAAGTGCGACGATATTTCTAGCTAATGATTCCCGGTAGTCATAAAAATATGTTACGATAACTGATTCGAATCATCTAAACCAGGATTTCGAGTTGACATAAAATTACAAATACGCAACACTGAACATGCCAGAGAATACATAAATCTAAGTATATAGATGGAGTTGCAGCATCTACATCATTTAGCAGTCATCATTATAGCTTTTTATTAACCACTTCAGCGCTACTGCTACGTACAGTCGCTCAAATTTTAAAGCAGTCAAATGGAGCAGATTAATTGCTATTATTAGACGTGGCAAATTCGATGCACATGCCAGCAGCGTACGCATGCAATTTTGCATTTAATTTACATTGTAAGAAAAAATCTACGCACTCTATTTACCGTTGGACGGTCAAGCGAGCTCACGGATTGTGGAATATTTGTATACGATACGACTGCATACTAATTTGAAATTCAAAGACACTTTCATATGTACGGCGAGCTATCGATTGCGATAACGCTCAATGTATCTCCCGCTTTGTATGGGGTACAAATATGCGAACAATTATTATTGAATAAGGTAGTATGTGTTAGTGTGGTAGGTTTCTGCTATTAGGAATGCTATTTACTTATCTTACCTAATGTGATGTTTCTATTTACATACAATTAGTTGTGCAATTTTCTGAACTCCCGACCAGTGTACTTCGTATGAAAAAATAGTAACATAAATTAAATAGATACAAATATCACTCTGTTACTCACAAAGTAGTTCTTCAAATAACGCCATAAAAGGAAGATAAGGAGCATTTACCGCATTTTTAAATTAAGGTTACCGTTAGCTGTCCGCTAAAACAACAACATAAGATTACGTAATACATCATACCTTCAAACGGTGAATTCCTGAACGACAAAATAAGGAATCCTTTTAGAAGCTCTAAATACTTCGTTACAATCGTCACTATATTGTGGTACCTGTTGCACAAACCACATCAATTTCCTTGGAAACGTTAATTTACGGAAGACACGTTTAGAATCGTAGATACACAGCACACAGATAGATTATATATTTTTATACATCCTTCTAACTTGTATGCAGACGATGTTATTTACTGATTGTAAATTCTACTAAAATCAGAACCATAATAAACAACAAAATAGATATAATATGAATTGAGCATTAAGTCCGCTTTATAAGTGATGCCAGAATTTATCGCGCAAATAGGGGATTCTAGAGCCCTTCCCATTGATGTTATTCAATAGAGTGTTGCATTTTACTTGTTTTAGATGGAAACTCGCAAACCTCAAAGCAATTCTACAAAATATACAACTCTTCTTTTAGCTACAGCCAACACATTTATATGAAACTAACTTCACAAATCGCTATTCTTTGATGAGACTCAATTCATAAGTTATTTTCTTTACCTAAACAAGATATCGTTCTTGCGTTATAAGACTGATATTCGAGCTAGGAGTATTAGACGTTATATGCTACTTGCAACATTTTAAATTGCCAATATTCCAATAATTCTTTTGACAAGAAATGGAGCTGCATTATGCTCTCAAAAATATCATTGTATCTGCTCAATAGGACGCAATTCTCCTTTGAAGATATTGAGTAATACATACATACATACGTATTAATCGCATTACAATGGTTTTTTGTTACAATCATATTAGTTATGTTTATGCTCATGAACATGAAATATATAATGAAATATATAAATATTGTTTTAATCTTTTAATAATAATAATAATAATAATAATAATAATAATAATAATAATAGCTCTTTATTGCCCAACAGAAATTTCCAATTAGTGGACAAATATATAATATAAGATATACAATGAATGTACATAATGTATTAAATTAACTAAAAATATCTTCCAGACGACGATCAGCTAGACGCCACATTACTGTCAGTGGAGAGCGTTGTAAAACATTCGTTCTTGATGTTGCGGTGGTGAATGTGGATTCGTGCCTTGACGATAGCCTCGGAATACGAAAAGTTAGTCCAGAAAGTAGACTTGTACAGTCAATCTCTCCGTGAACCAGTTTACGGATAAATTGCAAACAATGATTATCCCTTCTGGCAGATAGCGATTGCATTTCATGACGTCGCAGCAGTTCATCTTGACAGACACCAACTTCAGGATAGACTCCGTCGAGTTTGAACGATAAATATTTTAAAAATCTTCTATGTATTCTATCAAGAGACATGCAGTGACAAGCGTATATGGGATACCATATTATGCAAGCATATTCCATCTTACTTAAAACGTATGCAGAGTATAGCACTTTCAACAGCTGAACATCTTTAAAGTACTTGGAAATACGCATAATAAAACCTAAAGATCTGCTGGCAGAAGAACATACTGCGTCAATATGATCGATAAATGTAAGTTTGCAATCGAAAATAATACCCAAATCCTTAATAGTCGACTTTTTTTCAAGAATGTAATCGTTAATTGAGTATGTGGTTTCAAGTGGCGAGCTTTTACGAGTGTAGGATATCACTGCACATTTTGAAGCATTCAGAGTTAGTTTGTTATCCTGACACCACAGAATTATTTTATTAAGATTGGCTTGCAAATGTGCAGCATCATTGGGTGAAGAAATTTCCAAAAAGATTTTTATGTCGTCAGCATATGCAAGAACAGGACAATTTAATCCAAGAAGCAAATCATTAATAAAAATTGTAAATAATAATGGGCCCAAATTAGAACCTTGAGGCACACCTGTAGAAGCAACATATTCGTTTGAGCAGTATCCATTGTAGGAGACATAGGATATCCTATTTTGTAGATAGGATTGAAGTAGTTTTACTGCTGAAGGAGAAAAACCTAGTGACTCAAGTTTTTGTAAAAGAATACTGTGATTTACAGTGTCAAATGCACGAGAAAAATCTGTGTATATTACGTCAACTTGTCCGCATCGATCCAAAATTTCACTAATATACTGTGAAAAAGTGCACAAGTTTGTGACTGTGGAGCGTTTAGCAATAAATCCATGTTGATCAGGAGAAATGAATGAACTTACGTGATTGTATATTTGTTTGTATAACACACGCTCATACAATTTTGCGAAATTCGATAATATAGAAATAGGTCTATAATTAGATAAAGAAGAGGTATCGCCTTTCTTATGAACAGGACATACTCTAGAGCGGTTCCAACAACTCGGAAAGGTGCCAGTTCTTATAGACAAATTGATGATTGTAGTTAGAGGAGCTGCAAATACATAACGGCAATCACGTATAAGAAAACTAGGTAGCATGTCGTCTCCGGAAGTAAATTTTGAAGAGAAAGTTGATAAAATACCTATTACATCATTCTCAGATATTGTAGAGAAGGAAAATGGCAATGAATGACTATAACCCACCGAAGAAGAAAATTCTCCTCCAGTTAAATAAGCATCAGCAAACGTGGCAGCAAAGGCATCAACAATTTCAGATGGATCACTAAGTTCACAATCGTTTACAACCATTTTTCCAGGGATTCTTGTTGACTTGCGTTTATCACCCAAAAATTTCCACAACTTACTTGGATCAATTTTAATATTGCTCTCAACTTCCGAAATATATTTTCTGTAAGCATTAGAAATCTTCGATTTACATAGAGATCTAAGTCGCTTGAATTCATTATAGAATACCAACTTTTTTGTTTTAATCCATTTACGATGGTAATAATATTTATATTTAAGATGAAGCCTTATATCGTTGTTAAACCACGGTGGATAATGTGACTTATTATTAGTAGCTCTTGTTTCCGGAATAGATTTCAGTAGAATAGTATGCAGGGTTTTATAAAAACAGTTTATGGCCAAATCTTTTGCATGTTGATTACTATCTCCCGATAATCAAACTCTTTGTCGCTTATATTATGTATTCATTTGTAAGAACCGTTATTGTCTGTAAATATAATGCACATTATCGATTATATCAGTATAATAGATAAGGTATGTAAGTATCAGTCAAATATATGAAAATGTATTATTAATTGTTTATTACTACTTCTCAAATTTATTATGCATCATCGTGTTCCACACGAAAGCGTGCTATTTTTAGTGAAAAAGAAAAAACAGAATTATAAAAAATATAGGAGGTATGAAGTGCCCTGTCCCCCATTATTAGTATTTTACAAATACATGTTAGACGATCTTTAAGACCATATAATATACCGCGAATTTTGTTAAAAGATTGTTTTAATATCTATTATAATTTCGAGATATTAGTAAACATTGAAAAATTGCCCAAACTTTGGAAGGGTTGGCGCCCAAAATCGAGCGATTGGGCCGCTAAAAAAAGTACGTACTTGTGATTTTAATACTACTCTTTCAGTCTGCAAAGTTCCATCGAAATCGGGAATTCTCACCTGCCGGTGTTCCCTTGTTAATTATACATATTTACCTGGATTTTTTTTGCTTTGCTCTCTTGCCAGTAGAGTGACAAATTCATGAATGCGGTAGACACATCTATAGCGACTCGTACAAGACGAAATGAATTCTGTATTGTATTACAATATGCATAAAAGTGCAAGATGCCATGAAGTATTCGTTCACACATGTAGGCACATTTCCGGCTCTTCTCTATTCTTTGTTAAAACAGGTATACATACACATTTCCGCTACACGTCTGTCACGGTTTACGTAATTAGGGTTTTCGTAAATTGAGTAAGGCTACAGTGCCAGTTAAAAACTTCACTTTATTTATAATTATTGCAGTGGTGTATTGCAATGCGGCGCGGCTATTTGGTTATATGTACGATTACAAAAATCATTTCGCTAAGTACAGTTATCTTTATTAGAAGTTATCAATTTGCTATTATAAATTGAATATACACAGGTATGTATGTATGTATGTATGTTTATGTGCATGATGACATCATGTGCCTTATGTTAGTAAAACTGACTTGCAGGTTATTAACATACTTTACAGAAATGCGCCTGGAATGACTTTAAAAATAAGATACTCATTTTATATCGAAGCAACAATAAATCATCCCGATTTTGAGGTCTAGACAGTGGTCAGTGCAATACGACGTATGGATTGAAGTTTATTATATTAAACATTAATGAAAATTATCTTACGTTTATTACCAAACAACTAGAAAGATAATGGGATGTAATTACGATTTTCAAAAATCGAGTAGAATGATGCATTAAAATTATTAACTTTATTTTGCTATTACCGACATATCTGAAAATAATGACTGTGTTCTCTTGTGCAATTTACTAATTTACTTTGATATCGCATATAATACACGCTTCTCGTTTGAAACTCTAAAATGGATTTTATAAATATGTTATTTATGTCTTGTAGTCAGGAGGTAACTCAGACATACTACTTAATATAAGAGTCTTTTTTCTTCTCTATAAGTACAAATTATAAAATTGTATTTGTAATCACAAATATAGTATTTTTACTACAATTACCGGAATCTAGCAACTGTAGATACTTACAGGCAGCCATAATTTTAGAATTTAAGTAAGAAATGCAGGTTCATATTCACGTATTCCATTCATGAATGGTAAAAGTTACAAACATGCGTACATTATATACATATAGACTTTCTAATAATGTATATTGCCAAAAGGTCTAAAAGTAAAATGTAACAACATTTTAATACAAATCGAGGAATCTATTCTCAATTTCTATTCTAAAGTGAATAAATTAAACATCATACATTTTAGATGTGATTTATAATGTACATTCTATGAGTAGAGACAAAAAATACGTTTTTAAACTCTTCAGTATATTCTTTCTCGTTTTTCACAAAAACTCCCCAATTGAAGGTATTACTCTTTTATAATTATAGAATAGAAAATGAAATAAGGGATATCATAAAATCAACAAATATTGATAAGGCAAGTAGCCAACTGCTGAAATGTTGCCATTGTATAAAATTGCTTCGTACGTAAGCATTTTTACGAACAACAATTATCTTCAATTGTATGGATTTGATTTCTCACTATACCCTATTTTTTAATAAGAGGGACAAAACGCTTCAGCCGGCATCACATTAGGTAAATTTAATACCTGAACATTTTGGCGGTAAATTGAAATGATATATGATGAAATAAAATATGAGTGTATGTAACTTATTACTTAAATATATATTTAGTACTTAACTTCATGAACAGATCACATTTATAGAAAAGTAATAGTAGTACTTTATGCCTTTATGTTATGTTTATTAATATTTAAATAAAGAAATACAATAATAGTATAGACAATATGTATATATCAGCTTTTTGTGTTAAATTTCTTGGTATTTTTTTTTTTCTTCGTGCTATGGTAGAATGCATTATCCATTACAGTGACACTATTCTCAGGCAATTTTTGTAAAATATTATTGAACCATCTCTCAAAAACATCTGCATCCCTCTTATCGTGGTTATCAGCTGTTTTTCTTCACTCAAATACCAACAAGACATCGTCAACAAAAGCATTTTCGAACCAATATGTAAAATAATTAAGCGTCTACCTTTACTAACAGGATTTTTTAGACCCGTTGTTACACCATCTCTAAATGGCTGTCTGCGTGTTGTAATATCAACATCTACCCACACTTTTGCCTTTGTGTGTCCTTCCTTAAGTTTCATCTAAATAATATATTGGACGTTGTTCAGTAAAACAAGATCTTTCCGTTCAAGTACCTACCATACTTTTGCTATTACGTCTTAAAAACCTATAAATAAATAGTGTATAAAATATTTAAATAATTTAATACCAATTCTTACTTAAAATTAAGCATTCTCATTAATTTATATAAAGTAGAACTACTCATTTGAGGTATATTTTTTTCTTCCTTTAATTTCTTTAAAATCTTGTTTAGTTTAGGAAGTTCTCCATCATAAAAAGCTATGTACAGTGATGTGCTTTAGTACTGGCTCACCGCTCGAGGGCAATCGGCTTTATATCATCGTACATAAGGGTTAAATTTATAAAGTTTTATGGCACTTTGAGCACATCGCTGTACATACTACTCGTCTCATCAAGTATTTAACAGTATCGCCGTATCGTCAAATGTAGATAGCACTGATTTTCTCCCTAATCGTTTTGATGGTGGTGAAATTAGCTCTTTGGTTTTATATTCATGAATTATTCGGTAAACACTTGTTCTTGAAACCCCTATTCGTATTATGGAATATAAATACACAGAAGTTTATATATGCTTATGTAAGTAGACCACCTGAAGTGTTTGATATTTGCAGTGCTATCTGTGTCTTTTTTCTTCTAGGATAAGCACCAATAATTTTCTTATTCATGTTTAATATAACTTGCTTTTCCTGCGCGCTTTTTTGGAGGCGATGTTGATAATCCACTTGAGAATCCATTATCACAAGCAAATAGTAAAAAAAAAACTAATTTTATCGCTTAAATACCGTAGAAACACAAAAAAATTGGAAAATACTTTACAAAAATATTTACTCAATTAGCTATGTTTACAATATGGTGTCACTAAAATTGGCAAATTTGAGCAGTGCGAACATGACTGGCAACGAGCCAATCATAAGCCCATATTTTGGCGGGCGATTTTAAATTTTGTCCCTCTTATTAAAAAACAAGGTATACAAGCAAGGATTCTCACTATTATCTCAGATAAGTTCTACACGTAGGTACACCGCGTATAACTTTAGAAGTTTGTACGTTTATACAACAAACAAGCACTAAAAGTAATAATTACGAAACCAACTACCTTTAGAACACACTTGCAATGTTTATTTAAAACAAAAATGATTACATTTAATATCTTTAAAAAATTTTAATTCTTAGAAATTAATTACTGAATACGTACTTAGGCACCACCCAAACAAAAGCAATATGGAGGAATTACTTGAAAAGCACTTGAAACAATCTTTAGAAGAAGGATGTACAACAACAACGTACAACTGAGACCTGATTCTGAAGCACACAAAATAAGGGTGTTCAGCCAAAGAGCTTTAATAAGCTGCAATTGCTGTGATGAGGGGTGATAATAGAGAAGGTATTTCTTCTTCGTCTATGACCTCTTTGCCGAGATAATTAGCTCGGGTTTCCGTAATGGCAGTGCAGCATAATATCAGATGTTCCGGATTTTCATCCTCAGCCCCGCAGAACCGGCAGTCGCTATTCTGTTTTAGACCTATCCCTGTTATGTGTTATGCGTAGTTTATTTCTGCTTAGTTCTAACAAAGTTCTTGCTCTGTGCTTATTGTAGTTTCCAATGAATATCTTGGAGTGTCTCAGACTAGAGAGATTCCCCAGAGGGATGCTCTGAACCTGTCTTCTCTATCCTTAAATTCTTTTTTGTATGTGCTCATCCCTATACCACAGAACGGTTCCGGTCCCACAAACAAAGTTGCGGTGGCCTTCTGGTGATCTCCGCTTGGAAGACACTGGGGTATATTCCCATTGACTCGGAGTATTTGGTTCCTGGCCCAAATATGCCTGCATCTGCACCTTTCTCTGTTTTAGAACCGTCTACATACCATTTGATGGTGCTTTCATTTAGGGAGTACGTGGAGTGTTCTCCTGTCCATTCTCCCTTATTGCTTCGCTTCGTAAGGAAATTCGTTTCGCAGCTACATTTCTTGACCATTTCATCATTCGGTAGACTTAGAAGAGGGGAGATTCCCGCTTGAGATGCCCAGTCTATGCAATATCGCAAGGCCCGCTGCTTCCACTACTATGTGTAAGGGGATGAGGTATAAAATTAGGTCTAGGGCCCCAGTTAGGCATGTTCTCAGCGCCTGGTGATGCATACACATGCTAGCCGTTGCAACTTGTCAAGGGTATTCCTGGCTGTGACTTCTGTGAACTTCTGGAAGTAGGTTATCGCCCCGTACGTTACCATAGGTTCTACTATACTGATGAACAGCGACCGCAGTATGTTTGGGTTGCAACCCCACGTTTTACCTGCCAGCTTCCGGGATATCATTAAGGTTCTTGCTGCCTTGTTCATTGTCAGTTCTATGCGCCTGTTCCACAGAAGTTTTGTGTCTAGGGTTATTCCTAGGTATTTAACTTCTGATTTGCATTCGATCACTGTTCCATCCAGATGGATATCTTCATGTTCGAAATTTTCCTCTTCTTAGTAATACAATCGTGGTTTTCGCGGAGTTGATGATCAGCCCCACTGATCGGCACCATTGATTAGTGATTTTAAGGCCCGTTTGTATTAAATCACAGAGAATTCCCTCAAACTTGCCTTTAGCTATTATTACAATGTCATCGGCGTATCCTCTACAATGTATACTGCAAGCTATCATCCTGTTGCGCAGTTCATCTGCTACCAAGCTCCACATTAGAGCCGAGCGGACACCGCCTTGAGGTGTTCCACGAGGGGTTCTGAGTTTGATAGTCTGTAAGATGTAGACATAGAAGATTGGCGATTACGAAGTAAGGTGAATAAAGGCGTTGTTAGATTTACATCCAAGGAACAGTGTGTGTTGAGTACAATGAGCTACTTCTTGCAGCGTGTTATATTAATTTGCATCTAGCAAACTTTGTACGAATACAAAACTGCTGATGCAAAGTGAAGTGGCTACAAGTCGGGGAATGAAAAACAAGTTCAAACATACTTGTGCAGTTACAATGAAAGTTTGCGTTAATGAGATTTTAAATACCAATATTTTGATATCCACTTTACTTTATGAAAACTTCATTCTCAGGATCATTTCTTCAGTTTTGAGAAATCATCCTGCGATATACCTGATGTACCAGGTTGATGAGTTATTAAAAGTAGAAATTGTGACCGCAAGCTACATCCCAGCTAAATAATACTTCTAATATAAATTAACAATTTTATTTAAAATTAATTTTATAGTATCATCCATTGGAATAATAATACCATTTTAATGGCAGTCAGCGCAGTAATGTGCATTTCTTTACGTTGTCCTTAATACAGAACGTACAACTAGCAACCAGATCTTTTAATTCTAAATCAGCTATAATTATACACTTCCTTTTAGGTTATTGGTTTATGTAATCACTCGCTATTATATCGCTTACGCTTCTTTCATTAAGTGACAGTATATACATGTAGTGCAACGACACTGGATCGTGGAACATCGACGCTACCGTCAAACGCAAAATGATTTTCTTCTTATTGTCGCGCTCCGCTCTTTGCTCTAGGTTTGATAGCTGTTAATAAAACAGACTGCCATGCCGTCATCACGGTTCGGTGAAATTATAAAGTTTATTAGAATGTTTATGGAATATACGAATAAATAGTGTTGAATAACGCATATTAGATATTTCTATAACGAGTGATATAGGTATATATATCACATGCGTACACACATATACAGGAACTACGTATAATTGCCGCTTTTTGATTTATGTTATTCAATTTAAGATCGTTGAACCAATGCAGTATGCTTAATAGTCAAAGAAAATGGCATTCATTTCCATTTATAGTATAAAACACAACAGCAGATGGCAAAATCTTTATAAGTGGGTATCCAATCAGTAATTGCTATATATATAGAATAAGTTTAATTTATTTTCAAATACGCTATTGCTTTTCTGATGCTAGATAAACTACATTACTCATATAAGCTTTTAATAGACTTAGCACTTTCACCATTTTGTCTGCTTTTCTTTTTCTTTTGTGATCTTATTTTCCAAAAACTCTTCGAGGTAATAGGTTATTGTCTATTTTCTGCAGGCTCCTGCATTACCTGTGTTAACTGTCTTACTGCCATTATATTATATTTTCTATTAGTTTTCATGTTACGAACAAGAAAATGCACAAGTGTTCTTCGATTTTTATAAAATTTGGTAGGATGTGAAACACTGAAAAATATTTGACACATATTTCTTTATAGCGTACGGTATGGACTTTGGTTTTGGAGGTGTGATGGAGGTTGAAAGTTCATATTTTCAGGGTGGGATTAGACAATCTGAAAACCAGTTTATAGTATCTCTAGCTTATACACTATATCACAAACTCCGTTTTCAACGATTTTGAAGTTATAAAGATACTATTACAGTGATACAAACACGCTTAGGCTTATTATTTTGATAAGCAACGAGTAGATTTGATTTGATTAGATTACTGGTGGGTCGCTAAGTCATTTCTGCCTCTCTTCACTGCGAGCAATGTGAATACTCTTAATCTTTTAGTCCCTATTGATCTCCAAACTTCTAAAGAAATTCAGAATCTTCTTGGGGGCTACGACTCTGATGTCAGCCGGTTCTAAATGCGCCTGTTCGAGGCGGCGGAGCCTTTGTTGGGCTATCGCCATGCAGTCACACATACTGTATTCTGCCGTTTCACTATGTTCGGAGCAGAATCGGCATTTATCGCTGTCTACCTTGCCCATCTTTCTAAGGTGATACCTGAGAGGGCTGTGGCCAGTGAATAAAACCGTGGTAGTGCTAAGATCTCTTTTATTGTGGTTTAGCAGAGATTTAGCTTTTGTGGCTGAAAAAGTAATGAACTGTTTTGATTGTCTTAGCTTTGATGAGATGTTAGTCCAATGGCAGATTTTTTGCTTAGTCTCCCACTGTTGAAAATGGCCTTTTGTGTGGCTTTTGGTAAGGCCACACAAGGGCGCTGGTCCAATAAATCGAGATTCCGCGCCTTTCTGAGACTGTCGGCAGTCTCGTTCCCTTCGCACCCCCAGTGTCCTGGTACCCACATCAGTGTAACTGTGTTTCTTTGGGCCAGAATTTTGAGGGACAGCAGACAGTCGCAGGTTAACCTCGACTCAAAGTTACATGCCACTACAGCCTTTAGCGCTGCTTGACTGTCTGAGAAAATGTAAATGCGTGCACCTTGGTAACGTTTTTTTAAACATTCCTGGGCACATTGTTCAATGGTATGTATTTCTGCCTGAGAAATGGTTGGGCTTGTACCCAAGGCCACCGAGACATTGCATCTCGGGCCATAGATATCTTTCCCCACTCATGTGTTTGTTTTGGATTTGTCCAAGCAACGAGTATGTACGTTTTATGTTTTTAAGCTTTCACACCACTGCAGTAAAGAAAGCAGCATTTTACTTGTTCGATTGTCTCCCGGTATGCTACAATATACAAAAAAGGTATATAATTAACACATAAATGGTCAGAACCAAGCCTGTGATTGTTGTTTTGGCTGTGAGGTAACTCACAAGCTGGTTCAAATATAAGGAAAGGTATATATTAAGCCCTTTTTACTTGCCCATGGACTTTTTGGTTTCTTTCTATATTATAGAACCCACGAGTCTGGGCCAATTTAGCTGTGTTTTAATTGCTTTTGTAGTATTTTGAGGCACTCAAGAATGACTTTTGATATATCCTTTTGTGCTCCCAGAGCAGTAAAGCAGTAAGAGCTATTTTGTTGTCTGCCAGTGTAAAGATTTTTCTGTCGAAGACTTTTTCCATAACAAGCGGGCTACATTAATCGCTCCGCTGAAGGTACTCTTTAGTGCCCTTTCGCATTTGTCCTACCTCTTGTTTTACGTTTAATCAGAGTCCTGCTTTAATTCTTCTAAATTGACTACAAAATGCAGAATGGACATATGACTGCAGCGGTATTTCTACAGCAACGCTGGGTGTTGTATTTATCGTTCCTTTTATGCCCAAGTAATGCAGGTTCTCCACCTTGCTGAGACTGTTTGTGTGCGGAGAGGACTACCTCTCAAAGGATGCATAAGTAATAACGGATACAGATATTACTTTATATATCCAATAGTCATGTTCGGTGCCGGAGTTGTCGTATGGAGTTGTTTCTCTTCATGTATGTACATAATAATAAACACATTTATTGGCACTGTTATTATTTATTATTGATTATAATTATTACTAATATAAATAACCTGACGCAAACATAGTGCAAGTCCGATTTGATGTATATATGTGTGCCAACAACTTAAAATAACAGTAATACATGCCTTAGCATCTCTCAACAGCTTACGCCAATTACAAGCGGCATCGGCTAGCCATGAGTTATTATTACGACTGCAGCTGTAGATCGACTTAAGATGTTACTTTTCCGCGTTTGTCGTGGAATTTGGAAAACTACAGAAAACCAAATTCAGAAAGGAAGTACCGCGGTGTGAACCCGGTACCGTCGGAGTACGAAGGAAGTGTACTAACCACTAGGCCACTAGCCCGGCATAAAAAGTTAAATAGCAAGATTTACTGCCAACAGGATCATCCTAAAGTAATCGCTCCTCTTCCTGATCATCCAACAAAAAATGTAAACAAACGATGTAAACACTTAACGTGACAGCCCATTATAAGAAAAAGTTACTCATGTATTATCCAATTACGACATCATTCCCAAATTTATTTATTTTGTTCAACAACAAGAAGCCTTGGAATAGTTTTCTTAACTGCAGCGGCGAGACCTCTTGGCTCTCCATGGCTTGGTAACCCGTTCATTACTTGTGCACAATTATAACTAATGTCCCGTTTAAAATACTGAGAACGACATACAGGAATATGTATTAGGTCCTTTCTTGTGATATTAATGCGGCGTACATCTATGCCAAAATTAATTTTTGCAGCCATATACGGTGGATTATTCGATTTTAAAATTTTATGAATAAAGCATAGAAAGTAGAATCTTCTACGATTAAACATGTTTAACTACGACAAATCAGCTAACTTGTGATAAATTTGCGCCCGTCTCCTAATACCAAAGATAAACCTAAGACACGAATTCTGATTTACCTGCATGCTATACTTGTCAATAGAATCCAGGCATGCCCAAGTTGATATATTCCCGTTTAATATTTGCAGTAGTGTTATTCCTATGCTATAAAAAATAAGTAAACTTGACAAATTCGCTACACAAGCCAGTAGTGTACGCATGCAATTTTACATTTACCAGTTTGGTGAATAATATCAATACACCTGTATGTATATACTGTACGTACTGTATATACTGTATAATTCAAATATATGGATAACAGCGTTTACTTGGCGTGTTGTCAGAAGTTCACATCATCATCCAGTCATCTCCAAGATACGTGGTATGAATATCTCATTGTCGGTGTATGACATAGCAGCATTAACTTTTTAGAGGAATACATCAAATTTATCTCTTGGTGGTTTATATCTTGCTATTGTAATTATAGTGGAAATTAATTCTACGATTGCAATTTTAATACGAAGTTCTATCGTAACTAGTAACGTAGTGTCTAGTACCCTTTTACTATTTTCGTTGACAATAACAGTTTGCTGAATATTAATATACAGGGTGTTTCCTAACGACGCTCCGTAACTTCAGCGGGTGATCCGTTAGGTCGTTTTACGAAAGAAAGTTCCTATGAACATATGTCCGGAGTTGCTTCGTTTCTGAGATAGAGCACGTTGAAGTTTAAACAAAATCCGATGTCAATAGTTGTCAAGAGTTATCAATTAGCAGTGATTTCAGCATGAATAATTTTACTAACACCGAAATGGCTAACATGCACTTCATTTATGGATTAGCAAATGGAAATGCGGAAGAAGCACGGAGAATTTACCAGGACAGATATCCTAACAGAGTAATTTCATGTGCTAAAACGTTTAGAACGCTACATGCGTTTGTGTGAAACTGGGAGTTTAAATAAAAGAAAAGGGAGTGGAAGACCAGCAACTGTAGACACACCTGAACTAGAAGAAGCTATTCTTGATGAGATAGAAGAAAATCCTTCACTTAGTACCAGGAAGATTGCACTACAGCTTGAAGTCAGCCCAACAACCGTTTGGAAAGTTCTAAAAAGAATCCTGCTTTACCCATATCACATACAGCGAGTTCAAGCTTTACTGCCTCAGGATTAATGTTTTGCAGGTGGTTTATGCATATGATGGCGCACAATAATAATTTTTTACGAAATATTTTATTTACGGACGAGACAAATTTTTCACGAGATGCTATTGTGAACTTTCACAATGACCATTTTTGGGCCGACGAAAATCCCCACGTTATTAGAGAAAGACATTTTCAGCAACAATTTTCGCTGAACGTTTGGGCAGGATTTATTGGTGACTATTTAATTGGCCCATTTTTTACCAGAGAGATTAACAGGTGAAACCTACACAGACTTTTTGCGACATCATTTACCCATTTTATTAGACGAAGTACCCCTACTTGTAAGAGCCTCCATGTGGTTGATGCACTACGGGGCTCCAGCTCATTTTAGTGTTGCTGACGAGCAAGCATCTCGACATTGCCTACCCTAATCGCTGGATTGGCCGTGCAGGACCTCAAAATTGGCCAGCTCGCAGTCCTGATATGAATCCCATAGATTTCTATTTATGGGTTCATCTGAAGGCTCTTGTTTACAAAACTCCTGTAATAGATGAGAATGACTTGAGGAATCGGATAATTAAAAATTGCATTGTCATAAGGAATACTCCAGGTATTTTTGAACGTGCCAGACAATCAATGACAAATCGATTGCAGTCGTGTATTTTATCGGAAGGTGGTCATTTTGCTGTAAGGTAGAAATTGTTATTTTTACATTCCTAGCTAGGAAGGTATTGCTTTTGCCAAAATAAAACACCAAAAATGTTTATTTATTTTTCTCTTCAAAGCCCTGTATCTCAGAAACAAAGCAACTCTGGACATATGTTCATAGGAACTTTTTTTCTTAAAACGACCTAACGGCTCACCCTCTCAAGTTACGTACCGTCGTTAGGAAACACCCTGTATAGTTCCGTATTGTATATTGAATAACTATAACGATATCAAACCATCGCCCAAAATTATTCCTAAATATTCAGTACTGATGCCATTAGTATATTTTGTCTAGAAGTCAATTTCGTTAATTCAGTTGCAATAGGCCAATATCTAGATATTTTGTAAAGATCACTTATTTTTTAACATCTTTGATAATTATTCACTTAACGCAATTTAGGGCAAAATAAATTTCAAAATACATATATAGTTGTATATCTTTATTGTCACTAACCTTATTCCTAGATATACGAGTACGTCAGTATACGTCAGTAAGTACGGTGAGCTGCATTATTAGCGTATATTTTAGTTGTTTTGACGACCTTCGGAATCATACTTTCTTGACAACTTTTAAAATGTAAAATAACCACAGCAGGAATTGAGTGCACACAAATTTAACCAACAATAAATTAGATGGATGTGTAACAAATATTATGGCTACTCAACGTTATGTAAGCTATTGTAGGTCAAGCAATCGTGAAAACAAGAAGAAATTCTAACCATTGTTCTTACATAAGAAAGTTGCAACCATCGCTTATGCAGGAGATGAACTTTGAGGTTAATAGTACACGATAAATTGTAAGGTGAGTGTTTTGCGTATTCTCTAAAGCTACTAAGCATAAAATAATAATATAAAGATTTGTGAGCTGTTATTAGTATAGATTTATTCAAATAAACGCTTCCAAATTGTCATCATCTATGTACATATCATTATAACATACATTTCAAATTGATATGTTGATATTTCGGAATTTTATTTTTAACACTAATTACAATTCGCTAGCCCACGTCTGTACTATGACAGTGTGTTCTATAGTACCGATAACTCCGCGGAAAACCGAAATTTTCTTTTTTTATTTCAAACAGTTTCTCATTGCTTATAATGAGTAACTTCACATGTGAAGTGATGGTCAGTTGCGTACCATTTCGCCTGTTGCCAGATTTTCCCTTTGTAGCACACACGTGGCTATCTAGCCAAGCCACGGCAATTATTCTATTAGGTCGATACATTTCGCTCAACAAAAATGGCAACACCGACTTGTCAGTTGCTGATCATACGCTGTCCATCTGAAAGGAGTACGTCGCGTATGGAAATTCGGCGCGTATGGTCAGCGCTGACGATCCGTTCTGACCATACGCCCCATGTGAAACGGCACTAAGAACTGAAATAATCAAATAATACAACCATGCATGACATATACACTAGAATCTACGTATTTAACGTAAAATGTATGGCCGACCTGTGCCGTTTTAGCCACATGATAGCATCTCCCAACTTATTCTATCTCAATGATATGCGCAAACTGCCGCTCGCAGAGTTGCAGCTGTGGAATTTCGAAACGGTACTTACTTAAAAAATACGCCTCGTATATAAAATTTTAAACATTCCTATACGTAAGAGACAATGTAGAAGATTTTGCTCAGTACCTGCTGGATGTGAAAGTGGGTATATGTACATACGTCGTCTGCGGCCTTAAACTAACTCCAGTCAGCAGGAAGCATAAATAAATCCGGAAATCACTAAATTCATTAGAATGTGTGGAAATATATAATTTAATTGATTTTATGTAACACATCTCAATTTAGACTTCCACCCCTAAAAAAATTTATAGAATTATCTAAATCTTAAAGAATAGGAAGCAAATGCATTTAGGGAATTTTAAAAACGAAAACCGTAGGTGTTAGTACGCAGATCAATTTTTGAACATGAACCACGTATGTAAGGAATTTTGGCCCAAACTATATAAATTAATAAGACGGTTACTGAAAAAACAATATTTCTAACGTATTTTGAGCATTAACGAAAAATAAGCGAGGCGAATACTTTTTTTTTTTTTTTTTATGTGGTGGGTGCTTAGTTACAGTGACTCCGTAAACTGTATCGCTTGTCTGGCTATCACTGCAACTCTCGCGGTGTAGTTTTTGTGTGTGTATGTTGTGTTCAATTGGCTTTAAAAACCGTAATAACAGAGGTGGTTTGTACGAGGGTTTGAAGATTTTAGACACGATTTAATAAAAATCCAACGTTCTCTCAAGGACAACATTCTGATCTATCATCAAATTCGTTTTGACATCCTCATGCTATTAAGTGGTTTTCTTCTGAGTATATGTAATGTCAGGGTTCTTTAGCGATTGCATTCTGCACTGATGATTTTAATTTTTCCTAATAAAAATCAATGAGTATAAGATCTGGCTGCCTTGACGACCACTCTTAGCTGTATCCATCACAATCCAATCCCCATAGAAATTCAATTTAATAACTTCTGCACTTGCAGATAACATTGGACTGGGAGGCCATACCAATTAATACCGAAATCATTCGGTATTTAACTTGTTCCAGGTAAATGATATCACCTAAATGTGCTTTGGTTAAGAAAGAGTTCTTTAATCTGGTAATCATTTCTGCGCACCGACCATGCCATTGATTCATTATCGCTTAAATCTTAATAATTCTCAAATTTAGAAGTTTCCTTATGCTGTTTTACGTTTCCAGGAATTGAGGACTGACTAATACTACACTCATATGCCATTTGTCTGCTTGATATCTGCATATTATTCTCCACTAAAGTCACTGCAATTAGTTTCATCTATTCGTTCAATATTTATAAATGAAAGGACAATTTGATCTTATCAGGCAATGCAAATTACATTGCTAAAAATGAGTGTGATAACCATAACTCACAGACTGGAAATTATTACTTTAAACTATATGAAAAAGTTTTTATCGACTATCTACTTGTAGACACCGCATCTTTTATCTTATTCGTAATGGACGCTCATAAAATTCTGTTACCCTATCTTATAATTGGTAGTGGCCGACGCTTAGTATCTTCTAAATAGTTTCCTGCATATATTTAGACGTCTGTCAGAGAAATTTCCATTTCCGGCCTATGAAATTTTTCTACTAAAGCTAGTTATTATACCTTTTTCGAAATGTTCAAAGAACTAGAAATATTAATTCAATCAAAATAAGGATCCCACAAACAAAGATGCCTTGCAATATTTACTAAACAGCTTTTTACAGAATATAATCTATACAAGTTAGTAACTTCTTATTGATTTCGTCGGCCACATTCTCATAATGCTGTCGTTAACAGAACAATCCATTTTTTTTTGAGAATTCCATTAATCAATGGCAGACGTTTAATTCGACTAGATTCATCAACGACCTATTGATTTTGATAAATTGTTGGTAGTGGTACGCATAAGATGTTGGAGATCTCGATCTGATGCGTTTCTCACAGTATTTTAACTTTCTTCGTTATATTCGTTCGCTTCCGTCTATTTGGTCTGATTCCCATTAAATCCGAACGCCGATACCACTTGTCTGAGATTGGGTGACACTGCAGGCGATTTGCGTGATCTGAATTGCATAAAATAAGATTGTTAAGTTCTATAGAAGGTTTTCTCTCTTCTCTCGACCTTATATAATTCCAATTAATCTGTAGATCGTGACGATAATAAGAGTAAAGCGGTTCGTGATTGAACAACGTTAGATATTCTCACTGTAACATTTATTTATTTCAATACATATTGTTTTTATAAAATGTTCTAGCATACCACTTTGCATACATACACCAGGCAAACTATATATATTTAATACATTGAATATAAAGACTTACCTGCATTTATGCAATCATCATAGATCTTGAATAATGCAGGATGAGTAATACCATTCCTTTTAAAGCCATACAAATCTAGACGATGATTACATATACAAGATATAGTTTGTAATTAATACAGATATGTGATTGTAATAATTTGTATTTATTTTTTTCTATTGATTTTATGTTCACTTCTGCGAGAATTAATTACGACAGCTATTTTTGGTATTATCTAGGCTTCCAAAAACACATTTCTTTTCTTGAATGAATATTTCATCTGATGATATAACTTCCGTTTGGTTATTTGTGGGATATGATTGTAACCTGCCATCTTTTAAACTCTAAACAGTACGCAGCAGTTCGGCGATTTTATTTGGTATATATCTATATTTAGTATATAATTGATAACTTAGGTAGAATAAAAATAAATAGAATGTTAAAGATTGACAACAAATAATTAGTAAGAGTTTAATAACTATCAAGAATAGCTCTGATTTTCATTTTGAAAACTATGGTTTATTCTAATGATACAAAAATCACTGAATTTTGTTCTGCATTGTAAACGTCTGGTAAAAATACGAATGATAGCTGCAATGATTAGGCGGTTAGTAATGATGTGAGAGATCTCTGGGGTCCAGCGTTCAATTCCCTGAAGAGAGGACATTTTTCTCGGAGAATTGGACTCCGATCAATCTATCATTCGCTGTTGGGAGCAAAGTAATTAACAGCGTAGCATCACAAACGGCGAGATAGTGCTGTAACAAGGCCATTAAATACATGGACACACACACATTTGTTTCTACCACAGCAAAAGAATGTAACCTCATATATATCTTAAGACAATTCGAAGGTGAAAATAATTACCTTTCAATTGATGTTTTACACGGCTTAAGTTTCAAACTATTTCAAAAACACAAAATTGGCTCGCGTTTAAAAAACTCATTTTTTTTAAATTTTACAATATGAAAGAGTTTCTACTTTAAATTTATCAATTTACAAATCCATTTCTAACCTTTAAAAATGTACAGCTTTGAGTCGATCTCTAACTACTACCTCTACCCTACAACAATATACTATAGACCAATTTATTCTAGAAATCATTGATTATGTTTTTACTTGAACTGTGTTCCTACATTGACTATAAACATATTAAAACTTACAATGCAATGCAATTAAACATACTTGTGGAAATTGTATTAAGTTGCAGAATTAAGTACCTACTCGATTTTTTCACCAAATCTAAAATCAGCGAGCGTGTGGTCTCTGTTAAATCTTTTTTTCGACAAAAAGCGTTTTCAGGGATGAAACGAAAACTATCCAGAAATAGTCTCGGTTTGACTGCGTTGCCAACTGTCTTCAACGACTGGGTAAATAGCGATGTTTCCTAACATAACATACATAGGTTTCCTTAGTTACTTAGAAACGGATTATATAATAATTTTATTATGGATGTTTAATTACTTAACAAGTCTCCAACAATGCATACATTTAAATTGTTATTTTCTTATGATTTTCAATACTCCATTACCGAATTAAAATCCAAAATTTACATGAGAGCGGTAATGACAAATTTCTAGAATAAAAGACAATAGGATGATTGAGACTTACAAGTATAGTACAGATTTTTAAAAATATAAATTTATATTTACTTAATATACATTAATTAGTTTATTAAATGAATATGCAATTCAAATTATTTAAATAAAGAAAGAGAATAATGAAAACAACTCAAATTATTTTTTTTTTGTGTTTCACCTATTCATAAAATATATTTTGATTATACACTAATAAAATAAACGGTCAACAGTAAAATTATTTATTACTTAGATGATAAAATTTTTCCAATGATATCGAAGGCTTCCACAGTCCGAGTCTCTGTTATGAGGACTACCGGGTTTTGACCGATTACAATTAAAACTAACTACTACTAAACATGTGGAGATAGTTTTTTGGGTATATTCCGTGTTTTTATGTTGTGAGAAATTTGAATTTCAACATCGCAACAAAGCTACAGATATCGATCAAACTAAGCAATGTTCTAATTAATTAATTAATATAATTATCTTTCTATTTACGATTTCTGCTTCGTTGCTTGCATCAGCTTTACATTTTATTTATTTATTTATTTATTTATTTATTTATACGCATAATACAAAAGCAAAGTAATACAAAAAACAATAATAATGATAATACTCATAATGTTTAGCTATAAATACAGTTATATTTATATTACCAACGCATGGCAGTCCACATCCCAACAGAGACGTTCCCAAAATCCATACAATACAACAATAACAAAACTCAAAAGTTTAAATCTCACCAATAAAATTGAATACCCGTGTACGAAAATGAACAAGTGTCATACTATTTATATCTACATTTTCATTCCCATGTATGCTATTATAGAGCATACACATTCTGGTCATGGCACTATTTACACCCAAGTTGGTCCTCAACGAGGGCATATAAAATAAGTCAATATTCCTAGTTGTGGTTCTAGGTACATGAAAATAAATCTCTGATACTAAAGCTGAACAATCATATATACCATGCAACAATTTATACAACGTCAAGACATCTAGCATTTTACGCCGCGCTTCCAGTGATTGCATGTTTAATATCTTTAAGCGTGTCTCATATGGATAACTTTCCAGATGATTCAGACATCTTTTAATCGTGAGAGCAGTGAATCTGCGCTGAATAGATTCAATGCGATTGATATGTATTTGATAGTATGGAGACCAAACTACACTGCAATACTCCAGATGCGATCTAACGTAAGCATTATATAATAGTACAAAAACTCGTATAGAAGTAAAATACTGAGTGTGTCTAAAGATAAACCCGAGTAATTTATTGCATTTACTGATGACACCATCAACATGGAGCCTAAAATTCATCTGCTCATCCAGAATTACACCCAGGTCTCTTATTTTGTTGACACGCCGTAGATTGATATTGGTTAGTTTGTAGGATGTCCTGATGAGATTGAAATTATTACGGGAAAATGATATATATACGCATTTGTTTATATTTAACGGAAGGTAATTGTTAACACACCACTCATTTAAGGCCGTCAAATTTTGTTGTAGACTTGTAGAGTCAGCATAATTTCTAATAACGGAAAACAACTTAAGATCATCAGCATAAAATAGGAATTCACAGTCGAATACTTTTGATAGGTCATTGATAAAAAGTAAAAACAAAGATGGTCCAAGATTTGAGCCCTGGGGAACACCCGAGGATGCAGATATTGGAACGGATTTACAACCGTTTAGTACCACATATTGATATCTCCCCACTAAATACGACTGGAAAAGATTTAATACATTTCCAACAACCCCATAGTAATTCAATTTTTTAACTAATAGAGAAAGATTTACCTTGTCAAAAGCCTTAGAAAAATCGGAATATATTGCATCTACCTGCAGCTTTCTATCTATTGCCGATGATATAAAATTTGTGAAGTATAATAAGTTGGTCGTAGTAGATCGCTTAGGTATGAAACCATGTTGTCGTTCAGACAAGATAGGTAAGATGTGACGCAGCAAATGATCATTAAGTATGGATTCGAAAACCTTGGCAAATGTTGATACTTTACTTATGGGACGATAATTGGTAACATCACTTTTGTTTCCTGATTTGAAAATCGGAGTTACATAGGAGGATTTCCAACGTTCAGGAAAAGAACCAGTATTTATGGCCTTCTTATATATTAAATATAAAGGATAATAAATTGTATACGCGCATTTTCTGATAAAAAAAGATGTAATCCCATCAGGACCCCATCCTTTGTTATAGTCTAATGCTTTCAAGCGATCTCTAACATCCTCTGCAGTAAAACCAATACAATTGAGCGTGTCACTTGATACAGTATCCTGAGACATAACAAGATTAGCACTCGTATAGGGCTCATACACGGACTGAAAGTAATGCGCAAATAGGTTTGAAATTTCTTGCGAGTCAGAAGCTGTTATTAAGTTGAAATTCATTGTTTGTGGAATATTGGAAGATCCTTTTTTACTATTTATATACGCCCAAAATTGTTTGCTGTTATTAATAATATTGGTCTCCATGTTATTCATATATCTTTCGCAACAAATTTTAAGTTCAGTCTTAACTTTCTTTCTATATATGGAAAAGTAATTATAGTCAGCTAAATTTTTAAACTTTTTATATTTGATATGGAATTTCTTTTGTAATTTAATGTAGTGTACAAGATCATTAGAATACCAATGGGGATATCCTTTACTCGATCTGCAAGGTGGAACAAATTTCTGTATGATTCGATACAGCTCATTGTAAAATAAATCAACAGCGCCATCAAGATTACTGCCTTCAAACAATGTGGACCAATCGCAATTATTTATAGTGTCATTAATCCCTACATAATTGCCCTTACGAAATTGATATTTTGGTATAGTAACTTTACTTGCCCTCCTCAACAAAGAAAAATCAGGTGTGAGCAGTAAAGGTGGGTGATAATTATCAATCCGTGATAATGGTGCATCAAACATTGATTTGACATCTATAGCAACGGAAGAGAAAGCCAAATCCAAAAGTTTACCGTTAACGTTCGTGATAAAATTATATTGTGACAAATTCATAAATGCTATGGAGTCCATAAGAGACTCCGCCTTGGTACCGATAATCCGTATAGGATGTACAGCTTTCTCCCCCTCAAGCACGGTCCAATCGATAGACGGACAGTTATAATCACCTAGTAGTAGGAACAAATCATTATCACCCGATTGCAAATAGTTATTCATCACTGACTCAAAATGGTCAGTATAGGTATCAAATGTGATAGCAGGGGGCAAATTTACTGTACATAAATTTAATTTCCTGATGACCCCATTGCATAAAATATCTAATTGAATCCATATATCCTCAGCACTACTTTGGAACGAATTAAGGTATTTAGACGGAAAACATTTTTTTACTGCAACCAACACACCACCCCCCATAACATGATTAGCATTACCACCCATTCTATCCCTCCTATATACCTCATACCTATTATCAAATAATTCAGTATTATGAATGGAATATAGTAGCCAGGATTCCGTGAGACATATTATATCATAATCACATTGACACACATTTAGATAAAAATCGTTTACCTTAGATCTGAGTCCTCTCACATTCTGATAGTAAACCTCTATAGCCATTGCAATGAAAAACAACCAATACACATTCAGTCAATAATTGAGAACCAACCACAGTCACTAAACTAAACTAATCTATCTATCTAAATATTGTTAAATATGGATGCAATTTGATAAACTGTTTTACATTTATTGTGTCTTTTTTTAAATTTTGTTTACAAAAGAGTTATTTGTTTTTTTATGGTAGAGATAACTGAAGAAATGAACAATGCAATCATATCGATATTCATAATATCATGCAGACACCTCCAAAGAGACTATTTAGTGATCTCAACGTTCGTAAAAAATACTGCATTGCTTTGTACGTCAAACTTTTGTCGCTGGTTGTCTTGTCTGCAGCGGAAGCACAATTTTAACTTACGGTCAGGTTTTGTTTGTTGTATTTGTTGTGTATCTGCTTTCTCATGTTTGAATGTATTTAAGTTTTTTTGTGTTGTATCTGCTATCATGACATACATACAATAGCAATGAGTTAGTGAACCCACGTGAGTAGTGTTTTGCTAATGGTTACTGCAGTAACATGTCCAAAATGCCAAATTTTTGGATAACATTCTATTTACCGACAAAGCAAGCTTCATATGAAATGACGTGTTGCACAATGCACATTAATCCTGATTTACAAAATCAGAGGAAATAACGAATTTGGAGATACTGTTGTCTCGAGTAGTTTAATTAATGTGTAAATAATATTACCAAGAATGGTAATCCATAATTTTCTAAATTCCATCATCTCAAACCAATAATTCATACAGATTGTTTATGTAAATCACCACCAGATGTCTCACCGTCCAAACTTTCTTACGATGGAATATTTACAACTCAATTAGCTGAACGTAAGTAAATGTATTCCTTATTCAGGATGAATCTAGTTAAGATTCCTTTCCGTTTTAACAAATAATCATAGTGACGTTTCTAGTATATGATGTACTGTTTAAATGGAACCACGACACTATTTTACATGCTGCAGAGGGCGTTTTAAAGTTGGTTCAATTCATTAGTTGCGCTATATAATCACACACTAACGCCCTAACACTTAAAACTAAATTATTTACTTGTATAGAACAGAAAATTAACGAATTAACTTAAGCACGTACTTAATGTAATTACCCTGTCCTGTAACATTATGAATGCCTTATAATCCACAAAGCGTTATTTACTCAGTACCCATCCCCTAGTCGGTTGTCTATACTAGCGCTTTTTAATTTAAGAACTGTTGTAATACCAACAAAAAAAAATAAAACAGTGCAAGCTTTATATGTTTATATCGTCTGCGATGTGTAACGCATTCGGATTGTATAGAAATAGATATAATAATGGATATACAAATTAAGTTCGCTTAAAGAAAAAATTTAGAAATAGATATAATAATACATAACTTTGGTTTAATGATATTGAAAGCTTTCACAGTTTGAGTCTTCGCTACTAGTTCTTCGTTAGAAGATTTTCGCTGTGGTTTACACTTCGAGTTACCAATTTTGGTTTAGCTGTAGTTACAAAATAAACATTTACATTAATTTCTTTATGTGTTGATTCACGGATTAAGTTCGTAAGCGCATTTAAATTACACATATTTTACTCAAAACCGCAGTTTGATGTCTCCATTTGTCCCAACGTTATCGTAAACAAAAACTAGCAAGTATAAAGATACAAACGAGTCAGGCAATAATAACTTAAAAAATATCGATATGGCAGCAGTTTACTTTGAGTGTTTGCAGAAAGCAGAGCAAAGAGAATTTGCGTTGCAAAGTCCACATCGCCATCATTTCAGAAGAACCGTTTTTTCGCGCTTGGTTCAACGATTACGTGCCACTGGAAGTTTTGGCCGACCTATGTTTCATAGGCGTCGTAACGGCAGAACCGAAGAAAATATTATCAACGTTTTGGCAGATATAGAGTTTAATCCCCTCATTAGTACTAGAGCTTCATCGTTAGAGCTAGGAATACAACGGACTAGCGTCCGAAGAATTTTTGCAGATAACAGGTAGATTTACATATTTTAAAAATATATTTAATTAAAAACAATTACTTACATTTTCCTGGGAATATTGAAACCAAACATTCACAAACTATTAAAGGGTCGCATTCATAATGAGTACTGGAAAGTCCCAATGCGAGTTATCACATTACAACTTAGAATTACATATTAACAATAAATCTATTAATCTCCACGAAACTATATGTTTGCATTCAGACTAGAACATACATATCTATTTATATATAAATTAATAAATATTTCTGATTTGGAACATTCTATGAAAAAATACATTAAACATTATGTGACGCAACGCTAACTCTCTTTAAGCTATTGCTGCATTCTGCTTCAACATTTTTAACAAGCATTTTGAATGGTCTAAACCAACATCAAGGGAAGAAAAAATAAATAATTTCATTAGAGATATGCAATGTTTTCAAGAGCCAACTTATTTTTGAAGTTATTATTGCTTGACTCGTTTGTATCTTTATACTTGCTAGTTTTGTTTTTGCGATAACTTGGGAACAGCTATATATATTGTAATGTTATTCCATTTTATTCAATGTTTATAACTCCATTTGTCACTTGACAGATGATCATCCAGCTGTAGGTAATCTAGAAAAATTAAAAAGCACTAAATTAATTTTATATTCATGAAACTATAACCAACTATCTGATCTGTGTATTTCTTTTAATTCAATTTAATTCAATTTTATAAAAATACGTAACATAAACATGATTGCACACATGCGAAGTATTCAGCTAAATTTAATTCAACACTATCCAATGACAGAGGATGCGCAACTCTTCAAGTTGGCACCATCGATATCTTCTTCGCATATCTACGAGTCGATGTCATATTTTGGTTCAGTAGCCATCTTACGTAGAAGGGGTGTGTTGGTCAACAGAGATCTTATTATAAGTCCAGCCAACGAAAAGGACAGAAAGATGTTAAAGGCACCACAATAATTACAATGATATTTTATAAGGTAATTAATTAATTTTATATCATTTATTTTGAACCCAAATACACACAAATATTATAACAAAAGCACCTAATTAAATTACATACACAGAAGAAGAAAAACCAGCCAGTTAGGGGCATTTTAAGAAGAAAATGTAGGTGGTAATTAAAATCAACAACCTTTACGGTCACCCTGTATAACATAATTTTTGACCGGACCTGTAGAAATTAATCCATCAACGACCGTTAATTACCGTTATTGACATATGACTATCGAAAGGCATTTCTGACGAAATTGAGAGACAATTGCGAATCATCTATAAAAAGCCATGCGATAGCAACAAACTTCCTCTTTTTACATAGATTGTTGAACAGAGCGTTTGCTCTCCGTAAAATTTATTAAATAGCCCCGGGGCACCGTTGGGCCCAAGTAAACGATTATCTTCGATTAAAAAGTACTTTACAACATCAATATTTATCACCGAATTTTAATTACCCCTACGAAGAGGACGTCGTCCACCCACCATCCGTCTAGGCGCGCGAAGGCAGAAGCTTTCGAAATTTCACACACACACACACACTCTCACACAAGTAAGATAAGGTTTAGTTTAGATTAGTTTTAAGTTCTCTAAAAAAATTTAAGAAAAATATTTTTTTCATGAAAAATAAAACAGAAAATTTTTCCATAGTCCAAAAATAATTGAAAAATTTAAAAATTAAATTTTTTTAAGTAAATTTTTTTTTAAGTAAATTTTTTTTATAAAAGAATATTAAGTTAAAACATAAAACATTATTTATTTTAATTAAAATAACAAAAAAATTTTTTTTTAATACGAAAATTTTTCAGAAACTTCCAAAAAGGTTTTAATAGGTAATAATTCAGTGGTTGTGATTACCACGCATTTTCTGAACTGTGTAAATAATTTTTTATAGGTTTATTGAAGAAAATAATTTTTTTTTGTAAAACATCTTTCTGTCTTGTAAAATTTTTTTTTGTAACTTAGAATTTTTTTTTCATTTGAACCCCTGAGATTAATTTTTTTTAGCCCCAAATTTTAATTCGAAGAGTGTAGTTCTAATTTTCTTAATTTTATTATAAATCAAATTTCACACTACAATATATATCAACGATCGTAAACATGTTATCTTTCAATTTCCCTACGTACTTGATATTTTAAGGGACAGTACGGTTCGTTAGTTGCAAAATATTCCACATTTTAATGGGATTGATATCGGGGTGAGGTATTTCATAATACTATGAAATTCTGATTAGGGTTGTTTAGTAAAAATACGTGTCGCTCAATTAAAAATAAGAAAAACTGTGGTACTGTTAGGGTTATGTTTATTAGGAATGGTGAAAGAAAAAACTGAATAGATCGAAATGTTGAGGAGAGAACAAAAATTATACAGATGCCTTTACTTCGGAAACTACGTCAGAACAAAGTGATTTTAAAAATTATTTGAGAATAAGTATGTTAAGCTTCAAAACTTACAAGCTTATCTGTCTCTCATCATTAATTTTGTTTTTGTTAATAAAAAAACTAAAATCTCATTATATACTTCGCGTTTTAAGTTTTTATTTAAAAAAAGTTTTGTCTCTCACTTTCCATAAACATGGTATCTGCTTATACATTTCAATATGTTCTGACAAAACATCTTTGTCCACTCCATTTTCTTTTAATTATAAATAAATTATAATTAAGAAAAACAAACAAATTTGTCAAACAATTTCCACACGCAATAATAACCGGCCATACTGACAAAAATAACTTTTCCTTCAGAGATATTTCACACATCCGGTACATCCGGCACTATTACCGTAGCGAATAGGAGTGGAGAATTTGATCGTGGTCATGGCAGTATTTTAAAAATCCCTTTCGTATGTGCCTACCTATTCAGTTTTTGCAGTACAGCAGATATCACTGCAAATATTCGTTTACATTGACTATGTTGCGCAGTTTAGCAATAGATGTAATTCTGCATCATTTTTTTTCAGTGTTACTCCTTCGCCTGATATTCCTTATTTAAAGCAATATATTTGAAAAAGTAAGTGATAACCAATATAGATCAATATAATAGATAATTATTTTGCTAATACTGAAAACATAAATATCATAGTTTTGTAATGTATGTAACCTGCTCTCTAGTTACAGATCTCAGCCTAAAGCTCCAATAAGTATACTTGTAGCTCCACTTACACAATTATACTTATGTATATATTTAATCCAATTCTAAGGCGTGAACTTACTTATTAATATTATTTCATTAGTCGTATAATTAGCAAATTATAACAGCATGGCCTTTTTCTTTCACGACACAGTTATCGCCATTTGACTATTAATATAATAGACCGAATAACAACTATGCTCGCGAATAGTTTAACGATAATGGTGATTAATAATATACCTATGAGCCTCCAAAGTAGGTATATGTAAAAACAGGAAGAATGTTCTGTAATCTAATTTCTTTAACGTTTAAAAAGGTTATATTTTTATGGCATAAAATGAGTAAGAGTTAGTATACGCATGTTGCTGTCGGTTAAGATTTCTAACATTAATCTAATTAGTGCCGTGTGTCTTCGGGCTAATGAATAACAACATCGAAGTAATTATATGAATCAAGTCACGGCAATGTCATTAGTGCAGAAGAAATCGAACGTTAACGTGTTTTCGTTTTCTTCCTTGATCAGAGGAAGCCGCATTACCTGTAATAATTTATCATGTGACGTTATATACATACAGGGCAGCTAAATAGAATACTGTCCATTATGTTACGTTAGACTGCCATATAAATAGTTACTTTTGCATACTCTACAATAGTGCGTTTAACATTTCGCTACATATTTCGTTCCAGACAGCGTTTTACTTTCTTACTCATGATGTACTTATAATGTACATTTGTACATGCATATGTATATGTATATCTGCGCTCGTACGAGATGCATGTATGTGTTTATACTTAAATATATTCATATTGTTGATATAAACATTTACTACCAGCGGCACGTAGAGAAATGAGTTTAAATAAAGAAGGAAGGTATACCTTCCTTTTGTCCCCAAATCTTTTTCTTTGCAATATACGAGCTTAGATCCCTAGCTGATCCGTTTTGTGGATACAGATTGTTCTGTATATAGGACACAGACTTCAATATACATACTCAGTTTACATACACCTAAACCCCACTTAGTGTATTACGTAACTTGTTTTATATGCTTTATCTGTGAAATGAAACATGAACGAAAGAAAACTGTTTAAAATGTCATGTAATAATAATCCATCTTAACTGTCGATAGTGCGGATATTAAAACTGTCAAATCCATTGTAATGCTTTATTACCGATTTAGCATTATATGAGTAGTCCGATATGGAATAATAAACGTTAAAAATCCAGACACGAAAATGAGGTTTTGACACGACGGCGTTGCATTTTATCTACCTGGGTCGAATATGGTATGGTGCCATTTCGAAAGCAACTGGCTCAACGAAGAAGCAGTATGTTGCTCATTAACTCTTGAAATACTCTAGATAAATTTTCTCCATATACTCTGAAAAATTTGTTTTTAAAGCACAACATATCAACTTTGTTTGCAATGCTCAAGCGCTGAATACTACAGCTTAAGTTGTTGATTTCTATGTTGTGAGTTTCTAAAATACTTGACAGGGAGGGAGGTGTAACGTTTATGGGAACAAGTCGTGATACTAGGAAGAGAAAGCCGTTTAACATAATTTAAAGGAATAATTCAATATTTTATACTTAAACCGAGACGACGATGTAACGAAGTAGGACCTTGTAATTTTTTGTTTTCTAAGAAGTGTTTTTCAATAATTTTTTCCAAAATGGAGCAATGCAAAATCTGTTTTAGCGTCTTTCAAATTTTGATTAAATTTGAAAAAATGCTGAATCATTTCAACTGCTGAAAATGCATCCTTTCCACTTCATCGTTGTTTATTTTTAACTCCAAGTTTGCATTGGACCCAGCTAAAATTTCACCTTCTGTCATATCTTCTTCCGTTTCGAGTTCTTCATCAACATTTGAAAAATTATCCCAACCCTCTTGTGTTGCCAGGTTAACTATATGTAAATCTTCCTCCGTATCATTTTGTAGTCAAAGCCACTCAGCTAAGAGTAAATTATCGTCATCAGAAGAGTTTTCTGCTGTGTGTAAATTAAACCCAGCATGTGCAAAGCAATTTGCTAATGTCTGTTGAGAAACGGGATCCCAAGCTTCGGAAAGTAGAAAAATAGCCTGTAGGATATCTAGTTTTTTAGGAACACCATTCTCGTCAATGTCTTTTAAGAGCTTTATAATTTGAAGTTTTCTAAAATGTGTCTTCAGGGACTTTATTACACCCTGGTCCATCGGTTGAAGAACTGACGTGGTATTTGGTGGAAGGAAGGCAAGTTATATAGCTTTTAAGTTTTGAATGAGTTTATTGTCCCATCGTACAATTATTTTTTCAAATAATGCTGATGTCATCCATGCTCTTTGGTTATTTTCATATTCAGCAGGTAAAGATTTTATATTTTTAAAGCATCGAGGATGCTTAGCTTTGTCAATTACCACAAGTTTCATTTTTTCCGATCCAGTCATATTTGCTGCTACAAGAACAGTCGATCTATCCTTTCTGAGTTTACCACTAATACATCTCCCCTCCTCCCCGCATTTCATCATCCTGAACAAAAATCAGTTTCATCTGTGTTGAATATTACTTCGTCTGTATATTCTTTTCTTAGATTTGGCAATACTGTATTTAACCAGTCGTCACAAATCCTTTTAGGTACATCAATTGCTTCGCCACATATTTTACCAAAAACAATATTGTGTCTTTTTCGGAATCGTTGAATCCATCCAACTGTGCATTTAAAATCTTCTATCCTTAATCGACGAGCAAAATCATTTGCTTTCTCTTGCAATATCGGGTCGCTAATAGGAATGTTGTGGTTCCTCTGAATTTTGAACCATTCATATACGCGTTATAAGATTTTTTCGTTTGTAATGATGAAGATCTATTAATTAAATTCTCTATTTACTCTCTCTTTAATTTCCTGCTGTTGATTTCCTTGTGAATCCAGTACCACACCCAAGTATTTAAACTCATTGAATTGTTTTATACGGTTGTTGCCAATTGTTATATTCACTTTCCTATTTTCTCTTGATACTACCATTATTTTTGTTTTTTCTACATTCATCTTCATATTTACTTTAGACAGAGCAGCGTTCCATATTTCCAGATTCTTTTGTAGTTCTTTCTCCGAACTTGCAAAATCGTCTTCCAATACCCAATCTGTAGTTTACCCACTTTTGCTGTTATTTCTCTTATAACCTCATTCAACATCATGATGAATAACGTGGGACTCAAGCAGCTACCCTGTCTCAACCCTTGGTTGGTTTTGAACTCCTCCGACTACACATTTCTGTTCCTTACTATATTTCTACATTCTCCGTACATACTTTCAATTGCACTTCTTAGCTTTTTACCAACCTTATTCTTTTTCAACATGTTCCATACCTCAACCTTTGATATCCTATCAAACGCTTTCTCAAGGCCTATGAAAACCATGTATGCCTTGAATACTATATTCTCTCTTAAATCCACTCTGCGATTCCATTAACTTTATAATTTTCTCCATCAGTTTGCATTCTAGAATCTTCTTGAATACTTTCGCTACTACTGAGTGTTTTCACAATCTCAGGAGTCACCCTATTTATTTAAATCGTTATAAAAGATAATTTAATCCAAATTTCAAGGTATTTTTCGTCGTTATATTAGTTTCGTCGTAATATAAACGATAGGTTTCGCGTTTAGAAAGCATTGTTTCTGGCCAGGACATTGAAATTTCGTCGCAAAATCCGATATGTCGTTATATCAGATGTCGTTATAAACGATATTTACTGTACTCTGAAAAATTTGTTTTTAAAGCACAACATATCAACTTTGTTTGCAATGCTCAAGCGCTGAATACTACAGCTTAAGTTGTTGATTTCTATGTTGTGAGTTTCTAAAATACTTGACAGGGAGGGAGGTGTAACGTTTATGGGAACAAGTCGTGATACTAGGAAGAGAAAGCCGTTTAACATAATTTAAAGGAATAATTCAATATTTTATACTTAAACCGAGACGACGATGTAACGAAGTAGGACCTTGCGCTTTTGGATTTTTTTCTAAATTATAATATTAATTACGCAACAATACGTTTGTTTTTAGATATAAACATGTTATGCATTTAATTCACCCAATAAAGTTCTTGGCAGGAACTTGATACTTCATTTGTTTAATTCTTTTTCTCTCAATACAAGCATTCCTATGGCTTCCAATATGTAGACATCTAGATTTAGACAAAAACTACTAGCGTTCATCATACATAGAGGTTTCATAATTCAAATATCGTATTTTTGGTGAGCATATATACGCAATCTTCAAGAACAATTACTCCGGTCGCCTTATGCTCGAGACGAGCGAGTAGACACCAGCTGTAAGCTGTCGTCTCTAATCTCTACACTATCACTTATTCGATGAGAGTAAATACAAATCCCTTTTTACGTAATCGGATATTTATTTCATTGAATTAAATCCATTGTAGAATGAGCAACGAAAGGCGACACTAAGTTACTTATCACAGGACATTTTAACACCGCTTGTATTTGATCTCTCTTCCTCAAGTACAAATATACGACAAAAGTATATCCATATCTGAAGATCTCTGTGTAATCTAATGTCTTTTATGACGAACATCTTCAATACAAATTACGTGTTTCATGTCGACTTTGATACGCATAAAGAAGAAGTTTATGCACTACATAATGAACGAATATATTTTTGGAGCTATATAAAACCAAACTGTGATGGTTTTAGATTTGAGGTTTAGTATTGAATAAACAATACGCTCCGATAAGTCATGGATTATAGCTTTTCATATTTGTAACTGAAATAACATACGATAAGGTGGCATGTTATGTTAAAATTAACTGAAATTTATTACATGCATTTACAGTTTAATAACAAAACGTGTGTATACAAATTCGACGAAATGTTCTATGACACTACAGCTACAATTTATTCCAGAATAATAAAGAATTAGTGGATTGGAAGATGGATGCGGGGTAAAAAACACTAACGTCACATAAAGTTGATATGTTTTAAAACATCAAAAATACAAAAAGATGCAAAACAGATTATTTTTGCACTATCGTATTTTAAGTCCGCAAATTCTACTATTAATTTCATTACGAGGGGGCTATTTTTATTTCTACGAAAGTTATATATGATTAAGAAATACATACTTTGCGACTGTTAAACACTCTCAGAAATATGCATTAAGGACCACTTGCAGATAAGTATCATTAGTCGACATGTTGGTATATAAATCTTCTAAGTAAGTCTTGGTGGTCTCCGGTGCATTGATTCTTCACCAGTAGTTACAATATTTTTATCATAACATTGTTCTTATCATGCGCATTCGAGGTAGGCTGTAGACTTTCTAGTTTCCTTTCATACTAAAATTTCCAATCCAGATCGGTTTCACACACTCAGTACCATAATGACCCATAATATAATCATTATGGTACTAAGTGATGATATGACGATTTTTCGGAACTGTGCTATCTCACCCACTATACCCCTTAACTAGATCTATCTCCAGATTTAAATGTGTTTATATATATTATCTGAACTTCCATATCTGCCTCTTACGTTCCATTATTTCGGTCCTCTCTCTTAGGAGTTTTAACTTTAAAGGATTGGTGAAGTAGAAGGTTTTATCTGCCCTCTTCGTGACTAACTTGGTACAGAATCACGGAAGTTCAAAAATTGAGGAGTGGTTTTTACACATGGGCTCTATCTTTTGTTTGGCTTATAATTTCACTACTGATGTTAAAGCAACTCCATCTAAAAGATACAAAGGGACCATGTGAAGCAATATCTTCGGCACAGTGCTTCCTGTTGTATTCATTGCTTTATTAAACTCCAGCAAATCTACTGTTGCACTTTCTCGAATGATTTTTAAACATTGTATATGTATACACCACCATACAAAGAGCGAGTACAATCATTATCATATTATGCCATTTTTCAAAAATATTAAAGATCTTTTAAAGAGCTGGCTGCTCGGAAATTGCTTCACATTTATACAATAGTGAGTGGTCGATTCAAATATGTATTTTTCAATCTAAGCAGAGCCTCGTATCAATATCATTGAACTTGCACGTGTTTTATAGTTTACATGAAGAAATTACGCTCTGCGGAGAACAATGGTCGACGAAGTGATGTATGTAGATAATAGCCTAGTGCATGTGATAAAAATCATAATGGCAATAGTTCTAAACAATAGATAGAATTCTATCGTGAACGCTCAATTTTGAATTATAACCGGTGAATAAGCAAGAATGCTATGCTCTCGAAGACAAAGCCTACTTCGAGATCTTTGCTGAACAACTGTCATGTTTATGTTTCATAATAACGGCGCAGGCGTTGCAACAATCTATATAATATGATACAGCGGCGTTTCATGTACTGAGGTAGTCATTGTAATAAATTTATTATATTTTAATTTGTATAACACTATCATGGATTAATAATAATTAATTTTCCTGGCAAAGCGTAATTTGGCAGATGATATTAGCATAATTCCGTACATACTCTGTGAAGTCGAACAACATAGTCGCTCGATATGTTATTGTTTATACTGTACTCGAAGAAGTATCTTCTCTTCTATCATCTTTATTTTAATTCACGCACGCATTTTTTTATGCAAATCTACGATTTCGAGTTCTTCAACTAAACAAACCACTTTGGTAGGTATTATAAACAATAATAGAGAAGTTGTCGGAGTAGACTCTGTGTGAGTTCATATTATAAAGGTACCTCTTATTGCATACTACCTTAATAATAGAGAAAAACAGCGCTAGTAAACAATATTATTTAATAGACATATTATTTTAAAATAATACATACATATTATTTTAAGATAATATGTTTGTATCATATTTATTTTTGCACTTATTGGCGATAAATCAAAATTCAAAATTGAACTGAAAAGCTATTTCATTTCAATACTCTAATCTAGCGCTCTCTCTAGCTTTCTGGGTGTTTTATTCAAACTGACCCAACTAGATTGTTTGATTGACTCACAGTAGTAATTAGGAAAGTAACATCACTATGAAACAGACCAGTTTTTGAAAAAACTTTGAATTTTCCTTATTTATGACTTTGCAAAAAGGTTACGTTTTTAGGCAGCATTTATGTTTTTATGTTTTACTTTAGTTATCGAGATTTCACTGAGCTGTAATATTAATATAATAAGCTGTTGCTATTCAATATATTCCGGGTTTTGGATATACCAATTTTAAATTAATTTTATACTTCCTCAACGAACAATTGTAAATACATAAGAAATAAATATAGCATACTTAACAGAACTAAAAAATCTCTGTTAAGAGCACTACTGAAAGCATTCTACATAATTGAAACGAGACTAAGGACACTATTACAGTTATTTCATATTAATCAGTCGGAAACTTTTTTTCAATTCTACGTACCTACCACTACAGAAGTTTGCCTATCTCTTATTTAGGCCATTGCGATATGTACCTTATCCAGTTGTTTTTTAAATTAATTCCATGCATTACTCTACTTACAAATATCTTACTATTTAGATATTATTTTTAGCACCTGGTAGTCGGTTGGGTACACATGCATATAAAATGCTAAGTACTAGTTGCGTAAACTGAATAACAAATTATGTGTACGTAATGCAACGACCTTTAGGTGCCCACAGCTGTTTCGTTTTAGCGAGTACAAGGTCAACAGCGCCTTCCTTCACTCAGCATAGCTAATTGTTTGGGAAAAGTCACAAATTCTTCTAGATACCGTTACCATATAAGTTATTTAGTATTCAGTAATTTCTTTCAATTGATATTATAAATGACAAAACAAATTCATCATATAACAAAAGTTTTGTACACGATTTTTTATCTAAAATACTGAATTATGAAACATAAATTGAATTTGAATAAAAATCTGGTAAACAATAGTGGTTAGAAATATAACGTACATTAAAAGAAGTTTAGGAGTCATTTATCACCAATAGAACAAGTTGGTGGATAATATATTTATTACTAGCCAAATAAAGACTATTAAATATTGTCTAAAGTTCCCAATTTATTAAAGGTGCCGGATCAAAATTTCAAGTTAATTAATAATAAATTATACAGTGCAATCTTCATTCAGTTTGTTATAAATGTAAAATGTACAGGGTTGTTCAAACATTCCAACACGCCTAAATATTTGTGAAACTTTATAAATTTCCCCGTCATACATTGATACTTAAGTTACAATTAAAAGAATAAAAAGAAGACGGGAACATTCTACCCTAACTAAAATAGGCTCTGATCAGAACCGAATTTCTACTCGTAATCCTTTTGAATACGGAGTACTGGGGGCTTTTCATACCGATTTTTCTGGGTCCCAGCCGACGACGGTATCACGTAGAGTAATAGTCAGACATGTACATAAGTCAGAGCTTAGAAATTCAGCAGGCGCAAAAAAATTTATTATACAAGGGAAAAAAGTATTAGATTTTAGCTCGAGGAGCAAAAGCTAAAATCTAATGTTTTTAAGTGGGTATAATACACTATTTTTTTCTGTGACGGGAAAAGCGACGATTTACTATTGGTAAAACATTATTGCAATATATTAAAGTTGTACTTATAACAATCTTGGATCTGCTACGGAAACCTTTCATGTAATTAAATATCTGTCAATTTAATTCTATAATTGGGTTAAAAAAATGCTCGAAGTTGTTTATTAGTTATTTTGAATATTCAAAGTTCAAAAATGAACATTTCTGATTCAACGTTTTCGTTTACTTCAACGGAATTGGAAGAAGCACGGAAAGCAGCATCACTCAAATTATTGTCAGCTAAATTATGGACAATTTAGGTAACCGTATATTTGACATTTTTGGAATGGAAGGTGCAAAAGGAATGCAGTTCTTTATTGGAAACGGTATTATTGGCTTATTTTTCGGAAGTGGTGCAGCAACAAAAGCTATCAATAATGTGGTCGAATTATTGAATGATTAAAAGTATCTACGTTCCAATGTAATATTAATGTAGACATTTCAAAATACTGCAAATTAATGAAACGCACATTTAACAATTGTACTTTAAGGAGATTAAGGAAATGTAACCTTTTGTATATATTCTGGAAAAATATTTCCTCGGAGAAAAAGTAATTTCATAGAAAATGACATTCTGTTATCTATCAAGAAGGATAAAACGTCAAGCTTTTTTCTCGTCGCAGAAAAACAAAACAATTTTGACAGCTACACAAACGAATAATTTTTTGTCTCAGTTACATTTGTAGAGCCTTGGAATTCGGATTAAAAAAAATAAATTGTCAAATAATGAAGAAATAGTATATTTGAAGAACGATATGCAAATCCATGAAATAGTTCTGGTTGCTGATACAGGTATATTATAGCGCGTTGAAACACGTTTTAATAGACACAACTACATGAGTATATGTACCGGGTGGCCAACTAAGAATGGCGCTCAGCTATATACGTTTGGTGGACAGTTACGCCATCTAGCGCTCATCCTACACTTTCCAGATGTTTCTCGGGGTCACTTTAGTCAGTGATATTTTTCCCGAAGTTGTAATACAAACCGTTCGTGAGATATGGCCGACGGCCATTCTTAGTTAGCCACCCGGTACAAATTAGAAAACATCATGCTTCCTTCTGTGTCTCGAACTTATCCTGAAAACAATTCTATACATATGTATATCAACAGGATACTTATCTTGTTCACGTTGCGAATTATGCGAGGCAATGGTTTCAAGATCATAACATAGAAGTACTACTTTGACCATCTTATAGTCCTGATATTAACCCTATCAAAAATCTTTGGTGTTTAATAGTAAAACGCATTTATAAACGAAATTTCAGAGTTCAAAACGCAAATGAGTTATGGAAAATTATTTTTCAGGCTTGGAAAGACTTATGTGAAAATCGCAACGAGTTGCGTAGGTATTTAATATAGTACGTAGACGCAATGCTGTTGTAAATGCAAACAATGCCATGACTAAATATTAGTGTAATATTCAAATAAAATTATCTAAAATCAATACCTACATAACATTTTCCATAACTTTTGCGTAAATGACAAAAATTCGTTTTTAAGCGATATAAAAATTTGATAAGAATTGTTTACTTAATTTAAATAATGATTGATTTTTTTGTATGCAAGAGTAGATGTTGCTAGTATTATGATAATTATATATTATATAATTATATCATGGAATACTACACTAATATATTTTGCATTTCTAAAATTTTTGTGACTTTTTAAACAGCATCTATATAAGCAGTTAGGTCTGTATCATCCATTGTGTACTCTGGTCTATGCGTCGTTTTGGAGACATTTACTCCTCTTTGGCATTTTTACCAAAGATATATCCTCATGGATACATATTTTTCTTTGTTAGAACGATATCGAACTAAAAATGTAATTCTTTGTAAGTTTATAACAAAATATAATTAAATTGTTACATAGGCTGTTGATTGAAACTTCAAAAACAAACCTCTTTTTTATAAAATCCCTAGCTCTTGTTTACTTAAATTGAATTTCCACGAAAAAATAAAGAATAAACTAAGAGGTTCTTAAGTAATTCGCTGATATTTCTTGAAAGTGGATTACTTCAAGATTGAAAAGTTTGTAGTCTTATAATATTTAACTATGACGGATACAATTAACATTTAAATTTATGCAATTAATCAATTTTATGTCAGAATTATGAGATATTAATTTCTATCTAGAACTTTTGGAGATTGTTAACAACAAAAGGTCTCGTTTAACATATCTAATAAAAACCATTCCATTAACTTCAATACTTGCCCAATATTAATTAAAAATAGGATTAAAAAACTAAATAAATCTTCAAAGCAAAATGCCAAGTTCCTCTAAAACGTGCAATGCAATATTATAAGGCTTTTCCTAATTTCATACCACCTATAGACATTGAAATAAATAATAATAATATACACCAAAACATGGGAGTGATTTTTCCATAGCCTTGTATACAATATGATTTAGATGTATTAGTTGCTTGCCTTCAGACTAGTTAGCAATGGGAAAGCAAATTGATACATACTTTGGAAAATATATAATTCCAATAAAATTGAACATATTTCAAATAGAATCAAGTTTCAGTGTAGTTCTGTTACTTAGTACCTTGTCTGCACTTATTCTATCGCATTAATTTGACTCATAAGTTTCTCATTAACAGATTAGAAATAAGTACATATTTATTTCATTACAAATTAATTAATAATTTTCTTTGTCCTGTCATAATACTGAATAAGTTTTAAAAACAACAAGACTCCGATTTAAGCGTAGGAAAAACGGCAACCGGTTGAGAACAGAAAGAGCATGGTACAGTATACATTCCTACTACTTCCGATAATATACCAAAGATAGTAGTATCACCATGTAAATTCATGCTGGAAACTGATATGAACCTATTATATAAAAAATTGTGTAATATCAAAATACATGAATATTAGTGAGGTAAATGTATCAACGATGATGGGTCAACCAACCATAAAATTAAAATACATTAATTTTATTTAATGTAGATTAGAAGTATTAGCAATTTCATATTTCATGTAATACAAAGCAAAATTTGATCTTATTACAGATGTATAATTCTCATTTGTTATTGTAAATAAGTGAAACAGCTAACTGATCTTTTTGTTTATTGAAATTATAAAACAAAGCGATATCATCCAGTTCCACAGTTAGCCTTAATTTAATATACAGCTTTACTAGAAGCATCCAGTACAATGGTCAAATATTCTGTAATCCATTAAATTCAACTTCGTGGGAAGCCGAGGTACCATTTTTTTAAATAATAACATCTCAGGTTGCTCTAGTTTCTTTTCGGAAAAAATTGAAAAAGTTTTCGAAACCCCGTTTTTTCCTTTCTTACAGCTACTTGGAATACCCAATATGACGTTGTTGAGGAGAAGCGTTGGCGAATATCATTCCGATTGCTTGATTATTAAACACGGAGTCAGCGAACAGTACATGAAGGTGCTGGAAACTGCACTAATGTTTTCATTAATGTTCGTTTTTTGGTAATACTATTTTCTAGAGAGTCAAATTCCAACTAAACAGTGCTCTCTGTCACAGGTCAGCGAATATGATGCTCTGGGTTAGAGACAATAGCAATGTCCTATTAGACTGGCCAGCGCTTAATCTCATCGAACACCTTCGGAATATTCTGAAGCACAGAATCAATAAGCACAGCATATCATCCAACATAAGCATGCTTTGATTCATAAGTGGGGCGCCATAAATACAGCTGAATGTACAAAGCATGCCCCAGAGAATGATTGCTCTTATCAAATCAAAAGATAAACTAACAAAATATCAATGAATATTTTTGCAATTTCAATAATCCCTTGTTATTCAATTTTAAAATGAAAAATTCAGTTAATTATAGGTTGCCTAATATTTTTGAGCAAAGCTGTAAGTATGTCTTTCTGTGGTCTATTACAATAAAATAAGATTTTGTTTATTCTTACTCTGTGTACACATGCATGAAATACTTTGAGGATATATTATCAATTTGAACGTCAATCCCAAGTATTGAAATAATATTATTCAATATACATAGATCGAGAAACAATGGACTTGCGAGATCTCGAAAAAATATCGCTTCGAATGAAACTTTTTTTCTAGATAATATTTAAGGACAAGAAAAATTTTATTAGTCTGTCTTACAAATATATACCTTATAATTTTCTTACATGTAAATATAAATATATCGATATCAGTTTAATGCTTAATTGTTTTCAGGTAAGCAAATACTATTTCCATCCGGCCATTGTCGAAGAGAATGCGTCCTATCAGTAAGTAATAAACACAGAAAAAAATGCCAATAATGATCGTCTATATGCTTTAATAAAGACAAATTACATAGTTCAATTTTAAATATAGCATCAACATAAAGAAAAAATAATCACAAGTAAAACATGTTTCGTTAAAGCTCAGTAGGCAGGTATAACTTACCTGTTATTATTCGTCCGGTTGGTACAGGCTCTCGTTGATGCTGATATGGTAGAAAATATAGGAACGAAATTATAGTATAACAACAAATCGTAATGAAAATCTTAATTGTTTTCTTTGCCGGTTTTTTTTGTAATGGGAATTGTATGCGAACTTCACCTACTCATAGTTAGCCTAGAGACTAATCATGAATTTCTTTCCCTGTGAGATACTGATCGGCATTGAACTATATTTCAATTGTTGTATATTTTCAAACATTTCAGTCGAGGGTCTCAACTGCATTATTCTGCACGACTCAAACTTTTATTACGAAGCGGTCAAATTTGAGGTGCGTTTACTGCTTCTTATAAACAAGACATACACTTGAATAATTCATTTTTACTCAAGGATAAAATGATTCTATCTGCTTTAGACTCTGTACTCTACTCTGCTGTTAATACTAACAAATAAAACAAAATGATACATATATATACAGGGTGGGGCATCACATTCGCCTCGGTTGATATACAAAAAACGGTAACACATATTTAAAAACTTTTTGTTGTAGCATGTGTAGGTCCACTGGGCACACGATCTAAAATTATTTCTAAATATGCAGGATATTCCAAAAGAAAGTTACACATTGTATATTATTGCATATTTCGATGACACAGACTAAATAAAGGCAAGTTACTGTTATATTCCCTATATCTAGATTCAACAGTTTCTGAGATATTTAACAGTGTTTGAAAATGTAGATCAAGATTTAGCATGTGTACCTGCTATACGTATTTAAGTTACGTGTTTCAAGTTGTATTATTTCATTAGCACAGCCGTTACATCTAATGTTAAAATAAAGATACTTTCTAAAAATTATACAGGATGGTTAAAAACCTTATCTCCACCTGTGGGTACCATTAATGCTCAATAACTTGTTATTTTAAATAGAACACCCTGTATCTAACACCGTCATTCGATTTTAATTTGATTTCTCTTTTAAATGTTATTAAGGTTCCCTATATCTATCTCTTATAGTTTCTTTGTAGAAGCCAATTTAGTGTTTTAATTGGCGATTATGTACTAAAAATTTGGTTAAATCAAGGTGACATGATGACAATAATTTCAGATATTCATTTTGTCTAATTTATTCTTGAAAAGTAGGCAGTGGTGCATTAGACGTTGCTTCATATTTATTGGAAACAAAGGAAAAATTAACCAATACATGTCTTTTGTTGTGGGGATATATAGGGTCTTCCAATAGGGACTTCTGAACTTTGACAGTTGGTAGTGGCCATATTGTTGAAACTACATCTGTCAGATTGGCTGTCATTTATTCAGTCTGTTTTGCCAAATCATCATGGACGGATATAGCATTCAACAACACGTGCAAATGATAAAATTGTTTTATCAAAATCGATGTTATATTCGGGCAACGTTCCGCGCGCTTCGGCCATTTTACGGTTATTGTAATCGTCCTACCGAGAGGACTATTCGCAGTGTGGTGGATAAATTTGAGGCTACTGGTTCAGTAATCAAGGAAGCCACACCAGTACGACGACGAAACGCAAGATCTGCTGAAAACATCGCCGCTGTCCGTGTAAATGAGCATAGACAACGACGTTTGTTCGCTGATTGGGCCCTGGAGCAGTTGGAAACTGATCCTAATTTTCATCAAAAAATCATCTTTAGCGATGAGGCCCATTTCTGGATGAATGGGTACGTCAACAAACAAAATTGTCGAATTTGGGACGATACCAATCCACGTGAGATTCAAGAGCGTCCAATGCATCCCGAAAAGGTCACTGTTTGGTGTGGATTTTGGACTGGCGGCGTCACCGGTCCATATTTCTTTCAGAATGATGTTGGCCAGGCCATCACCGTCAACGACGAATGCTATACGGCGATGATTACCAACTTCTTTTGGCCTGAATTGGATGATATTGACATCAATGAGATGTGGTTTCAACAGGACGGCGCTACACACAGCTCATGCCATATTGGAGATTCTGCACGAGCGATTTGAGGGGAGAATCATCTGGAGGTGATATGAACTGGCCACCGAGATTGTGCGATTTGACCCCGTTGGAATGTTCCTTGCGGGGTTTTCTTAAATCGCAGGTCTATGCGAATAATCCACAAACCACAGCGGCCCTCCAAGCCATCATAGCCCAAGCCATCTGTCAAATGCGGTTTGGTTTATGCGCCATAGTCATGGAAAATTGGACAACCCGAATGCGCGCCACCCAGCGAAGTCGCGGCGGACATTTATCAGGTCTTATATTCCATAAATAATGGCATTGATTGGCCTTTCAAACGAATAAAAAATTTCGATGATATCTCACACCTACTTTGTTTTATTTATATTTAAATATAGGAAGCGCTAAATGAAAGACCCTATATGAAAAATGTTGTATACAACATATGTATGTACTGCAAACAACACCTAACACTATGAAAACATTTCGACCAAGAATTTATTTATGTATTGAAGATGACGGACTTTAATTTGAGTGATATTTGAATCATTCGTTTCTTTGTTTCCTTTTGTATTAGGTTTATGATGAAAATTTGTATGTAATAAGACATTTATTGGTTAATTTTTGTTTTGTTTCCAATAAATATGAAGCAACGTCCAATGTACCACTGCCTATTTTTCAAGAATAAATTAGACAAAATTAATATCTGAAATCATTGACATCATGTCAAAGCTAAATTGATTTAACCAAATTTTTAGGACACAATCGCCAATTAAAACGCTAAATTGACTTTTACAAAGAAACTATATGTGATAGATAGAGTTTTAAATATGTGTTACCGTTTTTTGTATATCAGCCGAGGCGAATGTGGTGCCGCACCTGTATATAGTGGTACATTGTTCAACCATCCCTTTATTTAATCCGTTTCATGTGATTACAAACATATCGTGAAAACTAAATATATAAAGTGCACTAACATATGGTTACGGATGCTATACGTTACAGAAATAATGAAACTATTCAATTGTCCATCTCAGTTCAACTAACTCATTGATACTCATTCTGATCATACTACATTAATTAAATGGATTGTACTGAACTAGAATTAATTAATACAATAACGGTCGTGATAAGATATTAACCGTAGCGACCAATACTCATCTTACACTGGTAAACTATTACGAATGTATACACTCTAGACAGCCATCTGTATCAAATGAACCCAAATTTTAACGATGAATGTCACCAAAGTCCCAATATATGTACCGAGATAATTACCAATTCGACAGCGTGCTATTATTTTTAGGCACTGGAATCATGAACGTTTGGATCACGTGATAAATGAATGAAGAAATCGTTTAAGCAAATTAATTACTAACATTTAGACTTAAAAAATTAGTCGTTGCCTATTAACTGACCGAATGTAACTTTTAAGAAACTGTTCTGCCAGCAGAGAATACATGTGTATATGTATGTAAATTAACAGTACCAAATGTAGAAATGCTTTAATTATTTGTAGATATGATCGGTATGAAGTATTGTATATCATGACAAGTACTGATACAAATGATAAATATACAGTAAATCCAATTTAACTTAAGAATTTTTCGACACTTTGCATGGGACTCCACCGTCATCAATATACTGTCGCAATAAGATACTTTAGTGCAGTTTATTGCATTGTTGGAAAAGTGACGAGCGCACCATTCATAATCTGAACAAGTGATTCTAAAATTCTAACGCAATGAAATTCAGCATGGAAGTAGCACTAAAATAGCATGACTACCCTCGCCTGGAGAGTGGCGTAGCGCTGTTGCCAGGGAATGCATCAATAGTGAGAGTGTCCCTCGCAAGCAGCGCGCACCTTTCCTTCACGACCAGGCATGGAGTCAATAAGTCGGTGTATGACATGTTCGATCGGCTTCAGATACGGAGATCGAGCCAGCCGTGGGAGCACCCATATGTGTTGCTCTTCCACAGAGGTCTGTACAACATGAGACGTGCGGTCGGTCGTTGTCGTGGAGGTATAGCAGAAGTGGGCGCCACCGAACGTAGGGAAGCAGCAGAACGTGACCCAGCATCGCATTTACGTATCAGCGACCCGTCATTGTCTGCTGTACACGCAGCAGACGTGTACGCCCACAATGTGTAATCGCAGCTGATACAATAGTGCCTTTACTGATACTCAATATTACCGAAAACGATGACGGTTAAAACTGTATACTACGAGATAAATAATCACAAACAAACACGTTGATGGATAACATATACATATATGATAATAACATACGAACATACGCAAATTTACAGAAACGTAAATATGATCATACTCCACATTAGTAATGAAATACATTGTGTATCCTAATAGAATTCCTTGCGATATCCCAATGTTGATTCAGCAGCGCTTATATTATGTAGGTTGCTAACTTTGTTATTAGTAGATAGCTCTAAAGTCTGTGAAATCACCAAAGAAGTACTTAGTGCCTTTTTTGTTTATTACCAATATGTAATTTCAGAAACTATCAAGGAACTCAGTCTACACTTCTGTAAACTGTTTAATACATTTTATTAAAATCGTAATTAATAGTGTCATTTGCAAAAATAGTGCTGGTAATATGTATGATAAAAGGGGCTTATCCATGAAAAACAATGCATCAGCTTTCTTATCAAAAAAAAAAACTATCCATATAAAGAAATGGTTCAAATTAATATTTTTTGAAACATTTTTTTTGAATTGCATAAACATTTTCATTTTCTGAACGCATTTAATTTTAGTACAATTCGATCTCCATATTTCATAGTACTTTTCTAATATTGATTTTCATCATTTCGTATTCACACATCTAACGTCTATAAACAAGATTGTCTAAATATCCTCAAAAGCAGTAATTCAATGATAATGATGAAACTACGAATGTAGATCCAGCAGCACCTGGTGAATAGTACTGCGTGATCATTAGTGGAATTATCACTTTGCCGCCGAAACACACTGAAACGAATATGAATCAGGAATGAGGAAAGCTGATAAGATAAATAACGAGAAGCAAGCCATAATATAATTCTTTGGATGCTTTCTGAAGAAGTTAACAGCATGACAAGCGAAAGTTCAAGTTAAATTTTATGTGCACAACATCCAGAAGACTTCAGTGGAGGGAGCTACAGTCGTGAAAAGCTTTTCGTTGAGCTAAATTATATTTTCTAACTTAACTAAAGTTACATACACGGGATGGACCAGGGATCCAGGAATCCAGGAGGCAACTCACAATGAGTTGCTTTTCTATTAGCTGTTATTTATGCCAAATAAAAACACAAGCGAATAATTTGTTGTGCGTTCCTAAGTAATAGCTAAAGTCTGCAAATGACGCTGGCCTCCTGGCCACTGCATCGGTCTACAAACACACCAAATTTCATTTAAATCGGTCACCACCACTTGCCTGTGTTTCCTTGTCAGTGGTGTTGAGCTAAGTAGTTCCGAGTATTATTTTATCTACAGAAATAATCGGATACAGAAAGTTCAAAACCTCGCATAAGCTGTCCTTCCTCACAACATCAATCACATATGATATATAATCATCCTAAAATCAGCTATCTCATGAATAGAAAGTTTTATCGGTTAACAATTTCAAAATGAAAATGCTCGATTCATGAAGGTGACAGGTGTTACTGGTCCGAAAGATTAATATTAATTTGATATTTGACTGCGTTTATAGTAGGTTTAGATTTGCTCTTAATGTAGTAATAATAGCTGTATCGTTTTATAACGGTTTATGTCTTAAAGCAGACTCTGTCTTGTATATCATTTTAGTGACCTATAAATGAAAAAATATTAGGAACAACAGAAACGTATTTATAGATAAATTTGTAGTAGTACAGACTTTAGAAATGGTTATTGATGTTATTATTTGTGTTTGTTGCAAGTTCAAAGCATCCTACCTTACATCGTCGCCTATGTATGAAATTACAACATAAATGCACATACCTGCTAAGCAAAGTGCATATATGGTATTCATATTTCGAAAATTATACTTAATAATTTTATTTTTACATAGTTTATAGCACAATCGTTCAATGTTTAACAATTCTATTTGTAAAAAATGCTTTGTTTAAACGTAATACCTACGTCATTCTACACCCGTGAAATTCTAACGGCTACAATTTATTTAATACAACAAACATACAACACAATAGCCGCTGTGAGAAACGGGTCAAACAGTTACCGTCTTAAGGCCATGTGACACATTTATTTTCATGCTCAATTAAATCATAAAATTTTCTAACATGTGCGGCCGTTGCCATTTAATGTTGTCATGAAGATGTTAGTTTACACTATATACAGGGTCCGGCATAAGTCAGTTAACCAATTTGCATTAAAAAAAAGATAATAGTGAAACATGATTTATTGATTGTTAAGCAAGATATAAAGGTAGTTTAAATGTTACATTGTGTGTTCAAACTGCCTTCCACCTTCTTGGATGCAGATATGACACCGCTTGTTTACAGTAGAACAGGTTTTGTCCAAGAATTCTGGATGCGCGCGAAGAGCGTCAAATTCCTCTTCAATTCTAGTTTTCAAATGTTCCATATCACGTAAGGTGGTGGCAAACACTTTATTTTTGAGTACCCTTCACAGGGCAACCAGGTTGTCAACCCACAAAAACCTGTTGAAGAAAAAGTTTATTTACGAACAAGAGTAACTTGATTAGGTTAAGTTTCCGAACACTTAAATGTAAAATCCTGGTCGCTACTACTTAATATGTTTGTTTCCTCTTTCTTTTTTCTGATGAACTCCAACATTCCAAGCGTTAATTACCAATTTCTATTAAATCTTTATAGACATAGATGAATAACCAGATTTAATAGAAATACCATTTTATCCAGATACACTACAATACAACTAGAAACTTTGGTTTTTGCTGCAGTTTGCAAGATTAACAATGTTTAACACAGTGGACAGTTACTTTAGTTTTTGCATTGTACTTTAGAACAAATTAATACGATAGTGCAACAAACAATGTTCGAATTATTGGATACCAAGTGATTTCCTAATTAAATAGTGCTATGATATAGTCGAAAGTCTTAGATATAGTCCTAAGAAGCATTCTAGTATGGTATTTCTTCTTTGATGGTCACTCGGTATTTATTTTAACATATTTATCTTCAAAATGTCTTTGAAACATTAAAGTTTTTGAAACTTGAACAGGTCTGACACTGATAATTCTAGTATAGGAGATTTGAAATTACTGTAACTAACACAAAATATGGGTTTCATTTTTATTTGTTTTTTTTTAAATAAAATGTTACTTCATTGCATGCAACATATTGTTTTCAGTGACGAAATTGAAAATGCAACATGTCTGTCTTTTGTTTATAAAATTTTATTATTAAATGTTTTGCATATGCAATTTCAAATTTAACAAATTTGCTTTGCAACATTTCTAGAAGGATATTGCATATAAAAAAACATTTAACCTCGTATAAGTTTATTAGAATCATTGTTTCTTGGTTTAGAAAGTTAAGTTTTACTATGTATGTACGTAGATCTGAAGAAGAAGTAAATAAAATTTCCGAAACGTCACATAGGAAACTACTGTCACTCATTTAAAATATCAAAAAATAAAACCCATATTATGTACAAGTTATAGTTATTTCAAATCTCCTATACATCTGTACAAGTACAGTTTGTGAATTAAGGGTGGGTTTATCAATGTGAGGATAAATAAATTAACGTGCAGATAAAATTTTGTTCGTAAGATAATTACAATGAAACGTTTATTGAGTGTCAAATAGAAGTTATCTGCAAGACAAAGCATTGTAGTTGCTAAATTTTATCTTACAGTTAGCACTATCTGTCAGCTACTTAACTAACACTAACAATAATTTTAATATATTCCATAATCATTTGCCAGTTATTTTAGGCTTCCCTATCTCTAAATTCAATTGTTTTCATTTTATCTATAATTTTGTTGCATTTGTTACACCGCTCACAATTAAATGAAATATTTAATTCTACGTTCAAGATCAAGAAATGGTGTCTTTACTAGGCAAGTGCAAGAATGTAAGTTTTGAATACTGCTGTAGGAGGTGCAAAGTTGTTGTGAGGGTCTTCATAATTTAGCAACCAATATTGTCAAATTCAAATTTTAAAAAGTCATTGTTTTCAAATGGAACATAGTATTTATGACATGAGCAATGATTGCAGAAAATAATTCTAAATCCATCACTATTAAAGTCTATTTGTAACAGTTTTTGAAATATGACATTATTTTAAATTGCAGTATGTTAACATATTGATTAATTAATATTTCGATATGCATAGCTCTTTATTATCCATTTCAAGACAATAATCTAATGAAAATTTGTATATCAAATTAAATTTCTAATCAAATTAGAGGTGTTCAATTTAAATAAACATATAAATTTCAAGATTTTTCGGAAATGGTTTATAGAATTGTTCTTTTTTCATAAACTGCCTGTTAGTCAGCATGAAAAACACTGTTACTTTGCTAATTTAACGTATACGGCAGGAACCATACGACTGCAACCGTACAGCCATAGTCGTGTACTCAGTTTCCTATTGCACCACTGCAGTCAATATGTAGTTTCATATAAAGAGGCAGTTGTAAATTATAACAACAAGACTTGCATTGTTGCAACGTCTCGGTTAAGGAAATGAGGAACTTATATTAATGTTACTATATAAATATGCGTAAAACAAACCTCATCCATTGTATTTAATAAGAAATACGGAGATTTAAAAGTCCACCTAAAAAAACCCCTTCTGAAAAATGATTTATTCTTTAGCAAATTCTTTGGATTCAATTATTGTCTATCAAAAAGCAAATAAATAATTTTATACTTGTTGTTTTAACTGGGTTGACATAACTGCGTAGGCAGTTCGGCAATAACAGCTTGGAAACTGATCCATAAGGTTCTATAAAAACCAGACTATATTACAACTCGGTTAGAATCGCGCGGCTAGATTCACACACTTCCTGCCACACGGCTGCAGTCGTGGCATTTGAATGCGATCTTTAAGACGTCAGAGAAAACAATTCAAAATAAACGTTTAGAACTATATTACAAAAGTCGACTTATTCAGCTAGGGAATACTGTGAGAAGCAATTATACTCATTACGCATTAACTCATACACACACATACACAAATCAAGGTTAGGGTAGGAATTGCTATATAATAAATTGCAAAATTTGTTTGACTGAGAAAAGTAGAATGACGTACAGTTTGATATTTTTATCTTTTATTAAAAAAAACTGCAATTACCCAAAGTAGACCCTCACAAGAGATATAAATTCCAATTTGATACTCTACTACAAGATGCTACCTTTCTGTTTTAATAAATTACGATTTATGTACGTCATACGAGTATGTTGACATCTAGCGGATATTTTGGTAGAGATTTAGGTTACAAAGATTAATTTATTGGTCTATTTGGTGCGGACTTATCGTCAGTTTAGTTGTTTACCTGTTATCTCATCGCATTATTCTCGTATATATTTCCTAAGAATTCAATCGTTTATACACCTTTAGTTTTGTCCAATATGATAATTTGAACTTTCTATAGGTTTTATATGTGATACAAAACGCAAATGTTCTTGAGTAGTACATTCTTCGATGCGATTATTATTTTCGTCTTTGTTTTCTCGGAATTTTCAGTTTTGGATTATTAATGACACATTCCTCCGAACTTGGTTATTAGGGTTTATTTAGGTTAGTTATTACTATTGTCATGAAGATTATAAGGGATCAAAGAAAACTTCTCGCTTGGCTAGCATTGTATGCAGACGGAAATTTGGTGTCAGTTCTTTTGATAATCACTACCCACATTTTTTGGTTATTGAATTAGTTAAATGGATAATGCGAAGTCTAAGGCTGCTACGAATTTCTGTCAGTGTGGGAAATTGATTGCTGCATTTACTCTTATGGCATGTTCTACATCGACAGTCAAAAAACCCTTATCGTTTATTTTTTATTGGCGTTTTATTTTTTTTTATTTTTAGTTTGGGTTTTTGATGATATCAAGTTATAATGCTATAAATAGATACAACAACGTGTATTTCTTTATTATGCTATTCTGTTTCAGGTTAATATGTAATATCATACTAGATTTTTCAAAATAGACGGGAACAGTTAATTCTTATTAAAAACAAAGTATATATAGAATAGAATAGAATAGAATAGAATAGAATAGAATAGAATAGAATAGAATAGAATAGAATAGAATAGAATAGAATAGAATAGAATAGAATAGAATAGATTTCTTGTCGTTCACCTGTTACATAGTATTGACATTGTCATGTAGTAACAAGAAAAAAAAACATATATATATGCATGTACATAATGTATATAGGGCACAAACACAAACATATTAAAATAGAACACTACTACTACTTACACAGGTACTCGCGCACTGAGTAGAAGGCCCTCTCCAGCAGAAACTCTTTCAGTTTACGTTTGAATACAGTACTAGGAGATATACCTTTTAGATCGGTGGGCAATGCATTATATGTACGTAATGTATTGCTTTGTATCCGGAACCATTTTCAAAAAATTTTGAAGACTGAATGGGAAAAGAGTAGTCGTTAGAAAAGCGAGTCTGTATATTGCTGTAAAAGTCCCCTTAAAAAGTACCCTTGTTGCGGACAAAGGTTCCTTCATTAGCCAACAGAAAAGTTATGAGTTCACATAAGTAGAGACTAGGTAGAGTTAGTACTTTGAGTTCACGAAATAGATCCCGACATGGGGTATTGTGTGGCACATTGCATATCGAGCGAATCACGCGCTTCTGCAGCAAAAAAATGTTATTGAAGTGGGTAGATGAACCCCAGAAGATTACTCCATATCGCAAACGTGACTCGATCTGAGCGAAATAAAAAGTTTTGAGACAAAACATGCTGATAAATTTTTTTAGAATATTTATTCCGTATAGGGCTGAATTAAGCTTCTTGCGGAGTTCCGAACAGTGTGCATCCCACTTTAAATTACTATCCACTATTAATCCCAAAAACTTAGTGGAATCGGCTTGAGGTACTGATTTGTCGGAGGATTTCGCATAAAGGCTGTAATTACTATAAGTTTTGAAAAAAATGGATCAAACTAGTCTTTTTACTATTAAGTATCAAGTTATTACTTGCACACCATGTGGACATATTGCATATTGTGTTGTTTAATTGAGCGGATACGCCAGAAATTGATGCAGAAGTCACCACGCAAGTTGTGTCATCTGCATATATGGACGTAACACAATTCACAAGGGATTCCGGCAAATCGTTAACATATAGCAAGAACAGAGTGGGGCCGAGTATGGAGCCCTGCAGAACACCACTAACAACTCTGGACAGGCTTGATACATAATTCCTTTTGGTTGAGTTCATATGTCCAACTATAGTGGTAGCATGATATCTATTTGAAAGATATGATTTGAACAGATCGAGGGCAACGCCACGAATGTCATAACACTCCAACTTTCTCAACAATATATTATTATCTAATACGTCAAATACCTTAGCCAAATCAAAGAAAATACCTGCAGTTATTTATTTGTTTTCCAACCTGTGGTAAATATGATCCAAAACATTGTATATTTCATTTTTAGTTGATTTCTGAGAAATAAATCCAAATTGTGGTGCGCATAAAATATTGTTTTATTTAGAAATGATGTCAATCTATTATTTAAATTTTGTCATAGACCTTGTTGAAAGCAGGCAGCAAGGATATGGGGCGGTAATTATTCAAGTTATTGTGTTTACCCGGTTTTAAACAGGGGATTATTTTGGCAAACTTTAGTCTGTCTGGCAATCTTTAGTCTGTCTGGAAAAATGCCGGAGCTGAAGGCAGAATTTATAGTATAGTCTAATGGCCGAGCTATATGACTATTGACATATTTTAGGAGAAAACATGGAATTTCATCAACTCCGGATGATCGCTTTATTGCAATTTCATTGACAACTGTAGCCACTTCACACGTGTCAGTAGGATTTAAGAAAAAAGTATTACAAGTAGATTGAATATTACTATGGGCTATAAATTTCTAGAGTTGGGCACAATAACATGATTATTTTCGAAATGACCGTTAAAGAGGTTGCAAAGAATATTAGAGTCGCTTATAAGATCACCAGACTCGTCCAGAAGCTGAAAATCATTTTTGGGTCCGTTACCAATTTCCTGCTTAATGATTTCCCAGGACGTTTTACATATATTTCGCGAAGTAGAGAGTAAGTTTTCGTAATAAGTTTGTTTGGCTATACCTATCATCCTGGAGTATTGGTCTTTATTCGTTTTGTAAACGGCATACAGGTCCGGGTCACCATATTTCTTATATAATTTATTAAGGTCTCTGAAGTCATCCGCAAAGTTACGTAGTTGCGAGTTATACCAGGGTATATTACAGTTTGTTTCCGCATGAAATCTACGTAGCGGAAAGGCTATGTCAAAGTAAAATTTAAATGTGTAATGGAAATTCTCAAAACAGACATTGGGATCGCTGGAGCAATATGTCCTCGACCAATCTTCGCTATTTAATAAAGACTGAAAACGACATATGTTGGAGTGGTTATAAATACATTTTTCCACAAATGTGGCTGCAAGAGTGATCAGACATACCTGAATCACCGACCATCACCTCTAGATTGCTAGGTGCAACATTAGTAAAGATATTGTCAAGCAATGTTGCGGAGTCAGCGGTGATCCGCGTGGGCTCATTGATCAATGGTCTCATACTGTAAGACTCAAACAGGTTAACAATGTCACGAGCACGATATTCAGCAACATTAAAATTTACATTGAAGTCCCCGCATACCATTAAAAGTTGATTATAACTATCAAATGATTCCAAAAGTAACAGCAGCCCATCCACATGGACATTTTGAGACAAAATATTATCATAAGTAACATAATAAGTGACCAAGATTTTCCGATAAAATTGATTTGGATAATTTGTAAGTGCTTGTTGAGGTAATAATTTCACGAGCCCGAAGGGTTAGTGAAATTATTTAAGATCAACAAGCACGAACAAATTATCCAAATCAATTTTATCAAAGAAAAATCTTGGTCACGAGTTGTATTTAAGAAGACTATATCACGAACAAAATTTGCTGCAATGTAGTTTGCTATTAGTAAGTTTCGCAGTTATCGAATATTTTCGTAATTTAATCTCTTAGGTTGTGTTCATTTTGCCATGTATTTGGCTGGTAACTCAGAAGAAGAGGAAACAAAAAATAATAATAATAATAATGTGTAGTAATTCCGAGCATTGCGAGTGAAAATGAGCCGTTTTGACAGTACTCCATTTGTATTGATAAAACCACAAGTGATTTTATCACTTATTAAAATTCACACGTGAGTTTGCTAAGGAATTCCAACTGTGTGATTGGTTGAGAGAAATGTGAGTGATATAGTCTGTAGTAATACCATAAGAGCTTTGAATTTATCGATAATTTCACGAATGCTTGTTGCATAGCGACGAAGACGAGTGTCAGTTTTAGTACACAGTTTTAGTTTTTCTTTCCTGTCTTGCTTTGCACATTACTCAGACTTGCGGCCAAAGATGAGGTGGCACACTATGTTGTTTAAAACAAACAAAATCGCATCATATGCCGCTATTCCTCCGCTATTCTAGTGCTTGCTTGTATGTAGCGCGTAAGTAATATACCACTAGAACCATTTAGTGCGCGTGTAATTCCTACAGGGTGAGTAATTGATTTAGAATTGTCGACATAGTTAAGCGTACATGAATAAAAAAGAACATAAGAGACATGAAGCTCTAATATACTGTACAACCGGAGTCCGCAAGTTGTTGAAATAAGAAGCCTTTGAGAACATTCATTGCGCAAGTATTTACGATCTAAAAATGAATCATCGAAACTGCAGGATAATGTTGAAATAATTTCTTAACTTTTTTTATGTTTTACATATTTACGAAACGCAAACGATTCTGAGTCACAGGATCACATGATCTATCTAAGGCATGTATGTGATTTTGTTTACTGATAGACCCACATTATCTATAAAACAGATTTTATGATTATTACTATAATATTATAAGCTTCGGACTTGTTGTTGTAAAATATACTGTCTAGCAAGGTAATATAACTACTGTAATTTACAGGCTGCATTGCGAGTAAGCTACCTGTACATATGTTTCATATGGAGGTGTCTAACAAATGATTAATAATGAGAAAACGATACTCAAATATTGCAATAAGAAAGATGATTATTAAAACTAATTTCGAGGAAATGTCTGGCAAACAATACAGCTGCTCTCATACAAAGGCAGGTTAAAATTTATAACATTTGTACCACATTATATTCCATAATAAACACGCACTTAGAGAACAATATGTGAAAAATATATTACTTTAGTAATCCATCAGTTAAGCTAGCTTTATTTTTAACTATTTTCTTAGGTTTTTTCTACTTTATCAACTAGAATAGGACGCACTTTTGCTGAGTTGCTCATTCAACAAATGATTTTGTGTATGACATGTACAGTGACGTGCTTTAGTACTGACTCAAAGTGCCATAAAACTTTATAAATATATAACCCTTATGTCCGACGATATATAGCCGACTATCCTCGAGGGGCAAGAGGGGAGAGGGGAGGAAGCGACACCTAAGAACCGCACTGTTTATATACAAATAAACAAATATGTAAATTTAGAAATATGTATGTACTAGTCGAGAAGCATGACGTCCAAAATTAAGTGCCCATTGACATGTAAATTCAGAGAGATGTATTATATTGACAACAAAATAAGTACTCTTGTTGTTCGATACTGCTATTAAATCAGTGGCTAAATAATTACTTTCGAGAATGGGAAAAGGTCGAGGAGGAGTTTCAGTAGAATGCGCCGTTAGGAAACGAAGACCTTCAGACCTCGATTCGAGGTAAATTGTTAGCATCTCTATGTAAATAGCAACTCTCGACAAATTCGGTCAAACGTAACACTATTGAACTTTACTACGTTCAGTATCTAGTTTTATTACTATGTAAAAAACTGTATTTTCTTTTGAATGTTTTCACTTTTTTAAGTATAATAATAAATATTTTCACATCGACAACACTAAATTTGAAAACGAATACCTTTATGTCTTCCGAACACCGCAGCATGCATAAATAGCGAGTAATTATTCCATTAATAGCAGCGAGTAAAAATTCGTGTAACTTAATATTCGGTCAGGAGCTTGACTGCACTTTTATTAAGCCATATAGTAACTAAATGACTGGTACGTGATTTTTAGAGGTTCCGCTTCATTTAACACACATTACACAAGAATCGAGTCTGAGAATTTCTATAGCAATCAGCTGTACTCACATAAACTGAAAATAAAGACGCTTGTTTCGTATGCTGTATCTTCCATAAAATCGCGTTTATATTAAGGATTATGTTCTGTAAAACAGTGACTCTGTATACATATGCAGAATATGCATGATGAAAGTTACATTAGTATAAAGTACTGCTTTCTTAATTAAATTGTTTCTACTTCGGGAACTTGTCGCGAAAATACGGTATTTGGATCTTTAGTAGATCCAAATACTATAATTATATGTATGCATGTATCTAGATGTATACAGGTTGATTGACTTCGATATTTTAAATAGTATGCTATAAATTCAATTACAAATTCAGCTTCTATGATATATATTACACATATTTATGTATTATACGTTATACCTAAATACCTTTCCTTCTGAGTTTATACCTAAATACCTTTCCTTCTGAATTATTCGCAATTAAAGAAAAGAAACGTCACGTAGGAGGAGAAGAGGCAAATGAAATTTTGCATATACACAGCTGATATTGTGTAATTATATAGAGTTTGAAGTTCTTCACTGTACCACTATACAGGGTGTTTTGAAGTTCTTTCTTTTTAATGAGTTAATTTAACGTGATAAATTTATTCACTTTTTACTGTAATACTGGATTTTTGCTTAAAGTGTTTAACTTAGGTATAGGGAATGCTATAGCAAAGTTGTAGAGTAGTTAATTCTGCGTTTTACTGATCAAATTATCAGGGTGTTCTATTTGAACGAACGGAGATTTTTTATATTTTTCTTCGTCAAATTCGAGAACTGCAGGTCAGTTTGTGACGCAGTGTTTTGAAGAACTATTATTGCCTAACATTTGATCAAAAAATAGTTTTCTGTTAATTAGCGTAGGTAACCACAAAAAGTGCGATAGGTACTATCAGAGACGAAAAAAAGACCGTCAGTTTTTTCATATAAATACTAACAAAAGGTCCCTTTTATTTTTCATGTAGATTCAAAATAAATGACAAAAAATACAGGTTTGTATAAAAAAAAGAAAGTTTCGTTCTGTACAGAGGAAATGGAACACCCTGTATAAGCGGCATTATTTTCCGTTTGTAGACCTTGAAAAACTAGACAAATAAAATAAAAAAAGATTCAATTATCTCTTATTAACCAGATACCTCCTAAGTGGGCACCCCGTATTTTTATGTAAATGTTAGCTTTACCAAAAGCTGCCCTTGTGTCAGAATAAAAAGTTTCTAAAAAGCCATAATTGTGTTGGAATACAAAAATGTACAATACAAGACCACAACACAGCTGCTATTTGTTTCTACTATACTACGGCCACCATTTTGAACAATTATTATAATTTCTTTTCTAGTTTTTACACCCATTTTTTTAAATGCATCAAGAATTTCTTGATTTGTGTTTTTGTTGTTGTTTATCCATTTTAACTTTTTATAGCAACAATGTAAAGGCATTTAACGGATAATTACTAACTCACAAGCATCAAACATATGTTATATTATTATTTATATAATCAGTTCTTTCTTGTAACTTTGCAAATCTAATTAACATTCGTCAGAACAAATGTTTGTATTGAAATTCTTCAATTGTAAGCAAAACCTCAATTTACTGGTTTTGTGATCTCAACAAAATGTAATTTTAAAATGTTTTATGGAGAATAAATTACATGCAATCGACTAAAGTTAAAAATGAATTTTGTTGTTAAAATTTACTTAGATGACCGATTTTAACCATGCAAGGAAACAGTTAATACCTTTTATCCTTCATACCTTGTATTGCGCAAAATGATTCAACTGTAAAGTTTTCGATACATTATCAAGGCTGCTGTCTCAAAACGCATAATGCCAGTAATTTGAAGATATATTACCCAGAACCATAGCAAATTTGACATTGAAGAGTTAACAACGGTGAATAAATCTTTCACTTTTATGGATCGATAAATTTAAACGCGTGGTCGAATATATTGTTATCTCGTCGAAAATCTACAATATCTTCCGTAAAATATAGTGGAAGTTTTAATATGTAAGATTGATTTAGTACGATCGTTATTAAAAATTGCATATATGTAATAACGGTAACTACTGAGTGTCGACAAGGTATCAGTTCCTTGTCGGTATATATTCGATAATTTAAAATGTAAGAGAAAGCAAGCAATAAAGAACAAAAGCATTACAGACAACATATTATGTGAACGGTCTCTTTTTTATACTTGCAATATACATAAGGTATAGTTATTACCTTAAACACTGGGAATACACAGCATCTATTCAAATTTATTGTATACGGAGAATTCTGTTCTTTGACCGTTTCTAAGAAAATGTATCCAGTGAAATCCTGCTCATTATTAAACTAAAAATACACTTTACAACTTTTCAAATTTGCATCAGTAATTCGAATTTCCTGTTTAAAAGAATATTTGTATTACTATTAATTAAATGATCTGTATTTACTCACATTTGGAAGAATACCGTATTATCCCGACACTGATAAGTACAAATAGCCCTTTGACAGCTCTTGATTAGTACTTTAACTAAAATTCCACCATCATGTGCGGTCAGTACAACTGGCATTTATAGTATATGGATATAAAGTGAAATCTGTCCAGCCTACCATGAGATTACTCCCGCTGCGATAGAGCTTTAATCTTTGAACAGATATTAACACTGTGGAAAATTTAATTAAACTGAAATATTAGCGTATGATTTAACTGGGGGTGTTGCTTGTTAAATTGCAAAGTACAGCATGCAATAAGTGTTTGCTTGACGCGGGTTGTAGATGCTTATGTAAGTACAAAAAAAGAAAAAAACAAGTAAACACATCAAGAGGATGTATGTATGTAGATACATACGTGGCATTGAAAGCGATGCTAAAATAAATAGCTTGGTGGTAACTGGTTTATAAGAAGTAAGCAAGTTTACTTAATATTGTGTAATTTCGTGTAATAAATAATACATCGGACATCACAAGACATCCAAGTTTTATACAATATTTTTCCTAATGGCGGGTCAAAATTATAGAAACATTAGTATTTTTCAACGGCTTTTATATCTGCAAATATACCTAAGCAGTGTCAAACTAGTAACTGGCAGTTTTAGTGTTTTGTACATTATGAATTTAAAGCCGTATTTATTGTTCCTTTGCGTAATACACCAAATATACTTATGTACTACACAGTATTAATTTAACCAACTCTTAGAATGCTCTAATGAAGAATAGGGTATTTGGAATTTAAGTCTTAAAAACAGAGTAGTTAGTAGTACTTACATACTGATAATCGAAAGCTAACAACACCAAAGGTAACAACAGAACATTAGGTGACGTCTTTTTAGTAATGAGTTTTTATTATATTTGAAAAGGTTGATAATTCGTCGCCAATTTTGTATTGAAAGGTATGTTTGTCACACTAATACTGACACTACAGTACGATGATATTATCTCCATCATTTCTTCCTTAGTTTTGAAAGCTGGATATACGATGTAACTGATAGAGAATATGATAAGAGTTCGTGGAAGAACCGTAGCATTATATATTCCCAATTTTTTTCCTAATTTTATTCGGTAATGATGGTTGATTTCATTTAATTTGTTTTATTTTACGATTCGATACATATTCAATCGTATCATTTTCAACTAAAATGTTAGCAAACTAAATTGTATAGTGATTTTAAAAATATATACATATGTTAATTTAAATGTTTACATATTAAAATATTAAAAATAGATTGTACCTACATGTAAAAGATACATACATGCAAGTTTGTCTAATACATTTATAAAAATAAATAATATCAAACTTTAAAAAGAGATTCAAAAAAAGCAGAGATGTATAGTGTAAAAAATGTATCTTATATTACTGTATATTACAGATTATATATAAGGTGGAAGAAAAAAAATTTAATTCGGGAACAATAGAAAGATATGATCTAGTTTTTCTGTGTAGATATTAAGTAATTGTAGTTGCTGCTAAGATATTTAATATCACTTCGGTCGTTAGTATTATTTATTATTTTTGTCTTTTTTAATATAAAGCATTTCTTTAAAAATACGGTTGTGATAGTTGGTTTCTTTTTCTAAAATGGTGACTTTATCATAATCAAAGTTGTGACCTTGATCTAATGCGTGTTTAGTTAGTGCTGTTGAATTGTAATTGTGTATTCGAGTATTGTAATAGTGTGCATATATTCTTTTATCTAAATGCTGTTTTGTTTGGCCAATGTATGTACCATCGCAGTTTTTACAGTTAATTTGGTAAATTAAATTTGTTTGTTTATTTTGATTAATAGGGTTTTTAGTTTTAGTGAAGAAGGATTGGTTGGAGTAATTTGGTTTATCGACAATAAAAAGTATTTTTTTTAGATTTTCGGAGATTTTTTGTATATGGTAAGCTAATATATTGTTGTTTTTATTGCTATTTTGTGTTTGAATATTGTTTTTTTGAGAGGATTTATAATTAAGTCTTTTATTAATGTATTTGTTAGAAAAATGATATGGATAACTATTTTTGGTAAGAATGTCTGATTTGGCAAATGTTTTGGTGGAGATTTTCTGGTTCTGAAAATAAGTAAGCACTATCAACCAGATTGTTAATCGTACTGATCTCGTATTTAATTGGGGTGTAGAATAGTAGTTGAGATGTCTAGCAGAATTTATAGGTTTGATAAACCAATCGGTCAATATTTTATCATTTTTATGTGATATTGTAATATCAAGAAAATTGAGTGAGTTATTGCATTCATTTTCGATTGTAAACTGCAAGCGTTCCTGGAAAGAGTTAAATTGTTTATTGATTTGTTGATCCTGATTGGGGGGTACTATTAGAAAGCAATCATCGACATATCTTTTAAAGGCATGTATTTATTCTAGATTACATCTTTCTATTATTCTGGAATTGAATTCTTTTTCTTACAGCTTACATATAATCTGTAATATAAAGTAATATATGACAAATTTTTTACACTATACAACTCATCTGCTTTTTTAATCTGTTTGATATTATTTATTTGTATAAATGTATTAGACAAACTTGCATGTATCTTTTATATGTAGGTACAACCTATTTTTAATATTTTTAATATGTAAACATTTAAATTAACATATGTATATATTTTAAAATTACTATACAATTTAGTTTGCTAACATTTTAGTTGAAAACTATACGATTATCGAAACGTAAAATAAAAAAATTAAATGAAATCGACAGTCATTACTCAACAAAATTAGGAAAAAAATTATATCAAACATGGTCAAAGAATAGGAGAAGATAGTAAATACATATATTCCTGGTATGTAGAATTGTATTTTGAGACGCACCGCACAACATGTAAAAGTTCTCGAATTTGAAGTGCAAATTGCCAAGATGTTATTGTTAAAAAAGGTACTGAATGTTTATTAGAAACGATATCGCGATGCGATATGTGAGTAAGGAAGCGCAGAGGATCTAGCGTCCGGCACTTTAATCATTATTATAGGTTTGTAAACTTGGTTGTCACACTTTCAAATTTTGAAATGTTATTATTGCATTGTTTTGTGTCCAACTTGTGTTGCTTTCATTTTCGAGTTTTGAAATTTAGTGACCATATTTATGGACCTGAGGATAAATAAGTTACTAGCCACCTAACCAGTATTTCCTTCAAACCTATGTAATTTGGAATATACGAGGCGTGTTTTTAAAGTAAGTACCGTGTAAGTACATAACTGCAAAAAGTTGACGAAAAAACGACAGTGAATTAGTGGTTGTCAAATCAGGCGGCAGGCTTTTATGACAACGGGATACGAACGTTTGGTGGTTTGATATAATAAATGCCCCAATAATTGCGGCAATTATGTCGAAAAGTAGATTAACTTACAGGCTGTAAATAGTTTCCTAGCTTTTTAATATTTTGACACGGTAAGTACTTACTTTAAAAACATATCTAATATATTTCGTCATTTTCATAGAGGAACCGCTCAAAACAGTTATTAGCCGGCTTATAAAAATATATACTTTTGGTTTAAATACGAGATATTATCTCGTAAAGTTTGGAAGATATCTCTGTTCCTCGTATGCGGTAACTTGCTAATATGCGCAACTATCTTTTTATGGTATATCTTATAACTTGTTTTGGTTCCTATTAGGTATATTTGCTTCGGTACAATTCTTTCAAAATTTACTTCTAATTCTGCGTTATAAACTTCATAACGAAAATAATTAAATCCAGATATTTATATCCTTTGTTGTGATATACAAGTGTTACTATTATTACTATTATTGAGAATAATGACATGATACGTTAACCAGGTTCTCAATTTAAGACTTTGTAATTGAACGTTAGTGTTACAGCGAAGTCATGGAAATCAGAAAGAAATATCTCGCAATCTCGCCAACATGTGCCAGGAATATGAACAAATAGATATAGATCTAACAGGATGACTAAAATCTAATATTTACGGGTACATGAAAAGAAATACGACAAAAGAGGAGTAAACAGAGCTAGAGAAAACAAATATTGAGGCACTGCGCCGGATGTATAACGGAAACGTTCCTTATGAATGAAGTTCGCCAGAAAAGTAAAGAATTCGTTGAATGGGCGCGTCTATAAATTCATATCTATACACCATATTTACAAAAAGAAAGGAGATGACGGTGTTAAAAAAAACAAACAATTACAGTTAGATATATCTACATATGTGCCTACGTATCGTACAAGTTCTGTTTAAATATTTAGATAAAAGTCTATTAATACATATCCAATGATGTTTTTGTAAGAAATTAGCGTAGACATGCTCTGTATGTATGTGTGTACACTGCCTTAGGAAACTAATGTCCGCTTGCTATCAAACCGACATCTTTAATAGATCAATAGATTTGATTTATACTCACGGCGCTGCCTGTTTTTAACTTACATATTTAAATAAATTGATGTATGTAGGTCTATGGCTAAATACGTATCTAGATACGTACATAATATACGCTGTGTATGAATATACTTCAAAGAAAATGCATTGCATGCACATAGGGCAATGTGTGTGTATATTTTAAGATTTTTGAATAGTTCCTCGATGAAAATTCGAAGTATTATGGAAGCAGTCTAAAAATCAAATTTTTCCAGAAGACGATCGGTGATAATATACATATCAACGACACAAATGTAGAGTGTAAAGAAAAAGTTTGCTACCGCCATTTGACTCAATTTATTCGACTATTCATTGTATTCTTATACATAATATGCTTGCTTTGCCCTTACAACCTGTATCTCTTTCCATAGACATCTTAATTACAATTCTTTCTCGTGCACGCCCTTGCCATAATAATGTTATAGTCAGTGATAACTACCTATATATTCGTAAGTTGTATCGTTACAATATGCTTCTCTTTATTTAATGCCGTGCTGTTTGCGATTATCTTTTCTCTAACATTCTAATTACAACTTTACGTATGCCGTGTGTATAACGATCACTATTACTCTTTACACATATTACATTACATTCGCATTTAACTGGAGAAGGATTAAGAAATGCCAAATACAAGAACACAAACATCCGGTCATGTGCTTTTATAATACAATGATACGTCTTCAGATAATTAGAAATTGATTGTTAACACGCAAAATGATTACATATAATGATCTTCTGAATGTTATGTATGAAGTAGATGCAGAAATGACAAGTTTTAGAAAGTATGTGGTCAAAGGTGATTGGATTCGTATAAAAACGTTGATTTTGACTTATGATCTTGATCATTTTCGTTTCAGTACCTTAGATATATAGGTAAGTCGTTTAATATGCCTTTTCTTTATAGGAGAATTCCCTTCATAGTTGTTTTTCCAGAGCTCCATTTCATGTAGTATGTGAACACTTCTCTGTTTTTATAGAAACAATTCATAAAACGCTGTGCGTCTACGAACAAAGTTTACGCCAATATCTTTGACAAGATGCACTTCCATATATGCAGGCAATTTCCTGTATGCTCTTTAATATGTCCTATCTTCATTATATCAGCATATTTGTTCTGTTATTTTCTTAAATATCTTATGTATACTAAGCACTTGAGGTAGGAAACTACTGGAAAGAAAAAAAATGTTGAATGTAGGGTATCATAAGATTTTTAAGGTATTTGTACTTACATCTAACATATTATTAAAAAATAAGCAATATGTAATAATAATTATCGCAGTAATCATAAAATAACCGTCGTTCGGTTACAGCTATCGGCATAGAAAGGTATAGTATAAGTTTCGTTGGAATATAAAAATATGAAAAAGTTTGCTGAAAAATGATAGCTATATAAAAAAAAAATGTCAGAAAATTGTCAGTTAGTGCATATAATGAAGAAAGTGATAAAAGTATCTATTGTTTTACATACAGAAAGAGCATAAGTCTCAGTTCATTCATGTTTTAACCCGTTCTGTATTGCAGGAGCCAGAGCATAATGAATTGAAAATTGTCGTCATTACTAATCCGAACAATATCATTCTGGTTAGCTAATCTGTACTGATTTATTTCTCGATGTGAGAAGACGCGAGAAAAGTGTTATAATGCCGTTTCTGTTGCGGCAATGGATTTTAACTAACACTGTATTCACTTTATGATGTCTAATCGTCGTCGCATTAGCACTAAGAATTTTTGTTACATTTGTGGTGAAAAGAAACATTACTGTCTGCGTTAAGAAGCTTTATTTTGCATAGCGGTGTAAATATGCTGCATTTGCACGGAAGCATTTTGACAGTGGTCTCAATAAATAAGATAAAAATAAATCGTATTGTTTTGAAGTGCCAATGGTCTGTAGAAAATCATATTCATGATGTTACTTTTGCCTGACCAAAAGTGTAGGATATAATTTAAAAACAAAAAAGTAATTTCATATCTAAATTGTCTATCCCTAATGCGTTCTGTTGCTGATAGTCCTGACATTCCTGTACCAACTCCACCAAGCTCCTTAGAAGACACGGCCGCACACATGGGGTAGTACTATAATAAAAGGAGTCGCTGTGGTGAAGAGTCTAGTTATAACTATACTTGACCAATTCGCTACACATACCAGTGGCATACACATGCAATTTTACTTTTAATTTAAATTATAAGAAAAAAAATTACGCACTGTATTCACCATTGGACGATTAAGTGAGCTGACCGAACCTGGCATATTAATATGTGACACGACTGCATACTAATTTGCAATTTTGCAATTCAAGGTTGTTATTCTTTGCCGTACGCAAATCCAATCACGTTTAAAATATCTCTTGCATTGGATGTGGTAAGTATAGGCCATATTTAATTATAACAGCGACCCTTAACTGTTCACACAAGCAGAATGAAATGATTGATGTCAGAGATTTAGATCAACCAAACGAGTCAGCCGTTTGTTAAGCTCTACTTTGAACAAAAGAAAATTATTGTCACGAGGCACATTACTTCATGGTACACAAAAAGAGAGAAATTTTTTTTCCATACTTTTGATGATGAACTAGTGTTCTGCAATCATATCTTTATCAACTATGTTCAATGTAAAGTATGATGTCAAAGAATGGATATTATTTATTGATTCTTCGAAACGAAGTCTAAAGGCCGTATTCTTTCATTCTGTACATTTAAAAGAAGGCTGCGATAACTTGAGTACGATTTTGTCGAAGTTCAAATACAAGGACCATTAGTGGTCCATCTGTGGATATTTGAAGGTGTTTTCCATGCTTCTGGGATAGCAACGAGGGTACACCAAGTATCTTTGGCTGTATTATCAATCACATACATATCCTTACATTTTTATTGATTTAAGCCAATTAGTGGGTTTTCCAATACTTACAATATAATACAGAAACATTACGCAACCTTTGCTAGCTCAAACTCTCAAACAGTTTCCAGATCTAAGTTCCTGTTACGAAACAAGCCATTCTGGCATTTTATGAATACTGCAGTTGCAAGCTAGAGCAGACAATTACTTCAGGAGAGTTTTTCCGATATGCGTATTCTTCCTCCAATAAATAATAAATTTAATTATTAACGCACTGCATATCTTAGATATTATTTATGTATGTATATATACAAGGCTTTGTCTCAATAAACACATCAACACCCAGGCCAAACTGCTAATGATAGAAATTTGAAATTTGGAGACGATGTTAATTTCATATTGTAGGGCGTCAACTAAGGAGAGATCTTTTGAAATTTCATCCCTCAGCAAGTGAAGCAAGTAACGAATTCATAATTTTCAGAAAACCTGCTTCCACGAAAATGTAACAGGTTTCAATCTTTTTTTTAATGTAAAACCATTCCTTATAGCTTTAACGTTTTATTTTGCAAAACTCGTTCATTCGTGAATTCACATACTGCAACGTAATGGTTTCAAGATCGCATAAATGCGTAAGTATTTGATCTCGATAGATTCCTTTTTCTTGATTATCACAAAACAAGAAACAAACAGGAGATGGAGATCATGAAGTATTCTCATACATCTGCGCGCCGTTTATAGTGTGTAACAAAGAGGGTATGCAATTTACGCGCTCGAAGGGATACTGAAAGATATGAGTTAATTTAAAGCTACTACCCTAATATATTTATCCTACAGCTAATTCTTAGAATTATACCTTAGCATGTGTTTTATTAATTAACTACAAAAAAACAGTGTATTATATCTTGCGTCTAGGAAATTGAAAGAATAAGCATCTTTGATATTCGCTACTCACAACAGAAACTGGCTCTGCATTTGTTTAATTATAATTGTAAATACAGTTGTAAGCGCGTCATAATTTGCAATTATGAATAGACGTTCCACACAAATAAATACGGTGTCTGTCAATTTTAAATTATAGTGCAGCATACTGACAGGTGTAATTCAACCTGTTCAAACTATTAATAAAAGGGTAACCCTGCATTTTAAAATGTATATAATTATCTAAAATTAAATCACGAGTAAATATTTAAAGTAAACATTTCTTTGTGGAAGTAATTCAGTGATATTACAGGACAATATATGTATTATTATATTATATTATATTACATATATTCATTCTTTTAATTTCATTAATTTACCGACTTTTTCGTTTGAATACAGTGAGGATATAGGACATATAATTTGATAATTTCTTTAAAAAAAGTGCTGAAACGGCGATGGTTATGGTGAAAAAATGAAAAGCACAAATATAATATTGAATATTTTTATTTTAGAAAAAAAAATTACTGTACCTAATATAGACATACATAATACAGTACGACTCAATTTAGGCACCAATTACAAAATTACAAGCATATCGTACAAGAAAATTAGAAATGTACTGTGGGATGACGTCACCGTAGTTTTTGGTAGTTTTGGCTACAGGTTGGAAGTAAACAGAGTTGAATTGACAAGAACAGAAACAGCAAAAAAAAATTTTATTCAAATAAAAGTATATAAAAGTGATTTAGTAACAAATTAGAAACAACACAATTGAATATAAAACTAGTGGCTGAGTCCAAGACAAGAGAAGATAGAATAAAGGCACCTAAGGGCAAACCACCAGAGACGAACAATTTTTCATGGGGTGGCAGAACATGTTTTATATTAATGACCAAACACTGGAGGATAGTGGGAATATTTTTTAGCGTACTATTCAAAAATGCCAAAATATATTGGGCGCGACACTCTGTATAGGTAAAAATATGTTTAGGTTACGCAGAACATAAATTGGGATAATTTTCCTTTAACTTTTTTCTCTATTTACACAAATATGGCAGATATCTAAGATCCACGTTGAAACGGGACACTTGTGGTGAATACGTAAAATATTTCATGTCAACTTGAACTCATATACTTTAATATACTGTACAAATTTTAAAGTGATCATATTTTGTTACGACTATCTCGAGCTTTATCAGTATTTCGTACTGAAAAGTTCTTGTGGTGATTTATTAAAAAATATTATAAACAGAAAAAAATGTGAGATATTCTACATAAATTCTTTTTTTCCATTTACAAGATGCTCTTTTCTCCCAGGGTACAGATTTTGACTAGATTTCTGAACGTATGTGTAGCGATAGTAAGAAGAGAATTTTTGACCCTGCGCGATTCCTTTATCAGGATGTCTGATAAAGACAGGACATATTTCCTTGGAAAGCTATCTTGCTTGAGGGCATTTGATTTAATAAACGTTGAAGACATTAAGTATTAATTGGACAATTATGTTTTCTAGTAATGCTTTAAGAACGTTGCAAAAGAAACATGTGGTATTATAAAAATAAATCATACAAAGAAACAAACCAGTTGGTGGAACGATGAAATAAACAAAGAGATAAAAGTTAAAAAACAGACATGGAAAAAATACTTGAATGACAGAAACAATGAAAATTTTAACAAATATAAAGAACAAAGAACAAAAGTTAAAGAAATGGTAAAAGAAGCAAAGTCGCAAGCATTGGAAGACTTTGGAGTAAAGTTGGAACGGGACAGCTATGGAAATCAGAAATTATTCTATAAAGTGTTAAAAAATTTACGAAATGGGAAACAACATAGAAATATATTTATTAAGGCAAAAGGTAAAAAAGTACTAACTGAAGATAACGATATAATAAAACGTTGCAAGGAATATTTTGAGGAAATATTAAATGTAGAACAGCCGAAAACAACAAATGAACTAGAAGAAGAAGAAACTGAAAATATAGAAGCTGAAGAAGCCTCCGAACAAGTAGAAGTGAGTATAGAAGAAGTACAAGAAGCAGTAGAAATGGTAAAAAGAGGAAAAGCAGCAGGACACGATGGAATTATAGCGGAAATGATAAAAAGTTTAGGAAGAAATGGACTGGAAGTGTTAACATACCTGTGTGAAGCATGGAAGGAAGAAAAGATACCCAAAGAATGGGAACTAGGAATAATATTACCTATACACAAAAGAGGAGATAGTAGAGAGTGTACAAATTACAGAGGGATCACCTTGCTAAGTGAGATAGCGAAAATACATATATGAAAGAATACTAGAGAAACGATTAAAATCTATAATAGAAATACAACTAGAAGAGTCTTAAAGTGGTTTCAGAAAGGGAAGAGGAGTACAGGACCATATATTCACAATAAGGCAACTTGTCGACAAGAACATAAATAGTAATATATACTCGCATGTTGCATACATCGAAATAGAAAAGGCCTTCGATAGTATTCCCCGAAAAATTGTATGGAAGAGTTTAAAAAACTGAGGGGTAATATAAAGAGCCTATATAACAACACAAGAAATTATATCAGAACAGGTAACTTGCAGTCAGAAGAATTCACAACGAAGGAAGGACTAAGACAAGGCGGAGTATTAAGCCCAGTATTATTCAATATTGTACTTGATGATGTCATGAAAGAAATTAAAACTGTATTAAGTAGGATACAAGTGGGATATAGGAATTTGGAGATGGCATCGATAACAGAATGCGCATTTGCCGACGATCTAGTAATTCTGGCAAAGAAAGAACGTGAACTACAGCATAACTTAGAAACATGGAATAAAGCCTTGAAAATGAGAAACCTAAAAATAAATATAAACAAAACAAAAGTAATGGGCATAGGAAGTACGGAAACGAAGATATCCATGAAATTGAACGGTGTAGACCTAGAACAGGTAGACGTATATAAGTACTTAGGCGTTAATATACATAGAAACGGGAAAATGTAAGCAGAAATAACAGATAGGCTACAAAAGGCGACGAAGCTATACTATGCTCTAAGTAATTCTTTCATACGAAATAAGAAAATAACAAAAAGAACAAAAATAACAGTGCATAAACTAAACACTATTTATAAACCCAGATTGACGTATGGAAGTGAAAGCTGGTTACTGAACGAATCGACAAAGAGCAAAATACAGGCTATGGAAATGAAGTATTTAAGAGCTACTAAAGGTATTACAAGATATGACAGAATCCGAAATGAAATAGTAAGAGAGGAGCTAAAAGTGGAACCAATATTGAAATATATAGAAAGGCAACACCTAAAATGGTTTGGGCATCTAACGAGAATGGTGGAAAATAGACAACCGAAAAGAGTTTGGCAAGCAAGACCACAGAAGAAAAGAAAGAGAGGGAGACCTAGAAAGACGTGGGAGGACGAAGTAGTCAAAGGTTTCAAAGGGAAGGAAGTGCAATGGCGAGAAGAAAGCAAGAATGGAGGAAATTTATTTATTTGTGAATGAATTGTAAACTAATATGATTTTCCTTAACACCTTCGGGTATATAAGGTTATAGATTATATATACAGGGTGACATAGAAAAAACTACAATGCATAGCAACATGTGATCGAGGACCAAGAAATAACAAAAAAAGTTCCTATGAACACATGTCCGACTGCTTTTTGTTTTCAAGTTACAAGCCGTTTTTTATATTGTTCTTGTTTTTTACTTTACCTAGGCAAAACTTTCTGCCATTAATTTTGTTTACCGATGAAGCAGGCTTCAGTCGTGATGGCACTTTGAATATTCACAATATGCATTATTGGAGCGATGAAAACCCTCAACAGAACATAATACGGAATCACCAGCATTGGTTTTCCTTTAATATGTGGGCAGGTATAATCGACAGTTATCTAATTGGTCCATTTCGAATGCCTAGACGATTGACGGGCGAACTTTTTTGGAAATTGAACTGAATACTTTATTAGATGTTCCATTGAATATTATAAGAAGAATGTACTACATGCATGACGGAGCGCCAGCTCATTATTCTAGGAGAATAAGGGAATTTCTGCAACGAAAAGTTGGAAATAGGATTGGTTGTTGGAGACCTATACCATGGCCAGCTCGTAGTCCCGACCTTAATCTCCTCGATTTTTCATTTCGGGGATTTATGAAATGTGAAGTGTATTCCGCAGAAATAAATAGTGAAGATCAGTTATTGAACAGAATTGTGGAGTCTGATGATAGATTTCGTAATAGTACTAACATGTTTCAAAGATGCCGTCAGTCGGTAACAGGAAGACTGGAAATGTGTAATCAGGAACAAGGTTACCAATTTGAACACCTTATGTAGAACTAATATGTATCTTATATTTTTTAATGTTAGTTTGTTTAATAAAAGCCTCTTAACTTCAACAGCTTCTAACTTGAAAACAGAAAGCAATCGGACATGCGTGTATAGGAACTTTTTTGTTATTTCTTGGTGCTCTATCACATGTTGCTATGTATTGTAGTTTTTTCTATGTCATCCTGTGTATAGTAATGCTTTGCTCTTTTTCTTGGATATTTTATTTGCTTTTCTTACCACCCGTCCTCCATTCTGCGAATATCAAGAAGCTCTATAAGAAAATTAAGATACTCGAAAAGAATCTAATTGTAGGTATACTTAAAACTGTACTGTTTAATATTGCTCAACTGTATACCCCAAACAAATTGATACAATTTTCTACTTATTCACTAGTGTACAATGTGTGTATGTGTGTACATGTACGAAAGTTTTGTTCCTGGTTAATTTTGTAGTTATTATATTTTGAAGTAAAGAGGAAAACGAAATTATATCATTATTGTTAGCGCTTTACTGCAGTCCGTTTATTCAAGTATAGGTACACTCGGTTGATTTAGAATCAACTCAAACTGCCATAAAGCCCGTTAAAAGTATGCTTTATTGCGGCCCCCAAATGCAAAGCAGTAATAGTATGGTCAACTGTACGGAAATTACTACATATGTAAATTACTATCTATGTATATACAATATATTTTTCTATTAAATCCAGTTTCATATGCAAGGGATCATTTATAAATTCCTAAACCGATAATTTCTTAATGCGAGCTTAACATACATATGTATCATGGATGTATTATTATATGGATAGCGCATTCTGTTCACGGATTGACTCTAACATTAAAGTGAGAGGTTGCACAAGTGAGATAGAGCTAGAATAGGCAAAGGATTCATATACGCCCATAAGATTTACATTGTTATTTTGGTTTCGTTTAGGTATTTATCCGTTTATCTCGTTTAATATTGATCGGATACCGACTTAAATATATGAAATGCGTAGCGGAATAAATAGAGAATAACTTGTAGTTTGGTTTTTATTATAGATACCTAAGTAAATACTATTAAATATATTAAGAAAGCCCATCAATGCGTTTCCCCATATAGGTATGAAATATATGTTAAATCCTCCGCACAAATAATATATAATACTTACCTTTTAGCGTTATATTATTTTAAAAACTTGCAGAATCACTTTTATGAACAACAATCATTAAATTCGCACCATTACCAATTAATTAAACTAATTTTACACAATTATTTCATTTTGAAATTGCATCACTACAATAACACTATTAATGTAGGAGGCGTAAGAATTAGGCAGATGCATACAAAGATGGTAATATTTAAACACCAATAAATAATTTTGTATTAGTTTAAGTTTCAATAAATTAATATTTTTAATGTTTGTTTAAATTTGAGCAATACATTTTTTCTCTTTGTTAATAAGAATTAATTTTTAATTTAGTTTATTTCATGCTCATTATACGAATTTTATGTATTCCTTTAGTTTATGGTAATTGTATATTTCACGCGCCAATACCTGAGACAAAGATATTGAAAATGGTTTTGTGATTTTTGGCACAAAGATTATGAATATCCCATAAATCACTTTAAAAATCAATTTCATTTAATATATTGGGAAAATCTTGCTTACCAATATTTTTTTATGCACCACCTTACCCATATAACGCTAAAAGGTAAGTATTATATATTATTTGTGCGGAAATTTAACATATATTTCATACCTATGTATATGGGGAAACGCATTGATGGGCTTTCTTAATATATTTAATAGTATTTACTTAGGTATCTATAATAAAAACCAAACTACAAGTTATTCTCTATTTATTCCGCTACGCATTTCATATATTTAAGTCGGTATCCGATCAATATTAAACGAGATAAACGGATAAATACCTAAACGAAACCAAAATAACAATGTAAATCTTATGGGCGTATATGAATCCTTTGCCTATTCTAGCTCTATCTCACTTGTGCAACCTCTCACTCTAATGTTGGAGTCAATGCGCTGCACTTGTTTAGTATATTAGACGCTATCCATATATAATACATCCATGATATGTATAGTTAAATCGCTATCGCATACAATTTCACTATAATTCTAAGTATTTATGTAATTAAGAAATTACATGAATAAGAATATGTATGGGGGCAAGATATAAAAGTCTATTACATATTAGAGTTGATCGAAAAACGCATTTTTTTCTGCAATACAATTCTAATAACGCGGAAAACTTGCGCATAGGCGTCATAATAAATGAAAAAAATATTAAAAAATTTTTTTTTCAAAATTTGAAATCGCGCAGAAGGCCTAAAGTTACCAAAAAAGTCAAAATACCGGTAAATTTAAAAAAAATATGCAAAAATTACAAAAATACATTTTTTGTTGTAATAGTGAAAAAAGTGTTTTCAAGAGTGTCCTTAACGCATACAAAAAATAATTAGACCCATACTTGTTTTACTGAATTCGCGCAAAAGGTCTAAAGTTGCGGGTTGTATCGCAAAAAAACGATATTTCGTGATTTTCGACGATTTTTAAACATGTGCCAAAACCCATAAGTTTTATTTTTTATTTGTAATAGTGTAAAAACTATTCAAAATAGTTTTCCCAATCCAGAAAAAATACTTTCAGACCTGTTATTTCTTAACTGTATTCGTGCAAAAGGTCTAAATTATAGTATAAGTTAAGTTATAGTCCCGTAAAAACGCCGTTTTCCATATCTGATGAGTGTTTATTTAATACATTAGGTTTGTAATAAGACTCTAACAAGTGATTTCCACATCCACCATACGCAACCAACCTACCAGGGTGAATTTTATTTACAATATTTACAGTAACTATTTACTTTGTACAATGCATATGTTCGTTGTAGGCAAAAGATTATCTACATAGAAGCCCCTTTGAGTTCTGACTTTTAATTAAATGTGGGCATCAGTTGTCTTGATTTTAAAGTAGCTCTAATATAACCATTTCGATTTTCATGCCCGCACACTTTTTCTGCTACTTCTGTAACCAGTTTTACATACCTCTCAACTGACTGGGTGCGGCATGGGAATTTGAGGTAGTTAAGCGCTGATAGCGCTTTGTCTTTCAACAAAGAAGCAATGTGTTCAGTTAGTATCTTGGACAGTAGTGGCGGCGGTGTTAACTTGCAGATTACTTCGGTATAGTCGTTTGCACTAAAATTTATTGAAGGTATTTTGAAGTCTCTTACGTAACCTTCAGCCGATGGCTCATTTCTGTATTTAAGGATCCTCCTGTAGCCAAGTTCTGTAATGTGTGGTCTCTCATCCATTATCATAGCCAACATAATATTTTCAGGGCGGCAACCCTGGTCGCAACTTTAGGTCTTTTGCGCGAATTCAGTAAAACAAAAATGGGTCTAATTACTTTTTGTATGCATTAAGGACACTCTTAAAAATCACTTTTTACACTATTACAACAAAAAATGTATTTTTTTTGTAATTTTTGCATTTTTTTTTAATTTACAGGGATTTTGACTTTTTTTTGTAACTTTAGGTCTTCTGCCCGATTTCAAATTTTGAAAAAAAAATTTTTTTAATATTTTTTTATTTATAATGACGCCTATGCGCAAGTTTTCCGTGCTATTAGAATTGTATTGCAGAAAAAAAAACGCGTTTTTCGATTCACCCTATTACATATACTTTAGAGAATGAATGTTCACATGATGGTGTAGAAAATGTCCTTCAGAACCAACCAATAATTCAAAAGTTTTTTCTGTGTATTAATTTGTTTTCAGTTTGACTGCCTTTTCCTTTACCTTCTCTATTATTTGAAATAAATTATTATTTGTTTACTGTGTGTTTTGATATTAATTCTCGAATAAAATCAGTATTTTTAACGAAACAAACTTAAGATGAACATAGATTCCTGTCTATCTGCTTCGATAAATAATTTTTCTTATGGTTCCAAAATTGATTTGTATTATTATTTTATTTGCGTTTATATGTCATTAATGGTAATGGGTGTTGGCAAACGCTATACTACGCAATAACGCAGGTATTAAAAGTTTCTGAAAAAGAATATATTTCTGCAGCGATCGTCCCATTCATTTCAAATTACGTAGCTATTTTACCTGCTCATAAGCAAATTGCTTTATTATTACAAACATCCAGTTAAATGTTGAAAGTTTCTGTGTGCGACGTTAGGTCTACGTCGCTTGCCGGGTGAGTCGATTTTAAATCAACCGAGTGTACATATATACATTATCGTGAAAGAAGAAACTCTTACCTGCGATATAAAAATAAGATATATGTATATATATACAAAGAAACAAATACAATTTACATAATAAATAGCTTCATACATTACAGTGGTAGAACGAGCAATGCTGTACACTTCACAGGCATACTACTTTCTCTAAATTGTGAACAAGTATACTACGTTCACTTCTGATACTTTCAGGCAAAACACAAAATCTTACTTAGTCCGCTGCTTCCTGGAAACCTTAAAAGTTCTATGAAACACCTGTGTTAAGTCAAGTAAGCTCTTTTAGTGTTGCCGCAACTGAATCATATTATTCGACAATGGTGAATGTATAATAATTTTTGTAGTTTAATGTCAAGGATCTTAGCAAAGTTACTGTTGCGCTATGACCTAAGATAAGAAACAACCGGCATATACATATACATATAAAGCAAATGCACATAAGATACATATATATTGTCTGAATATAACTGTGTCATAGTACTAGTTGCCATATGAAAAAGTCATTAATATTCATGATTTTTTAGCTTATAATTATAGTAAATTACAAATGTGTAGGTTGCAAAATAGTTATAATTTATGTGTTGTTTCTCACCTGAAAGCTATATAATTTTTAATTTTATTACTACGTTTGTCAGATAATTTGATAGTTATGTTTATACATGCATATTTCTTTGATTAAAAAGGCGAATATGGTGTAACATGCTATTTATATCCGCATATATAGGACAGTTCGTTACGAGTATTATAAACTGTAAACACAGAGGCGGAGGTTTCAAGCTTAGATTTCCTCATCTAAAATATTTTAAGTTTCCTGCGACCAATATTGTGCGTGAAAATAAACGTAAATTATGGTTTTCGGCAAGAGAAAGGAAAGACCAAATTACACAATGTTTGAAGACCAAGACAATTTAATGTACTAAACAATTTAGTATTTACTTTAAATGTTTCTTTCGAGATATTATTCATATTCATTAGTATTGTGTTGGAACGATAAAGTGTGTTTATAACGTTTTCTAGGTATTTGATAGCTAACACCGATCATTGAAATTTTGAGAAGGAATACATTACCGGCGCGGAGACTAAAGTTAATACAACGAGTCAATTATTGCAAACGTAATTTTGTGATGATTGCAGCTCCAGCGGCTTTCCAATCTATATTACTACCCACTGCAACATTTCCAAAGTAAATTGCGTGTGTAAATGTATAGAAATAGCATAAAAAATTAAAGCAAAACATTTTCATTAAAATATTAGCTTTTGCTTTTTTGCTAATTGAAATAGTCTGTTCCGCTTCGTAAAATAACTCAGATTACTCGTGGTATACGTTCTGTTAGTTTAATTACGCTTTACCGACATATTGTTCCATTCAGCTTGGAGAAGTCGCTACAGATGCTAGATGGTAATTCTTTGAACTTCTACCACAGTAGTTAGGTAAGGTACAAATCCCAACACCGCTGGGCCAGAGCGTGACTTGAAAACTATTCTCTTCTGCTTGAGACGTTAGGTCATCTTTACGTATTTGTTACGATGCACAAACACGAAGTTCATTCCAATTAACCAGAATCCGTATGTCATAGCGTTCTCTTCGTTTGTAATGTTCTTTGCGCATAATCCCGCCGAAATCTTACTGAACCTTCAGTTTTCGCACTCCTAAGAGAACTTTATACCATAACAGAAGCACCACTGTGACTTTACACACTGACTAAATAACGCAATCGCGCAAAATCTTTTCGTTCTGTATTCCACCTGGATTCTTCAGTCCAAAGAACATTTCTCCAACTTTTTTCTATCTAGCTGCTAATTTGCAGGTCTCTGTAATCTCGTTGGTAAGTTTCACAATACAGCAACGATTATGTTACTATACCGCCGTCGTAAAGACCGCTTAAGCGGCGTTCAATGGTGGTTACAGAAATCGTCGATTCAGTCCGTCAAGACACGATGTAGCTTGCTTAGAACTTTAGCCCGTCAGTTGTTCGCATGCATTGCCGTCACAGTGTCACGGTGGTTCAGTATCGATACACGCATTGTCATTCTATTGTCTGGGTAGGTCGGTATTAGCGAATAGTGGGAATATAAAATGCGCAGTTGCTTTTGTATCTTACATTGTCTCGCCAATCACACCTATGTAATATCCTTCATCGTATAATGCGAAATTGTTCTTCTACGGTTACCAGCTTTCCTCCCGCAATTTTCTAAATAGTATAAACACTACACCCTCTCAAGATTCTAAGGTTATATAGTTATGGAAAGATCATTAGTGTCTTTTCCTGACGTACCCCGGCTCTGAACAGTTCTCATCTCAGTACTGTGTTTACAAAATATTCTACAGTGGCTCAGAAAATCAAGCTTAGTTAATTTGAGGTATTCGCATTCTACAATGGTGAACATTTTAGTTCAAGAGATAGATGGCTGCTTTTGGCTGCACTTATCTTATATTATCTTTTAGTTTGATTTAAAAAATGTAAAATTATGCACAAAATACTCTATACCCTACCTAAGTTGTAGTAGGAGATTCAATTCAACAAAATACACATTATCGTCGTATCATAGCAACGATATACTCTTTTATTTTTATTTTATAGCATAAGATGTAGACCACAAAGTACACCAATTTCCGCTAATTACCTGATGCTTTATCTCTTAAACATTAAATGTTGTCCATTGTAAAATGTTCTGTAAACACCTCGAAGGAATTGCAGAGCCTGCTTTTTTTTAATAACTTGTCGTCGTAATTTTGCCGAAATAATTGCTTTAGACTGTTGTAGCGTATTACTACACAAGTTCAAGTATACAATATGACCGCGTTCGTCTGCACTATAGCGATACCTGTAGTGTAAGCGAAACACACAGAGGTGTCCATGTATTAGAACGGTAAAGAAGACGATAGATGTGGATTTTTTGGACAAATGCGAGTGTATTATAGGGATATACGAAATACTAACTCTGTTGTAATCCAGTAGAACATTGCATTTACTTCTTTACCGTTCTAATGGACGGGCACCTCTGTGTGTTTCGCTTGCACTACAGGTATCGCTATAGTGCAGATTCACGCGGTCACATTGTATAACATTACACACATAGACTGTTCCATTTAAAAATAGGTGCACATTCTAGTATGAAATGCAGACCGCAAAGTACACGAGCTTTTTCGATTTAACCCACTCTTTATCTCTAAAAACAAAAGAGCTATTGTAGAATGTGTGTGACCACATTACTTGCGGAAATGGTTTTGAATTACGAGTACAAACTGTTCAGTATGAAACGATGCTCTGAGCTCCATGGCGCCTTAGCTACTGTTAATGCAGTCTAATGTGTCTATTAACAGGAGACGAATATTTTCACACCTGTCCTGATCTTTGTTCCAATGTTACTCAAATAAAAATACCAAACCAACCAACTGGAAGCCTCAGAATCTATGAGGCTCCGATTTGGTGTGAAATATTTTACCTTTATTAAGTAGAGATAGATATCATATAATTTTTTGTTACGTTTTATTTGCAATTAGCGTATTTTTGGAATTTATTTTTGGAACGTACTGTTTATCTGAGGTCAGTTTGGGTTGCCTACGGTTCAGGGTGTTTTCGCTCCATAAATTGTGTCTACTTTAAGTAATTTCGGCGCTGAATACGCGTTTGCGCGTTATCTCTGGAATCTCTTTCGCGAGACAAAGCGGTCTTCCTGTTCTGACACGAAGCGGAGACGCACGTATTGTTATGGCAAGGGTGCCAGTGATTTCCTCTGATTGAAATTTTATTTCGGTAAGGTGCCGGGTATGTGTACACTGGGGGATTAACGAGTATATCAGCATTTGGGTCTTGTTTAGATGTTTATGGCGACTGATATTCTTAGTAGCGCCTAAAGCGGAGTGACCTTGCTGCAAATCTTCCGTTAATGACTTTTCTGGTCTCGTGGAGAAGCCCTTTTCAATCCTCATTTTGGGTAGTATTTGATCGCTAAGCGTTTTTAGATATTTGCGTTTTGAGACTAATTTGCGTGTGTTGTTTTATTTTTAGGGGTTTCAGTGACTAGCAAACGTTGGAGCTTAGTTGATTTTCTTTTTATGGTAGGTATCTAGCGAAATTTCATTAGACCTGGTGTACTGTTAATGAAGGTTGCGGCTAGTTTTGGTCCTGTTACCTGTCGAAGCAACACTAGTTTTATTAGAGGGTGAACTGTAACGCACTCGCAGTGTGAATCGTCGTACCCACAGATAGGTTTTTTTTTAGTTATTTTCTTATTTTGTATGGATAATTAAGATCGACCAAGTTATCAGGGTTATTTGTAACGCAGAGTGTTGGATTCCTTCAGAATCGCACCTGGTATAAATTTATATAGTTCATTTTTGTACTCGTTGAGTAAGTGTTCGCTTATATTCACTTGATTTTTGTTTAGTGTTAAATTTCATTTTGGGGTTTGAGACCTTCAGTCACCCAGAATTTTATCGTTGGCAGCCACAGTTTTTTGTGCGTGGTAACTTTTTATAGTTTTTTTTATCTGCTGGCTGTTGCTATCGCATTAATTTAATTTATAGATACTATAAGCTTTGGTGTATTAATCTTCTTGCGTTTTGCGCTTTAATTTTATAAGTTATTTTGTCTGTTTTACTTGTACCCGAATTGGATTTGTTAGGGTTATCGGAATTACGTATTTTGAACCTAGCGTATAAAGCTTATTCTTGTACGTGCAATTTCTTTTTTTGAAGGTTTTTGATATTTATGTGGCTACGCTACTTGCGCTCCCATTGTATATGTTTTTTAAGCTCGTAGCATGGGCGCTAACTTGTGTTGTGCGGAATATCTACTAAACATTTATTTAATTTACTGATTACTTATTAATGAGTTTTACTTTTTTATATCTTTTATAACAATACTCTTCTTTTATAGAGAAGGAAAGTATTCTTTGGAAAATATAAGAACTACATTTTAATTTACACTAACCAACACTTACCTTATCTGGGTAATTAATACAAATAGGGTTCACAAAACTTCATGATATCCGCCGAGGAAACACTGCACTGCTTCCGATTTATAATGTGTCATATCTAGTTGAATGAAGCCTACTTTGAATATTTTTGGCAAAAAATAGAACTTTCTGTGAATTCTGAAAAGGCAAAAGCTATGATAGGTTTATAGATACTTTGTAATGGTTCCCATAAATCATTTTAGAAATCACCGAAAAACTGATATTATCTTATCCAAGATATATCAGCAATTAATAATAATTATGTCAGATACAGTCGCTTGCAATAAATCTGCGTACAAGTCATATGCCATTTTCCCTGTTTTCTCGATGTATTGAAATGTACTGCTATATAGGATCTAGCAGAGAGATAGATTGACAACTATCTAGCAACAAAATATGACAAATTACAGATGACAGATTACATCCAGATCACATAGGTATAATAAAACGTACGCAATTTTATTGCAAGCGAGTGTATGTACATTGATAATCATTACGGATTATACTTAATGTTAAATGTACTAGATTAGCGATCACCTTACCGCAAGTTGCAAAACTCTTTCCGTTTCCTATTTCTACACGGATACTTGAAAAGATCCTGGAACTTTTAAGCATATATAATAATACTAGTCACTGGAATCTACATACCAAAGTAAGTGACTAAAACAGCAGAGAGCAAAAATGTCAATGCAAATGTAATGAAAGTGATGTTTCATATACAATTATTGTCGTTTCTTGTGTGGTTTTGGAAATTTAAAAAAGATATAATAGCTTCTAAATGCTTTTACACAGGCATCATTTCCAGAGTTATTTAAGAAATATGTGTTCGTTCTATATAATTACGCGTAACAAACCATGAGTATGAACGCAAACTTTGCATTTCTCACGTGTGATTGGAATTTCTTAAACACTCACGAAAGGATGCCTGTGTAAAGGCACCTAATAAGTGTTGACAGATTATTGAAAGAAGTATGCAGTTGTTTTAAATATGGAGAGCTAGGAAACTGAGCGCCATAAAAGAAAAAGTAAGTTCTCTATTAGATACATATAACCATATTTATGTCGATATTTTAGAAACTTGTGGATAATTGTAAATTAATAAACTGAACTAGCAGAAAATGTCATACTGCGCACTGTGCTGCGCAGGTTCTGTGAAACCTACAACTAACAAGTTTATTTATATGTATGTATGTACTTACTCAATATATAAAAATCTCCATATAAGAAATATGGTAGGAACCTCTAATGTATATTCATCATCGACTTTTATACAATGTTCTACGTCTAAAACTAAATTTCGAAATATCAAATACCTGATCGTGTCCACTTCAGATGAACAGTTATGTGTAGAGCTGTTAATAAGTCATTTGTGTCGGTTACAAAGCTTTTTATCAGAAACGAGTGCCTGAGATACTCTCCTCAGCGAAATCATCAAGTTCTGATGCAGAACAGCTTGATTGAACGGAACAGTTACATGACTCCGGAGCGATACGAAAATACAACGAAATTCCAACGTCTCGCGCATTAATATAGATACTGCGGTCATTTATATTGATTACATAATCATTATCGGTCGAGTTCATCTACTACAACTCGGCTCGCGTATTCATTATATTCATGCGTACATACGTAGCTAGATAAATATGCGATAGTTCGTTCCAGAGGTATTAAGAGGTACTAACTGTAAAGTATCCGAATCAAAAGCAGCAACGTTCTGTAATTAGACGTTGCTACAATTGAATTGATATATTATATGAGACCTTTCTATGGCGCCCGTGAGAATTTTTTGCTCGTTAATTCATCACGTCTAAAAATTTTATCTTTTCATGGATAACTATTAAGTATTTAAATAACATGCGAGCTCCAACTTTTATAAACTGTATACATATCTGTACTGCCACTGAGACGATTTTATTTACGGAATAGAACAAATATTGTGACCTATTTATAAATTACAGCTTCAAAGACATGATGTCAAAAATGTAATATAGTTTTCACATAACAACATGTGCTGCTTATTGAATATACATAAATGAGGGTGGAGCAGATTTGGAACTTTTTTTTGTGAATATTTTTATAACTTGTTATGCAATAGTAAGGTTTATCATGCTAATATGCTCATAATAATATTAATGTTAGTTGTTTTATGCATCTATCTCACCGTTGCTACACAAATTAAACCAACACAAACAACAATAATTTTACTATATTTGGCGCATGTAGACCCATTTGTCTGCATGTACGTATTGCTATTGCAGTGTAACAGTGGGACACATACGATGAGTATAGAGAGATAAGTATAAATAGAAGTAAAGGATTTACATAGATACCTATTTGAATGATTATTACTATATTAAAAGAATCATAAATTTTAAGTAGGATACTTGTCCGGCATTCGTAGTTTCAAGTTTGAGGATTTTGCAAATTATATCATCAGGAAGATTAGATTATTGTTATTAACTGGATCAAACCTTTGCGTTTTATTAATAATTTTTTGATTGTGTCGATAATAATATTTATTCAGCTTTACGGATACAGCAATAAAACAAAAAAAAACTACGAAAATACATAAATATAGCTTGGTGAACGAGATTTGAATCAGCCGCTCTCTATATGGGAGAGCTGCTCTTCCGTCCAACATCCCAGTATATTAAACAATGCAATAGGTAGTGCTAACAGTAAGAAGTGAATCATACAAATTGTGCAAATAGCAAATTTATAGTATAGGTAACTACAATTTGTTTGCGATTAAATAAGTTGAGTCGAGCGAGCAACTGGAATGTAGTTCTGTTATCTGTCATCATCAAAATTCATAAAACGAAAGATTAAGTTGAATACAGTAATTGGAGAGAAACACATCAAAAGGTAAGCAATGTGGATGTGTTAATTTTGTTACAGAGACTTATATCCGTCAGGAATGGAGTTCCATATTTGCGCAATATTATACGAGAATGAACGCTCATACAGAGCAGTTCTATGAAGATGTCAGTCAGTCAAGGTCTCCTTAAATCTAATGCTTAAATTTTGAAAGTCCGCCCTGAAAGATATTCAGCTTTAGACGTATGGAGGAGTTTTATTCATAATAATGCTGTAGAACAGCATGGATGAGTGCAGCCTGCGGTGTGAAGCCATACTTAGGCAATTAGCCCACTTTAGTGTATGCGAAATCCTATTTCTGCGACCAATACCATAAATAAATCTAAGGAAAGCATTCTGCATCTTCTGAACCCTAGCCTAGTCAGTTGTAGGCCCAGTACACTACCTTGAGGGACGCCTATATCAATAACTAGAGGATGAGAAATTTTGTTATATATAATCTGACGGGTGGTGATCAATTCCTTTAGAATTGATTGAATATATTGATAGCGTTATTACTAATACCAACATATTTGAGAATAGCCGAAACAGATCGTGACTTACAAGGAAACACAGACAAGTGGTGGTGGGGCGTCCTAAAGCCAACCCTACGGTTCGATATTTCTTTTAATATCTCCAAAACTATAAGACATATAAAAAAAGTTAAGACAAATATATAACTGAGTACAATAGTTTTAAAAAAAAATAGGGGGTGGGGGTTGTTTCTGGAAAACAAGAATTATAACAGGCAAACTATGCCGCTATCTTTTAGTACTCATAAAACTCAAAGTTATATATTTGTGTTTTTTTTATGTCATAGTTTGGGAGATATTAAAGGAAATATCGAGAGGTAGGGTTGGCTTTAGGGCGCCCCACCCCCCGAAAACGGGTGATCTAGCATCTATGAAAGTTACCGTTGTTCTTACACTGCATCAGTCCACAAACTCACCAAATTTCATTTAAATCGGTCACCACCACTTGCCTGTGTTTCCTTGTTAGTGTACCAAATGCTCTAAAATCAAGCAGAACCAAAACCACAATCCTGCCGTCATCCAATGCCAAAGAATATCATCTGTTACAGCAGACACAAATGAACAGAGGAAATAAAGTTGAAACTATTCATATTATTTCACAACTGCTGTTCAATGATTGTTTTTATACTTTAGAGAGGGTCTTGTGATATTAATTTTAGTTGATAAGGAAAATTGTTCTGGACGCTTGCTAAAATAAAATTAAATGCAGCTTTACACCTACTTATAAACATATCGTATATCGCAATGTCAATAATTTTATATTGAATTAAACTGCTTCCCGGAATTAGAGAAATATGTTTATTGTATTCCCTGAACATCGAAATATCAAGTCGATTTTCTATAAGTAAATATCATGTTGAAATTTTGTATTATGCTATACTGTTTTCATGCAACTTCTTTCTTCTTGTATACAAATGTACCATTCTAACAGTACTGGACAAAATTAGACAACCGCTACAGCACAAAGGCTTTAACCTATCATTTACTACTTTGTTTGGTAAAACAAAATTCTCCCTAAAATAACGCAAAGACTTCAAAAATGCAAGAATACTATATCATTCCATTTGAAATAAGGTGATCAATGTCAATTTTTTGTACTTGCGGTGTGTGTGTGTTTGTGTCCCGTCTTGAAAATATTTTTAGTGGTACAGCAGATTTAATTATCCTACACGCGTATGCAATTTTGCAAAAAATTAGCATTAGGATACCCAATCTTTCTAATAGCCGGTTAACCGTTAATCACTCTGTGTATACAGGGTGACTGGTACTGAAACGGTCATACTTTACAGCGTGTTAGTAAAGATCATTTGCAATAGATATAGCCCAATTTGCTTTATCCAAAAGTTGCCCCTTTTCGAGATATTGTGTTTTTTTTTGTTTTTTCGAAGTTCACTACTTACTCTCACTCAAAATTTACAAAAATAATGCAACTTTTTCTCAATTTTTCAGTTTGTTTGGCTATAGGACATCTCAACACACATTATTTATCGGTGGCGATTACGTTAAATGCTTGGAAAACTAATACTTCCGCTTTTGATGAAACTGTAGATACAATCGCTACCTTTGTGACTATTTATTTAGCGATTGTAGCGTGACTTTTGGATCAGGCAAATTGGACTATATCTATTGCAAATGATCTTTACTAACACGCTGTGAAGTCTGACCGTTTCATTACCAGTCACCCTGTATATACATGTATATAGTATAACTGATTTTCCGTAACAATAACAAACATAATTAGAGCTTTTTAAATAATACTCTAGTTTACTGTTATAAAATCTTCTTCAGAACCTAGATTTAATATAAAATAATTGTGGGTAAGACACAAATATCATAAGTTAGATAACACTAAATATGGAATTTAAAACGGTAAAAATTATACTAATATATAAAAGTGTAATGTGAACAAAGACACGCAATAAAATATTCATAAACAAGGTTATTTTTTGTTTATACTTTTGATTAATATTAATCGATTAATATTATTGGTTAGAGCAAGAAAACCTAAAATGGAAAAATATGAAATGGCCAAATACGAAGCGCGTTGGTTAGTACGATCACTACATTGGAATTCACCGAATTTTTCGTTTTTTCATATGTATAATTATAGTAGATTGTGTTAAATAATAATTGAATAAGACTTAAGGCATATAATGGAAAATATGTAATAATAGTAGTATATTATGCAACGAGCATTTAATGAAAGCTATTAAGACACGAGTATGAAAATTACAATACGAGGCGTAGCCTGAATACGAGTGTATTAATACAGAGAACTGTCAAGTTTAATTAATTTTTATATCTGTCAGATATGTAGTCAGGGCCATATTAAATATTGGAATGTGGCATTCCTACTGGATATAAACGTGTATCGTAATGAAAAATCTGTCTTCCTATTGGAATAAACTTCTATCGTAATGAAAATCTGTATCGTAATGGACATCATTAAAGTACAGGTTCAGCGTATCTAATAATACAATTAAAGTATAGGAGTAGAAAAATAATAGGTAATATCAGTTAGACATAATATGTAATAACATAAAGCTGCTTGACACAAAAATATCCTATTAACATATTAGGTCTCAACGTCAATATTTCTGCAACCATGTCTTAAACGGAACTCTTGAAGAGAACGAATTTCGGTTTCATAAACTTAGTGCTTAGAGTGACAGCGATGACATATTTCTTCGTCGTCAATCTTTGAAACTAAATAGAAATTGTACTTCAGGAATGTAGTATATAATATTTCATATTAATGACGCAAAACTGGAACTTCTACCGATCATAAATTAGCAGGGGGGAGGATACTTTAGAGCCGCACTGTATAATAATTTTACAGAAAGTCCCTAGGAAAGCATTGTCCTTGATATATAGTCAGCTTTCGTTATTTTTATTATGCTAAATTTTACTAAAATTTACTTGAAAAGCTCATGTTCACACACTTCAAATAATTCATGCAAGCAATAGATAAAATAATATATACCATATAAAATAATAACTACCATGCAAAACTAATAATCTTCTAAATATCTTCAACTTCGTTACAAAATATGTCAATATTACTTGCCTCAATTCGCTGGGTTAATATTTGAATTAATATTCTAAATACGCATCAACTAAATGATAAGCCTTACTGCCAAGCTTCGCTGAGCATCGCGGAAGAGATAATTAGGATTTTATCCGACTTTTATGATCGATCCACTCACACCTCTTAAAACCATTCTTCCGTTAAGTTTATGTACCAATAACGACAACGTAAGTCACGAAATAAAAATTCTAACTGCTAATTTAAGCGGATATCTGATTTTCGATCGGATGTTCTTCGTGGGATATCGTAGCTTCTGGTTTTATTTATTCAACGAGAGAAAATTATATGTTTTGCTTAGTTTATATTTTATAACAACTTGGGTTTATGGTTGCGTGATTTTGCTGTTGTATAAAATATTATTTTCTGCGATAAATAGGTAGATAGTTTACTGTAGTAATATGTATTATTGGTATTATTAATGTTCTGATGTATAATAATTTTATATCATTTCAATACCCATGCGATTTATCCACGTCTAATTTACAATTCACTGAAATGTCGATTAAATGTATGTATGTTCACAACAACAACGCTCGTTCACAACAGCGTCATCTGTTTTAAGACTTAGTATGTAATGTATGACGTAGTAGGTTCATCAAGAAAATGTTTATATATGTATTTATAAAAATGGCAACAAATGTCAAATGGACATCAAATGTAACATAGGTAAAAGTGTTTGCGCAAACAAATAGAACATCTTCAACATAGAAGTATTTATAGATATATTGGAAATGGATAATAATCGTATGTTAATATCAGATTCAAGTAATTTATTTAGAAAATTTGCAAAACATATTGTTACTATGAATCTATTCTTATTCATACTGTCTATCCATAAATTCTGAAGACAAGAAAGAAATGTTTATATATATTAGTTTCTTTTGTGTCAAATTGAAAACAATAGGTACCTATATGACCTATAGGAAGTACAAACTGTTGTCAGTCCTTCTTAGGTACTTGAATAGTATTCGAGTTTAAGTTTGGTGCGATAATTTGAAGAGTTTGACATCGTTACTAGCACCCCTGCCTAGGCCTTGCAAAGTCTCTAGGAGAAAAATGCGTTGTTATCAATGTTTTACAGAATTTTAGTGATACATCCAGGAAAATACAACATTTTTTCCTAAATTTGGCTGCAGGGATTTTTTAGCAGATTACCAGAAAGCTATGATTGTAAAACACAGAACACATTACCTGTATATTTTCGATTTTTATATATAGCTTTTAAAACAGGACAACTTTAGTTATTAAAATGTGTGTCTGTTGGACATTATGTTGCAAATTGTAATGCTGCGCTGAAATATTCGAAAATGTTACAAACATATGCTTATTATGTTTGCTATTGCTGTACAAACTTTATTAACATATTGACTTGATTTCTTTTATATTCATATGTGATGAGTTGGAAAAGAAAAACACAACCAAATAAGCCAAATAAGATCGATAATCTGGAGCAGTATACTACCGTAAACGCAATAATGTATTTTTGGATTGCCTAAAGAAAACAATGAGAATATTCGGAAAATTGTTACAAATCTATGCAAGGAAATGCCGATCTGTTGTCACATAATATAGATCGTAATCATCGAGTTGGATGCCAAAACATACGTGTAAATAAACGGGGTATACGAGTATATCGGAATAAAAGCTTTCAAATAGAATATGTACTATACCAAAGTCGATGGAGGACATTCAGCTAAAAAAAGATGGTGGCACTCCGGGCTATACCGGAAGTAGGCACCAACTTCTTAAATAGAATACTTTGCATATTGTCATAGATTATACATGAAATTCTAAATATATTTCATGTATTATGTTATATATTCAAGTCGAGCTCTTCTTGACTTATTGAAGTTCTTATGTTAAAATTGGCGTTGGCAGGTAGAGAATCAATTGTGCCTTTTCCATATAAAGAGGAATTTATTATTTAATTTGAAATAAATTCTCTCAAGTAGATAGTCTAATGCAAGTTGTTCCTCTAATTACGTCTCCTCAAATTAAGCTATATAGACACTTATAAATTTGAATTATGATGCATTTCTGTTCGCCTTAAAAGCTGTTCTTTGGCAGGTGGTTTATGATTGTAATTTTATTGATGAAAAAAATTCTTTTCTTTAACAATGCAGTCTTGTCTCTACTTCATATGTTTGCACCCATACAACTACGTCAATTGTCCAAGATTTCCTTACCATGGTTGAAATGTAATGTCAAGTTTCTGATTTGCTTGAAAAATAACGCAATTGTGAAATCTAAAAAATGTCGGAGCTTCGCTCATTGTTAATATTACGAACAGCTTCGTAACGATACGACTTCTGCTATTCGTTAGGAAAAGAGCACATTTATGAATGCATCACTTGTAACTAACACACACACTTTACGTCGTCTTCAAATCGTGAGGCCTAAAACCAGCGTTCTACCTGCATATTTATCAGATTGTTCGATATTAAACGATTTTTTTCTGAATGTACCTGTTCCAATCACTGTTCCATTTTTCTTGAAAGCAACTTCTGAACATGAAGTTTTCAACATTCTTTATAATATTCACACTAAGTATGAAGGTGCGGACGGGATTAGAATTGACACTCCTAAGCTCTGTGATGCTCATATTTTTCCTATTTTGGTTTACATTATTAACTTTTGCTGAGATAAATCTGCTTTCCCGACGATCTGGAACACAGCCATTATCAGTCGTGTTATGCAAGGTTATAGAATAATTTTAGAGCAACATTTGCGCAAATTTTTTTAGACAATCATATTTTTCTCTCATGTCAGTCAGGCTTTCGTGCTAATTATAGTTGTATTACTGTTCTCTTACGTGTTACAGATGATGTCCTTAGATGCCTGGATAAAGGTATATTACTGGATTTCAGTAGAGCTTTTGACACAACTAATCACAATTTATTGATTTCTTTCCTACGCTTTTGTGGTGTATCAATGCTGGCCATTGATCATTTTATTTCAAAATTTAAATCGATCAACGCAGGAGTTCCTCAAGGTTGCAGTCTTGGGCTTCTCTTATTTTCTATGTACATTTCAAATCATCATGTTTCTAAATGTATTCAACGTGCTCATACGGCCTTAAGAATGATCTGCCTCCACATTCATGTCTTAAACCAACATATTAAAAGATACCTGAGTCTCCCTCGTTTTATCTCAAATGAATTATGGCGACGTGGTTTATGGCCAATTTATCGCTGTTGTTACCATGAAACGTATCTAACATTTACAAAATTCTTTTTTCGGTCTTAATTTTGGGTTCAGAAAGTTCGACAGAATAAGTTATGAACTAAAAGAAGTTAATTGGCTTAACATGGAGCACCGTCGGTTTTTACACAACATACTATGTCTATTTCATAAAATTATACAGTATAGAGCATCAGCTTATATTTGTAATAAAATTGTCTTGCGAACCGATGTGCACCATCTAAATTTGAGGTACAAGTGACTGCTGACTCCGCCTATTTACAGACTATCAATTTTTGACAGGTCATTCCGATATGTTGTCAGTAAAGTATTTAACTCTATTCCACACCGAATTTGAAAGCCCTGTCACCTCTGTCATTTAAATCATCACTTTGTTGATACTTATTACAATTAAGTTTATGATTACCTACTGACCGATCGTGTGCGTGTCTATAGATTCCCTTTTTACCTCTTCTTAGGGTGTGTTTATATCTTACATTTACTTGTTTTGTTTTCTTTTTTTGTCTCTTCTTTTGCTTGTCTATTGTTTGTTTGTTTTTTATAAAAAATAAGTAGATCGGCTTTGCTGGACTTCGCCTGTTGTACATATATCTTTTTTTTTGTTTTTTAGTCTTATATGATTTTGTTATATATTTTTTTTGTATTTATATCAATAAAGTCTATTATTATTATATAACAATCAAACTTAAATTTCGCACGAACAATGTCGATTTCATTAACAACGGTACTAATTTGAAATATATTATGTCTGCACATATTTCAGCAATTATTTCTTGTCCTGCTGTTTACAAAGCAAATAGATATGTACATATGTGTACAGTAAAATGTCTCCAAGACGAACACCGTAGGTTTCAGGTTTTTTGTCCGGTTAAGAGATTAAAGAAAGACAAAGAATGGATGTAAATACTAATATAAATACTAAACACTAACCAATGGGCTGATTTATATATTTTGAATATAACTTAAAAAATTCGAACATATACAAATATACCTACATGTAAAAAAAGGTACTTACGAGTATGTATCAGAAAAACAAGTTTATATTAAATTATATAAATTTGAACGTAACTATGTACACATGATTTAGTATTTAAAAAATTCGACCATGGTTGACTGACGTAAATTTGCTTTTCTAATTTTGAGTGTTTCAAAATGCATTTCCGATCGTTTGAGTGAAGCAAATGAATCCAAATCTCCATTTTCGGTGCTAAATTGTTTTAAATCTTTTACTACTTCTAATGCATGAGCCTAATTTTTTATGGTAGTTTTCTTCGCTGCAATGTCTGCTTCATCGTTAGAACTAATAGATTCATTTTCATCCATTGTTTTTTGAATTTCCGAGTCATCTTCAAACATTAAATTTGCGTCTATATTTATAAAATCATCTGTATTTACAGTGCTGGCTCCGTTACTTCTTTTTACCAAATTTGAAATTTCTGCAAAAACAGATAACGGTAGATCATCTACCTCATCAAAGTTTTCATCACCGTTAATAACGCTATGCACAAATCCAGTCCTTCTAAAGCAATTTTGAATTGTAGTACTAGATACATTTCCCCCGGCTGTTTGAATAAAATAAATTGCGTCCAATAATTTTGATACCACATGTTTGAGCATCAGTAATATATACCAAGTCTTGAAATTTTTTATAATCCCTTTGTCTAGTAGCTGATTTAAAGCCGTTGTAGCAGGACGAAGAAAAATCACTATATTATTTTCTAATTCTATTTCGCGTGGATGACACGCTGCGTTGTTCATAAACAGTAAAATATTTCTTTCCTATAAGTCCATTTTTTGTCCAATTTAAGAAGCCAGTCTGTAAATATCAAGGTTGTCATCCGCGATTGTTTGTTGAATCGCCATATTACTGACAAATTTTCTATATTAACATTTTTAAATGAGCGCGGACGAGCAGATTTAGCAATAACTACCCAATTTTCCTTTTCCCCAACCATATTTACGCAATATTAGATATTCAATCTCTCTTTGGATAATTTTTCCACCCACACACCGTTCATTTTTTAGTGTAAATGTCTTATTTGGTAAACCGCGAAAAAACAGCACCGTTTCATCCGCATTGTATATGTCCTTTGGATCGTATTGTCTTAGGATTGGTCTGATTTTGCACATGTAGTCATTAACGTCTGCTGTATTTATATGCGCAGCTTCACCTCAAATTGTTTTAAGGTTTATATTATGGCTGGTTTTGAAACGTTGCAACCAACCAGTAGATACTTTAAAATTGATAAAATTTAATTGTTGCGCTATTTCTTTAGCTTTCGTGCGCACTAGAGTTCCTAACACTGGCACACCCTTACTCCGGAGCTTAACAAACTAGTCGTAGCATAATTTATCTAAATGACTCTTTTCTTGATGAACAAATCTTCTTCTTTGATTTATTAGCACTAGAAAGCCATAAATTCATTATAACACTTCTGTTCTTTATTGTTGCAGCTGCTTGAGTCTTTCCAATTTTAAATTTTGCTGCCAAATTACGCACAGTTAATTTTTCTTTGTCATAAACTTCAATTAATTTTACTTTTTCTTTTAAAGATAAAGTACGTTTTTTGGTTGACATGATATAACCGAACGCCAAAGAAAAACCTTTTTAAACTAAATTGATATCAAATAAAAATACTATTCATAACAAACCACTTACGTAGGAAATTCTCCGCAGATACAATACCCTATTCATTGACTGAATGCTTTGCACATACACAATTTACAATTTATTCGCTGTCCTTACAAGAGGGTAAAAGAGGCGATTTGTGTGTCCGCGTCCGGTTAATAGAGTGTCCGTGTAAGAGAATATGTTTTATTAAAGAAACATAGTGGTTTTGGCGGTCCCCGTTGGAGAGGAATGTCCGTGTAAGAGAGTGTCCGTTTAAGAGAAGTTTTACTGTACATTATTTTATCAATATACCAATATTCGTTTCTAGTTTAAGACAAGTTAAATATGTCAGTACAAGGTTAACATAGCTGTAGTTTAGTTGCTCTAGATAAGAGGTTTTAAAACTAGACGTGAGCATTTTTAGTTATAGGAAGTGTACCGACAGAAGATCTATATTGTTTTGGGTATATAATTTTCCTGTCTGCTTGTCTATATTTCTTGATATACAGTTAAAACGATAACCGTGACCTATTTAACCAAGCAGTAAAAGTTCGATGTTACTATTCCAAGAAGTGTAAGTGCACGAATATACACATTAGATACAATAAATTGGTGTCTACTATTATTATACCCTGCTGAACCGTGCATATATGATACGAAATCAGAACGTAATTATATCAAACCAATTGATTTAACAATTAGCTGTTAGGTTCATAAGAATTTTAATTGGTTAATAAGAAATTTATCGCATAGGATAAGTTTAAGTTGTTAAGCGATGACTAATTTACTTGACAGCTCTTTAGTAGCCACCGTTTCAACCAATAGAATTACTGCATTTTCGACAGATAGGAAACAAACACTATTTATTTGGATACATATAAATATTTTAACAATTGAATACACGTGTCTTAAACATGGTAAACTAAATAACAATAATGAACCAGTACGTGAGAAGGGTGTCGTATGTACCTTTTCTTTTTTATATCCATAAGATATCCTATAGATCTGCTATGCTTTGTAGTGTTGTAAACAGTTATTATTTCTGGTGCTAGAAATTAGAACCTCAGCACACTAATAGATTTTCTCAATTCTTCAATATCACATTACGTAACACAATTAATTATTCTATTGAAAATAAACTTACTCATAAACAGTTTCAGCATCAAAAAGCTCAGAAATAAAGCCTTAAAGGAGAGAGAAGAGTTGTTTTGTGGGATAGTAACCTAGGTGCGCATTCATTTTTGTGGTATTCATTTTACTTCACGAACTAGCGTATGTAGCTGGATCCGTATCTGCCAGTCATCTATAGCATAATCGTGAAAAAGCGAAGCTGTAACCCCAAGCTTCAAATTTCATAGGAAAAAAAGATAGGCAAACTACCGTAAAGGTATATTTGAATTGCGAGTCAAAGATTTAATTTTACATATATTGATGTCATGCACTTCTGTTTTTCAACAAATTTGTCGAACCATTCATATTAATTTTAATAGAAAATGTATTTTCTAATAGCATCTAATGGAAATCTAAAATTTTCTCGGAGACAATTTTTGCAAACTTGTAACAGTTGAATGAAGTGATGGTAGCTTATATCTAGTAGGGCAATAACACTGTCCAACACATTTTTTTTCTTATACACCATTAGATGCAGTTTATGTCGTTTTTCGTGCTGATCCTGAAGCTAATTTTAAATTTGCTCCATCACGTCAGGATTTTAAGAAATTTTTGTAAATAGCTTTTTCAAAATGTACATTAAATTTTGCAGAATTACAAGATATATTATAGCGCCGAGCATTCAATGGATATTTCTGAACATGACCTTATCTGTTTCCTATACCTTATCTGTTCCCTATACAGCATTTAAACCACTCACAGTTGCGCTCTGAAGCTTATGAAATTAAGAATTTATATATTTCCGGCGGAGTTGGTGTATAAGGAGCACGCCCTGGTTAGATTCATTTGTAATAGCTGAACGTCTTCTTATTTCATAATGTCCCGTGCGTGTAGAAATAATCCCAACAGCTTGTGCTATGTATGTGGAGAATTCATTACCCAACGACATAAACGGAATATTACACCTTTCCTAGAAAATTTATATGTTCCCTATTTTGGTCTAAAAATTAAATATCAGGGCAAGGAATGGGCTCCTCACATACATATGCTGCACACGGCGGGCTGAGAGACTAGTCAAACGGTAAAAACAGCGCTATGCCATTGGCAAGACCTATGATTTGGTGTGAACAAACGGACCATTTGTCTGATTTCTACTTTTGCTGCACGAAAACAGGTCCTCGTCCAGTGCTGCATTCGGAAGCCTTGCCAGTACCAAGACCAAGACGGTTTCGCGTGGAAAATATACTATTACAGATGCAGAGGAAGACATTTCCGAGATATTATTGACCAGCGATAATGAGTATTTGCTATCTTTAGAGGACGGACCTCACTTAGTAAATCAGTCAAAATTAAATGACCTTATTCGAGATCAGAACTTGTCATAAACTTACGCAGAAATACCAGGATCTAGACTTCAAGGTTAAAAGCTGTTAGCCGCGGGCACACATATTTCTGTGTGTCTTAATCGTCAGAAAGAACTGTCACAGTATTTTTCAACCAAAGAAGGAATTTTATTCTGCAATAATGTCGATGATTTGATTCTGACATTAAGTCATCAACACAACCCAGAAGAATGGCGTCTTTTTATCGATTCTTCGAAATTGCAATTAAAAGCTGCCTTCTTTACATAGAAAATGTTTATCCATCCATCCCGGTTAGCTATGCAGTCCATATGAAGGAAACTTATGAAAATATGACTCGTTTTCTCGATACAATTAATTACAAAGTGTACAAATGGCATATCAGCACTGATCTCAAAGTTGTAGCAATTCTGCTCGATTTACAACTGTAGTACACAAAGCACTACTGTTTACTTACATCCTCTCGAGAAATCCCACTATGCTGTTAAAGATTGGCCAGTCAGGGCTCAGTATGTTGGCTGATTATTGTTGGAGTTTCATATCAGAAAGTACCGTAGAACAATATAAAAGAAAAGTAAAACGAGAAACATTTTAAGGCAACGTTTGTACTAAAACCTGACGTGCCAGAATAAATTTGTTTTTATTGTTATTCGTACGACTGTAAGAGAAAGTAGAACTGTACGTAATTACTAAAGAAAAAATAAAAAAAAATTGTTACATAGTGTACTTGTTACTGAGCTATTTCAAAGGGTAGTTTTAGGACGGTTAGGATGGTTTTCTTAAGTATGTCTGTGTGAATTCATTAAAATGAGAAAACAACAAGAAAATAGCAACAGATAAATAAAGTACACTTTAATCAAGTTTTACCGAATAAATAAATGTTGTTGGTCTCATAACTTTCGTATTATACGTACCGCAAGCAAAAATTTTCAGTGCTCTGTTATATGGTATTTTTGTTTGATGTTCAACATTAACAAGGGTTATTGATTTAATATACACATGTATAATTTCACATTACGCTAAACACAAATTGGGCGCAGTTAACAACTGTGTTACACATTACCACAAAATCTACCCTTATACAATATAGTTGTCTATAATCTTTCTGTAGACCAACGATTTTCTATATTGGTTAGGGCTATTGACGCTAATAAAATGTAATGTTGACTTCAAAGAGAACAAAGTTGCATCGGCAACTAACTAGCATAAGTTTGGGACCGAGATATTGCAATCATTGGAATTTTAAAAAATAAACACGGTCGCGATTTGCAACAAACCTGCAATGATCACAAAGATTTGCGGTAGATTACAACATTAAGTTTACACAACTCAGATAATTTATTATTGGATATTATTGGCTCATCACCAGTGACTCACAACATTATTATATGCTTAGCAAGCAGTAGATCATTTCTGTATTACGTTGTTTACAGACAAAGCAACTTCTCCCACTGAATACAAATACGTTAAATTTTATTTCATCGGAGAACATTTTAACTCTTTTTGAGAGTGAATTGTAGTTATTAACATATGTATTTCTAAATTCTAGGTGCTTCGCATTATTACGGCAATTTATACAATTTTCGACGTACTATCTAGGTATAATACATAAAAAGTAACCTGTTTATTAAAGTTTTCGCTAAACATTCTTGCTACTTTTGTAAAAGTGGAATGAGGTTTTTTTTGTATTTCCTGCATTAAACACTTTTTCTTACACGATGATATTTAATGACGTCCTGTATTACATTACTAATTATAGAAGAGCTAACTTTTTTATATTTTCAATAATATACTCTGTATTAGTCTATTTACTTCTTTTGCGATCATACAGCTCTCCTCACTCCACGTAGTGATAATATAGTGAGTAGGTTTCCTTTCTGTTAAATCTGTCCAGTTAGTTACTTCGATTAAGAAGATTTGGAGGACGGAGACTTTAAGGAAGAAGTAGGGAACCTAGAATGTATATTTAGCGGACAGGTATGCACTCACGGAATGCTCTGAATTAGGCTAATAAGCCAACATTTTACACGTAGAAATATTCCTTTAAAGTAGGTAAAGTAGACAGAAAACTCTTTATTATCGACAATAGTGAATCAGCTACCGTGCTATGTAGTGGTTTAAAAAGTCACAGTAACAGTGATTTGCTAGACTACCTCTGGTTACTCCAGGGGCTAATGCTGGAAAACATTCTTTGGCCGATTTGTGATTCTGAGTATCATTACATTGAATCAAATTAGTAGAAAATTAACGGACGAGCCGGGAGGAATTACAAAGCGGCAGGATTGAAATTTAATGATGTCAAGGTTAGGATTACAAATATGTAACCCCGATAAGAAACAGGCATTTTCAGTTGAGAAAACTATAGCATAATTTAAGGGTTGTAAAATATATTTCATTCTATGAAGCAACTTGTTGTATATACAATTACACTAGAGCTGCTTTGATATTCCACAGGAGATGATTATGGCACCCAAATCAATGTATATAAACAAACTTTTTAGAATTGAGTCTAATTAAGCGAGATTAGATCATCAAAACCAATGAACCGTAAGAAAGTAGAAAACAGTTTACCGATTTCAGAATGTGTGTTATAAAGAGATACAGGGTCGTTAAGTTAAAAAGTAAATTGTAATTATTCATAACTCAGTATGATTTTTTTATTGTTTTTTGAAATATATCTCTTGATAACGTTTAACAGTCACTATGCAAATATGTACATGTTCTTTTACTGAATTTAATATACCTTTCTTTTGATTTTACAGTATATCAAAACTTAATTATAATGGTATAGATAACAAATTTATATACTAACTAATAATAAATGACGAATAAAGTTTTTGCTGTATACATTTGACTTTGCGACTTTATAATATATAAATGTGTATTTTGTACCTCCGTATCTATGTATTTATATCACATTATATGATTTATTGTATTATCCAAAGAAAACATCTAAAACAATCGGGACAAATGAAGAAATACTACCTGCGAGCGCTTTGTACGAGTACATCGTTGATACAAGATCAACTGAAGCATGAAAATTTATGATTCACCTAACGTCAGGACCGTAACAAAATACTTAGTAATTTGGTAGTAAAATAGTGTTATGGAAAGTATTTTATAGCGAACAACATTAAATATTCTCAGAGTGATTCATGTACGTTCCATTTGGAAACCACGGATTCAGTCGAGTAATTGCGCTAATTTCTAACTAAATCATATCGTAGTTACGCCCCAGTATAAATTCTTTTATAATTAACGATTTAATTACGTAATACCAAACGGTACGGGTAACTCAGGTTAAACTTTATACAATGTGAGTCGGATTGTCAGCTATTGTCTGGATAGTATGATATGTAGATACCTTGCTGTTGTTCTATTAAACCCTTCAGACTTTAAATTATAAATACCTACTAAGACAAAAATTCTTGCGGTAATTTTATTTAATAATAATAATAGTGTCTTTATCGTGTTATACAGATACTACATAGGTACAAAAACAAAGATAGGTTTTTACAAAATTAAAGCACACCCTTAGAGTGTGGCCCAGTGCATATAATTTTAACTGCTTTTACCCAACCCTGGGAAGGAATAACAGAAAAAAAAAAAAAAAGTGCTATAAATGATGCCTACATATTAAACTAACCCTACATTCTAGATGTGCATTAACAAAAAGTGTACCTATCTAAATAAATCCACATAAAAACAAATTTAGGTTGTGGATATGCATAATGTGCATATCCACAACTAATTAAATTAAACTAAAAAATATTGCTAGAAAATCAAAACATCATCAACAAATCATCTACAAACTAAGAACATAAGTTGGTAAGAATGGTTCAGACTAACAGAACCCTCGACTCTGGGATTGAAAGAGTGCATCTCTGAGAACCGACCTAAACTTTATTATATATCTTTTCTGATCGTCTGACAGTTGGTTGTACGTCTTAAAAATATTATATGAAAACGATCTTTGAAACAGAGCAAGCTTATGAGGGGGTGGCGATATAAGACCACGAAAACCCAATCAGACGCTCTAAAGGAGTAGTACCTATAGTTGAACATCGTCCGCGTATAAATGTGTCTTCATCTACTGAATACACTGGAGGAGCGGAGATGTGTCTAATGAAAATAAAATAGGACTCAATATTGATCCCTGTGGTACACCTTGTAACAAACCTAAAGGGTGGGAAGTTCTGTTATTATACTTCACAGACTGTAACCTATAAAAAGGCTTCGAATTGAATGAAGATAGTCGTGACCGAATCCCTTGTCGCTTAATACACCCAGCAGACCTTCATGATTCACCATGCCAAATGCCTTGAAATAATCAAAGAGTACAAGAACAGTAATCAAACTTTGATCTGAAGCTCCTAGTATGTCATTAGTTTTTTTTTATGTGTGGTGGGTGCTTAGTTGCAGTGACTCCGTAAGCTGTATTACTTGTCTGGCTATCACTGCAACTCTTGCAGTGTAGTTTAGTGTGTGTAAGTTGTGTTTAAATGGCTTTGTGACAGCATCATATCGCCTTTTATGATGCCGCGCTGTTAATCACTTTGCTCCCAACAGCGAATGGCAAGTCGATCCGGGATTAAACTCTCTGAAAAAATGTCACCGTGCCTCCAGAGAATTGAACCCCGGCACCTATCGTCCTCTCACAACAATAGTCAGCCGCCTAACCACTGCGGCCATCGACCCGTTACACAAAGTAATGCCGTAGTATAACTATAATCCACCCGAAACCCAGAGTGAACATCTGGCAGTAGTTTGTTGCGTAATGCATAGTTGTTGCTTTGAGTTTTCATTACTTTCTCCAAGATCTTTGATAGGGTAGGTAACACACTTATTGGCCTAAGATCTTTAAACTCCTAAACATTATTTGGTATCGGAGTGATTAATGCATCTGTCCAAATATGAGGGAAGGCATTTTGCAATATACATGAATTTATTATGTATGTAATAAAAGGTGTAATATGTATATGGAAAAAAAAACAAACAAGCAGGACGGACAAACGAATGACGGTGAGCATGCAATGAAGAAGGAAGATTTCGATAGGAAGTTAGAAGAAGCCTTGGTATTCGGTAGGAGAAGCTCCATAGCGAGGACCCCTCCTCCTAGTAGCGGCATCGCAACGCCGTCAGGAACTCCACACACAAACACACAACAAAAGGAGGGAAACGAACATGATGCAAGCAAGGCATATGAAAAGCTCCGGGGTGAAAAACAGCAAACCAATACCAGCATAGAAACGGATTCTGTCAATGGGAAGGAGTAGGGAACCTAATGGAGAGGCGGCCAACGTTGTCAAGTACGCCACCCAATAAAATAGGTCGGCACCAGGGCGGAAGTGGTAAAGTCGAAAACGTAGATGAAGCTAAAACACCCTGTGACAAAAACCAGGGATGGAGTAAAGTGAAAGGAAGAGGATATAAACGTAGGTGGAGATGATAGCAGAACGGATACAGCTGAAGGTGATAGCGTATGGCTGGACGAAGAGATGATGACCAGCCCCATCTTTAAATTGTATGAAAGCCAAAGGAATGACAGCCAAGTAACTGCGAATAGTCCTGCTAAAAAGAAGCGTAAGAGGGACGAGCTGCCTACTGCGGAAGGAAAAGAAGGAGAATGCAACAAAGAGATGTTGGAGGTTCAAACGTTTCTGGCAAAGTTAGGCAACAAAACAGAGCAGTTAAAACAGCTTGTTAAGGAGAGTAAGAAAACTAAACGGAAATAAAATCTGCAACGCGTGAATTGGTTAACATAGTAGGCATCCTCGGCAGGAAGTTTGATGTGTTCAAAGCCCACTACACTGCCCTTTCAGACAAAGTGGAAAGGCAAGAAAAACTACTAGAGGGGGGCACCACAAAATCGATGACGCGGACGGAGGGTATTAGTGTTGGCGTCCAGGCCGAAGAAAATAAAATTTTACAGGAAATTTTGCAGCAAAATAAAAACGATGCAAATAAAATTGAAAGCGTTATGCGCGAAAAAACAGGATGGAAAGGCCTGACCGAAATAATAGATAGAAGCTGGCCGGAAAGTTGCTATACAAACACGGAGGTCATAGATACCAGAACGCTTAGAGAACGTGAGGGTGACATCGTAGTCATCTCAAACCCTACCAGGGGGGCCAGTGGGGATATGATGGAAAATGTAATAGCTAGTTTCCCGGAGGTTGTCTCTTTGTTTGTGTTTGCGCAATTGATGTCCAGAACGCCTTCAACACAGCTCGTCACAGCTTAATCATCAGGGAGTTACAGAATAGAAAGATCTCCAGTTACCTGATCAGATTTATCTCCAGCTACCTCACAAACAGGAAAATCGTTGTTGAAAAAGATGAAATGGTGGATGTAAACCAGGGTGTCCCACAGGGATCAGTGCTGGGGCCTGTCTTATGGAATATCTTGTACGATGGAGTTCTCAGTCTGGACTTTACTAGTGATGCGATGTGTGGCTTTCGCCGACGACCTGGCGCTGGTGGTGGGAGCTAGCGATGAGTGCACGCTAATGAAAAATACTAACGAATGCCTGAAACAAATAAGCATGTGGATGACCGCACATGGACTGGCGCTGGCGCCAAATAAAACTGAAGCCATCATCATGAGAGGCAAGAAAAGGAGAGAGCACGTTACTTTCACCATGGAGGGAGTAAAACTAGTGCCTGCGAAAACGATCAGCTACCTGGGAGTGCTGCTGGATGAGAGAGGGTCATTTGGAGCCCATGTGGCGATGACGACAAACAAGGCGGAGCAAAAAACGGCCAGACTAACGAGGATTATGCCAAACATTTGTGGACCAAGGAGTGGTAAACGAGCGGCATTGAGCAGCGCGGTGCACAATATTGTGCTGTATGGAGCCCCGGTGTGGCAGCAGGCCCTCTATGTTAAGAAATATAAAGACATCCTGGGAAGAACACAAAGAAATATCCTCATGAGGGTTGCCTCATCCTTCAGAACGGTATCCTTGGTGGCACTGCAGGTGGTGACTGGCACATCTCCAATTGACCTTATGGCGTTCGAAAGGACTTACATTTACAACAACGCGGAGGAAGACAGGAAACAGATTACGTATGCAGCAAAGGAAAGAACCCTGACAAAGTGGCAAGAAAGATGGGATAATGAGTCTGAAAAAGCCCAATGGACTAAACGCTTGATCCCAGAAATTAGGCCCTGGATAAAATGCCAACATCAATGCATAGATTATTACCTGACTCAGGCCCTGACAGCGCACGGATGCTTCCGAGCATATGCAAAACGAATAGGAAAGGATCTAGAGGATGCCTGTATATATTGTAACCACCTAGATACAGCTGAACACACAGTTTTCGAGTGTGACAAATGGTGTGAAGCTAGAAGGATAGCTTGCGTAAAGATCGGATACGAAATAACTCCTGAGACGTTAATCCCGCTTATGCTAGAGTCAGCTGAAAACTGGAAAGCCATACAGGAGATGATAAGATCAATTATGAGCAAGAAAGAGACTGATGAACGATTTAGACAAAATCAATAAAAGAAGAGCAATAGAATAGAGATTACTTAGACAGCCGGCGGTATCTGATGGTATATTTCGCACAAATGGTTCCAGATACTGTCCAAGGGCATTTAGAGGGGTTTTTAGTGGGTAGGCTGGTTGAGAGTCCCACACAACCAAGCTCAGACAGACCAAAGAGCTTGGAGTGCATTAAGCATTTTCCCCTGGTAAAAAAAAAATATAATATGTATATGGAGAACATCTATGGATAATACGAATATCTATACTACCACATCCAACCGCGACTGATTTTATTTCATTTATGATACCGCCTCAGTAGTATACTAGAGAGAATGAAAATGAGTCTTGAGTATTGGCTATCGTATTTAGAGAGTTACAAATGGTAATGGATTATGAAGGAATGCTACTAATACCTATTTATTTCATTTGGATCAAAAAGCATGTCTGGTATTTTGATTTTTTTTTACATCTAAATTTATGTAACCGAGGTGTTTCCAATTCGAAGCGTTGTCTTTCGAACGTGATATGAAATCAAAGAGGCTCTCTTCTCCAAATCATATGTACGGGTCGTTAAATTCCTCGAGTTTTGTAACAGTTTCAATCAACTGATTTTACCCGTTCATCTAAACTTATTTTTTGTTTTATTCCGCAATTTTAATTTAATTTGAAATTATCTGTAAGCCAAAGCATATGTTTTTGGTGAATTTTGTCGTGATAAGTTTACTTTGTCATATAAATATAAAGATTATTAAACGCAATTTGTGAAAGTTTTGATTTTCTTTAAAAATGCAAATCAACATGTCCATCTCCAACCCAATTATGATAAAATAACGTTCTACTATTTTTCTAATGATTATATTATTGCTAAAGTAGTTGTGAAATTAAATATAATCCTCTACGAAAACATAACACTAGTAGGCTTTGCTATTATATTGCATAAGCTTCGATAATTTTTAAGTTTCGATGAAACAGTTTAAATAAACCGACGTCGATTCTCTTTTTTCCGTCCTTTTCGCTTTATCTTCTTTAGCTTTAGTTATGAAATTAGAAGTATAATAGACATTAATTTCGTATCATTTTATCACTGATATGTTTGTTCTGTTCGTAGAACCAGTTTGATAGTCAGATATCATCATAAACTTAGATTTTCAGTTGGAAAATAATTGTGTCCTCAAAATTATGGATAATTTCTGCGGCTGATTTTGAAAGTTCAAAACTATTAGAAATTTTATCCACAAACAGATCTAATGTCTTCAATCATCAATTTTTTCCGATCTTTCCCTACTGCAGTTCTTAATTTTATTATCTTTATTTATTACAGGTTATTAGAATTCAATTTCAAGTAATTGTGCTAAGTACAGATACATTCACGTTCTTCAATATTAGGAGTAAATAATTCGTTGAGAAGTAGTTACCAAAAAATTAATTTATGTCCATGTCGTTGTAATATTTAACATAATTGGAAATTATATTAAATTTTCTATCTATTACGGAAATAGTGAACTTGCTTACTTTTAAAACATAATACGAATATCTTTATCTCCCATGGATTCGACTTTCCTTCTACACATTGCAACATACTTAATTTTGGAACAAACAGTATCATCTTCTAATTTATGCAAATTACTTGATCGACTTGTATTGTTTGCTATGTGAAGGCAGTACGTTAATTCAAAGAAGCGATTCCGGGACATATCCTTTAGAAACATATTCATGTCTAATATCCTGTACCCGCATTATAGCAAAGCTATTTGGATGTGTGTTAAAAAACGTCCCATTCTTACCTCACATGTGTACGTATAGGTATATGTTTCACTGAGCTTTTTCCTATATTTCAAATACAAATACTTACATACACAAATACCCGAGATGCTTTCAATTGGTACAACTTGAAAACTATAACAGTTAAAATAGTGTAGTTCGAGACGCTTCTGTAGAAAATGTCATGCTCTATGAGAAGGATACTTACCAATTGCTTATAGAGAAATATCACCGTATTATATATATCAAGTATTCCTCTTTTTGTCTACTCAGCTTAAACAATTTGTAACGTCGTTTTTACGCAGCATACCATTTTACATCGCAACATCTCGGACAATACTGTTGTAACTATTATAGTTTTCGAATTCTACCAATTAAAAACATGTCAAACGTGGCGAAGTCCGACAAGTGTGTAATATCGTAAATTTTCAATATAACGGTATAAATAGGTAAGCAGTTATGTATATGTGAATGCATAAAATACTTTTATTGCCATTACACACAAATTTAGAATTTCGTCAAACAGTGGATAAATAGGAAGTACGATTTCAATACTTTAAACAATAATTTCCTAATATAATTGATATTAGGAAATTGATTCATATATGGAATTTATATGACCATAGATTCATGTTAAAACAAGATTTAAAATTTTAAGTAATTCAGTCAAGTAATTTTTAGTAAGCGATTTATACTGTTAGTGATGAGCACATCAAAATATTTCCACCATCAAAAAGCGCATTCAGGCAAATGAAATAGCGAGATGCTTAGGTACTTACTACTGGTGGACGTTGACTTTGGATTGTTCCGAATGTCAAATTTTAAATTCCTAAATATGTTCCACATTAGTCTATAATTAATTACGGCAAATTAATTGCCTTGATGGACGGCTGGACGAATTCAATGAGTATAGAATTCATGTTTTAGACAGTTATTTGGTATTCGTGAATTTGACCACATATCTAACAAATACAAGATATTGAAATAGCTACATATTTATGGAAGTTATGAAAGATGGTGTGCCGTTTGCTAAATGAGCTAAATATCTGTATTCCAACATTATGTTCTGGATTTTGAGAGATCTTTTTATTCTCGAAGCGATGGTCTAAAAATGTTGTAATCTTATATTGAACAATTTTCGAGACAATGACAATTGAATGTTAGAAAACGTAAGTTGCGTTGTCAAGCAAATAAAATTATTAAATTAAGTGTTTTAACTGCCCTCCACCGTCTTCTTGGCAATACGCACGCCTATTTGGAAATGTTTGAGTTACATTTTAAATTATATCCGGCCCAATTCTGCGTATTTCATCCCCAATGTGATTTTGCAACTAAATTTTGTGGTTTATTAACGTAGACCTTAGACTTTAAATAATTTCATAAAATAAATCAAGAGTGTGTAAGATCTGGTTATTCAATTAGTCCTTATCTGCCAATCCACCCTATAAGAAAATAACTATCCACGTGTGCAACAAGTTGCTTCAACAAGAAAAAGTCGTTGCTATTATTTTATTATCGACGAGTACAGATTTAATTTCTGCGGTTGTTGAGTGTGTACCTCAATTATCCAATGAGAGTATACTCAACTCCAATAATTTCTCATTAATACTTCGCAAAATGTCAATTTTTTTACTCACCATTAACCTTTAGGCGGCAAAATTTTGGAATACTTCATAACCAGTTTCTTTAAATTTAAACTCAATCTTAGAAACCGAAAATTGTCTGATGACTTCTGGTCGTATGCATGCCTCCGATGAGAATTTACGATTGGCCAGCTAGCCGTACGAATAATAGCAATCTTGAATTGCAAATTAGTATGCGGCAGTGTCGTGTATAAATTTGCCATAGTTGTTGAGCTCGCTTAACCGTCCCATGTGGATTTTTTTTCTTATAATTTAAATGGAAAATTGCATACGTACGCTGCTGATATCTGTACCGAATTTTCCATGTTTACATAGGAGAGTAAGTCAACTATAAACGGTAATTACGCTATTCTGCTTAGAATGCAGTTCCGAGCTGGATGATGTTGTATGGAGTAGATTTTTGGTTTATGAGGAGTGGTAGAACCGGCCGGGTTCTCATGTATGCTAGGCTGTCTCGTCTGTACTTCCATTACCGAGCAAGAGGTATTACGCAACGGATTATCATCAAGTTTTTAACCAATGAAGGCGTTAAACCGTCAGAAATTTTAGCTCGATTGAAGGAACAGTTCTATTTCAGAATCGTGAGTATATGTATACGTGGGCTAGAGAATTTAAGGGCGAAGGAGAACCTGTTGAAAATGAAAGTCATGATCGGCGCCCAAGGACAGTTGTTACGGTCGGCAAAAGCCACCTATCGAAACAAAAGACAAAACATGCCCATCAGAGATGTCATTCTTCTCCATAACAATGCCAGGCCTCAGACCGCGGTCTTGACAAGGAATACACTGGAAGAAATGGGCTGTGAAACCCTCGAGTACCCTCCTTATAGTCCTGATTTATCACCCTGTGACTATTTCTTGTTCGCGCCTATGAAGGAATCGCTGAGATGAAAACGATATGAAAGCAATGAAGAAGTCGAGGAGAAGGTGCATAATTGGCATACAACTCGCCCTCAAACTGTCTATGGCTAGGCAATAATGAAACTTCCAAATCGGCGGCAAAAGTGTGTAGATTACGCAGGAGACTATATTGAAAAATGTTAAAACAAACGTTATTCAATAAATGTATAAAAAAGATATCGTTTATGTTTGATTTACTCTCGTATAATCTTAGTCATTCGAAATTGTTGAGAACATTTCGTTTTTTAATCAACAAATCCAGTTTGTTATATTTTATTTAGATTCTTGTACAATTTGATTCATTCGAATAGTTCCCACTTTCAACATTTATGCGTGTTAATACGGTTCATTTCAGAGTAAATTGTAACGATTAAGTTACGACTGTAGACCTTTTAAGAAATTTGATGGCACTATTATCTTAATTTGAATATTAAAAGTAAGAATGTCATACATTAGGTTAGGGGATTAAAGAGAGTTATTTATAACAAACCGGTGAGATCGTCTCTAGAAAAATATTTGTATTAATTAGATTTCTATGTAGTATGCGCCTAAATCGAAAGATAAATATTTAAATGAGGCTTAAAAGACATGTACCAGCTAAAATTCTTAATAAAAATGATAATTCTATTAATTCATTTCGAAATGCGCTTGATGACAGGCAGTATACATCGTCATTCATAAAGTTTGCACCATATGGGCGTTTTGTTTATTATTGATTTGGGCAAAATTTCAGTAGGACAGAAAATTTGTGCATCCTTTAGAAGCAAATTCAGACTGATTAGATTAAGTGTATCGTTTCTCATACACCCGGTGGCCGCTATAATTTCAAAACAGCTTAAGAGTAAACTGGGTTAGTTTTTAAATATACAAAGAAATGGTATTAAGAAAAGTGATTTAGAATTAAAACCTATGTTTAAATATGAAATTACAGCCTCCTATTTCAAAAATGAAAAATTTTCCTTTTTTTCGATTCTCCCCGTATATAAATCAAAATTTCCAAAAACCAATATTTTTATGGCGTTTCTGTGTAATAAAGCAGTACTAAAAGGAATCCAGAATAATGTTTACCAACGGCTTCGCGCTGTTGTGAGCGAATATTGAGATTTACGGAAAAAATTCTTGGAACATTGCCAATAAAGCACCGCAAAAAATTAATTATAAGTAAAACAACTAATCTTCCTGGCTAACAAAGAATGCAGTTTATAGGATTTTCTATTTTGAAGTGCAGCTCTGTGGCAATTTTGAAGAATTTGTGTTGGCAAAACTAAAAATTTTGCCTAAGACAGCCATGGATTTCGCGTGTTAAACCTAAGTTTCTGTTTAGCACAAATGTCAAACTGACACTTTCGTTTAGTTTCATTAGTATCTTTTCAAAGTCTGCCAAGTTTTGTTTACAACAGTTAGATTCACTATTTTCATTAAAATGTCGATAAAATTAAGCATTCAAGATAAAATTGAAATAGTATTGATTGTTGGCAACAATTATAAAACTTGTAGAGAAGCAGCTTTAATTTTTAACCAACACCATCCGCATAAGATTATTAGCCACGCAACAGTAGGAAGAGTTGTTTCAAAATTCAAAAACAGCGGATCCGTTGGAAATAATTTTAAAAAGAAACACAGAAAGTGGGCCACAAATGAAAATGCAGAATTTGCGGTAATGCAAAGTGTCGTGGAGATGCCAAAAACGTCTATTTCTACATTGTCGCGTAATTTGAATATATCTTGTACAGTAGGCAATGTTAATGGTTGGACAGTCCTGTCACAGTATAATAATACGAGAAATACCGAAGCTATTGATACCCTTGCAATAACTCTTCACTTTCGCTCAAGGCCGTACACATACAGGTAAAATCGTAACGACAAGAGTTTCTGCATTGCAGGGTGATTTAAAACCCATTTAGCATGCAAATACGGTATAATATAATGCACACAAGGGCACTAATATTCATGTGTCTATTTAAATATTTTAGATTCTCCTACAGTATCAATAGAGTTGACAAATATCGGCAACAGTAACACACTTCTAATTGGTACAACTGGAAAACTGTAGCAGTTAGAGGAGAGTTCTCTTACAAAAGAACTTTAATTAAAATCATTCTTTCCGTATTTGATATTTGGGTCGTAGTCACGTTACAATAATAACTTAATATAAGATTATCATATGTATTGATGTATTCTATCATTATTGAATTATTATTAATGTTCAAAGAGTTCTTTTTGTGTACGTAAAGAATTAATCAGGAATTATTACAAATTATATATTATATGAAGAAAGTTTATTTGGAAACACACATTTTTGGTATTCCACAAATTGTGTTTTCAATTCCCAGGGGTATAACAATATAAAAAACTTTTTTTAATGTCATCAGTGGTTAAGCAACTAAATTTTTGAATCTAATAAATTTAATAGTACAGTCAACCGGAGAAACATCTACACCTTCTTTTTATACGTGTTGGTTATATGAAGTATAAGAAAAAAAATCTTAGTAGAGTTAAATAGGTTTTTATTCGCTGAATATAATTATTTCACTGCTATATACACATAATTTTCATTAAAGTGTTTACTTAAGGAAAAATAAATAAAAACAAAAAATGGATAATGGGTGACTGGATTTTGTTGAACGTAGTTCAAAATTCTATTACCATCTTCTGGATTAATTTTGGGTGGTTGTCCAGGCCTCGATTTATTTCGTAGAGCTACATCTTCGTTTTCGGTTCGCCAGCGTTATGTTGAAGTACAGTTAGAGAAAAAAAAGAAAAGATACGGTTTTATAGAATTCCACAGAAGCACAGAATAACCAGAAGGGACACGACCCGATCATGGAATTTATGCGCATGACCGTAAATCGCCATGTTGAAAACTCACAATGTTTATGTTTACGTAGGTATTGTGTGTTTACTAAGGCTACAGTTATTTTTAATTTATTCTAAATTTCTCTAAAATCTTATCGCCGGTGGTGTAGTGTTCGCTCCTGCAAAAACAATACGAGGGATATAGCTTCTTCCTGTATCCTAAAAATGGTAAACTGTAAGTGTTTTGTTACGTTGGACAACTATTTCAATTTTTGGTCTTTTGCAGTGCTTTGGAATTGCTAAAAGTATGTAAGCGTCAAGATTTGTTAGAAAGAGGTATTCATTGGAGAGCTATATAATACTTATGTATGTGGAAAACATTTTGAAGATAGAATGTTTTTAAATTTCACGTAAAATCGTTTGAAACCGCATGCTATATCAACAATATTTATTTGTGATCCAGTGAAACCATTAACAGCTATAAAATTAGGTGTGAATTATAAATAATAACTGTTGAGCAATTTATGCTTAATGTTACTGAGCGATGAAAGTATACCAATTTATTGTAAAATATTACAGTCGATGCATCACTGACAAAGTGTATTGTAGAGATGGATGAGACTGTACCTATTAGAGCACTTATAATGTTTTCAGATTGTTGTAATAAATATGTTACGTAAATAGCCTTTGTTTTATTATAAAGAACTAAGAATTCTCAAGTGTGCATTATAAGTTCAAGTAGTTTTCATCTATCCGTTCTTACAAGTTACGATAGTTATAATATCCACGTACATATGTAAATACATATGAATTTACTAATTCATATTCCTTTTTCTTTCGCTTATTCTTAATTTGAAATACAAAGCAGTTAAATGCAATGCGTTGGACATTGGACGTTAAAAAAACTAAAAATTGTTTCGTATATTTGCCTATAAAAAAATTGAATACACCATTTTTATGGTAACTGTCAACTATCAAAACATAAACATTGTGAGTTTACAATATGGCGGATTCGAATACAATGAATTCAAGGTCCTCAAACGACGCACCCTCGATAACAATAGAAAAATCAGCTGTTGTCCTTTCTGATTATTCTGTGACAGAAGTAACGGTTACTAAAAATTTAGACCAATGAGGGATATCATAAAACAAATTAATACTCGTTGGCATATTTTGTTTGTTAATAGAAGGACTAAACGTTATCTAATGATGAGTGAAATGTAGTTACAATCAACTTAACATTTATTTATCTTTCAATTAATATTTAATGTGTGTGTAATGTATATTTGATTTGAAAACTTTAGAATCAAGTTTTTTTGGTGTTGATATTACTGACATTCAATTTCTATTTATTAGGCAAATAACCGTTTTAAGCCATCAAGCCAGAACATCAATGTAACCAACACCAATAAACTAAAGTACAAAAAATAGAATAAAATAGTATCTGTGCAATGTACTCAAAGAACAACCAACTTCTGCAGCAACTTGCCCACGCTCCCAAAGGGTAACTATTTTTGCTCGCGTTTCTATTGTTGTTGCGGGCATCTTTACGACGATTACAGCAAACTAAAGATACAAACTCAAGACGAGAGGCTTTTATATTGAGAACGAATAAGGCAATATCAAAATTATTTTTCGCCCCGTCTTTGGCTTTAATGTAATAACGTAATTAAAACATATTCAAATGGTGCTCATAATTGGTTTAGCTAATCGTTATACATAAGTTTATATTAAGAAAATAAAAACTTTCTGAGAATTCGTTACAAAGACACTCCTCATTGAAATTAACAATTCTTAAAATTTAGGATTATGTATTTCAATATTTGGAATCCGAGTTCCAGTTAAGAGATCACAGTACTTCAAGCAAGTTTTAATTATTAGGATAATATTAAACAGTAATTTGTTTTGCATACAATAGCTTATATTTATTGTGGTCTAATCCCTACTTTACAGTTTATGGTATTCATGGATTAATAAATTTGGTTTAAATATTCGGCGTATGAGACTGTAATGCTTCGAAGGAAATTTGATTGTTAATACAATACTAAATTACTAAACAAATTATTCTAATAATTCTAATAGATATCTTGGAATTCATTTATCTGCTTCCTCTATAATTCTTGTTAAAGATTATAAGTCAAGTGTCATTAAGAATGATTATAAACTAGACATCATTAGCGTAATATTAAGATTTAATTTTAGACTCGAGGAGAAATAAGAATGAATAAATTACGAGTTTACTAAGTATTATTTATCAAGATTATTTGAGTGAATGATTAAAATATTGAAAATAGGTATCGTATACTCGTAGTATCTATATATCGTTTGCTTGACTTTGATAGTTTCGTAGGGGTATTCCAATATGATGGTAAAATACATACATCAATCCGGATCCGAATATCAAATATGGAAAGAGCGATTCAAATTAAGAATTTTTTTATACGAGAACTCATTTTTAACTGTTATAGTTTTCGAGTTCTACTAATTAGAAATGTGTTGCTGTTGCCGCTATTTTCCAGTTCTATTGCACATAATGGTATATGCATTTCAACAGCGTAGGACAAATTAAATTAAAAATATTGAAATAGTCACATAAAGATTAGTGACCTTGTGTGCATTATATTAGACCGTAAATTTGCATGTGTAAATAGCATTTAAATCGCCCTGAAATGTAGAAACTCTTATCGTTACGATTTTACCTGTAGGTGTATGGTCTTAAATGAAAGTTAGGGAGTATTGCATGTAATATATCGGATATCTTCGGCGCGGCTTGGGTGTTATCATATTGTGACAGGACTGCCCAACCATTATCATTGCTTACTGTACGTCTATACAGAAGCTTCTGAGGAAAAATAAATTCAAAGCTTATAAACCAAAATTTGTACACACTCTTATTGAGCGCGATTGTGATCAACGAATCTACTTTTCCTTCTGGTTGCAAGGTAAAATTGAAGAGGACCGATCATTTACAAAATTTATCTTGTTTACTGATGAATGTACTTTCACTTCAAATGGAGTTGTTTCTTCACAGAATTGTAGATGGTGGGCGGCAACAATCCTGATTTCATAATAGAAACAAATAATCAGTATTGCTTCAAAGTAAATCTTTGGTGTCGTATTTTTAATAACAGGATTGTTGGTCCATTTTTCTTTAGAGGAACTCTTAACACTGGAAGATATCTACAATTTTTACGACATGAATTCTTTGCCGTTGGAAGAAAGACTAAAAATGTACTTTCAACAAGATGGAGCTCCCATTCAGCATTTCCAGGAAAGTGGATAGGTAGATTTTCAGAAATAAATTGGCCACCCCGCTCTCCAGATATGACACCATGCGACTTTCTGTGGGGATATTTAAAAAATAAAGTTTAAACACATAGGCCCTTCCAAAATGTTGTCCATTTAGAAGAAACAATTCAACAATGTGTAGTTGAAATTCCCCAACACATTCTCGAGAATATTCAACGTCAAATGTATGAGAGAACGATTTTATGTATTGAAAGAGATGGAAGGCATGTAGAAATTTAAGTCAAAATAGTTTTTGCTTAATTTATCCTGAAATGACCTATTTGAAAGCAGCAGTCTTGTTTCGTTGTATTATTTTGTTAGTCTGCTTTTATTTCTGATTTTTGGCTACAGGCTATTTCTTCTATGAATTTAATTAATCTGTATCTTTGAATTTATTTTTATATTATTTTATAAATAAGTTTTATATAGAAAATAAAATAATAAATAGGAGGCTGTAATTTCATATTTAATCATAGGTTTTAATTCTAAACCACTTTTCTTAATATCATTTTTTTATATATTTAAAAACTAACCCAGTTTACTCTTAAGCTGTTTTCAAATTATAGCGGCCACCGGGTGTATGAGAAACGATGCACTTAATCTAATCGGTCTGAATTTGCTTCTGAAGGATGCACAAATTTTCTGTCCTACTGAAATTTTGCCCAAATCAATAATAAACAAAACGCCCATATGGTGCAAACTTTATGAATGACGCTGTATATATAGTATATGTTATACATATGTACTATAGCAGACAAAAGAACTGAATAACCTATTTTGGGGGGTACCGATAGCAGTTTAATCACTGATTTACTATTTGTCTGATCAACTGTACGTCTCAGGTATACGGCTTTACATATGTATAAAATACGCTACAGTTTATATCTGCATTTATATACTGAAATATTTTCGATCGTACTTCTTGAATAATATTGAAATTATTGGGAATGTCGGCCTGTCAGTTATTACATATATTGACAATTACATATATCATGTCACCGTAATATTTTGAGAAATCATTCATTTATTCTCATGATGAAGTAATTAACAAATTACGAAATATTGAAAAAATATAAAATTGGTTTTATTTAATAACTGACAGGTAGACATTCCCAATAATTTCAATATATATGCTTTTAAGCCTTAACCTAGCACTGACAACCTTCTTGCATTTGCCCAACAATTAGTATACCTATTTAAAATTAATTATTATTATTAATAATTAAATTAATTTTTATTCAATAAGTCAATCAATATTTCCTGATATACATACAATACGTATATATATCATATATATATATATATATATGTATATATGTATATATATTTATCCAACCGACGTTACTAGACCCGGCATGTTCATGATACCAAGTCAATCCCAGTGTATAATACAGAAGCGGACATTTAACATACCTTGCTAAGCCCACTGATTGTACCGCTTTGCCAGACCCAGTGTATAAAAAATATATATTTTCCCGCCTTTTCATTCCCTGCAATGTTGCCAAGTATATGCGACAAGTGTCTATTATGTTTTCACAGATTAAATGTAAGCTCGAAGTGTTTTGAGAGAAAGCACAAACCTTTAAAACCTCATGATTTTTGGCGTTTACAAATGGATGTTTAATGGGGCCGTCCCGGATTTTTCTTATATATTTTTTTAAGTGTACACTAAATTGTAGCGTCTACGTATTTTCTTTTTTTTATATTATTAGTAAATATGCCAAGAAAAAATATCAAAGTTCGAATTTTGAATTTACCGCATTTATGACGTGATAATGGTAAATTGACAGAGAAGCTTGCCAAGAGTATGATATGGAGAGAGATAGAAATAACACATTTGTTTGGTAAACTATTGTGTTGTTATTATTTTGTTGTGTGCTTAGAGTTTTCAGTTTGAGTGTATTTTTTAACATTATCACCTTTGAAATCGTGGTTTATTTTTATTTGAATCTTATTTGATACCAATTAATCATGAAATGTTCAAATCTGGTTGCAAGAATAATTTTAAAATCAATCCGGAAAAGCGTCTTTATTTCCAACATATGTTACAAAAATATCAAAAGTATTTCTATATTAATATTGAAGTGAAAAGCGGCGGAGTTCAGATGCGTCACTAAGAGTTGACATCTGCTCTTCCACTCAACCATTCTATCTAAACCTAAACCCAAAAAGAGAGAAGTTACATCTGCTAAAAATGAGTGTACTTTTTTGTGCATATCTTCGTTTGTTTCGAGCGTTTTGGTTTATAATTAGTTATAATTGTGCTAATTCTCTTCTCATGCCCTGGTTTAGCTACGTCTAGATGGCTTTAAGAATATGTTCACTGACTTTTATTTCAGACGGGAATGTTTTTATTGGCGCATTTCCTAATCCTTTTACCGAAACACAAGTATTATCAAATTTTGGCGCTCCCATCTGAACCTAACTGCTGGCTTTTAACAAGTTCAGATTACTTCCGCTGTCAATGAATCCTTGTATATGATGACCATTAATAGTCAAGAATATATTATCACGAAGAGGACTGTCATCTCCCTGAACGAAGCATGTTCGCCAATTTTCTTCATTTCGTATAGATGCTGTACTTGTTTGCTTGCAATGTGACCAAAATCATTTCAATATCTTTCATGGTTAACAAATATTTAGTAAAAGTCACATCGTTTTTCTTTCTACGTGTTGACAGGATTATATGCAATATAACTATTAACGGCTTTTCCAAATTATTGCTTTACTGATACGTTTTTACATTTTGTATTTTAGTACACAAAAACTACACATTAGAGACTGAAAGTTCTATTACATTTGATTGGCCAACATAAATATATTTTATATGCACGTCTTATCATCAAAACGCCTTTTCTCCAATAATTGTCACTGTCAACACACCTGTCATTCCCTACATATAACAGTGCTTGCACATTACTACGTTTGTCGTTGAGGTATTCTTACAAGTTTAAGCCACTAAAAAGAAGTACCATTATCACGTCACTAAACGCGCGATGTACAAATAATCAGTTTTATTTTCTTTTTTTGTGCGATTCCAGTAACACTAAAATTATAATTTTTGCTATTACCTACATCATATCATAGTAATCTTTCATAATAAAATATTTATTAACACATTTAAAAAATCGGGACGGCCCCATTATGAAGTATTTATAAATACTTAAATGTAATTTGACTTAATTTCGAAATAACGCAGTCGTGAAGTATTCATACTGTAGTTTTACATAAGATATGTGTCTACACGTATTCAAAATAGCGAAAATTAATAGTTTTGACAATAAATTCTTTTGAAACTAAAAACTATTGAAACTGTTAAAAAGCATACTGTCTCCAATAACTGACAAATTTAATCAAAAATTTTGTACTCACTTAATTCCGTATGGAAGATTAGTACGGAAAAATGATTTAATATATAATTTAATTTCGGGCTTTTCTAGCAATAATACCCTTACCTTGACAACAATATCAAATATAACTGGTCAAACCGAAAGAAATGGATTCGGATAAAAACTTAGATGCACTTAAAGCAATTAGTATGAAGCATGTAATATTAATTCTTTTTAGTTTTTATTTTATGCATCGCGATTTTACCAACTTACTATTGACATAAATGTGGGCAAATTCCGAAGTTTTAATAGGGGATCTCGGTAACTACAAGAAGTATCAAAAAACGGGCCACGCATCCGCGACCTGTTTTTTCGAGAAAAGGATGATGGTGAAAACCAAATTTGGCTTTCGGCATTCGGTTTCGAGTTATCCCTGAAAATTCGATTTTTCCCATTTTCGTTTTTGACAAAAATGACTTTTACGTTCTTGAGGAACTTTTTTAATTAGAATGCAGTGGCGTTAGAGATTTTTTGAAAAAATTTTCGAAGTTGAGGTAGGACATAAAGTTGTATATTTTATATGGAAAATATAGTTGGCTATGATATCGTTAAAAAGAGTTTTTTTTTGCCATTTCAATGATATACAGGATAACAACCTGAACTACGAAAGCCTATTGATAGGAGAAGGTAGTGGGAGGTAAAATTAAGTGTATCCATTTTAGTAATGTCAACTGTTTGTATGACAGGAATGTCAATGGTTATGTCAAATACTATGGCAAATTATTAAACCACTTTATAATTTCCACTTTTTCATTAATTGTGTATTCCATTAGGATAGGTTAATGGCTCGGTAAAGTATTTGACATAACCTCTGATATTCCTGTCATATAATAAGTTGACAATAGTAAAATGGATACATTTAATTTTAACCCCCACCACCCTCTCCTATCAATAGCCTTCGTAGTTCAAGTTGTTAACCTGTATATCATGTGGGGTCTTTTCGTTCATTTTCATTGTATTATAGCAAAAAATTAACATTTTCCATTGATTTTCATAATTTCCTTACTTTTCGTTAGTAGGCGTGTGTCATTCAACAAAAATTAATCTGTCAGTAGGTTTATAAATAGTTTGAGTTGATTATTTGATTGTTGCTTCACCTTAAAATTATTCATTTGCGATGGCTTATGAGAATTACGGAAAGTATGATATGTTGGAATGCTTTATTCTCAATAATAATAATACTAGGAATTGGGTACCTATATCATGACGACGTGCGTTATCAGTTTTGAAGAAACATAAGTTTAGGCTATACAAAGTGAGGAAACAACAGCAGCTCCTATTGATTGATCCTGAACGACGCTTAGAATTCTGCAATTGGCATCTTCAACAAATTCAGCAGGATCCATCATTTTTTAGAAAAATTATTTGGATAAAGTCTACATTAGCAGTGCCGGAATTTTTAACCGACACAATGAACATTGGCGGTCTGATGTTAACCCCTACCGTGCCCGCGATGTTCAAAATCAGGGACGATTCGGCTTCAGTGTTTGGTGTGCCCTATTTGACGATCGTATTCTGGCATACACCGAATTTATCAATAAAAATTAAATGATCAATGGTTAACAAATGGGTAACGATTAGAATATGTTTCACATGCAGCTTCAGTATTATTATTATTGAGAATAAAGCATTCCAACATATCATCCTTTTCGTAATTTTCATAAGCCATCGCAAATTTATAATTTTAAGCTGAAGCAACAATCTAATAATCAACTTAAACTGTTGTTCCAACTACATGTTCCATATAAAAAAATAGAACTTTATGGCCTACCTCGAATTTCGAAAAATTTTTCAAAAAATCTCTAACGCCACTGCATTCTAATTAAAAAAGTGCCTGAAGAACGTAAAAGTCATTTTTGTCCATTTTCATAAATAGCCGAATCGAATTTTCAAGGATAACTTGAAACCGAAAGCCGATAGCCAAATTTGGTTTTCACCATCATCGTTTTCGCGAAAAAACAGATCTAGGATGCGTGGTCCGTTTTTTTATACCTCTTATAGCTACCAAGATCCCCTATTGAAATATCGACATTTGCCCATCCTGTACGTATTTAGTGGGTCGTATCTGTTTTTATCCTCAACTACTACCTACTGACTACAAGTTTTAAATTATAGGTAGAATATGTATCTGTTGCAAATGTACTACGCAATAAAGTAACTGAATGAAGTAATTAACTGAATAATAAATTTCTATAGTTTCAGCATAAAATAGTGAATACATTCCGATAGAATATTCATTCTTTCTATATTCGAAGCATTCATATGATTTAGATTAAAAAGATAATGGAAAGAAGTTGCTTTTTATAACTTAAACTTTGTTTAAACCAAATTCATCAGCCAAATCGTGAATACATACTATCACACGCTAACTTAAACACATTCAGTTTTATGAACGCAAACAGATATAGATAAATATTATAGATAGTATTGCAATTACAGTGTTGCCGATTTTCGGGCTTGACGACGTTGATATAATGTACCAGGCTTGACAACGTCGGTAGAAATGCTTCTATAGATATACAGCTGGCCCTCTGGCAGAATGCGCCGGAACTAGAGTTGTGTATAGGTTGATATTCTACCGCGTTGTCGGTCCCGAACAAAAAATTGGGAGGAGTCATTTTTAAGCATAACATTGAAAAATAGACCGAAATACATGAAGAACGTTGTCAGACCCGAAAGTGGGTCTGACAACGTAACGATTACTACATATAGCGGTTCGGGCCTGTATAAGCGGTTTAACAAATCTATATATATATATATATTATATATTTGATATATCATTATATCATATATCATTATATCATATAAAGTCATTCGCTATAGTGCGTGAAAAAGGGACGAAGTCAAATATAATACTATGAAAAAACAATAGAAGCAATTTAATCTGAAAAATAATTATTTATCTACGACGACAAAATACATGGTGAAGTAGTTTGTCATACTTAATAATTCAAAAACATATTTTCTATCTACTGTCTTTTGAATGTTGTAGTTAAACCTAAAATAGCAATCAACGGTAAAGGTATACTGCAAATAAGTATATATTTTAAAATAACAGATGGGCCGGAGGGTAGAAATTAAACCAAACAATTCAAGAAATATTCTATTTCGAAGACACAGTATAGAGTCAAATTATAAAATATTACAAAATTAACAATTCACAATAAAGATTAACTAACACAAAAAAACTACTTAACCGCATTTCAGGAAAATGTTTAAGATTAAATTGCGATAAGACATTAATACTTCGAAAGGTTGATCATTTTCTATAGCTACATCTATAATCATGTGTAATCATCCTAGTAATCTATCAATCGATCAGATAAACGAATATAATACAATGATAATAATACAATATAATAATACAATCATTGTAAAATATAAGCATTTAATTATTTGTATTACCAAATCCCTAACTACATTAGAAAGTCTTTCTAAGAAGTAAATATCTATTAGTATAATTAAGGATGAAGCGCAGTGCTCTAATTCTGTCAAAAATTTTTTTCTTGAAGTTTTTTTATGTGTGGTGGGTGCTTAGTAGTTTGCGTGTGTGTTCAATGGCTTTGTGACAGCACCATATCGCGTTTTATGATGCCGCGCCGTTAATCACTTTGCTCTCAACAGCGAATGGCAAGTCGATCCTGGATTAAACTCTCTGAAAAAATGTCACCGTCCCTCCAGAGAATTGGACCCCGGCACCTACCGTCCTCCCACAACGATAGTCAGCCGCCTAACCACTGCGGCCATCGACCCGCTTAGTATTTTATATACCGCAAATTATAACTATTTTTTATATGTGTATACGACGACTAACACATAATATGTTGATAAATATTACAGCGGACACTGTGATAATACTGTTTGAGGTGTATTACAGTGCATGCTATTGCGGAAGGTATTACTAGGTACCTAATGTCTTTATACTTATATTGTGTCTAAAATATTTTACAGCATACATCCGCTGACACTTTGCAGTTGACCAAGTTGTTTGTCTGTTTATATTTCACTACCTGATTTAGTCCCGGCGGATGGCTGCCCCATTCAATTTATTTGTCTCATATAGTACATACCGTGTGTCCCCGGATCGACGCATGAATAGGTATGAGTCTGTAAATTTTTTAGTTGAAACTTCATCTTCTGGTGTTCAACTCTTCTTGGGTAGAAAGTAATTTGAGCCATACTTTTAATTTTCAAAAATCACGTATGCCTTGGATATTTACAAAAAGTTAGTTCTTATCACTAATGAAGTACCGTTTTGGTACGAGATACGACAAAATGTTAAGAAAAGTTATTCAGAATAATAAACTATGCAACTATGCAAAATTTTAAGAAGATCGAACATACTTTGAAAATTCACAAAAAAGTTATTCTTTCCACTAATAAAGTGTTTCTGCAGGAGATACGATGAAATATTGTTGAGAAAAGTTATTCAGATGAATAAGTTGTGCCAAGGAATATGCCAAGGAAATGTCTGTGTTATTTTATTTTTTAAGTGTGCTATGAAAATAAATACCTATTCATGCGTCGATCCGGGGACACACTGTATATGAGATATTTGTAGACATACATACTTCATATTTAAATAAATAGTGAACAGCTTTCGTGAAATAATTTGCTTTGTTTGTAGAGGAATTATCTTCGTGAATATAGTCCTTATTTATGTGCATCTAATTCTATGATTTTGTGTTGTTTTGGTAAAAAAGCATAATGTTAAAATAAACATTAACATTTTGTCATAATCTATTGTACACTGTGGCGCAAATTAAAGTTCCACCGTTTTTACACCTTAACACTTTTTAAAATTATTAATCAAACTCAACCGTATTTAAAACTATGATGAAACAAATAATTTCTACTATAACTAACCAGGTTAGACTATACGGCTGATAGAACTTATTGCTTTGTGAAATTCAGAAGTGTGGCAAACGATTTAATTGACCCCAGCGGATAGCCTCCAAAAAGTCAATATTTCACTCTGGTTTACTGTTGCATATGGGGCTACTAGAAAACATGGTATATTTGGACAACAATTTTGATAAAATTCAACACTTGAAAGATCGGACAGTTAAGTATGTTAAACAAAGTATTCGTGTGTTCACCAAATTGTGTAATGTAAAATGAAGTCTCGGGGAACAATAACGTAACCTAAAAATGATAGTGATCATCACTTCCTATATTGCACCTGGCAACAGAAACTATCGGTTCCTTAATTAATCATTCTGTAAAAGAATTCTTTTCTCGAGAAAAAGAATGCTTCATGGAACTTTTATTCGTACAAAAGGGCAGGTGTGTCCGTTAATGGATTATCTAAAGTTTGATGAAAGAATTAAGGCACAAATTGTTTCTCGGATACGAGTTAGAGTCATGTATGTGTAGGACTCAATAATTTGTAATCAGGAAGAATTTTAATTATATTGAATAAAGAAATAAGCATGGAACAAATTAATTACATGAATCTTGGTGATATCGGTCAAATTTATTAATCCATTATACATTATACACATTGAAGTAAAACGTTTTTTTTCCAATTTTAATATAAATACTTACAACTAGAGTATGGACCAAACATTCTCATTTTTGTTAATGCAAAGACAACATAACACGTTGAAATTAATCTATTATAACGTGTGTATAATGTCTACGCTGTTACAGGCTCAGTTAAGAAATAAAATTTTATGTACATATTTATTAAAATATAAAATTGTCTCACTGTTGCACTATGTTTGTACCTTTTTTTCAGATGAACAAGAAATATAAGGCGGCAATATAGCCTCTCAAAGTCCGTACAATGTTAAACTGAAGCACATATATTTAGATCTCCAACGCACGGTGTAGATTACGAAGTTGAATACATTTAAGTTACCATATATTTGTAAATATGATTATGTTGAAAATGACAAATAGTTTAAGCAAAAGAATCAATTGCATTAACATTTCAATAAATAAGAATAGATAACACTTAATTGATTTGTGTCAGTTTTGAAGACGATGGCTTGTTGTTCCCTTTTTATATGTATCATTTCAAAACATAATCTGGTTTTATAATTACCTTCCTGTTCCAGTATTTTTACATTATCAAATTTAAAATTCTGTTTTTTGTCTTTGGTATGTACAGCTAATGAAGAAGAGCGTGTTTTTACCTTGCAGTCATTTTGTGTTGACTTATTCTTTGCTTTAACAGTTGGGATGTTTTTCCCACACAGGGTGGTGCAACCAAGATGGGGTGGACGATTATAATTAAACGGTGAGGAATTTAGAAAACCCCTTTTGCAATTTGATTGAGAGCTGCATGGGCTACCTTTTAAAAATATTTTCTTTATGCAGGGTGATCGAACTAGCCGGTAACGAACCAAACTTATGTTTTTTTTTTAATGGGACAGTCGGTATGAAAATACTGCAATCGAGATTCTATTAATAACTACAAACAATCTGATACAACTTTAGTTCAGTCTAAAACCTATAGTTACGAAGAGAAAAGCGATTAAAGTTGAAGAAAGGCTTCAACGTCGTCCGTTTTTTATGTGAAGTACGTGCCGCAATATTGTCAAAACTGTGAAGTAAACTTGGCAAATTCGCTACATACGTCAGCGGCTTACGCATGCAATTTACACACTCTATTCACCATTAAATTCTGAGCTCACCGATCGTGGCATATTTATACATATATGACACAACGGCATACTAATTTACAATTCAAGTTTGTTAGTCTACGACCCTATGCAAACTCGATAACGCTCGAAATACCTCCTACATTGCATGTGGTAAGTATGTATATGCCATGTTTGCTTATAAGAAATAATTAACATAGTTCAACCTCCTAAATAATCTTTTAGCGCTCACTTACACACCTATGTATACAGTTGGAAAAGTGCAATTTAGCAGTTGCGACGTAAGAAGCTTATTGAATTATCTAAACATCAATGGTGTAGATTAATATAAAATATTGTAAAAAAAATGTATTTCATTATCCAAAATATTTTCAAAATTCTGTCTAATAATTAGCATAAAAATGTGTTGATTGATTTATTTTAATTTCCATTAACAAAAGATTATATAAATAAAAATCCTACATGTCATATTTATCTAGTCACATCCCATCCATCGATAAAATTTATCTAAATACTAAACTAATACATTTACTTGTTTCTCATATATTCAAACTTGATTGAATACAGTCTTTTAGAACGGAAGCATGGCATAAGCGTCACAATTATATTGCTTAACAATGATTTTTATTCCTAATTCTATCAATAAAACTGTATTAATGCCAAACAGTTGTACAATAAGTAATTTAGCGATTAATAATTCTGTGAGTAATCATATACCTACAAAGTTTTTGTGAGAAAAGCGCACAATATGGAAACTACACAACTCGTTATCTTTAATTAAATCAAATTGCTTTATACATACACACAATAATGGAAACGATATGATGGATACACATTTAATTTAACGCAACATATTGGTTATGGGAATACGCTAGATTAAAGAAGAAATGTAATCATATTTTCTATAATCTCGGCATTCCTTAATGTTATTGCTACTGAAACTGTTTCAACACAAGTTTTTACACACTAATGGACTTTATGATCGTGAGGCTTTTGTTAACATTTATACATAGGTCTACATTAGCTTAATTATCGTCTAATTACATAAAATATCATACTAAAAGTGTACATAAATTGGAAGGTAATGGATGATACACGTACTGCTCTCATAAATTCTATGATTTAATATCAACTAAACAGCAGGTTCAGCTTAGGTAGTCTCAGCCATTATTTTGATTACTGTTTTGTTAATGCATAACGCTAATATATGTTCATGATTTTATATTGCTATATATGTATACTGTTACTATAATAAAATTGCTTTAATGTTCTTTGTCATTTCCCATTAAGAACTACATATAACGGTTGATTTCAGACATAGGATAAATAACGGCAGGAAGGGGAAAGGGGTACGAAAATTCGCTAAGAAGTGGGGTCGCTTGAGTCTATCACAGTGCTGTAGACTAGATGAGACTAGACTGTGATAGAGAGACTCGTACGCGTCCCCACTTCTTAGCGAATTTTTGTACTCCTTGCCCCTTCCCGTCGTTATTTATCCTATGTCTAAAATCAACCGGTATGTGTATCTAGATGAAAGATGCGACAAAGACAAAGAACTTACTTGGAATCTAAAGCACACCGAAACAACAAGTCAAAACTGTGTTGTCCATGTTCTGTTTATAATCATTGTTTCATTCTAATACAATCAAGTTGTAACGAAACACTTGTTTACAAAAACGAGCGTTTTTATTAGTGCAAATATACTTACATACATACATATACATGTATATACTGCAGTGGATAAATGAGTTGTATATGCAAGCGAATTAAACTTTGTTAAAACAAAATATTTCTTGGTTTAAACATAATATAATGATTTTTTTTCTACAACCGTCAATTAAACGTTTACAAAGCAAAGTACAAGCATGTAAGTTTCAAATATTACCATAAAACATCAATATTTTCGACACGGTGGCGGTGCTAATAATTATTCAGTAAGTAATATGGATAAATTGAAATGAAATTTTCAACTTACTATTTTCGCTTTTCTAGGTAACGCGAAACTTGTTTTGCTAACAATAATACTTATTAAAAATAATTAACCAACAAGAAGTTATTTGTGTTGTATTTAGATAGAATTACATACTGTGGACGAAGACTAACAATAACTAACGTAGCTTTTATTGGGAAAATTTTATTATTGAAACATTTCTTGCAATATTCTGTCAAATTAAACATATACGAGATGCTCTTCTTCTTATGCTTACTCCTGTTTAACTTTACTATATAAATCAATTAATAACTCTAGAAATACTCATTCAAAAATAAAATCAATATATACTTTATATTATATATAAAACGAGTCGATAGCCGCACTGATTAGGCAGCTGTGTAAACAACAGTTATATCTATATTATTTCTAGATCCATTTCCATAGAAAACTAGAAAATTCTAGCATACTTGACATATTTTGTGCAGTATAATAAAGTAAATGCAAATACTTCAAAAACCATCATAGAACGTTAATTTTAGACGACCCTGTAAAAATTATGATAAATTTTAGGACGTAAGTTTGATGTATGCTATTTCGGCTAATAACATGCCAAATATGAGACCTTTAGCTGCAATGCACTCCGAAATACAGAATTTTGAACATAACGTTGCAATTGGCCCTATATTAGAAAAAAAATGAATAACTCAAAAACGGCTGATTTTTGACATAGAGTTCCTTAGTAAATTTTGATGCAGAATTGTATGCCCGACACAAAAAACTCATAAAAAATATACCATGCTATTTAAATTAAGAAAGTTGACGTCAACTTTCGATAAACCGGAAGTGGTACAATGGCGTAAATAATTTTGCTGATGCGTTCAGATAATATCATATAGTTATAATTAGTTAAGTTTTCAGAAATGTTGAATTTCAAGAACATCAAAAAGTTCTAACGAACCAGTTCCGTGAATGACCCTATATACATACAATACAAAATAAAATAAAACAAAAATGAAAAAGAAAAATACAAAAAATATATATACAACTTACTCAAACTCGACGTTTTGCCACTAATGTAAGTGGCTTCGTCAGGAGCAAAACTAGGTGAGTGGCGCCAGAAGGTTACGGTAACTCGACGTGTCAACCACGCTAGAGGCGATAACCTTTTGACAAGGAGAAGGTGGACGTGCGGCGGTATATATATCACTGTGCAGGGAAACGGAACGGTAAGCGCGAGGTAACGATGCGGAACAGTGAGCACGGGTCGAAGAAGCGGAAAGGACGGGTTTCCAAATACTGGAGAGTGGGTAACCAATATCACGATTGAGATTTTGGGGATGTCTCTGGGTCTCGATAGCTTCCCTTACCTTTCGTGGAAAATAACGATCAGACTTGCCTACAACAGATACCTGATCAAAACAAATTTTATGGCCCGTATCAATAAAGTGTTCGGCTAAGCTGAGTGTGTTGAGGAACGCGACTTAACGTACCGTTGGTGTTCTTTGATTCTAGTTTGAATAGAACGTCCAGTTTCGCCAATGTACACTGAGCCACAGTCACAGGGAATTTTATAAATGCCTTTATGGGAGAGAGCAGGGCGAGTGTCCTTGGGCGAAGGAAGAATTTGGGAGATCTTGTTTAAAGGTTTAAAGATGGGTTGGATATTTTGCTTACGAAGAATTCTACCGATGTGATCTGTAACGCTATGGATGTAGGGGAGAACGATCGTACTTAGCTGATTACTAGATTCTGGTGCTACCTTAGGAGATCGTGGATGAATGTACCTATTTATGACCCTTTGTATGTTGCCGGAGGTATAGCCATTCTGTAGAAGAGCAGTTTTCACATGTTTCAATTCTTTGTCGATGTTGTCGGCTTGGGAAATTGAGATCGCACGATGTACTAGAGAATCGATTACCGATTGCTTTTGTGCTGGGTGATGATGTGACCTGGCATTTCTCGACTAACTTGGCTAAGTCTGGGGATTGGTTGTCCTGGATCAATAATTGATGGATTATAGCGAAGGAATCGGCTCCTGAAGGAGCCACTTACATTAGCGGCGAAACGTCGAGTTTGAGTAAGTTGTATATATATTTTTTGTATTTTTCTTTTTCATTTTTGTTTTATTTTATTTTGTATTGTATATATGTACTTTACTATTATGCGGTCAAAACGCGGAAGCCCTCATAGCATAGATTTAAATGATTACAAAAATTTTCTCTTTTCCCTATTCGTCTTGTAACTTAGAATCCCAATTTAAACTTCCTATTTCCACATTTATTTTTGTAATCATTTAAATCTATTAAACTTTTCTATTATTTATATAAACATTTTCAACCACGTCTTTACGACATTTAAATATTTTATACCTTCCCTTACATTAGTTTTTCACATGTGTTTTATATATGTAATTCATCTTATTCTATTCTTCTAGCTAAAGATGGCTATTTAGTACAAACAATAAATAAAATTTTATCGTAAGAATTAAGAGGATTACTTTATTGTTTTATCTTTTCAATTCGTTGAAAATAAATACTTTACTACAAATATGTTTTCTTGACTCGAAAATACTAATTAGTATTACGTACATTTATTTCTAAACAAAGAAGTGATAAACAAGAAATATTCCTGAAGTTTATGTATATTCTATAAACGAAGCACAAGCAAGATATTACCTATGACTTGTGATACTTTTTGAGGTATATAGCTGTAAAATTGCTTAATAATTTTGCAAACTTAATTACAATTCCCAAGACGTTTTAGAGAAAATTCACTTATTGCTAAAAATACACTTGAGGCGAATATCTTGCAACACACATTAATAGATCCGGTTACTGCATCTGTTCACAACTTATGACCCACAATTATATTGCTTTAACTTAGACAATTACTTTGTCACATTGCATTCCCTTAAAACTATAGTAATAAATAAATATACAGCAATAAACGTTAAACTGATTTTAGTGCATGTAAACGTTGGAAGCGTTTCGAACAATAAATACCGATAATAAAATAAATCAAGGTAGTAATTCGCTGTTTACAGCGTTTTAAGAAAATATCCTCAAGTGGAGTACACAATTTTATGGTATTAAAATATGTTTGCGTTGGAATGCGGCACTGAATGAGTAGGCGCATTTCACTGCTTTTACACACCAGTGAGTTGAAATCGAAGGTGTTCATAATAACGTTGGCACTTCGTATTCGTGCTTTAACTATGTTGCATTCCAGTATCTTTACGCGTTATCTCGGAGTATTACTTTCAAGAACGTTTCTAGTGATAAATATCGTTAATACAAAATTTTCTTTAATATTAAAAACGCTATAGCATTTACATTCTTGGGTTAATGTAAATTTTCCATTAACATTTAAGTCTATAATTTCCATTGCCTTTTCTTGTATATATCATCTGTCAATCAGTCATTCTGCTTATCTACGGGTTCCCAAGTTTACACAGTGAGCAATTTGAAGCGAAAGTGCTACAGCTACATTAATAAAACCCTTATAATATCTTGCCTGTACACTCGGTTGATTTAGAATCGACTCAGACTGCCATAAAACCCGTTAAAAGTATGCTTTATTGCGGCCCCCAAATGCAAAGCAGTAATAGTATGGTCAACTGTATGTAAATTACTATCTATGTATATACAATATATTTTTCTATTAAATCCAGTTTCATATGCAAGGGATCATTTATAAATTCCTAAACAGATAATTTCTTAATGCGAGCTTAACATATGTATAGTTAAATCGCTATCGCATACAATTTCACCATAATTCTAAGTATTTATGTAATTAAGAAATTACATGAATAATAATATGTATGGGGGCAAGATATAAAAGTCTATTACATATTAGAGTGGATCGAAAAACGCGTTTTTTCTGCAATACAATTCTAATAACGCGGAAAAATTGTGCATAGACGTCATTATAAATAAAAAAATATTAAAAAAATTTTTTTTCAAAATTTGAAATCGCGCAGAAGGCCTAAAGTTACCAACAAAGTCAAAATACCGGTAAATTAAAAAAAAAATTGCAAAAATTACAAGAAATACATTTTTTGTTGTAACAGTGAAAAAAGTGTTTTTAAGAGTGTCCTTAACGCATACAAAAAATAATTAGACCCATACTAAAGGTCTAAAGTGGGTTGTATCGCAAAAAAAAACGATATTTCATGATTTTCGACGATTTTTAAACATGTGCCAAAACCCATAAAAGTTTTATTTTTAATTTGTAATACTGTAAAAACCATTCAAAATAGTTTTCCCAATCCAGAAAAAATACTTTCAGACCTATTATTCCTTAACTGTATTCGTGCAAAAGGTCTAAATTATAGTATAAGTTAAGTTATAGTCCCGTAAAAACGCCGATTTCCATATCTGATGAGTGTTTATTTAACATATTAGATTTGTAATAAGACTCTAATACGTGATTTCCACATCCACCCTACGCAACCAACCAACCAGGGTGAATTTTATTTACAATATTTAGAGTAACTATTTATTTTGTACAATGTATATGTTCGCTGTAGGCAAAAGATTATCTACATAGAAGCCCCTTTGAGTTCTGACTTTTAATTAAATGTGGGCATCAGTTGTCTTGATTTTAAAGTAGCTCTAATATAACCATCTCGATTTTCATGCCCGCACACTTTTCTGCTGCTTCTGTAACCAGTTTTACATACCTCTCAACTGACTGGGTGTGGCATGGGAATTTGAGGTAGTTAAACGCTGATAGCGCTTTGTCTTTCAACAAAGAAGCAATGTGTTCAGGTGGCATCTTGGACAGTAGTGGCGGCGGTGTTAACTTGCAGATTACTTCGGTATAGTCGTTTGCACTAAAATTTATTGAAGGTATTTTGAAGTCTCTTACGTAACCTTCAGCCGATGGCTCATTTCTGGATTTAAGGATCCTCCTGTAGCCAAGTTCTCTAATGTGTGGTCTCTCATCCATTATCATAGCCGACATAATATTTTCAGGGCGGCAGCCCTGCTCGCAACTTTAGGTCTTTTGCGCGAATTCAGTAAAACAAAAATGGGTCTAATTACTTTTTGTATGCATTAAGGACACTCTTAAAAACACTTTTTTCACTATTACAACAAAAAATGTAGGAGTACTTTTTTTGTAATTTTTGCGTTTTTTTAATTTACAGGGATTTTGACTTTTTTTGGTAACATTAGGCCTTCTGCCCGATTTCAAATTTTGAAAAAATTTTTTTTTAATATTTTTTTATTTATAATGACGCCTATGCGCAAGTTTTCCGTGCTATTAGAATTGTATTGCAGAAAAAAAAAACGCGTTTTTCGATTCACCCTATTACATATACTGTAGAGAATGAATGTTCGCATGATGGTGCAGAAAATGTCCTTCAGAACCAACCAATAATTCAAAAGTTTTTTCTGTGTATTAATTTGTTTTCAGTTTGACTGCCTTTTCGTTTACCTTCTCTATTATTTGAAATAAATTATTATTTGTTTACTGTGTGTTTTGTTATAAATTCTCGAATAAAATCAGTGTTTTTAACGAAACAAACTTAAGATGAACATAGATTCCTGTCTATCTGCTTCGATAAGTAATTTTTCTTATGGTTCTAAAATTGATTTATATTATTATTTTATTTGCGTTTATATGTCATTAATAGTAATGAGTGTTGGCAAACGCTATACTACGTAATAACGCAGGTATTAAAAGTATCTAAAAAAGAATATATTTCTGCAGCGATCTCCCCATTCATTTCACATTACGTAGCTATTTTACCTGCTCATAAGCAAATTGCTTTATTACTACAAACATCCAGTTAAATGTTGAAAGTTTCTGTGTGCGACGTTAGGTCTACGTCGCTTGTCGGGTGAGTCGATTTTAAATCAACCGAGTGTACATATTATTCACCTACACTGTTTATTAAAATTAAACGAGCCTTTGGAGCTTGTAATGTCCCAATAAAATTCTATTGTGCTTTTGAGTATGCACTTATATAGGCTTATTGCCTGGTTCGTTAGAACCTTTTGAATATTCCAAAAACTTAATAGTTCTAAAAAGTTGTAGTTAGAGATAGTGTCATCTAGTCTCATGAGCAAAATGATTTACGCTCTGATCTCACTTCCGGTTTATCGGAATTTCACATCGGCTTTTTTAATTTAAATAGCATGGTATTTTTTAATTGCACATGTAACTCTACATCAAAATTTACTAAGGTGCCCTATGTCACAATTATTCCATTTTTTCAAATATACGCCCACTGCTATGTTATGTTAAAAATTCTGTATTTCTGAAAGCATTTCATCTGAAGACCTCGTATATGGTGCAAATAGGGCATCAAATTTACGTCTTCATAATTATATTGATGTATACAAGGGCGTCCAAAATTAACGTTCATTTCAATTAAGTTCACATCAATGAAACTCACTTTCCGTAAACAGAGCTTTAATGGAATTTTGAATACAGTTACTAATTCTGTATAATATGTTGTCATCTTAGGCTACCTTTTTTTACGATTTTTTTTGCAGTTGTACATGCTTTTCTCCTAAAACTCTGAAAATACGCTTCTTTAATGTAGTTTAAAATCCTAATAATCCTTGAATGTCAAAATAATGCTTCATATTTCAGTTAACAACACGCTAAATATGAGGTAGTTAGCTGAAATTCTTGAAAATTGAATACCTCAAAAACAGCTAGTTTTCGACATAGGGTACGTTAGTAAGTTTTAATGAATTTCAGAAATGTCAGATTTTTGGAATAGCCAAAAGCCTCCGAAAACAATTCTTATTCTACTGAAAAAGAGGCAAAAATAATATATAAACAATGTTTCTCTACATTTAATATCAACTAAAGCTTCTACAGGAAAACTCTGCCTTTGCTTGTATGTACAGTCTCTTTCAAAAGTAATGTCTCCCCCAGCCATCGGGTTCATATCAATAATACCTACCACTTAGCGTATTGTATTCATCGGATATCTTCGGCTAAGAAAGAGGCCACAGGGTATACGATACAGATAGAACATGTATATAACCTGTGTAATTATAATTTTAAATCTCGATATGCGTATTTACCTGCTAGCGGTAAAATATAGGACTTTATTAAACCCTACTGTTATACCTGTGATGGTCAGTTTTCCTAAATATATAATATATAACGTATACTTTTAGTTATTGTTAGTTTTTCAAACTTTTATTAGAGACAAATTTTAATGTATATTACAACAACATACGTATTAGAATATTAAAATAATATTCATTTTATTGAGGTATACACCTTTATTGATAAATCTTACAAGAAATCCGTCCCAACAAAGATCTTTTTTTATAGAAAACAAATAACTGATATATTGAAAATCCATTATTATCCCTTTAATAGTGTCGTTTCGAAGAGTCTGGTACATCGTTAATCTATTTCTAATTACAAATACAATATTTTGTAATTATGGTTTTAAATAGAGTAGATAGATGATAACGCAGTTAGACAATAAACCTGCTTACATTAATGCCTAGTTGTATAGTTGTCATTATGAAATATAATTTTATAACATAGTAGTGCTTAATCTTTAAAATCATTGAATAAATACCTAAATATTAGATTTACATATTGGTTAATTTAAATTTTCAAACATTTTCTGTGTTTAATTATAAGTGGATTAAATAAATCGGATCAAATCGGTTTCTTCTCTGTTTAAGGTGGTGGAACCTAATGTGAGATTTTAATAAACAATTGAATTTACTCTTGATTATAGTAGGGAAATATAATGCACTAGACAAAATAACACTTTCTTTAATAGATATAAATATATTAATTACATATTAGAAAAATCTTGTAGACTCGGCAAATGTATGAGCGGTCGCCAATCTTCAAGAGGGTGTTCATATTGTCTGGGAAAATCTTCGTGGGCAAAATTATTACAAAAATATCCGTATATTGCTATATTTGTTATTAATTTTTTGGGAAAATTCTTAGAAAATCTAATTTTTTACACTGAGAGAAACGTATTGTACAGAAGCTACAACAGTATGTATGTTATCACAGGTAAAATAAAAATTACAAGAAATACTAAGATTATAATATGTTTTGTAACAAATACAATAATTTTTTCTATTGGTAAACCATTTTGCTTGTTTAAAACATGCAAACGCGTGCGTAAATCGATCATTAAAACATGCGCGTGTTTTAAAGTTACTAGGGGAAACGTCAACATTTCAAAAATAAGTATAAATTAAGTATAAATGTCAACTAATTGATCTGTCAAAACAACCTTTTACAAATAAAAACTTATTAATAAATCTGTCAAAATCTGTAATGAGATATTTTATAATAATTTTAACGAAAAAACTCTTACTTTGAAGGAACGTGAAATGTGCAATTGATATTATATGAAACAGTAAATCCTGCACTTGCTGTATTTCAAGCACTCCGGCTTCACTGTCGTGCTTGAAAAATCGGGCATGTTTTAATGGCCCTATTGTCCACTCATACTTTAATATACTATTCTTATTGTTGTAAAATACATTCTCGTATTGGGCATGATAATTATTATACCGGTGCAGATATATTTCTCTGTTATGCCAGAACGACTAACCAAAATGACAGAAGTCAAAATAAGTAGTAAGTAAGTATGTAAAACAAATAAGCTAAGCACCCTTGCTTCCGTAAATTCACGTATCTGAGCATTTTAGATACGGAGACTAATTAAATCGTTAGAACTTATTCACCTTCCATTTTAGATATAGGAACACCTAATATAGATTAAAAGTAATCTTTTGTAAAATCAGAATATCTAAGGAAATATATACCGTTGCATTAAAAAAGAGCGACTTTCCGAATTTTGAAGGTTTTTGTAAGCAACTGTTTTTAAACACTCTGTATAATATTGCAGAGAAGAACTTCAAACTCTGTATAACTACACGATATCAGCTGTGTGTATGCAAAATTTCATTTGTCTCTTCTGCTCCTACGTGACGTAATATCACTATAAAGTAAGATCGGTATCTGTCACTTTTTTATTTAATTGCGAATAACTCAAAAGGAATGGTATCATATTTAGGTATAGCATGGGATACATGAAGTATGTGTAAAATGTATCTTAGAAGCTGAATTTGTAATTACATTTATAGCGTGCTATTTAAAATATCGTAGTTGATGCCCACTTCCGGTTAACAGGAATTCAAATTCAATATTTTTATACAAAAATATTTTCACGTAATACTTCATATTTAATCATATCCGACCACAAAATTTGGTTTCAAAATCCCGTTTCGTTTGTATAATACTTTTAATAGGCCGTTCTCACAATAACGCCGTATGAGTTATTTGTTTTTACTTTGAATGAGATCCTTGTTGGGACGGATTTCTTGTGAGATTTGTCCATCAATAAACGCGTATGCTTCAATAAAATAAGTATTATTTTAATATTCAAATAAGTATGTTGTTATAACATGCATTAAAAATTGTCTCTAATAACAGTCTGGAAGACTAACAATAACTGAAAGTACACGTTATATATTTAGGAAAACTGACCATCACAGGTATAAAAGTAGGGTTTAATGAAGTCGTATATTCTACCGCTAGCAGGTAAATGCACATATCGAGATTTAAAATTATAATTACACAGGTTATATACACGTTCGATCTGTAATGTATCCCCTACGGCCTCTTTCTTGCCGAAGATGTCCGATGAATATAATACGCTAAGCGGAAAGTATTATTGATATCAATCCATCAGCAGGGGGAGACATTACTTTAGAAAGAGACTGTACCTCCAAGACAAAAGATCATAGGTATTACAGGTTAACCCAAAAGAAATTCGCTAAAAAAATATTGAGCAGGTTTCTCAATTGCATCAGAACGATTTGTCTTGTTTTTAACATTAACTAATATAACCAGTTAAATTTATAAAATCATACCCTCTTACATGCGCTGTAAGCTGCTGGTGTATGTTCGCTCTTAAAGCTCCTCATCCAGTGTAAGTGCTTTGATAAACTGCAATAGCTGTGATGGTTTCAGAGAAGGTATTCTTCTTCTTTGTCAATGATGTATTTGCCGAGGTAATTAGCTCGAGTTTCCGTGATGCCGGTGCAGTAAGATATCAGATGTTTGATTTTTTTCCTCCGCCTCGCAGAACCTGCAGTCGCTATTCTGTTTTAGACCTCTCCTCTTCATGTCTTTCCCAAGGTAACAATGCGCTGTAAGAAAACCTGTGAGGATGCGCAGTCTATTTCTGCTTAGTTCTAGCAAAGTTTCTGAGCTTTGCTTATTGTAGTTTCCAAGGAATACCTTGGAGTGTCTCAGAGCAGGTAGATTCTCCCTGAGGGTTGCTCCGAGCCTTCTCTATTTTTAAGTTCTTTTTTGTAAGTACTCATCCCTATACCACAGAACGGTTCCAGCCCCACAAACAAGTTGTGGCGGCCTTCCTAGCTAACAGATTCGCTTTTTTCTTGCCTCTGATTCCAGTATGTCTTGGTACCCAGCATAATGCAACTCTTGCCTAGGTTGTTTAATCTGTTAATACATTCCCGGATTAATTTGGAGCTGATGGTGTTAGAACTCAGCGCCGTTATGGCTGCTTGACTATCGGCGAAAATTGCAATGCTCTGCTTCCGATAATTCCTGCCCAGGTTCAGTTTAGCACATCTTCCAATGACGTTGATCTCCGCTTGGAAGACACTGGAGTATATTCCCATTGGCTGAGAGTATTTGATTCCTGGCCCAAATACAGCACCTGCTCCTTAGTCGGTTTTAGAACAGTCCACATATCATTTGATGGAGTTTTTTTTTTAGGGAGTACGTGGACTGTTCTCCTGCCCATTCTCTCTTATTGCTTAGCTTTCTAAGGAAATTCCTTTCGAAGCTATACGTCTTGACCATTTCATCGTTCGGTAGACTTAGAAGTGGGGAGAGCCCCGCTTGAAATGGCCAACCTCTCTGGTATGCAGTCTCGCCTCTTCCAGTCCTCACCCTGGTTAGTCTGTGCTGGGTTACAGCCCCACGTTTTACCTGCTAGGTTTCGGCATATCATTAAGGCTCTTGTTGCCTTACTTATTGTCAGTTGTATGTGTCTGTTCCATAGAAGTTTAGTGTCTAGGGTACTCCTAAATATTTAACTACTGCTTTGCATTGGATCACTGTTCTATCCAGATGAATGTCTTATTCGAAATGTTTCTCTTCCTAGTGAAAGGTACAATAGTGGTTTTCGCGGAGTTGAGGCTGTTTTTTATTAGGTCATAGAGAATTCCCTCAAATTTGCTGTTTGCTATTATTACAGTGTCATAGGCGTAACCTATACAATGTACGCCGAAGGCTGTCAGCCTCTTGAGCAATTCATCTGTCACCAGGCTCCACATTAGAGGCGAGCACACGCCGCCTTGAGGTGTTCCACGAGTGAAGTCCCGTGTAGTTGACCACTACTAGGCTGTTAACTTATTAGCCACCGTCTGCGGAGAAACCCAATATAATTGGCTTCTTTTTATGAAAGAAACCGATGCATTTAGTCTCTACAAACAATTAACTTAGACACCATCTATGGAGGAAGCCGAAATAGTTGGTGTCTGCATATTTATTTCTGTATAAATTGAAATTTCATTTTATTTTCGCCATCGATGTAACTAGGTATTTCTTTATAGTTTATATTAGTAAATAAATGTGAACAGTGGAATCGTATTTTTTAATATGCTACTCAGAGGTTCTGATTTGTTAATTGAATGTTATTGAAACTCCAACATTTCTACAGATAATTAACCTTTCGTGATCTAGTAAATAACGTTAGCTGTCAAGTACGGTGCTTTGGCATGAAGTACACTATCCATCTGATTTACGTATTAACTCATTAGAGGTGGAATCAAGACAAGAGTCACTAATCAAAAGATCTTTAAATTAAAATTAAATAAGAAATAAAGCTATATATTTTTTTCGTTTACTTTTCGAATTACTAACCCTGAAATTTCTCCAGAAATTATTAAGGCATGTGCCACAAACTATGAAGCATCGCCGCAAAATTTGACAATTTCGCCCAAAATTCTTCGTTACCACACACGATTTCGAACATAGTCGTCGAAAGTGGAAGCAGTACTTATTGTAAATGTCCTGGAAATCGGGTCGGCGTTCACCCTATTCGGGTCGGCGTTCACCCTATTCGGGTCGGCGTTCACCCTATTTCGGGTCGGCGTTCACCCTATAGCGTCGACCCTTAAAACTCTGCGGCTGCACTACCCCATCCCTGGTCTCATAGTTCCAGGGTAACGGGCGTGGCGGGAGTAGACTTCGTATATAGGGGAGGACTCTTGGGCGTAAGCATGGGCATACGCTCCGGAAGTCCGGCCGCTAACCGTCGGAATATACGGTGGGTAAGTGAGGCACCCTACGGCGCTTACCTAGAGAACTCTGCAGCTGCACTACCCCATCCTTGGTGGCCACACTCAGGGAAACGGGCGTGGCGAGAGAATTTGGCGAAGATAGTAGGGGAGGATAAAAGTCGGTTCGCCGAGGAGTAGTCCGACCGCTGGTTGTCTGGTTGGGGAAACCTTCGGTTTCATCCTAAAGCAACTCGGTAACTCTGGGACCCTACGGTTTCACTGTAGCTGCCGCGGATACTTGATCGCCGGAGGGGCGAAAGGGTTGGCGCGGTTGGCATTTTGGGGTAGGGCTTTTGCCCGGCCGTCCCCGTAGTTCAGGCTTAATTCACGGGCGGGCTGGTTGTACCTCACGGCCAGATTCCGTTTCCCACGCTTGGCCGATAGTAGCCATCCGTAAGGAGGCCTAGGCCCCGTGGGGTTAGATGTGAGGTAGGAGTTCGCCAAAGCGTCTCCAACGGTGACCCGTCCAACGTTGACAAGAAAACTTGTCTAACATGGGTAGCACGGGGGAGAGGAGCCCACCGGTTCGCCGGGCCTCTCCGAGAGGTGTCGGTCTCGTGCGGGCAACTGGTTTCGTGCCTCTTTGTCCTGAGGAGTGTGTGCACTTCCCTGTTTTGCCGCATACCTAACGGTCGGTCGGCAGCTGGTGCCCCTTTGGGGTCCAGCAACCACTTTCGTGTCATTTGTTTCATATATGTATGTATGTCCTTACCTTACTTAGGTCCGGTTGTACATACAAAATGCCGATAAACTACCCAATAGCGTTATCTTACCGACAAGACTGTTGTGACCATATTACAATCTGCCAATATTATTGTCAGCCACACTATCGGTAATGTAGATATTTTATCCGGTGCTCGAAGTTACCGATTTGCTATATAGTTATCCAACAGATAACATATAAACGTCAAACATAACCTTAATACTTAAGTTCAAAGTTGTATAGACGCGCGTATGTAATTTATGTATTTTGTGATAATTTACAAAAAATGAATAGCAATATACATAAACACACGGCTAATTACAAAACAGCGGAGTGCTGACGGCTTATGGAGAAGTTTGCCTACATAGTAGAGAACAAAAAAAGCGATGGAGTTACTTGGAAACAAAAAGTAATACATGTTTCACGCTGTAATACAAAATTTATGTGAATTAAATGTTATATCCAGAAAAATATATGGCAAGATATTTGTGTCCAATTTAACTGTCTTTGCTTAGACGAAATCTTACAAAAAAAATCGTTATCATCCCAGTAATCAACGCGGTTTAAACGTGCTTTGATACGTCCTTCCTTTCTTCTACGCCGCAAGTCATTCAATATCAATTCATTTTCGGAATCACTACTACTAGTTTCATATAAATTAAACATTATAATATGTCAATAAAGATGTCGGCCGAATACTACTCGGGCACATTTATTGGTGTATTGTACAACTGGCCCTTACTTACTTAGCCTAGTTGTTACTTAATAGAAGAGGTAAACATGTGTGGTTCAAGTAACAAATAAGGAATAGTTTGTTCTTATTGGTGTGTAATCTTAAATATTTTTTGCGTAAGCTAACGTAACGTATCAGATACCTGTATTAAAATCAGCAACGCAAAAAAACGTTCCTTCATACTGCATCGTACTGAAACATGACTAAGCTCTCGGTCAAGGCGACCACCATACGAATTACTCCCGGTTATTGACACCTGACCCATTAACGATCCGCGAATGTTCGAAGCACAATCAAACGGTTCAATTCATAAGTGTGTAAGACGAGAACGTATACTAAAAATAGGGCGAACAACTATTCGGCCAAGTTGTCGTATATTTCATCGTAAATAGTTAATTCAAGTGGCCCTGTACACGTTGACCACCCAAAATGTATGTTGTTGATCACATCACGGTGGCCGTGTGTCGTTTCTTCGATACAGCGTTCAGTTTCAAATTACATTTTAACGAGAGAAGTTTTGGAAATATTTGGCTTGAGAGTACTTTTTGTTTATTTTTATTGGAGTTTTAAACGAAGCAAATTTTCTGAGCACGTATATAAGCTGATACACTGCATGTGTATGCAATGATGTGGACATAGCTTTAAGTGGATCGTTCACAGTTGATTTGAGAAATACCAGTTCTTAAAACGAGAATAGCGCATCCATAAGTACTATACCTATGTATATTGTTAGAATTCTGCGATTCCTGACAATTAAATCATTGTAAATATTAACCGTCAAATGTACACATAAAAATCGCACATGAATACGGCGTTTGATACTCCAGTAATAAATATTTCAATAAAGGAAATGAAGGAATTGTGATTTTGAATACTGTATATAATGATGTAGTTCGATATATTCTACTTGCATAATATTTATCAACAAGGTTAGGTTTTTACATAGAGATCCTCGTTCAAATATGGAGACTGGGTATAGCGTTAAAAGCAAACAAGCAAAGGACTAATACAGTCATCCAACTGCATGAAACTATCGATATCGATATAGGTTATTACTTTTAGATTCACAGAGTATTGATGACACCCTCTTTGACATACACTAGAACTCCACCAGTACCTACCTTGGACTCAAGACCCTGATGCAGCATACAGAAAGAATAATCGTGAAATTCAACGCTATTGGGTCGATTTTCCTGCTCGATTTCTAAGAATCAAAATTTGTACCTTTTGCTATCAATAGTCATCTACCATGCGCATGAACAAACTGTCCCCTAAAGTAATGTAGCGGCTAAAATCAAAATATTCTTTCTTTCATAATTCTTAACCTTTGCTGGGGTGTAACATTATAGTGGTGCTTCTTGTGGCGGATCTATAGGTTTTTCATCTAAAATTTCCTTTGTCTTTAAGCAGTTTTTCTGGACTCTATTGAGATACTGCTTTATAGGCAGCATAGTTAATTGCGTGCCCAGTTTCTTCAGATAGTTTTTCCTGAAACTATTTTGTTTTCTACTTAAGTTAACAGGTTGACTGCCACGCTAAAATTGGAAAAATTGCTTCTGACGCCATTTGCTTTTTTGGACCGCTTGGCACATTAAAAAACATATGTTATAGATCAAATCGTCTACGGTGATATTTTTATCAAGTTATTTTACAAAATTTACTAGGCGGTCATTATGACCGCCGGGGCTTGGGAGACCTTGAGAGGTTTACCACGCCCTAGCAGTCATACCTCAGCCGCCATACTTAGCGGTCTCACCTAAGAGATTAGACAACAATATTTGTAATGTAGGAGTTATTTGTAAGAATTATGTTTTATTTGACTGTAATAATAAGGTTAAAAGATAAAGTTACTTTTTTTAAGCCTTTTGTAAATATGTTAAAAAAATTACAAAAATCTAAAAGTTTTTCGTATCCTGATGTTCCACAACGCCCTGGCGGTCATTCTGTATAGAAGAAACCTAGTTTAAAGCGGTCATGGACATTCAGGGCTAGTTTTAATTTGTGTCTGGCCTGGCGGTCAAATTGATCACCGTGGCATCACTGGACGTATATCGTAGCGGTCATTATGACCGCCGTGGCAGTCAACCTGTTAATACATTAATACCAGCTTTATCTAGCATTCCATGAAACAACCCTAAAGATAACTGCTTTTGAGTTCTGCGTATCAGAATATAATTATGAACAAGTTCATAAAAAAATTCTACATCACACTTTATATGATTATAAAAATCAATGGCCTTCAAATTTCTTCAAATGATATCTAAAGATTTGATGGCCCAAGTCTTTGCTATGAGAGCTTCCGGCTTTTTACCGCGTCACAGTAGTGTAATACAGGGATTTTCACGGAACTGGTTTGTTAGAACTGTTTCTGAAATCCTATAATTTTGAAAATTCGTGGTTAAGGGTCTCATTGAAGAAATCATGTGAGACTTTCGTATCACTCCCGGTTTACCGGCAGTTCACGTCAACTTTTTTAATCTAAATAGCATGGTATATTTTTTACGAGGTTTTTGGATCGCACATGTAATTTTGCATCAAAAACTTAATCCGCTGATTTTGGGATTAAGGTACCTCAATAAATTTTGATGCGGAATTGCATTCGCGGTCTAAAAAGCTCATAAAAAATATACCACACTATTTATATTAAAAAAGTTGATGTAAACTTCCGGTAAACCAGAGGTGATACAGATGCGTAAATAGTTTTGCCAATGAGAACGGATAATACTATCTTTAATTCAGAATTGAAGGAATTTTTGGAACATCGAAAAGTTCTAACAAACCCGTTCCGTTAATAATCCTGTAAATAATATAAAATTAAATTACTCGTAAGAACAAAATAAAGCAAAATAAAAGCAGAAAAAAATACAAACTAAACTCGACGTTTTGTCACTAATGTAAGTAGCTTCTCCATCAACAGAAAATGGAGAGGGAGCGTCACGTGTTGTCACGGTAACTCGACATGTAAACCATTCAAGAGGTGCAAATCTTCTAACAAAAACCCCTAACGTGGTTTCAACGTCGACCTATAGTGAACTTCTGGCTCCTTCTGTTGTTACTTTCTGCAGCGGTAACTTATTTTGACGATTACGTTACTATTGCATCAATTTGTTCTTAAGCAGCTTTAAATTAGTTATATTCTATTGAAAACGGTATCTAAATATCTCTATCCGTTCTTAACATATTGCAAAAACGTAAAAAACTAAATAAGAAGTATAATCATTAATACAATAGAATCACCTTAATTACAAAAGGTAAATAAAATTATGTAACCGTGGAAATCAGAAACCGAATAACCTCATCATTCTATTCTTTCCTCAAAGCGTGGCGCGTATATAGCAGTTACACCCCCCCTGGCGGTAAAATATTGAACTTGATAATAATTTCCAGCAATTTCTCTTGGCTACTTTTAGTGTATGGACAAATACGTTCCAAGATACAGCCGCTTACCTTGCATAATAGCCAGTCTATACATAGCAGGGTACGAAAAATTAACATTACAAACATCTTTTTAAAGGAAAATATCGACCGTATTAGTTTAGTATTATTAGGATCATATTTGCTAAAATGTTCTAAAATACAAGATAACTTTAAAGTGCAATGGTCATAGAAGTAGCTATGCAGATATATACCACTAGATTGATTACGGCAAAACTTTCTTTTATAAACAAATTATAACGACTTTTTCTTAACGTGGCTATTGTTATGGCATCTTTCTTCTTATTTTTGAGGATGTCGTCTCATGATATTATCATATATAAGATCGAATATCCAGCTCTATGAAGTAATTATTCTTTAGATCCTGGTACGATAATTTACAGTTTACACTCAGTGTCAGTGTTCAGTTCTCATTATCTAAAGAACAAGATGACATAAATCAAGTCTCTGCTTCTATTTATTTATACTTTTGAAAAATTAAAAATTAATAACAAGTAAAACTGTAGATGCTTTTAATCGACCGAAAGGGGGATTGGGAATATCGAAGATATTTTCAGAAAATAAACAAAGCGGATTCAGATATTCGATTGTGATTTATCATTGGATACTACATATACGCTTAAAAAACTACGAGATTTATGTTTACGGGTTCTAAATGTTAACAGCATGAGGAATCACGACTATTTTAAGAAGATGTATGTACATATATTGAAAAGCATTAAAAAAATATTAGTATGGTTTACACTTCAGAAACATAAATAGACATTTTTCATTTAAAGAGAAGAGTTTTTAAATTGTAAAAGTTTAATAATATCTAAAACTACATTTTTCATATAAAATTAGTGTTTTGGATCTGTTATTTTCACCGTTATACTTGAGAAACTAAGTTTAACACCAAAACACAGCACTTAATAAATTAATAATAATTATAAATGAAAACATGTAAAGTCCTACTTGAAAATACGATCTATATATACAATGTACTTGAAAATACGATCTATATATACAATATACCAACGATAACTAACCATAATTATATAGAATGGGATTTTTACCACCATTACTATGTGACATTAAAAATTTATTATTATTATTTGGCCGTTGAAGATGTTAAGCTTCTCCATAAACACATCAAAAACACGAAGAACAAATATATCCTGTAACTCTGCCAAATACAGAGATTGACAGATCGTGATCATCGTTTGTAACGTGATACCGTGTGTTTTCTAACGGTTACTCGTGCAATTTTAAATGTGCCGTCAAGGAACGACTTTTTTAAGGTGCGCCTATCAACGTATAAACTTATCGCAATCAATGTGTTAGTGAATTTACTGAAATTCTCAGTTTAATACACCATTAAACTGCGAAAATTTGCCGGGTAGTCTTTCACTCCTAAAGAAACCGTACAACGGCTTCTAAGGCTCCGGCTCTTGCAGCGGTCATGGTCACTATGTCGCCGACGCAAGCAATAACCCGCAAGTCAACTAACTTTGATCTTTACAACCGGTAGCTCTGCACATTTGCGCGTACTCGCAACACACTCTTATTAGTACCTACTACATAAATCGAAACCACAAGGTATTAAATGAAGCTCTAAATTTGCTGACCTGAGTTTAATAATTGATGATATATGTATGTACATATTACAAAGAAAAATAGTACGTATATACAGCGCAATAAATATTGCTTAGATATGAAAGTATTCTAACTGACCTAAATTGAGCAAAATAAAATAAAATAAATCTTATTAGTTACATACCTCGAAATTTCAAAAGTAACAATTTGACAGAATGTTCACTTCGATAAAATGAACTTTATCAGTGTTATGAAGACTTCCGGGTTTTGACCTCGTCATAGTAAAGTAAATATTGTTCTGTCACAAACGACAGAAATAAAAGATTGAAATTATTAACACAAATATAATAATAAAATTGTACAAAAAGTCTTAAAATTATCCCACCCTCTTTCTTACCTTGCTAATTATATGTGTGTGTGTGTGCGTGTTTATTTAGTTATTCTTCTTTAGTTAATCCTCTTCAATTTCCCTTTAAATTCGCTCGTCTTGATGAATTGTTCTCCGTTCTTTCTTCTTTTTATACTCTGACACCCACTTATCACTTGTTGCGTTATTGTGTAAATATCTAATTGTTTGTTAAATGCTTTTATATGTGTTTTCTTTAAATTAAAATTTTTTGCTGACTGTTTTATTACTGTCAAAAACAAATCTGTTTACATCCACCTGCTGCTGCTCCGAACTACCAAAACTGCCATTGCGTCATTCCCCACTAGATTTTCTAATTTATTGTACGATGCATTTTAATTTAGAAATTGATGCCTAATCGGGTCGTGTTGTGTCATGTATGTGTTTGTATGTGTATGTTACATTAAATTTTGAATTTTTCTCTCAAATAAAAAATTACTATTATTATATTTGTGTTTTTCTTTTTCCACTCCCTCTATCGCTGTTCTAAGATTTTTTTTTTAACAATTAACGTGAACAATAAGTTACAATAAGTTTAAATATCACATAACAATATATACAATACAAAAATAAAATAAAACTAAAAATAGAAATAAAAATACAAAAAATATTACAACAACTTATTCAATCCCGACGTTTCGCCAGTAATGTAAGTAACTTTTTCAAGAGCAAAACTAGGTGAAGGGCCTCAGTAGGTCAGACTAACTAGGGGTGTGAAACACGCTATACGCAAAAACAGGGGGAAAACTGGGTCAGGGGCGCCAAAAGGTCACGGTAATTCGATGTGTCAACCACGCTAGAGGCGAAAAGCTTCTGAAGAAACCACTTACATTAGTTTTTGTATATTTATTTTTATTTACTTTTGTTTTATTTTTGTATTGTATATATTTACTATGACGCAGTCAAAACCCGGAAGCCCCCATAGCAGAGACTCGGACCGTGGAAGCTATCGATATCATTGAGCTTTATCAGATTTATCTATCCGGCGTATTGCATTGTTTTAATACATGAAATACTGTGTATATTATTATTTCCGAATTCTTTGATGTAATATAAGTTAATTTAGCAAATAATACTTACTTATAAAAATTAACGTCAAGAATATTTTTAATTCGTCAAGTCACAAACTAATTGTTCAAGAACTAGGCGAAAGGAGTATTTCTCGATACCAGCCACCAATATGGTTACAAACTACCACAGGAGCAGAAGGATTGAGTTGGGTGGGGAAGATGAGATTGAGACTTGTGTATGTATGAGTACCTCCAGGATCAGTCCTAAGGCAACAATGTGGATTATCTTACACGATAGCGTACTCAATTTGGATCTCACTGTAAATGCTATGACTGTGGGCTTTTATCTGGCACTGGTAGTCACTGCACAAGATGAACACATGTTCATAAAAACTTAAACAAGTGTCTGGTAGTAATAAGTGGTTGAATAAAAGAACACAAGTTACTCCCTAAACCCTGAAAGGCACTTTAACGTTTAATGTGGAAGCGGTGAGAATTGCCTCCGTGAAATCCTTTAAGAATCCGGATATTCTCTTCGATGAGATAAAGTGCTTTACATGTCATATTGATTATTATTACGTCGCCTCGCATATTTCCTATAATATTTATGTACATTTAATTATAACAAACGAGTTTAGAGTTAGGTAGGTCTACTTCACATATTTCAGTTATATTGCATTGCCAATGATGCTAGACTCTTTTTCCGAATGTATGTTACTATATCCAATTTAAATGTTTACTACTATCGACATAGTCACGTTTTACCAAATTAGGAAGAGAACATTCTTTACCTTGGACTATTTAAATATAATGCATCTTATTTTGTAAATATCGCACATGTCAAAATTTAAGAATTACTGTCATAAAATTAAGATCAAAGAGAAGTTTCACGTAGGGCAGTATTGGCGATTTACTTTATTTTCAGTAACCTAGATTTAGGTCTGTAGAATCGGCGGACTTTCTTTTTATAGATAGGAATTTCAATAGTAAGGTTTCGAGATATCCCCTTCTTAAAACTTTCTCTCCAACTACTTACTGTTTTAAAATAAATTAGGACCAAAAAGATTTAAAAAACGAACACGCAACATCAAAAACTATAGAAAACCGTTGGAGTGAAGTTAAGTAAATTAGTGTGTAATCAAAATATGGTTAGATGAAATCGTTTCTATTATTGATTGAACATACTTAAGTATACCAAAAGATGATAACCAAGACAAGCGGAAATCAAGCTGATCGGCCTAGCCAGACTGTTGTCCAACATAGAAGATCGAAGAGCGCTCTGAGGTATCGCTCTGAAGGAATGCGAACCAAAAGAGCTGATTGCAGATATGAAATCCTGAATAGAGTGTTTACCCTGCGAATTGGACTAACACCTCACTCAAGCACTTACTAGATATGACTAGTACAGGACGTATACCAGACGATTTAGGAAGGACAGCATAGACGATTGCATTATTGTCAAGCCCAGGATACCGTGGAGCATACCATATTGGACAGTCATCGGTGGCAAGAATTTCAAGAATGCATCTATGAACGGTAGCACAGCTGACAGCTGACATGGTAGTGCAGAGGATGCTTGAGTCTGGAGAGAGTTGGAGTATGATACATGCCACGATCAAGAACATAATAAAACAAACAGGATAGCTGAATCTCGAGTCCTACACCTGAATATTAACATCAGAAAAACACCTAATCAGCTGATGGTGGATGGGTGATGTAGGGGTACACTGCGAAGAAGAGAGAGAATTTCAATCTGAAGTACATCCTATAAAGATGACTTCCAGTTGCAACAAGGGTGATTCAAGCGGCTCACCTGTTTGGTCGGCAATACGCATATATCTATATCGACTAACATCAATCAAATATAGCCGTTTCCAATATATTTTGCTCTAGTGGAACAATATGAATTTACATAGAATATCTAAGAATGAATCTGTACTGATTGTATCTGTACTGATCTGTACTAATTTGGATATCTGTTGTCAAATACTCAACATGTACTATTCACAATTTTCCTACATTCTCCATGAATAGAAAATAAATCTAAACTATCGTTTCTTTTCTGTAATGCATTTCATTTGTTATTTTGCTTGACAGGTATACACTATTCATTTTTATATAAGAAATACTATTTACTACCATATTTTATACGTTTCAGGTAATGTAGCTGTTGAAACATATACCACATGCAAATGTCTAGTTCACACAATTACTACCTTTTTCTTACAAATCTTCATGATAAGAAACTGTGAAAGAAATCCAAGGAAAGCAGTTAGAAGTTAATAATATAATTTATTTTTACAAAATATTTACTGTTCTGTATCTTTCCAGCATTTAAAGAACCTACACCCCATCTTTTGGTTAAGCATCAAATTTCTGTAATTGCTAAAATAATCGAAAACATTGTGGCATCAGTAAACATTATTTAAAAGTCCAGGCAGCGTATCATTGTGTAGAGGAAAAAGAAAAAAATCACGCTTGTGGCACGTCGTGCCAGATCTATACTCCAGTTGAAATACCATTCGCTGTTGAGACATAACTAATAGCATAATATTACTTATGCTATAACGAAGCCATGAAAACACATTTTACACAATATAGCTTAGGAAGCTACTACAGCTATTACCACACAAAAGAAAATGTTAAGTGCGATTTGATTTCGTCCGGTATTTTGTGGAGCTCTTGTATTAGAACATAAGATTCATTTATTAAAATCTTTGTAATAGAAACCTATGCCAACTGTTGCTGGTGGGCTTAAGCTTTATAAGTACGGGAGTATATATCACAAAAGGAATCAGCGGTATATATGAAACAACCATCTACTGTATTAAGGTTAATATCAATTTTCAGAATCTTCGAAAAACGTTACTTTCCACAACCACAACCATATTTAGTTTTCATATTATAAAGAGGATCTCAGACAAAGTAGTGGAAACATCTTGTGTAGATTGCTTACCTTGATTCCAACTTTCGCGAATTGAAATACTGTTTTGTTGCCTCAGAATCATATTTTTAAACGATTTAAATATACATACTTAATACGCATCCATATATTAAAATAAGTTACTGAGTTGCTTTAGTGTGTATCCAATGACTTGTTTTGTAAACTAATTGACACTAAATATATAAATAAAATAAAATCGTTCATCCATGTACATATATGTATATATAGCATCTGGCGTATGTCATTAACGTGCGTAATGTAAGAGAGTAAGTGAAAGTAAAGACTGGCACATATGCAAAATGATCAACTTAAGAGAAACAATTCTGTTGCCCTGCTTTACATGAAATATTTTTATCGTTAGTCCAATCTACACTAGTTGAAAACTATTTCTGCTTAATTTAAGTCTAACGTCGCATGCTATAGGATATTAAACAATATGGCCTTCAAAGTTTTGCTGTCTTCTGTGCACTTTCTAACTTCCTAGACATTAAGTTAGCATCTGAACAATTGATTCTACAAATGGAAGCGCTGACTGAAGCAACTGACGTCTTATAGAAGAACCTTGCGCAGACACTTTCAGCTTTATTTATGTAGCTAATCTGTATGAACTTTATGTTATATCTAATAATATATCGGCTAATATTCCCACCCACCCTTCTCTACAGCTTTCCTTCTCAAAATGTAATATATGTTGTCATGCATTTAACGAGACCTACATCCTATCAACGCAGGACACCGTTAATGCACCTTCCCTTCTCGCAGGCTATATTTGCACCAATTGTCGGAAAGACAAGATACGCGACGCTATCGCAGCATGAAAGTACGCGCTGTCCTTAAATTTCGTGTCAGAAATGGAGTGTTTGGTTAAGATTATAACATTCTTTTGTCTCTCGAAGTTCCGCTGTTACCGTTCCGCGCGTTATCTCCGTTAAACAAATCTATTAATTGTATACCAATAACATGGCCTCTTGCGTACTCAGTTAGAGCGTTATCGGCCTTTCATTTCACACGTAGCATAGGTATATAAACTTTACTTTGTGAAAATTCATTAAATCTGCCGATTCTAGCAAATAGCTCCCACTATGCTCCCCACTGATACTAATGACCGTGTTTCGAAATGCAAATCTTCACAATAATTAGCTATTGGGTTGATTCGACAGTGTAGTTGCGCAAAGTAGATGAACAATAATATTAAAATGCAACGAAAACAAGTTACAGTTCTTATTTATGTCAATTCAATTGAATGTCCTTCTTCGTAACTGATAATGAATTTTGACAAATGTATGTATTGCGAGACATTTTCGTATGGCGTCTTAAATTCTATTTCGTGACGACAACACATTTGCCTTCATTCGTGAATATTCAAATGATATGGGTATTATATTTACTTATATTTAACCAGAGTAGTAATGCTTATTCAAACATTATTGTGACTTCTTGTGCTACCCTATGTAAGAGGAAATAGTCGAACAGACAGTTTGAATCCCTGAAGCAATATTCTTTGTAGTAGTTTGGTTCTTCTGTTTCAAGTTTTAACTACGCAGAATATTACAATACACTTAAAGTATGATAAATTTTAGTTTTATATGAAAGCCATTCGAAAAGTATCATTCGTAGCTGACCGAAAACTAGACGGATAATTGGCTCAAACTATAGCTTTTTAGCGTTTAATCTTACCTTCTTAAACAGCTGTTATATTAGCGGAATATACTCCATCCAACATACATACGTTACATACATTCAGTAGTCAATTCCAACAGACCGGCTTGAAATAGTCGGCACTACTCAACGATAAGACTTTACTGCGAATATTTTTGTTGTCACGCTTTTCAAACAATACATATTTAATAACAAGTCTGGCAATTATCTATAAGATCTCACCTAATGATCAGCTGCAAATATAAAGTCTTTTTTTTATTATTTCTTTATCGTGTAAAAGCTGATTTCTAACCAAATATAAACACAGTGATAAACTTAGCAATTTATCATTTACTTCATCTGTACACTTTTCGATATTTGATTAATCATTAACATCGTAAAAAATGCAAATCTTTACATAATTTATATCTGGAATATATCACGCGTCGTCTACTTATTTTTTACTGCAGTCGCCATGTAAATTAAATAATTCGACTTAATTTAAAAGAGGAAGGACCAGTCTTATAACCGATAGACGTATCGTTTTTAATATTTCAAGTATCGCTCTCGAGTCTCGTAACCGAGAGACCATTGACCTGCCAGCTTCGTGGCATCTTAGAAGTTAGCACATTGAACAGGCCTATACCTCGGTATATAATACATCGATTATATCGCATACCGACGTTTAATTGGTATAATTCGCTAATTACAGTCCCCCAAGCCGCTGGCCTAAGGAAATGTGTCAATTCATTGGTTTATAGAGCAAAAATACCTGGAATTCTGATAAGTATATATTTAAAAGAATGCTACAATAGAAAACATAATAAAAGTTGTACCATACGATACACTGCATATTATCTAACGGATTGTCAGTGTTAAGTATCATGTCTGTATGTATGTAATGTGTATGGATACATACATATATTAATCTGTTCCAGGAATACTGATCGGTATTTTACTATTTCATTATATATACATACATATATGTATACAACTCAGTTTTGATGTGTATACTATAAGTCTTAACTATCGTTTTCAAATATTGAGATATCAATACATTAAAATAATTGAATTATAACAGTTACCTAAACAGAACCTCTAAAAACCTGTAGTAACATTGAAGGGGCGTGTTCAGGTGGAATATATTTAGAACTGATTTCATAATAATAATAACAATAATAATAATAATAAGCTGCAGCTGAAGCTGAGGCTACCAGCAGTGTCCACAAGGTGGCGGATAGTGGAACGGCCTCCCAGATATGGGGGTTAGCTGCGAATAAGTTAAATAAGCAGTCCCTGACCCAAAGCAGCAGTCTCTGGAGGGTGCAACGGAGGTAGCCGTGGGAAAGCTATACCTGTTGTAGTGCCTGACGATGGAGATTATGAGGTGGCGAGTAGTGCCGCCACCAAATAAGCACATCTCCCCTCAAAAAGGATCAACGGCAAATGGCGGTAGAATCCAAGAGGAAATCCAGAAGCGATGGTATCCAAATTGGGCGGCTCTCTGGTCAGCGTCTGTTCTTCTGGTGCAAGCGGCTGGATTAAAGCTGGCAGAAGCTAAAATGCAAAACCAAGAATTAATAATGGAAAAAGGAATATGAAGGGAAGGAAAAGCAGTGTGGAGGATGGGTCCGAAGCCCGTCGGAGCCGCTGTGATGATTGGACCACTGGGATTAGCAGTGGTACAGGTGGCACTGCACCGGGTACCAGAGAACGACCTTCCGCGAAGAGGAGATTGATAGTGAAACCGTCACCGAAACTCCAACCAAGGACAGTGTTGCTGTGGGGCAAGACTCCCAGCCCACCGCCTCGGATAATAAGGCCGCAAATAGAGACCGCGTGAAATGGACTATGGAAATGAATATAGAATTATACCGGACTAGAGAAGTACCCTATACTAAAGCTAAAAATCATACAAAATATCTTATGTCAAAAAAGAGTACTTCTTACAACAGAAATAATACCACCAGCGACAGTACAACAAATTATAAAAGAAGTAGCGATAGAGTTAAAATTGCTGCAGGACGCTGAACAAACAGAAGAAAATACAGAAGAAGACGTAACCGCAGATCTACAAGACAAGGGAACAGAGCAAGAAAATCAAACTATCGAAAAACAATCTGAGATACAACTGCAAAGAAATATTATATTGCACCAGGAAATGGACCTTACGAGGATACCAAGACTACCAAAACTTTGCTTTAAAAAAATACAGGCCGTACTATGGCAGAAGTAAACAATCTGCTCCGAGATCGAGCGCACGAATGTAATTCTCTAACACAATTACAACAATTACTTTACAGTGCAGCTGCCACAGTAACGATCAAAAAATCAGCAGAACACAAATAGAAACAGAAGACAACTACACAAAAACCATGGGAAATAAGATTGAAAAACACAATAGAAGGATACAGAAAGGAAATAAGCGTATTGGCACAGGTGACTAGAACGGAAACACTCACTAAAAGACTAACTAATAAAGCAAACTATATAACCAACAAATACAAAAATGAAGAAGATGGAAATACAGGTGAAGTGCTGAACCTGTTAAAACAAAAGGTTGCAGTCAAAACCAATAGACTTCGAAGGTACACGGAAGCACAAAAAAGAAGAACTCAGAATAAATTATTTCAACAAAACGAGAAAGCATTCTACAGACACCTCAACACACAAGACAAGAAGGCAGAAAATAATGCGCAGGACAACACTCAGAACGACACAGAAGATAATAAATCACAACAAGGACAAGTGACAACCAGAGGCGTACAAATACTGGCTTTCTGGAATAATCTATGGTCGAAAGAACAAACACACAAAGCAAACACGAGCTGGATTAGGGAGGAGTATAAGCAGACTGAACGAATACGAACTATGCTGGAATGCGAAATAAACATCGTTGATGTCACAGAGGCCACCAAGAAACTTCAGAACTGGAAGGCCCTAGGTGCAGATGGGCTACAAAACTTCTGGGTTAAGAAATTCAAAGCGCTGCACTCAAAATTAAGAGACATATTTAACAATATATTAACAGAACCGAAAAGAGTTTTCTACATGCGGTGTAATGTACTTACTTCCAAAAACAGCAACGCCAAACCCAGAGCCGTCGCAATACAGACCAATAATCTGCCTGCCGGCGTTGTATAAGCTGTTTACCTCCGTACTTGCTAACAAGATTTACGAACATATAGACCAAAACCAACTACCAAAAGAACCAAAAGAACAAAATGGATGCCAGAGAAACACGTACGAGTGCAAAGAGGAAGTAACAATCGACACAATGCTAACCGAAAGAGCAAAAAAACAAAGGGAGATCTACACTGGGCGTACGTAGACTACAAGAAAGCCGGTCCCACATAGTTGGCTTATGGAGGTATTGAAGGTATATAAGATAGCCCCAAATGTACGAAACGCGCTGGAGAGTTTGATGGCCAAATGGAGAACAACTCTATATGATAGCGAGAGGCAACTGGGAACTGTGCACATAAACAGAGGGATATTCCAGGGGGATTCTTTGAGCCTTCTCTGGTTCTGTAAAGCTGTCCTGTATAGCTCCTGCTCCTCTTACGACCATGCTCAACCGAAAGAAGGCTGGAATTCAGATAGGCGGCATCAGGGTTAGTCACCTTGTGAATATGGACGACATTAAGCTCCTGGGACAGTCGCAGACAGAGGTTCAGCAGCTCCTTAGACAAGTAGATCTGGGAGTAATACAGGGCAAAGGGATAGAACATAAGAAAATTAAAGAAGTTCTAACAGAAAAATACCAAAACAGACTCGAGAAGCTACTTAAAACCAAGCTTTACTCGCGCAACCTTACAAAACCCACTAGCACATACGCAATACCCGTTATCAGTTTCTCCTTTGGTATAATAAACTGGACAGCTACAGAATTAAAAAACCTTAACCGAATAGCAAAGAAAAATATACCCAGTACAGAGCGAACCATCCGCACAGTAGCTGCAAACGATTCTACATTCCTAGAATGCTAGGCGGCAGAGGAATAATAGATATGGTTCAACTTACTTCTATAATAATATGAACAAGAGCAGTCTGCTAAAAGCTACTGTCGATAACGAAAAAAATACACCGCCCTAAACCTAGCAAACAATGATGCACAATTAATACACTCCGTACGACCCAAGACTTCGTAGATAGCTGGGTCAGTAAACAGCTACATGCGAGGTATATAAATCTACTGAGCTGAAAGAAGGTGACCTGTTCCCTGAGATGGAGGGATTTCTAACATCGATCCAAGGCCATGTAGTTCCCGCGCTCAACTACAGAAAGTACATAATCAAAGATCCGAAAGTACAGAACGGCAGATGCAGGATGTGTCATGCGAAAAGTGAAACCATAGAGCATATTACAAGCGCCTGTCCAACTATGGGCGGAAAAGAGTATACCGACAGACACAATGGAGTCGCCAAAATACTGCACAACTGGCTGGCATTGAAGATCGGACACACTGCAGAAAGAACGCCCTATTACAGATACACACCAGACAGTGTTGCGAAATACCAATCCACACACTATATTTGGAGAGAACGGTACAAACAGACCATCAAGTAGTCAACAATAGACCGGACATAATGGTAAAAGATAAAGTCAACAACACCTGCACCATTATCGATGTGGCCATACCTGCACTTGCAAACATAAAAGAAAAACCTAAAGAACCAAATACTTACCGCTGTCAACCGAACTTAAGCAGATCTGGAAACTCGGCAAAGTACGCATCCTACCGATAATAATTGGAGCCACAGAAGAAATTCCTAATGCCACGCTAGAAAACCTGAAAGCACTGGATCGCCCAACTGCAATATACAAAGAGATGCAGAAATCAACAGTGTTAGAAAGACCCTCAACATGGATGAAACCAACTATAGGCCACTTTTACGGACATTGCGGTGCATAAAATGGCTTCAACATCTAAATAGAAGCGAAGATTCAACATCCAGAGCATCTACGGATCGATGTCACACCACTGCATATACATACATATATACATCTGTGAGTTGTACTATAATAGCAAAGGTATTATAGCACTTAAGTTTGAAATACGTATTATACTACCTGCCAAAAGGCCGTGTATATTACATGTAATACCTACAGGCTAACAACTTGAACTACGAAAGCCTATTGATAGGAGAGGGTGATGGGAGTTCAAATTAAATGTATCCATTTTACTATTGTCAAGTTTTTATATGACAGGAATGTCAGTGATCATGTCAAATACTTTATTACGTTATTATTATCATTTTTAGTTTTATGCACTTCTATCTTGAGATGTGATATCATTATAATATTCTATATGTGTTTATTACATTATGTGTTTGTGTATGTTTTGTTATATACATTTACTCTGCTATGACGCGGTCAAAAGGCGGTTGTTCTAGTTCTTCTAGTTCTCAATACTAGTAGTACTCAATGATTATGTATCATACAAAACTTGATAACTAATTAAATGGCGTAATACAGCAACGATTCACATACCAACAATTAAGGTCTGATATGTAAAGTGGGCATTAAATGAGAAGACCGTAAACATGACGTTGATTAGGAATTAATAATTTGCATCCACAGCATTGCCTCAAAAGAAAATTTGATATAAATTCAAACATATCTATCACACAATGAGAAACAATAAGAAAAAATTATCAACTCTTATCAAGTGCCCTTTCATTTCAAGATTTATGCAAGTTGGAATGACAAACATCCAAAATTGACAATTAACTATTTACGCATTATACAGGCTGACATAGAAAAACTACAATGCATTGCAGCATGTGATAGAGCACCAAGAAATAACAAAAAAAGTTCCTATACACACATGTCCGATTGCTTTTTGTTTTCAAGTTAGAAGCTGTTGAAGTTAAAAGGCTTTTATTAAACAAAACAACATTAAAAAATGTAAGATACATATTAGTTCTACATAAGGTGTTCAAATTGGTGACCTTGTTCCTAAATACACATTTCCAATCTTCCTCTTAATGACTGACGGCATCTTTCAAACATGTTAGCACTATTACGAAATCTATCATCAGACTCCGGAATTCTGTTCCATAATTGATCTTCACTATTTATTTCTGCGGAATACACTTCACATTTCATAAATCCCCGAAATGAAAAATCGAAGGGATTAAGGTCGGGACTACGAGCTGGCCATGGTATAGGTCCCCCACGACCAATCCACCCATTTCCAACTTTTCGTTGCAGAAATTCCCTTATTATCCTAGAATAATGAGCTGGCGCTCCATCATGCATGTAGTACATTCTTCTTATAATACTCAATGGAACATCTTCTAAAATAGTATTCAGTTCATTTTTCGAAAAAGTTCGCCTGTCAATCGTCTAAGCATTCGAAATGGAGCAATTAGATAATTGTCGATTATACCTGCCCACATATCAAAGGAAAACCCATGCTGGTGATTCCGTATTACGTTCTGTTGAGGGTTTTCATCGCTCCAATAATGCACATTGTGAATATTCAAAATGCCATCACGACTGAAACCTGCTTCATCAGTAAACAAAATTAATGGCAGAAAGTTTTGCCTAGGTAAAAGTAAAAAACAAGAACAATATAAAAAACAGCTTGTAACTTGAAAACAAAAAGCAGTGGGACATGTGTGTATAGGAACTTTTTTTGTTATTTCGTGGTCCTCGATCACATGTTGCTATGCATTGTAGTTTTTTCTATGTCACCCTGTAGAAAACGTTCCAGTGACTTTTTGGAACTCAAAACTTTTTCAAATTATTAGGATTATTGATTTCATCGCTTTCGTTCTCGTGCACGTTTTTCATCTGGTTTTACGTACTCAATTAATAACTACTTATTAAAAACCTTCAAAGCGAAGCAAAACACATAGATACACTGTGATGGCATATTTTAGAAAAGGTGTACAGGATATTGATGTATTGAAAGAAATCAATGGCTTACTTCAAATAAGTCTGTCTAAATAAAAAAAAATGTCGTTCTAAGTATTTATGAAACAATATGCATGTCGACAAGACGAAAACATCTTCTCACTTATTTGGCTGTATATAACAAAGTTTCTATTTGATAATAAAATTCCGCAATTTTTTATGAGTACGGTCCAAACTGAGTATTAGTAGAAACTGAAAGAGAGCCTGACTGACGCTGCGGTATGATTACATCTACCAGCCTGTGGCGCCAGTGTGTGCCAGTGGCGTCTATATTCAATCGATGTTTAGTTATGAAAGGAAGTAGGAATATGAAAAATGTAAGTAAAACATTAGCACCAGATTCATTTTATAAAATATTTGCATAAGATATTTATATCGTCATGAGAAAAATATTTGATTCTACTATAATAATTATTTGTCTTCATATAAGAAGGTTTTTTGGACTAAAACCGCTTTTACCGAAACAATACTATCTCTGGTTTAGATGTCATTTTTTCCAATGTACTTCTCCACAGAAGCATATTTCAATCAATTTATTGCCACTTATCGCGAACATCACTAAGGCTGCGCAATGGCGGCGTTTTCGGCATCGGGTTCCAATACCGATCGAGGTATTGATTTAAGTTTATTTCATGGTATCGATACTTTACATCGGTTCCTTGGTATCGATACCCAGGTATGCATTTCCAGATATACTTACATAGATATCTTTGTTATGCGGTGCATCTGGAAGTCGCTCCTATTAATGATATCTAATACTGGACGCCGCATCGATACTTGATCGAGCCCTAAACATCACATTGTCATGCAGAATGCGAAAAATATGCAAAAGCAAGTCTCCAAACCGACCTAAACCTAAAGTACTGAAACTGTTTGTAGACATTTAAGGATCGGCAGTATTTATCCCGATAAGCTTGTGTATGTATTATAATGATCTATCTTGATATTAATTACAAACGATAATTTGTTACAGGAATCACAAAACAACATATTTGGAATTTATAGCTACCAATACCTCCTAACCTTTGTATTTGGGTATTTGAAAGATTAAGGGTGGGTTTATCAATGTGAGGATAAATAAATTAACTTGCAGATAAAATTTTATTCGTAAGATAATTACGGCGAATCGTTTATTGAGTGTTAAGTAGAAGTTATCTGCAAGATAAAGCATTGTAGTTGCTAAATTTTATCTGCCAGTTAGCAGTATCTGTCAGTTATTTAACTAACACTTTTATCCTCACATTGATAAACTTGATAACTAAATATATTAAATATATATCATCTGTATATGGACTTCAAAATAATATAAAACGCCAGACAAAACATTTCTTAAACAACAACGTTCTAAACAAACAGTTGGTCTATTCATGAAACACAATAGACAAAATTTTTGTCATTTACGTATTTCTTAAATCAACTTATTAAACACATTTATCAATTAATTGGTATTTCCGCATTGTTTTATATTCGCAACGTTCTATTTCCTAATGTTATGTTTATACATAAATATATCCCAAGACAATTGTAAACCACTTTATCACGAAAAACAATACTACCAAATATTTATGCCTTATATTATGCTTATTTTTTAATATAGAGTACTAAATACAACATCCACAAAGTCAAGTAACCGTATTCTAGATACAAAATAGTTTTGAAAATACCTGTAGCTTGTCTCTTATGTATGTGTTTTTCTTTTTGAGGTCTGAAATTAGAATTATTTCACATTGTTTAGAAAATCATAGTTATTCGTACAGTAGCCTACATTACAGCAAATAATGTTGAAGATACATTTAATAAAATAAACAATAGCACTAAAAGACGAAAGAATGTAATTCTCATAATTATTTTAATTTTTTATGTTTGTGTCTACAGACAGGCTAGATCGATAAAGTGCACGACTGCTAATCGATATTATGCCTATACAATAGCAGTATTCCAAATATCTTTGTAACGGTAACTACTTTTCGCGATGTACAATATTGAAAGATTGGATCCGAATAAATGTTTATGTTTAACTTAACCGTTTATATCACACAATAGAGATAAATGTATTATTATTTCAAATAAATTCACTTTGTAATAAAACTTCCATATCTATATATGTAGTTCTTTATATCTACCGATTTAGTACTTTTTATAGGTATATAAAGTAACTAAGTTTAATATTTGGTTTACAACACTTAAATTTTTTACGATACAGCATGCGTCTAAAATACTTCTACATTTTAACTTTTCAACAAAAGGTACTAACGCTATAGACAGAAATATCTATTTTGATTATGTAGGAGGTGCAAAAAGACAACTGAATAGTAAATACAATAATTATATTATTGTAACTCCTTTTACATTACACTTCAAAATATGTAACTGTAAACATAAAAGTTAGAACTTTGAATATACACTATTACCATTTTTCTCTGCTCTGAAATGAATCAGCAGTTTGAAGAACATTGTGACTATCTGACTGAGAACTGAGAGCATGGCTAATTAGGTAATAACTATTTGAAATGAAAACTGTACATAACACCGTATCATTAAATATGTAAAAAGTGTGATTGACAGTGATAATAAATGGTAGATTTTTAAAACATAGAATAGCTGCGGAAAATATGAAACATAGTTATTTGCTCACTGCTAATATAACATTAGAGATATTTTGTATTGGATACATTAGCATGATACTAAAAAGTAATCAAACGATGTGCACAACTACATTTCCAATATAATTCATTCATTGCCGTAGATAATAACATACAACTATATAAAATTGTAAATATGTGTCTGATTTTGTTAATATTGCTAATGGTTTGTTCCATTCTTTTCAGGTGAGTTTTCAAGTACTTCCAAAGACATGGAGATTTTCAGCTACAGGTAACATAATACTTAGATTAGTAAGGCATCTGCTTAAGATACAGTTCATACTTAGCGATTTGACCTTCGCTTTTTAAAGATATCAACGATTATACTACATTTGCAGATAGTTTGAAACACAAATGATATAGTATACTTAATTGTGGTACATATCTCTCACTAGTTTGAGATGTTTTAAGATGTCATAGAAACAAATTAGTATATGGATAGAATCTTCTTCCGGGTTTCGTCGGATAGTCGCAATTCCAATCGACGTTTCGCTATCCATGCTGCCAGCTTCTGGATCTGCTATCAGACAGAAACGCCGATTGGAATTGCGACTATCCGGCGAAACCCGGAAAAAGATTCTGTTACAAGTGACACCGGCCGTGAAAACTTACGGAATTACAAATTAGTAGCTGTTATAGTTTCATCAATATTTATAAAAATTTGAAAAAATCAAAATGTTTGAATAAATCTGAGCCAACTGAAATCGGTTGCTAAAAAAATATAAGGCTCATCCAAATTTGAATTTATAGATTTACGGCATAATTGCGACCCTATTTAGTCCGGTTATTAAAAGAAGAAAATTCACTTTATCGACAGATAATACATAAATGCAATATGATAAATACAAGTTGAAGTAAAATATTTGCAGAACAAATATAATATAAACTATGCATTGCGAAATGATTTCTAGACGTAACTAAACAAATCATATTACGCTTACAAATTACTTACGTATCCTCAATATCAGAAGCAACTGTAACAATGGCTCTAATTTTGTAACTTTTCTTCAGCGCTAACCTAGATTGGATTCCATCGATGTAACAAATTACCTTAAATTGAGAAATGACAAGTACAGTTGTTGCGTTTCCCTTTTAAATAAACTATATTTGCTTACTGAACTCGTTGAAAATAGAATGCGATCACGATCTCTTTCGCAAAGTATTGTATAATTAATAATAAAGCGCTTCGGCTCAGTTTAATTACATGATGTCTTTTCTATATTCGCATTCAACATTCAAGGACGATAATTATATCGAGAGCACAGGATCAAGGGATTAGAATTGATATTTTATCATTTTATCTCAATATAGAATTTTTTCTAGCGAGTGTTTAAAAAATACATTATTCTACAGTTACAATTTCTTGCCACACTGGTAGAAACTATTACTTACATCAAGACTGACTGTCTAAATTCAAGGCAACAACTGTTTAAGCTATCCACTAAACAGCCGCTGATCTCTCCCAATAAAAATATTATTGGCATTATTTTTTTGAAGTACTAAAAGCTCCATCCATTTGTTCTCATTAAAATTATTTTAAACTTGAAGCTTTGATTTTTATTAAAATCTTTAATTTTGTACTGTTAGAAAATGTTTCTTCCAGTGTAGAGTTCAATAACGTAGTAACGTAATTATTGTTTAGCATTCTTAGCATGTCCTAGCACTTGTGCAATAATTACCTTCATAGAAAATTCCATATCGAATCAGCAACTAGCAAAATCAGAATATTTAAAACTCACAAGTATGTATAGGCTGCTTAATCACCACTTTTGAAGTTATTTAGCGCTTGGATAATACACATGTAGTTCGTAGACTTAAGTGACCCAAAATGTTTGGACCAAAAGCGATTGTAAGCAAGTTATTATGCTGTGGCACTGTAAAGGTAGAACTTGATGATTATGACAAGTTATTGACATACTTAATTTACTATTTTGGATTATGCCCAGTCTTACATTTACAGTACCGTGCAATCGAATTAGGACCACTCGAAAGTTTCCTAATTTTTATAATACAATTTTATGAGCTCTTTTGTATAGTACAAATTTCGCATTTAAGATTATGTAAATACATTTCTAGTTACTGCATTGGTAATTCCCATTCCACAGAAACGTAATATCACTTTTTTTATTATCTACTAACAACTGGTGTCATTAAAACTAAATATCGAGGGATTGTGTAAGTTTTGTTTAAATGGCTTTGTGACAGCATCATATCGCCTTTTATGATGCCGCGCTTTTAATCACTTTGCTCCCAACAGCGAATGGCAAGTCGATCCCGGATTAAACTCTCTGAAAAAATGTCACCGTCCCTCCAGAGAATTGAACCCCGGCACCTATCGTCCTCTCACAACAATAGTCAGCCGCCTAACCACTGCGGCCATCGACCCGTTAGCAATAAGTGAAGTGAATAAGTGAAGTGAATCTGAAAAGTCGGCGGACTGCAAAAATATCAAAATTGTCGGGTAAAATAATAAAAGCTCGACTGGAGTGAGTAAAAGGACAGCGACACTTCGCAATAGAAGATTGGAAAAAAAATAATTGTTAAAATAACATTTACTTATTCATTACAAAATCTTCAAAATATTTATTTTTTGAAGGTCGTGTTCAGCAACGAATCTCATGCAGAAGCTGTCACTGAAACGTTTGCTTCGCTAGAAGAAGACCGTCTGAACAATTTTTCGAAGCTGTTATGATCGAGACTGTAAAGCATCCGCCTGCACTAATGATATGGTCGTGTGTACTAGCAAAAGGCTTTGAACCACTGTATTTCGTTAATGGGAGTATGAACCAAATTCAGTATCAACAAGTTGTAGAGCAGTATGTCAGGCTACACATGGATAGCTTACGAACAGATAATGATTGTACAGCGTGTCCCAGGATTAATGTTACAAGAGGTGTGCGGAACTGAAATCTTTGAATCTCAATTTCATCTTTTGTAAGTAAGCCCTGCATAGTTTGAAACTCATCTTTAGTATACTTTCGAGTTTGTAAAATCACATAGGCCTTGACAGTTAAACAAGATCCATTTCTGTTTTAGGTGAAGTACCTTTCTTGTTCACAGTATGCTAAAATATTACTAAGGAAAGTTGTTCAGAATTACAAACTATGGGCCTATACAAAATTTTAGGAAGATCTACCTACTTTGATTAAATCATTATTTTTTAGATTCAATAAAATAAAATTATACTTATTCACAAATTAAGTGTACAAAATATAATAATAATATTGCTCTACAATTAAAATAAATAAATAAATCCTTTTTGTGCCGTTCAATGTTCTACGAATATTTTTTTATAGAAACAGTTTTGTTGGACCTAAAAAAGCGATGTAATCAAAGTAGGTAGATCTCCCTGAAATTTTGTATAGGCCCACAGTTTGTCATTCTGAACAACTTTTCTTAGTAATATTTTAGCATACTATGAACGGGAAACGTACTTTACCTGAAACGGAAATATATCTTGCTCAGCTGTCAAGGCCTACGTGATTTCACAACTCGAAAGTATACTAGAGGCAAGTTTTAAACCAAGCAGGGCTTACTTACAAAAGATCAAATTCAGATTCAAAGATTTTCAGTTCCGCACACCTCTTGTAATATCAATCCTGGGACACGCTGATAATATGCATACATATTTGTGTACGATGGTGCGCCATGCCACGGGGCCAAAACCACTCATAATCCTATGAAAATAGAAAATGTTATGGTACTGCCATGACCAGGTAATTCTCCGGACCAGATACGGTGGTCATTGGATGTTTGATGTAGCATACTTGGGAATTATGATATTGGATTTTACTTTTTCAAAGAAAAACGTGTTTGGATATTATGATATTATGCATTCATATTGTACTAGTAGTGTTATGTGCCCATAATTGTCATCTAGAACATAAGAAAACACTAGATGAGAATAAGGGTAAAACCATGTAAAATCTAAGTAAACATATCCAGAGTTTACCACTTAAAATAATGTAAGTTTGTGCCTTGTATGTCTAGAAATATTTTTAAAATATGGCCTCATATATGCTTCAGCTTTTATCTTAAAATCATTTTGCCCTTTCTCCTATTATAAAAAAGCAATTGGACTTACACTATTGTGTACAATTTATATACCGCCGAAGTAACAAACATCCGACATTATATAATGCAGCATTATATAAAGTAACTGCGGATGTGTAAGTAGACTTCAAACACTTTAAGAAGTACATATGTATATGTACGTCACGAGCAGATATGCGCGAGATCTGAAACCAGTGGCGCAGCAGTTAGCAACAGCACTTTTCAACGCAGCTGTGGATCGATTGTGAGTGACACGCCTCCACGCCACTGAGTACTTACTCTATCCGTAACGAATTAGTAGACTCGCCCGAACCACTATCGATTCATACGCATGATGACGTATTTCTACTTCTTATAGTATTCTTAGTATATAGTATAGCTTCTTATAGTATTCGGACTCTACTTCTACATGTGTTTCTTTTTTCTTGCAAATGTAAATGTGACATTGTGTGCATTGAGAGTCATGTATTTTATGGTGAGCTAACAAGAAATGGGTGAATATCACTGGCACTCTGCCAATGAAACGTTTTTATTATGTGAAAAATGGTGTATTTTTAGATATCAGATCAATTATTTCGTTAAACAAATGACGTTCTACGAATGATTGCATTTACGACATTTGTAAATAGACAGACGATATTTATACCACAAGCACCAGAAATAATACTGAAACTGTATTAAGCAACATTTAAAAGAATATATACTAAGCTGTACGAGAGACATAAACATGGTAAATATATTAATAGATAGGGTTGTAAGAAACCTAAAAATAATTTCAAACTCATATAGTTTATTGTACCACGTTGTAAGAACATGTATATGCATGTACAACATACATATATCTAATGTAATTCGCCGCTTACCGTCGTCGATGACACAACGTAAGTACAAATGTTACATGAGTAGTAGTTGTACAATCTACACTTATCTTGGTCAATTTTACCTACACTGAAGAAAATTATATAGCGCAAATATCTAACAATAACTAGCTGACTCAAATTTTGTTAAAATATCCAAATACTTAGATCATGCATTTCTATTGGATTAGATATTTCACCTATTTTAAAATAAATGAGTTCGAAATAGTTTATTTGCCGTATACAAAAGCTACAACTTGAACATATATGTACATATGACTCACTACATACTCTTCCAGACAGATTGAAGTGTTTAAGTTAGCTATTTTAAAATAGATGGATGATCATAATAGTTCAGTAATTTGACAAATAAGAGATCTTTCTGTTTTATTATATGCTGTGTCTCATCATCTTTTAGACAAATAATTTATTAATGGAATTAATATTCCTAAAATGTACATACAATTGTAAGATATGGTTCGAAAAATTACCAAATCAAATAGAAATATCTTTTTCTTTACATGCATGAAATATTTTTGATCGATGGGGTAGGTATTAATTTTAAATTAGCGTAAGCGGCTCTGGTACGCTTCTGGATGTGAGAATCAAATCTAAACTGAGTAGCCAAAATCAGTCCTAATTTTTCTATGTTCGCTTTTGATTGGAAGTTGAGAGGCGCTAATTGAAAGCTGTGCAAATGTCAAGAATGCAGGAACATCAACTTTGTTGCCAAAAATCTAGATACCTCACGCCAAATAGATCTAATATTAAATATGTTGCCATTGAAACGAACACATTGCACCCTACCGCTAAGGTAAGACGAGAATAATTCAACAGCTGCACAAGAGAGACCAGAAGATCTCTAAGACCCTAAGATTGCTAACAGTAGGTTATGATCAATGGCATTGAATGCCCTACTAAAATCTAGCAGGGCTAGAACAGAAAGCATTCTTTTGTTAGCTGCTGAAATCAAGTCAGTTACATCCAATAACACGGTTGTGTAGTCGTAAACGGGAAAAAATCCTGATTAACAAGCGGGTAAAACATTGTTCTCGTTAAAACATCTAAGCAATTGCTGATTCATAATTTTTTCAACTATTTCAGATAACACAGCTAAAATACGCATTAGTATTTTAGGCAAAGATCTTTGAAATTACCGAAAAAGTAAGATTTTGGCAAGGGCAACACAACAGCTTTTTTTCACTGTATCGGAAAAACGTTAGATAAAAAACAGGAATTAATAGTATTCAACAAAGGAGGAAGAATGGAAGGACAGCAAAGTTTCAGCATCTCAGCGGTGATCGTGTCGTGCCCAGGGATATCACTTAAGTTAGACAAAACTTTAAGTAATTGTACATCATTAATAAGACTAAAAGAAAACTTACTGCAGTTGATGTTTAACTGATTGTTAGAATAAAAAATTGTCAACAAAGGATCTGCACTAGTGTCAGGAACGTTATCGATAAAATAATCATTGAGTGTATTAGCATTTCCAACATCTAAAGATAGATAGACGTCTAATTGCGTTGGTAGTGAAATTATGTAGGTTTTTATACTAATCCCAATGTTTATGAAGTTTGGTTTTCTTATATCTAGAGAGTGCATTATTTCTAATTTTGATTAAAAATTTAATATTACTATCAGTAATATATGGAGATGCCTTTTGAGTGATTTTAATAGTCTGACACGGAGCATGTTTATTAAATAATTCGTTAATATAATCAGTTAAAATGGCTACCCTAGCATTAACGTCACTAACATAAAAAGCTCGTCAGATATACCAGCATTCAACCAAATTTCACTAACTGCAATGATATAATTAAAGGCTTTGAGAAAATCATTTAATAAACGTAGTTTGGGTAGCAGCGAGCGTATATTCAAGTGCACGACTTTCAAATTGTTCATAACAAGTTAAATTTCAAGATTACTAGTGAATTAAGAAGCAGAAAATAAGTGCATAAGCTTCAATAGATTAACCAAATAGAAATTAAAATTTCAAATATGAAAAGTAAAGCAACCTAAGTAAAGTAAAAGTAATTTAAACAATAAACTGCAAGCAAATATAAATTAAGCAAACACAGTAAGAAAAAATATATATATGTATATAGGAATGCTATAAGTAACTAAAGCATCTAATAAATTATTATAGTAGTACAAATGTATGTTTATGATAGCAAATAAAAATGAATTATAAATTACAAAAGTAAACGGCTAGAACGTAAGCTGAAAAAAAATTAATATGTACAAAATTTCTAATAAAACAGCAACGAAAAATACTGTAGCGACAAAAACATTGGCACATGTAGTAAAACATTATACATGAATTTTATCTAAGTTAGCGTAGCTGTTTATTTTTATAAATTTTATTACCTATTTTGGTGAATATATTGCAATTACTTGTCCACGCCGTTCCGCATTTCTTTCTAACGCTATCCAGCAACTGTACTTTACTTCAAATCTTCTCTTATGATGAACTTGGTTCCCCTGTGTTTACATTTAGCATTAAAGATTGCGTCTTTAATATGACGATTAACAAATTTCACTAACAGGGGCTTTGAGTGATGTTCTTCTTTTCGATGATTGCAGTGTATCATATTCGATGTCACTTCCAGATTCAATTTATTCTTACAGAGATTAATGGCAGTTTCACTAGTGTTCTCACTAGAAACAACCGACAGGCCATAGATAATTATGAATAAAAAATTTCTGTCTCAATTCTGGAACCTAATGCATGTGTGCATTCTATAAACATATTCCTTGTTGGCATAATGCCCGGTGTGTAAATATCTTTAACTTTAACAATTTTTAAATTTTTGTTTGAAAGCAAGGTTTCATATGAGTCTGTTTTTATTGTTTTTAATTTATCATTGTAAGAAAGCATTTACGTCCGGTACACCATTGACAGTTCTATGCAAATTGAAACTCCATATCATTTCATAAAAACTCCACGCCTTTAGGGATTCGAAATCTTAAGTGGTTTTCAATATATTCATCAGCATATCCTTTGATGGTGCGTAAATTTTGTCTATACGCTAATTAGTAATCCTTCGTTCGGTACAGAATGATTTATAAAGCGAATAAAGTGCTAACCAAAATCATTTAGGTTATTAATTTCGAGTGACTCGCTAATGTGTTACTCACATAAAACATTTCCGACCAGTATTATTTAATAGTAAATATACTAAAATTACTTAACACCGGAAAGCTGAAGCAGTGATTCTTCTCTAATAACTTAAAAGCCCTGAATTTTAAACTAAAAAAAAACAAATGTAAATTGAAATAAAGTATTCTCATGTTATGCTTTGGTTTGTTTGCTAAATGAATAAGTAAATGTGTTGTATGTTCTCAATATATATATTGTTACAAACTAAGCATTATACAACTTTTTTATGTAAGCTTTGTACGTCAGCATCACAGAAAACAAACTAAATAAGTATTATATTAAGATTTCATTGAATTTTAGAAACAAAAAGGAATACAAAACATAATTCAGCAAACAGCGGATTGTGTTAATTACTTTTGGTGTAACTATCACATTTGAGTTTGCAACAGACTCGGAAGATATGTTTTTTTTTCTTTATAAACTTGTTACTATAGGAAACCGTGCTTACACACTAATGAAACATTTACTTGAGAGCCAATGCACTCGCTGATTAATTTTGTATAGGTAGAACGCTTATTTACTTCGTTGACCTGAAGGTCATTTACCCTTTGCAAATACGAGTTTTCTTTGTATTCTTGCCAAATCCTATGATATATTTTGTTGTCGGAAAATCATAATAACTTATTTAAGAGAATTTTCGGTAACAGGTAATAGTAACAGGCACAGAAGTATTTAACACAAAACACTCGAACCAATAAATGAATATCAAAAAACTATAATCAGTAGTAGATGTATGTAATGAGAATGAGAAGGAGTAATACTTGTTTTGCAAAAAAATTGTTATATCAAATAATTATCAGACTATACCAGTCTAGTTATGAGCTTTCCTAAAATATTAGACTTATATAAAACAACAGATGTAACCACTGAAGCATAAAATCAGTTGATAGGCATTAACATCATTTTTATATATATTTACTTTGTTTAACTTGCTACTGGTCAACCGAAGTTATGATGAGGTTCCGGATTCTATGAAATAAATTTGGTAGTCGTCCTTATGAAAGAAATAACAATAGTAATTAACATGGGCGTGAGTCTATTTTTTACGTATCGATGTTTTTATTTTTATTTGTCCTAACTTTCGATTTTTTACTTTCCTACATTTTCTAAGTAATGTTTTCTATCATAACATCATGCCCACAATTCTACAAGCAAGACGTTTACTAAACACTGTAAGCCATGTATTTCTTTGCACAATTAATTTAGTAGTAGTAAGAATCGTTTGTGGCCAACAAGTAGGCACACAACAAGTGATTATAGAGTAGAATAAAAGTATCAAATATAAACATTCGAGGTCTTTAAGTATTACGATATATGTACATACAGAAATAGGCAACAACCAAAAGATAAATTGATGATGCAAATGAAAACAATCACATAAATAACATGCAGGCGTATAATGTTTAAGATACATTGTGTATCTCTGAAAATTAATTACTGCACAGTAATGAATAAAAACATCGAGAACATATTACTGGAACTTCTTAATATAAGGTAATAGTATTTACAAATTAAGAGTACAAATATTTACTTTTGAACCAAATAAAAGTTGCAATATTTTTATCTTAAGGGTAGTTCTGGGTTCAGAATGGTTACGTCATCAGAAACAATAACCAACCATACAGCCTTAAACTATACACATGATCTGTACATAGTGATACTTTTAAATAACTTATTCATCTAAGAACCGTTCATGCATGGTTTACAAAGCATATATGAACCACTCGTATAACTAAAGATTTTATTTAGCACAGTAACAGATACTTTGCCATTTTCGCTGGTAAATTAGCAAGAAATCTTAAAATGTGTACAAATGCAATGCAAGTATGATAACGCTTACTAATTTGAATACTAAATAAACATAGTTGTTAATACCATAGTATCCAGTTATATCCTGTATGTGCGGGTGAACAAAGCCTCGGGTCCAACCAACGCAGTTAAATGGGTTATGAAATACCAACATTTCAGAATGTTAAAAATAACGATAAAAATTACTTTGGCTACAATTCCTATTATATTAAGTCATCTTATAACTCGTTGATAAGAATTACTTTTTGATGAACTAGTTATCTAACTTTTTTACTATGTATTTATATAGTTATTCCACATCTGTGGGGAAAGTAGTAGTACACTACAAGCACTACTACAAGTGGTGGTACTCGTTACTTTTTTGCCAAGCTTAAAATGTACCAATCTAATCTATTCGTATCAGACAAGACTAAGGTACCTAAATATATGAGACAATAGCAAGAAGGGAAAGTATCAATGCAAATTAGTCGTCAGACAGCCCAAAGGAATCTACCTGACTGAGCGTATCGGACAAGGAACGTTAGTGCGCACATTAATATTAATCACTATAGCGGGATCTATACGAGTGCTGCATTTCATGGATTTATGAAAATCGACGAGAATATGTGCATGCGCTCATACATACATGCAAAACGAGACAGGAAGGCAAGCAAGATATATCTTGGTGCGAAGGCTTGAGAGAAATGACTTCTCCTTTACCGTTTGATAAGATTTTCGTGTGCTGCAGGAGAAAATGACAAGGCCAAGGGTCACCGTTACAATAATGCAATAATTATACGAAATACCTACGTGTATGGATGACGACTCTGTCAATCGATCATACTGTGAAAAAAATTGCCGATTCGTGTACAATCACGAACAAGACGAATGTCATAATGTTTTGACAATAAGTAATTTGTTGTTGTATGTCGTAAATAAATGTAGTGTTAGTAATAAGAAAATGCCGTATAACTGAAGAAACTAAGCGTAGCTAGTTTTTAACCTATTTTGGATATTACTTTACATGTCAGACATATACCCATGTACATGATAACATCTTGTGTTCTTGATATTAAGTTCAAGTTTGTAAGAAATATTATTAAAGTTTCTTTTCCTGAAATTGTAGATTAACTATATCATTTATAGGTCACATTGCCAGACTTTCCTTCATTTTTTTTATGTTTAAAATGTTTAAATAAATTAAATCAAATTATTAAATAATTAGGTGATTGAGGATGGGTTTATCAATGTGAGGATAAATAAATTATCTTACAGATAAAATTTTATTTGTAAGATAATTACAATGAAACGTTTATTGAGAGTTAAATAGAAGTTATTGTAGTTGCTAAATTTTATCTGCCAGTTAGTAATATCTGTCAGTTACTTACCTAACACTTTTATCCAAGGGCGTCGCCAGCTTGTGACTAAGGGGGGGGTCAATGGGGCAATATTATGGAGGATAAAAAATATGAACGCCGAGAGCATGAAGCGTTACACTTTGGAAATCTTTGCCTCGATGACGATTGTAATAATAACGGTTCTAATATCAATGTATAAGGTAGTAAGGTAGGTAAGGAAGTCAATTGCTCGCACTTTGGTCGCTTTCCGGCTAGCTACATTTGATCTCTAGGGGGAAGGGGAGGAGGCAACTGCCCCTCCTTGGCGACGCCCTTGCTTTTATCCTCACATTGATAAACCCACCCTTAAAAAAGATATACTTAACGGAATCATCTATCAAACATGAGGCGAAGCTAAAGCCACTAGATATAAAGACGAAGGTTATGTTATGTTGTGCATGTAATGAATCGTTATAAAACATGCGCGACGTAACGTTCACTAGCCATATTACTAATATCTATAACGGCCCCTTTGGGTCCGAAATGTACTTCTCTCTCTAACACAGGTTCCTTATCTATGACGGTACTTTATATATCTAGGGACTGTTAGTGAAGCCAACTGCAAACCTCATTTAGTCACAATACTACCAGTTGTTGATAAAAATCATGCTATTGTAACACTCCAATAGTTTACTTCGGAATGCTAAAGGGAAATTGAACAAAAGTGTTTATCTATTAACGGTGATATGTATTAGAAATATCTTTATACAGACATCGTTTTCTATTTTTAAACAGCGCTGTTTTTTTTAATGTGTGGTGAGTGCTTAGTTGCAGTGACTCCGTAAGCTGTATTACTTGTCTGGCTATCACTGGAACTCTTGCGGTGTAGTTTTAATGTGTGTAAGTTGTGTTTTAAATGGCTTTGTGACAGCATCATATCGCCTTTTATGATGCCGCGCTGTTAATCACTTTGCTCCCAACAGCGAATGGCAAGTCGATCCGGGATTAAACTCTCTGAAAAAATGTCACCGTCCCTCCAGAGAATTGAACCCCGGCACCTATCGTCCTCTCACAACAATAGTCAGCCGCCTAACCACTGCGGCCATCGACCCGTTTACCCCGTTTTTTTTTTGTGGGTGGTGGGTGCTTAGTTGCAGTGACTCCGTAAGCTGTATTACTTGTCTGGCTATCACTGCAACTCTTGCGGTGTAGTTTAGTGTGTGTAAGTTGTGTTTAAATGGCTTTGTGACAGCATCATATCGCCTTTTATGCTGCCGCGCTGTTAATCACTTTGCTCCCAACAGCGAATGGCAAGTCGATCCGGGATTAAACTCTCTGAAAAAATGTCACCGTCCCTCCAGAGAATTGAACCCCGGCGCCTATTGTCCTCTCACAACATTAGTCAGCCGCCTAACCACTGCGGCCATCGACCCGTTAACTACAATAATGGACTCAATTGATTGTTCGTCTTCGCTTTATTGGTTATCGAAAACTGCACCAGATAAAATTGCGTCTTCAATTGAATTATCGATTTTATAGTTGTTTAGCGCTAAATACTTCATTAGGACACACTATAATTATTCGTAAAATATTGGGAATAATACACGGCACACCCCATAACCATGCTAAAAAGACGAAAAGTAAAGATTCCGATTTTGCATTTATAACGAACACATGCTATATTGTATAGATATCAAGGAACATAAATCATTTGTCAACGCAGTTTGAAAAAAATTGATTCAATCTGTTATAAAGATATTTCTTTGTTAATAAATTAAACAAGCAATAGACGCAACTGTTACCAATCGGTATTACGAATCTTGCTTATTGATACAAAAACGCTATTCGGAAATTTAATAATAAATTAATTTATTTCGATTTTTTTAGAATCTTAATAGCTTCTAGAGTTAAATAGCAATATTCCACACAAGAAACGTAAAGCCACATAAAAAACTCGTATCTTCAGATTTACGGTTGGTCCGTTGATTTCGGGTGCATTTGAACACGTAAATACCTCTATTTAAATACCCACTTTATTTCAAATTGGAGATGCATACATATAGTATGTACCTACATACGTATCTATGTATGTATATCGATGTTTCAAATTCAAGAGAGGATACATTCTGTTTTTATTTGCCTGTACATATGTATATATAAAGCACTCTGAAATTGTCAGTTCTAGTATAAACCATACGGTAACGTAATAGATGGTTGTGTTAATGACAAGGGTTAGCACTATGCATCACAGTTGCTCCTACAGCGTTTGAACTTCAAAATAAAAAGCGCTGGTTTGCAATGAGCATATACACACATATGTGCCGTTGAGTGGGTCGTAAATAGTACATAAATATATACATATACACAATTTATTGTATTCACATATGTACATACTGGTAATGTAAAAGCGCATCAAAAATGTGCTTTCTTAAATTGATGTTTCTACTATCAATAGTATGTGTGTACGATCGAAGGTGAACGGTAGACCATCGTCTTCATCTTGGGATTATATTGAAATGATATTTTAACAATGTAACGTGGCGATCGTAGGCACTTAAACTCTTTCATGTATTAGATGTTCTGCAAAATCTAGCATCTTATTAAAACTAAGACCAACATTTTCTTCACTTCTGCATTTTCGAGTTTCTTGCAACTTCTTGTTAATATCTTAACTTAAAAGAATAACCAGTTTGTAGCCCTACCAATAATATAGATTATACAGTAAAATACGTAACACGAAAACGCTTAAGCAGAAATATCGGTAAACACGAAACAATAAAGCGGTCCCGAAAAAGTACTATGTATTTGCATACTTTTTTTTTCTCTTAATACCAAACAAAAATCGCTTAACAGGAAAAAATATCGTTTCTCGGAATGAACCGAATATGAAAACAGCTGCCACATCGGCGAGAATTAAACGGGATTTGAAATCAAAGCGAATGAGACAATGTTGTTTATCTAAAAAGGACAATACAAAAAATGTTTTTTCAAAAAAGTTATAAACGTTTTATTTGTTTTTTTTTTTAATTGCAAATTATGTTTTAGATTTCAATAACTTCTTGTTAATATTTTTGTTTTATTGATTTTTGTTAAAGGCACGCATACATATCTATGTAAATAAAATGTACTGAAGGATTTTTTTTTAATGTAAACTTTTTGTAATATCCTTTAACACGAAAATCTCTTAACACGAAAAAATATTTCGGTCCCGTCAGTTTCGTGTTAAACGTATTTCACTGTATGTATAAAAGAAGTTTTCAATAAAAAATTCAATTCTCTCAACTCTATATTTCGTAAATGAGTTTTGATGTATGTATTGTCAAGAAGTTTCGCATATTAAAGAAGTACGGTCAACTTTTAATCATCTTTAAAAAATGTATCTATACACTACAGTTGATGGAAGTTTACCCAAGATATCAAATGTTTTAGCATTTGATACAGTAATATAAAACGTTTCGTTCGCTTTAAGGATTATTATCATATAGTAATCTTAAATAATGACAGCAGTTTATTGATTTTTATCATATACCTGATCTTATTATACATAAAATTTCAGAAATAATATCACAAATAATATAAACTAAGACAACATGATCGACAAGTACTTATACAATTTAAGTATTAATAGAATAATAAAAGAAACTTTATGCATTAGTAATAATAAATAATAAGCCGTTAAAATTGATTTTTCCAGATAAAAATTACAAGATATTGTTAATTACTTAGATTACTTATTGACTACAAACAACATTTCTAATTATTGTAAACACATACTGGTGTAACATTTGACATTTGTTGACAGTTATTACGTATTCCAAAGCGCATATAATCTAACAAGTGAATTTTATCTGGAAAAATCACTACAGTCTGTACATGTAATTTTGTAATTCCCTGTATTCCAGCCAATGTTTTAAAAATGTTGTTCTTGATTATGTATCTACAAGTTAAGCAGAGCTTTTTATCAAGAACTTTTTTTTGTGAAATGTAATATAAACTTTTTCTCCATTTGAATAAAACTTTTTGGGACACGCTGTATATATACAGTAAAAATCTTGCCTCTATGGTCGGTGCTCGGCTTAATCACGAACAAAATTAGCTCGAGAACTTTAAAACCATAACAATTAAAATAGTAGCCTCCCGGACTTGTGTTACGGTCCAATTGTTTTATTGAACCTAGCTGCTGGAGAAATACTACTAGTGTAAGGGTTTTTCACAATAAACGAGTGAGTTTATTTTAATACATATATTGTAATAAAGAAATAAAAATAAAACATAACTTCCAGTTCTTTGTACATGAAAGACACAAAATAATAATTCTCATATAATGTATAAGCATATAAAATAATATTTACAAATAATGTCTCTCTTTCCTGCGTATTGAACGCTATTTGAAATGTGTACTTTATGTACTTCCTGTATTTAACGAGCCAAAAGGATATATTTATCGGAGCGATTCCTGAACTAGGGAGAAAGTGAATAATCAGTTCAATAGTTTATCACTACCGCGTAAAACACGATACAACTCAAAACTACGTCCAGGAATATCGAATTTCTCGTATATATTTTCATATGCGTCTATTTGCGCCTTTTATATGCTCCATCCACTGACCCCTTATAATAGTGACGATTCCACGAACCACGGTTCGTGCGCTAAACGCAATGAATCCGACGAGCACACACTCGTATGCGTATCGCGATCAGCGCAGGCAAGTCCGTGGGCGGCTATACCATTAACAAACCGCGCAAAGTCAAATAGCACGTCATCTCTGTAATACGGGTTGGCGCGCGCTTCTTTTCATCGCTACGACGTAGTTTCGGATTTACCTCCGAAGCTTAGCATTTTTGGAATTATATCCTATCGGTGGCTCTTGTTTCTATTAATTCGTTATCATGATTTTGCTTATTTATATTATATTACATTAAGCGTGAGATTTAGACATATTAATTTAATAAAATACGGAATATATAGCAAATATAGGTAAAATAAAAAGAATGCTTGTTTTAAATGTTTTTGAGTCCTTAACATGCCGCCGCCCTTGAAGGCACCGGCTTCAACACAGGGAACACTCGCGCACTTATTACAGTCTTTGAACAGTCCATACATTACAAACGCGAACAAAACACTAAAGTCTCTTCTTCACTCGTTGGTGTGGTGGGGCTGTAGCTGCTTGGTGACACGAAGTCCAGATGCTGATGTTGGGGTGTTGACATCAATCTGTATAGAAAGGTAATGGGCACAGCTTTGTAGCGGGCCGCTGCATTGTTCCCTTGGGTGTGTGTACAGTAGCAGTACGTATAACCTCGTCCTTTCCTGGAAAGACTTCGACAATGCATCCCATGGTCCAGTAACTGGGGGCGATGTGGTCCTCACGTATGATGACAAGATTGCCGGGACTCAGGCCACTGTTCTGGTTCGATTTCCATTTGTTTCGCCTTTGAAGTGGATTCAAATATTCTCGTTGCCATCTCTTCCAAAAGTGTCCTCGGATGAATTGGATATGTTGCCATCTTGAAAGGGTATTTGTTTTTAAATGGTTTAAATTGGGTTCAGAGATGGAAGTAATATTGTCACCAGTAAGGAAGTGAGAAGGTGTGAGAAATGTTAAATCATTGGGATCATTTGATATCGGAGTAATGGGTCGAGAATTAAGAATGCCTTCGATTTGTACCAATAAAGTGTACATTTCTTCGTAATTTAATGATGCTTTTCCAATTACTTTTGTTAAATGTAATTTGACAGATTTAACTGCTGCTTCCCAAAGGCCACCAAAATGTGGAGATCTAGGTGGAATAAAGTGCCATTGTATATCGTTGTCAGCCATATATGCTTTAACGCATTCAGAATCAGTTATCTGGCCTTTCAATTGTTTAAGCAATTTCTTTAGTTCAGCGTTCGCACCAATGAATTGGGTGCCATTATCAGAGTATATATTAGAAATTTTGCCTCGTCTGGCTATAAATCTTTTTAATGCTGCCATAAATGCCTCTGTTGACAGGTTTCCTACCAACTCTACGTGTACTGCTTTTGTAGTAAAGCATACAAAAATTGCACCATATGATTTTGCAAGGTTATGCTTTCTTTTCATGCTATCTCTAATATAAATTGGGCCAAAATAGTCAATACCAACATTCTCAAAAGCCTTTGCTGAAGTGACTCTTTGTGCTGGTAAGTCACCCATCATATATTGTATATTGGTAGGTTTCGCTTTAAAGCATGTTATACATGTTCTTATTACTCCCTTAACGGAATTTCTTAAGGAAATGGGCCAATATTTTCCTCGTACAGCAGCTATAGTTTGTTGAGTGCCTGCATGCAACTGGTTAATATGTTCGCTTAGAATTATTAATTTTGTAAGAGCATGCTTGGCAGGAAGCAATATTTGATGCTTCTGTGAGTATGGTATGTTGGAATGCCTTAGTCGGCCCCCAACTCTCATTAGACCTTGTTCATCTATAAATGGAGCTAAGCATAATAGATTGCTTTTAGCATCTAGATCGCATTTATTTTTCAGCTGCTTATACTCTTTATTAAAGCCTGTCCGCTGGGCTAATACAATCAAGGAAGTAAGTGCATGATTTAGCTCAGCTGAGGTGAGATAACCTGTCTCAACCTTTGTGGTTGTTTTCTTTATTCGAGCTTCTATATTATTTTTGAATCTTATGCAGTAAGCCACAACTCGTTTTAATTTATGCAGGTTTGAATATCTCTCAAATATGTCAAATGTGTTTTCGTTGCATGTGCTTACTGTCATTGTCTTGACTTCCGGTAGATTCTCTAATGTTATGCATTCGGCATGATGCCAGTTATTTGAAGGACGTTTCAGGAATTCAGGTCCATGCCACCATAAGCTTGTCTGCATTAAAGTAGAAGGGGAACTTCCTCTGGAAACTAAGTCCGCAGGATTGTCTTTTGTATTGATATGATGCCAGTTGGAAACATCTGTCAGCTCTTGTATTTCAGCAACTCTGTTGGCTACGAAAGTTTTGAAAGCCTTTCCTGATTGTATCCATGATAGGACGATTGACGAATCTGTCCAATAATATATTTTGCTAAAGTTCATTGACAAGCATGGAATTAATTTGGATATTAATTGTGCCAATAGCACCGCTCCGCATAGTTCCAACCTCGGTATCGTTACTGGTTTAATTGGAGCAATACGGGATTTGGCACAGAGCAAATTGCAGGAAATGTTACCATTTATATCTGTAGCTCTTATATAGATACAGGCTCCATATCCTTTCTCACTGGCATCAGAAAAGCCGTGTAATTCAAAATGTTTCGGTTGCTTTATTGAAATAATATTCCTCGGAATGTTTACATCATTTAGCTCATTTATTTCTTGTATATAAGATGACCATGTGGCTTGTATATTGAAGGGGAGTGACTCATCCCAATCGAGTTTTAGTTTCCAAATTTCTTGCATTAGCATTTTTGCTCGAACTGTGAATGGACTAACAAGACCCAGCGGATCGAATATTTTAGATATATGAGACAATACTTGTCTTTTAGTAATGGTCTTCAAAGTGGGCACTGGCGTTAATGCATACTGCAATGTATCCGTGGAAGTATTCCACTGTAATCCAAGAGTGTTAACACCCTCACCTTTGTCCAAGTCTAATACCGTAGAACCACTGCAAGAAATTGGTATGTGTTGTAATAACTCTGGTTTGTTTGATGCCCATTTTCTCAATTCAAATTTTCCCTTCGTTAGAATATCTGTAACTTCTGTAATTATTCGTTGTGCTTCAATTTTGCTGTTTGTGCCAGTTAAAAGATCATCTACGTAGAAGTCCCTTAATATTACTTGAACTCCAAGTGATTCCGACTTTTTCGTTGCAACTGCTGTTTGCTGCAGAGTTTTGATTGCCATATAAGAAGCGGAAGCTGTTCCGTAAGTTACTGTTGTCAACTCGAAAGTTTGGACTACGTCTTTGTCGGATTCCCGCCATAATATTCGTTGATAGGGCATGCAAGTTTCATGTATACGTACTTGACGATACATTTTAGCTATGTCAGCTGTTACAACATATTTGTGTGTTCTGAATCTGCACACTATATCAAATAAATCTGGTTGCAATTTAGGTCCTACCATTAAGGTGTCATTCAGAGATAATCCAGTTGTGGTTTTTGCAGACCCATCAAAAACTACTCGTACTTTTGTTGTTAGGCTATTTTCTTTAGTCACTGCGTGGTGTGGTAAATAAAAATGTCCCTTGTTATTATCAGGCTGCATGACTGGTCTCATGTGTCCCAAGTCTAAGTATTCTTTCATGAAAGATATATATTCTCCTCTTAGTTCAGTATTTTTGCTCAACTTTCTTTCTAAGGAATATAGTCTTTTCAAAGCTTGATTATAGGATTCTCCTAAACCATTTATATTATCTTTGAATGGCAGGGCTACTACGAATCGTCCATCATTGTCTCTTTGGACAGTATCGGAAAAATGTTTTTCGCAGTGTTTCTCTTCTTGGGAATATGTTAGCTTATTGGGCAAAGTTTCTATTTCCCAAAATTTGCATATGTTTTTATTTAGATTTTGCAATGTGCTAGAATTACATAAAGTAACATTCGTGGAAATCTGTGGTGCAATTGTTTTGCCAGAAACAACCCATCCAAGTAATGTCTTTGTAAACATAGTCCACTTGCAGCAAGATTTATCTGACCTATGCATAGTAATTTGTAAAATAATTCAACTCCTAACAGCATGTCTACTTCCTTTGAAATATGGAATTCTGGATCAGCTAGTTTAAGGTTCTTCGGTATATGAATTTCCTTTTGTGATATCGAAATAGGTGGTAAACACTCTGATATTTTTTCCAGAATGAGACAATTTATATCGGCCTGAAAAGCAGTGCATCTAGATTTCATTGACACGTCTACTGAATGCGTGATATGAGTTTTGGCTTGGGTAATGCCTGTTAGAGCTAGATTGATTTGGTTTTGTTTTAAACCGAGATAATTGGCCATTTTGTATGTAATTAAATTGGACTGCGATCCACAGTCTAACAAAACTCTGCACTTTCTTTTGCGTCCATTTTTGTCCCTAATCTCTATTATTGCTGTAGATAGAAGGACAATTGAAGTGTTAATATTACAACTATGACTTGCTGTTGTAGACTGCGGCGTCCCAGTTGAACTGGACTTGCTCTCTTTGCTGATATGCAATAGCGAATGATGCCTTTTGTGACAAATGTTACAATTCCATTTGACTGTACATTGATTGGTGATATGATTGCCTTTCAAGCAATTTAAACAGAGTCGCTTCGTTTGAGCTTCACTGACTCTTTTGGGTATTTCGAATGCAAGAAATTTCCTGCAATCAAAAATCATATGGTTGCTCATCTTGCAATAAGTACATGAAAGATTTCCAGATGCCTTATTATTTGTTACAACATTCGTTGCTGCACTTTGCTTGTATGTTTTGGCGACTTCTTTGGTTTGCATTTTTGCGATTTTGAATATGGTTTCTAACGTTTGGCATTTTTGGGTTAAGAAATCTATTAATTCTTGTAATGTCGGTATCTCCGTAGATTCTATCTTCGTTTCCCAATCTTTGATTGTCTGCGAATCAAGTTTCTTGGTGATAATTACCACTAATAAGTCGTCCCAATGATTGGTTGGACGTTTCAGAGCTGTTAAAGCTCTTATATGCTTTAGTGCACCGTCTAATATTTGACGTAGCGTGATTGCATTTTCTTTTGTTGCTATGGGCAGTTCGAATATTGCATTGATATGCTTTTGCACTATTATTCTCTGGTTACTATATCTTTCTGATAGCATTTTCCAAGCAGTGCCGTAATTGTCAGCAGATATTTCAAGAGAATCCAGTATATTCATTGCTTCTCCCTTTAAGCATGCCTTTAAATAATGAAATTTTTGTACAAGTGGTACATTGGTATTGCTATGTATAAGCGAATTGAATGTATCGTAAAATGACAGCCATTCCTCATATGCACCCGAAAACTTGGGCAATTCGATTCTAGGCAACTTAACAATTTCTGTGGAAATATCACCTTTTCCTGTGTATTGCACTTGTGGGACTGTCATAATTTTATTAAAACGGGATAGAAGGTCGAAGTATTTATCTTCAAACTCTTCCCGCTCATTTGTAAGCAAGTCAGAATCATCTACTCGCTCTAATTTGTCTTGAATTCTATTAAATTCATCCAACATGGGCACTAATTTTTCGCAACGATCCTTCAGTTGACCCGGCTGCGGGGCTGTGTCGTGCTTATCAAGAAATTTACTCACTCTTGTCAAGGAAGCCTTTATTTGACCCCTTTGTATTTTTAGCTCGGCTGCTTGAGCTTTTATTTCGGCTGCTTGCTCGGCCATTTTATCTTGGACAATATGTATATAAATATGCCCTTATGTACGTGTCGTACTTTACTTGGACTAATCTGTCCTGAACAAAATTTCTTTTTGCTCTCGTGGTCTATTCTGACCGTTTAATTTATTCCTCTTAACACTAGCAGTAATATCCGGCTCGAAGGACCAAATGTTACGGTCCAATTGTTTTATTGAACCTAGCTGCTGGAGAAATACTACTAGTGTAAGGGTTTTTCACAATAAACGAGTGAGTTTATTTTAATACATATATTGTAATAAAGAAATAAAAATAAAACATAACTTCCAGTTCTTTGTACATGAAAGACACAAAATAATAATTCTCATATAATGTATAAGCATATAAAATAATATTTACAAATAATGTCTCTCTTTCCTGCGTATTGAACGCTATTTGAAATGTGTACTTTATGTACTTCCTGTATTTAACGAGCCAAAAGGATATATTTATCGGAGCGATTCCTGAACTAGGGAGAAAGTGAATAATCAGTTCAATAGTTTATCACTACCGCGTAAAACACGATACAACTCAAAACTACGTCCAGGAATATCGAATTTCTCGTATATATTTTCATATGCGTCTATTTGCGCCTTTTACTATGCTCCATCCACTGACCCCTTATAATAGTGACGATTCCACGAACCACGGTTCGTGCGCTAAACGCAATGAATCCGACGAGCACACACTCGTATGCGTATCGCGATCAGCGCAGGCAAGTCCGTGGGCGGCTATACCATTAACATCTCTGTAATACGGGTTGGCGCGCGCTTCTTTTCATCGCTACGACGTAGTTTCGGATTTACCTCCGAAGCTTAGCATTTTTGGAATTATATCCTATCGGTGGCTCTTGTTTCTATTAATTCGTTATCATGATTTTGCTTATTTATATTATATTACATTAAGCGTGAGATTTAGACATATTAATTTAATAAAATACGGAATATATAGCAAATATAGGTAAAATAAAAAGAATGCTTGTTTTAAATGTTTTTGAGTCCTTAACAACTTGTTTGTAGAAAATTTCGCAAAAAAGGGAAAGTTTCGCAAAAAAAGGGAAAATATAACAAAAATAACCCTAATTTTCCATTTCTTTGCAGGTTTAGACTTAACGACAGAAGATATCAAAAAAATTTAAGACCCGGCATGAACTTTTCTACAGAAGAGTCTGTGAGAGCACTATTCTAACTGTTGTGATTCTCGAGTTAATTTTGTTCGTGATTAAGCCGAAACCCGACTATAGGTGTAAGATTTACTCTGTATACATCTACGAGTATAGCGAAGAAAAACTATTTACAAGAAATGTGTCAGTACCAGTATAGCTAATTTATCCGTTAAAATAAGTATAATATAATAAAATACGATGCCTGAATAATGTTACGCATTTGCAGTCAGTATTTATTCTACATAATTTAACAAATTAGTTGTTATTTATATATGTGTGTAATGCATGTAATGCTACAAAAGTTGCTTACGGTAAGTAGCTTCCTTCGCTTTCATTAGTTAAACAGAATCACAGAACATGTATTATGGAATAAAGCTATTTGAAGAATGCATCTACCACTACACACAATACCTTTCCATAAAATTATCTGACGGTGTTAATTCTTCTGCTGTAAATTATAGCCTTCTATTGCTTCAATTTATGTTCGACGACAAAACCAGAGGAAGAAAATAAGAGGAATAAAAGAAATGCTAAGCGCGAAGGGACAAACGATGTGTTCTCTATCCTTTCACGTTGTTTATTGCGTTCACAGTGCGAACGCCTGTTCAAATATTTGTAGTCAATTAAAAATGATGCTGGCTAAGAATTTAGAAGTCGTGTCAACGGGATTCTAACCTTCGAATTTATTTGACGCTTAAATACAGTACAGGTTGCAATACGACACGATGACAATTTAAATTTAACGCCCAATAGAAACAGCAAGTCTACAAAACATTTGAATACCAAACATATTGGTTAAGAATCTATTACATTGTATAACTGAAGGAGTTAGACCTTAAATACATACATAATATAAGTGAATTTACTGTTACAGAAGAACAGAAATTTACCGCTCCATCTACTACTACTCTCTGTAGTATTATAATAAGAAAACGAAGTTTTATGGAGTCTAATATATAAATATAGGTGGCTCGATGAGCAGAAGAAGCCGGTTTGAACTTTGTTGGTAAAGCAAATATTTTCTTATTTGTAATTATAAACATTGTCGTTAGTAAAAAAATCGATATTGTTATTAATACCAGAAACATTAAACTGAAAATCAATGTGCATAAAGAAGTTATGTCTGAATTAATTACTCAGATTTCGAAGTAGTTGTGCGTTACTGTTTCTTTTCTTGGTTTACGACCATAACTATCTCCGCTCTATCAGGTAGATATTTGGCGAAGTGGCAGGAAGTGGACTATGGAATGCGGTTTGATTTCATGTATGCATTGCGAAGGTTTGACAGTGGCGACTGCATCGTTTGCTCGCTAAGATGAAAAGTTCCGAGAATAGTCAACCTCGCTTAGTCTTGGCCATGAATTCATTTTCAATTGCAATGTATAAATAATCCGTCTGACATTTGTATTTGTTATTCATGCATTCACGTGTATCCGATTTTCTTGAATACATGAATAACTCCCTGATAGCCAAATACCTATTAACATACGCATAAAATGCATGCTCGAAAGCAGCAGTTAAAAAATATGGAGTACCAAACGGCCTATCTCATCGGCATAAGTTCGTCTCTTGTCCTGTATAATATGTGCATCGTTTTTGAACTGTTGACTTTGTAACACTTACTTAACATAGGCATCAGTATAATTTTTTGTAATAATAGTTAATCAGCGAAAAAGCGCTCTTTCATCTAAGAAACATAACATGGCATAAAAACCTACAGTTTTAAAACTAGACTTACCCAATCATGCCCCTTTGTAAGACAAAGCAGCTACTTAATATCCAAAAGTTGTTCATTACTTAATGTTCATTACGTAATGTAATAGACACTTTACATACACTAAAATTACATAACTAGGGTAGGTGACTAGGGTAGGTAGGTAACTAGGGTAGGTAGTCTTGATAAACAGTACAGCTTAGGAAGCCGCTACAGCTGCACCCATCGCAAATAGTAATAAATTGCAAATATTCTTATATATGTTCTAACGAACCATTTCATCACATATAATAAATTGCTGTTTAGTTTGCTTTTCCTGAGACTTCCAAGAAATTTGTTATTAGTTTCAATTTTGGAGTCTTTTATAATCTACACCTGTTTATACTACTGTGTAAAAAAATAGGTGTGAAAATCTTTTAAATTAAATTCTTTGGAAATATTAGAACGGTTTCAGGGACATTTCTGGTACGATAGTGTAACTATCTGGTCTGACTAAACATATCCATCAATTTGCGCCGAGAAACCCCTTATTATATCGAACAACATACAGTATTGGTTAGCAGTCAGGTGTGCGCTGATATAGTAAGTAAACTTAAACAAGAAAAGCAAACATCTATATATGCACCGATAGTCAGGCCGCTTTAAAAGCTCTAGCCTCTCATAGCCTTGAGTCTAAATTGGACTGGAAATGTCGCATGAATGTGACGAAGTAGCCACAACAAAAAGGGTATCGCTGCTGCGGGTACCTGGGCACACTAATACCAAAGGAAATGATATGGTGGATGAACTTGCAAAGCAAGGCGCTGACATGCATTTCATTAGGCCGGGATCCTTCTTTAGCGTTCCCAAAACCCAGGTCAAGAAGGAAGTTCAAGAATGGGTGTGAATGGGGTGTTGTTTTAGAGGCATACCATCCCAATCGAGAGAAACATCCGCACAAGCACAAGCGAAGAAATTTATTAACTTCTCGCCAAACAGTAATAAAAAATTACTTGATCTCAGCAAGTCAGAGTTAAGGCCTTGTGGCTGGCTACTACCCTCTAAAATACCATCTAATAAAGATGAGCAAAGTTGATCGAGATACGTGTCGATTCTGCGAACTGGGAACTGAAACAGCCGAGCACATACTTTGCGAGTGCGAAGCATTAAGCCGGCTAAGGTTTCAGTGTCTAGCATAGGCGACCTTAACACCTGAACAGATCAAAGCCTTGACACCCAAACTAGTCCTGGGGTTTGTCAAGAACATTGGAATAGAAGGGTACTGATGGGATAAGGTAATCACAATAGATCAATAGGTCGCAGTGAGGAGAGGTGCTTGTAACCTGAACGACCAACCAACAATACAATACAATACAAAATAAATATATATAAACATACTTTTTTTTGCTGATTTTTGTATTGCATAGCTCTCATAAAAAAAATTGAAAATTATTATAAACTTATTTTAATAAGATATTTTTCATTAGAGTATCGGCTTTTTTGTTTAATCATACACATTTTCGTTTTAAAAAATGCAAAAGTATTGTCCAATGAATTAACTTAGAATTTACAGCTTGAATTATGCTCCCCTTCTTGCGAGTTAACATTTTCATTTTTAAACAAATGTGCAAAGTGACGTATTTATATTTTCTTATAATCTCACTTTATTATTATTTGATGTAATAAAAAACTTTCTACCGCATCATTCCTTATAGAGGAGCACTACATCTGTTTCTATCAAGATCCATTTTCGACGCATCTGTAGCGAAATATATGTATGTATGTATATACACTGTGTCCCTGATTGATGCTACAGGTATGTATTGCTACCTCGGTTATTACAAAAGAGCTACAAATCTGCTGAAATAGTCAGTTTTCAAAAATTCTGTTATCATTTCAGAACTGCCATTACATTTTAACAGCCATCTTTGATTTTTGAAATAATTGTAAAAAATCAAAAATATGCGATTTTGACAAACCCCCGTACTTCTTATAAGGTCTTTGCAAGACTAAATAAAACAGAAAAATAACTCCTCTCGTTTCCGAGATAAGGATTATAACTTTACGCTGCCTTATGAACCATGTTGAATTTTGATTGCATTAAATACTATTTGCAATCCAATTTTGAAGAATTGATGTTAACATGGTAATTTATTTTGAACGAATATTACCTGGTGCAGACAATAACAATGGTATTGTATTACGATGACGTATGTACAATTTTTCAATCTTTGATTGAAGTCATATGTTCTTGTCAATCAATGTTATGTATTTAAGTTTGAATAGTTAAACGTTAAAACAGTTAACAGTTAAAATGACGGTGTTTCTTCTAGTTAGTTTGTTGCCATTTTAATATTCATGAAAAGTCAATCATTTAAAAATCTCACTAAATTGTATAAATACGTTTAAATTTAATGTTAAATTTGCGTTTGTATTAACTTTTGTTATTTTAATCTGTAGCCCTGAAGAACGAATAAAATAATTTCAAAAGTTTGGACAAGATTCAAAGAGCATACTAATTTGTATTGAGGTTGCTATCCCAATATTATATTACTTACTATATATATTTTTTCTTAACTGTTATTTATTACATAAAAGGAAGACGTCTTTAATTATTTGGACCTTATTGATACAAGTAAAACAGTAGTTTGAAAGTGAAAACAAATCTAAAGAAAGCATTTTTTTATAAAATGAAGATTAAGGATTATACCTTTATTAATAATGTGAAAGTTATTTATTAATTAGTCTAATAATATTAGATTCTATCATCAGAATCGTGTTAATGGAAGTTATTGCATATTATATAACATGGACGGTAGAATATATCGTGGAATTTAAAGAATGATTCAGAGTGCTGCTACGTAACTGTTTGAGTACAAGTTGGTGTTCCTTATCCTGGTGTGATAGGTATACCAGCAAGTGACCTTTCACTATACAACATTTATAGAAAATTAATGAAGCAACTAAACGCCTAATGACTAATTTGTTTAAACACATAAGCTGTAGCAATGTTTATGTACATACGGGTATGTATTTTATACATAGATATGTCTGTGATTACATGGCAATCGATAATATAATGAATAAAAAGTACGTTTTCTTCTATTATATACATTAAACAAGTGGCTCGTACCGAATATGTTATTTACAATCAATAATGCAAAAATTAGAACTAAATTAGTTTTACCTTGCAACTTATGATAATTTTATTTCTAATGAGTGCCACGACATATCACCCTTAAAGGGCAGAGCTACCATTTATCCTCTTAAGTATTTGCACTAACGGCCAGCCTGCAATAAATTTACGAATTGAGTAGAAAGTTATCGCAGAACTGCAAAATAAGGAGCGCAATCCTTCGATAATAACACGTTTCCATTCATCACATCAATATTTATGCCAATTAGTACTAATGTGTATTTGCATAAGCTACATAACGATATCTAACATCGAGACCACATTCCTATCTTCTATAGGTTCTTTTCAATGCACATATACAGTGCAAGTTTTAATTAATGTGAAAATCTTTATTGGCACATTATTTTTATTGTTCATGTATATCTGGATACACGCATACGCGTATACAGATATTCTTCAGTATTATTGTAAGCTATTACACTACCAGTCATGTATGACAATATGTAATGCGCAGCAACATTCCTTGAAAAGTGATTACTGTTAGGAAAACAGATTATTTGAACGGACAAGTTTTTCATCCAAGAAGTATGTATGGAAAACGTTAATTCTCGGTGAATGCTTTTACATTTTACAGTAGTTGTGCTAATGTTATTCAGTATTGTAACGTTAAAAATGTAAAACAGATAATCTAATTACAAAAGAGTTTTATCTAAATCTGATATAGATTGGCAAATGTACGTATGTAGGTAATTTCTTCTATAGATCGTCTGCTCTACTAAATACATGATGTAGTCAATGTATATTTGCTGGTTCAGAAGGAGTAAGAGCTACCCAGCAGCCCACTTTTTAAGTACCGTCTACAATAATACCTGTGGAAAATCCATGTACATTTCATCTCATTCTGTTCATCGCCTTGCTATTAGGTATGCCTTCGTTGAGTAATCTACATAGATAAAGAAATTACTTTATACTCCAAAGCATAAAGCTAAAAGTACGCATATCTAACCGCCATGCACCTGCACCATTATTATTCAGATACACACGGTTAAGTTTTGTAAGATCTGTAGCGTTGTAGATTCGGTGCTGAACCAGATAATTAGTGTGCAGATACCTACATATGCAGGTAATACCTGTAACCTATAACCGTTAATTAATTGACAAATCCTCTCAAGAATTATAAGTAGCTCCAGTTTATAGAATACTTGGTGTCTTCTTTCTGAGTTTGGTTCTCCTCCTTGGCAAATAAGAAATGTAACATCTTAAGTCGATCAATAGACGGATGTATGATAATAACTCATGCCCAGTCAATATTCCCTGTACTACCATTATTTACTACTACCTAAGCATTCTATATTATGATGTCAGATAACGTCTCAAATGTTTGACTAGACATTTTACGCACAATAAACAGTCTAGTAGTCGATGCTACAACTTACACAGTGTACTTATACTCCAAAGATCTATTATTTTGAAGATGGTTTGCTAGAATGACTATATACATATATGACTATTCCGCTAGCAGAATGCGTATGTATGACTTCTATTACACATACATATTCATATTCTTTGACTTGCATATTCTGCATCTTCTAAAATGTTCTTTGATTTTGTGCCCAGTATTATTTGTTCTTACTTCTAATGGTAACTAATTTTGTGAAGATCTTTCTTAACCTTCATATGACGTATTCAATATGATCAGAAATCTAACTGTAAAATGTTGTTATGATTTGCCAATCTGTATATTCAGCCGTTTACAACGGTACTATTAATTTGATTTATAAAAATAATTTACAAAATTGTAATCGCGCAAATCAACTTCACCAATATGCATGTTGTATCTATCACAACTTTAGGCCGTAAAACCGTGTCACATTTACAACGGTTCGGTCTCATAACGTATACATACATTGAGAAAAGTGTTTTCTAAGGCCAAGAAAGTTGACTTTCTTACATTCATTTTCTTCAGAGAAGTAAGTTCTTTCTTGGAACAAGAATACTTATTTGACACAAGACGATGGCTTTTCTTCGTAACAGTAAATGTTTTTCTTAAAAACTCTCTAAGGTAAAGCAAAAAATTTATTGATTTTAAACTTTTAGATATCATGCACCGCATAAGCAGTACCTATATTGACGCGGTGCGATTGAATGGAGAGTTATTTGGTTCAAGAAAATATATCTTTGGATTTCGAAGAAAGTGAAATATTTCATAGAAAACAATACTTTCTTGCTTATATAGGAGAATGAGAATTACTTAAATTAAGTAAGTCTTACTTGCTCTTAGTAAACACTAAGCTTTAAAGCTGTTCTTTAGCTAATGCTTTTGTATCTACATGGCGCACACCATTTTCTTGTGAGGAGTCGATAACAGATTGCAGCAGGAAAGGGAATTCATCACTAAAAACTATCTCGTATTTTTTGGTTCTTGCTTGACCCCATGAAGTGAATGAACGACGGTACCTTAAATTGTATCTAAATAGAACGACCTTAAATTTTGGACAAATAGCGGACTATGTTTATCAATCGACATGTTATAAGAAAACACTTCAAACGGTAGTTATTTTCTAATAACAGTATCAAACGGGTCGATAGCCGTAGTTGTTAGTCGGCTGACTATCGTTGTGACAGGACGATAGGAGCCGGGTTTCAATACTCTGGAGAAACGGTGACATTTTTTCAGAGAGTTGAAATCTAGATTGTCTTACCATTCGGTATCGGGAGCAAAGTGATTAACAGCGCGGCATTATAAAAGGCCGTATAATGCTGTCACAAAGCCATTTGTACACAATTATATGTACACACACAAAAAACTACATTGTGAGAGTTGCATGATAGCTATACAAGCGATACAACTTACGGAGTCACTGCAACTAAGCACCCACCACACATAAAAAAGAAGCTTCTGTGGCTTCTTCAGGACCTAGGTCAAGAGGCTGGCGCCCTTCATTCAGCTTTTGCTCTTATCAGAATATTTCGCTTCTAGCGTCAAACGCGGTCAAACCCCGGAAGCCCTCGTAACATGCATGTTATACTTTATGCTTTCAAATGTATTTCTCATCAAGCAGACTTATCTTTTTAATTCCAGGTATCTTTCCACTTGTAGGTCAATAATAAAAGGAATTCATTAAAAATAAATGTATATACTCATCATGCAGATTTTTATAAATTGCAAACCTTTATATTATTCTCTACTCTAATATTTATTTCCCCTAATGTATGATACCGGTGAGTATAATAATACAAACGAATTCTATACCAAAAAATGTCTTAAAATTTCCACCAAACATATGAAAGTTTACTATAATATTTGTACTAGGAGACAAGAATAAAGAGCATAATGATGTAGAATAGAATTGCAGGATTCGTTTCTGCAGTACCTACTTTCGGCACATTCTTTTGTTTAAAAATACCAAATCATTTTTATCCGTGTGCTATGAAATAAGAATTGAAACAGTCTTCTCATTGACTATGCTTGTATTCGGTATAAAACGTATATATTTCATTTAAACTTCTCCTAATGAAAATATCTGTTTGTGCAGAACGATATAAATTATTGTACGTAATAAGGTACTGCATTAATTAACTTGACCGCTTATATCAACCAATGCTATATTTATTGGTTGATTATTATGCAATTCCACATTTGCAAGTGAAATAACAAGAATGCCTTTATACTAAAGGACATTCATTTTTAAAGTGCATGTCCTTATGAAACTACTAGAACAAGTTTTATCATCCAGTGGCGATTTGAATATAGTCATTAGCAGCATTTATTACTATAGTACGTACACATACCTAGAACCGGCAAAAATACATACAGTGAAACGTATTTCAACAATTTTTAGGTTATCAAAGGAAATACAGTCAGCTTTTTCTCTAAAGAGTTGTTAATATCAATTGTCTGCATAATTTAAAAATAGTTTCATTTATATAGCGTGTTTCTAAAATATGTATATAAACCTATTTTTCTTTGTAATTTTAACATTTAAATATATCGCTTGAGTTTTGGATGAGCGCATATTACTTGTATATCTGTCGGTATAGTCCGTTCTATTTTATTTTAATCTGACTTATGGGCAGGTATACACACTTATAATATAAACCTCTCAGTTAAGAGTGTGATAAGGTGACGATAGTGTAAAGGCGGTTTAGTTGCCCTGGGCAATACTTGCACAGAGGGGTATTTAGTAATATTCCTGTAATTTCAAATTTCGAAATACAATAATTAGTACACAGATTGACTCTCTGGCGCGTCAACGATAGAACAGCGCATGTATACGTGCATTTGTACTCAGAGTAGTGCCATATTGTACTATCGAGGAGAACTAAAATGAGAAAATATGTAACACACCTAGACTCTAAAGTGTCGAGGTTTAGAGTCTAGTAGAGTTGCAGATTTTTTCATTTTAGTTCTTCTCGATTGTCCATGGGCTATTCAATCGTGGACTTACCAGAGAATTAATCTGCATATATATAAACGTATTATTAAACAACAATACAATAAAAACGCATATTTTTCTGACTTTTCAGCTTTTTATTGTTTCGACTCCTGCGAAGAGTACATAAGCAATACGATAGCGCTATTATTACATACATAATTGAATAAATAGAAGCAAACTATAAACCTATTTTTTTATTTTGTATTATAAATATAGAAATTCTTTACGTTTTTTTATGGTCAAATACATATTAAATAATAATAATTGATACTAACACATTTAAAATAACTGCCTGAATACATAATTGGCATAAACTACATTAAAAGTCATACTTAAAAAAATACGGATTCGTATACTTTGAAGTTCCTCAAGGTCAGTTCGTCAGTTTCATTTAAATCAATTATGAATTCCTGGTGAATATTGACATGTAAATATCTATGTTCTATGTCAATTGTATGTTTGATGCAATTTTTCCAGTTTTCTGGCGTTATATTGGCAATCGCTTCTCTAATTCGATTTAAAATTACTTCGCTAAATTTGGTACGATCATTAGTGCGGCGAACATATTCTTTCAATTGACTCCTAATTAATCCCATCGGATTAAGTATACAGTAATATGGCGGCAAACGTAAAATTGTATATCCTGCGGTGGTGGCCATACCATTCCATAATATTCCTCTTGAAAAGTTTTTGTTTTAAACAGTTCTTTGTTGCAAAAACTCCAATATTTCAGCTTACGTACTATTCGAATTTTGTAACGTCTTCACCGGTCGTGACTGAAACGAGACAATATCCAGGACTGAAACACTTCTTCCAGGCAACACTGGCAATAGATTTTTCTAAGAACTACTCTTGAAATAATTGGGCTGTCATATCTTCGTTAGTCCAGATTACAAATTTCTTTGCAGAACGCAACATTCCTACTCAACCACTATCAGAACCAGCGTATAAAATAATATGCTTTTATTTCTGTTTTCTTTAAGATTTCTATCTTAAAGAAAATGCTATCTAATGTTGCAACTTCACCCTGCTTACTGTATACTGTTCGTCGAATGATGTCAACCTCCCAACTTGGCACTCAGCTTATAGATCACTTCAAAGGGCTGGGGTTGTTTATAACATATCATGCAGTGAATGTCCGCTACAATATGTAGGACAAACAGGAAGGAACCTGTATGGCAGAATTACGTCACACAAAAGTGACATAAAACACGGGAAGAGTAGTTGTGCGGTGGTTGGCCATGTGCAGGAATCTAATCATGCTATGAATTTTGATGCCGTCACTGTGCTGGATCAGGATTCCAATACATATAAAAGAACGTTTCTGGAAAGGTGCCATATAAACGCAGGAAACAATCTTATGAATAAAAAAACGGATATACAAAACTTAAACACAATCTATAGTTATTTGTTAAAAATAGGTAAATAACGATTCACACGGTTTCATGCAATGAGATAGGTACCAATTTAAAGTGTTGTAAAACGGATAGAAAAATGGGTTCATATTTGTAATAGCATCACTGTACATACACAAAGCAGGAAACTTAGCAAAAAAACTGTGCGTAAATAAAATTTATCTCCGAATATATGCTATTCCTTATAACTTAAAAACATTAGCGACTATGTATCGCACTTAGATAGATGTAGTTTAATTATATGTTACGGTGTCGTCCTTTCATTTAGCGATGTATGTTTAATTGTAGCTCTTGTGTAGATGTAAGTACTTGGACCGACTACAAATGAAGTAAAATTAATAAAGCCTAACCACGACTGCTATACACTTATATATATATATAACACAATTTTAAAATGTTGTGTTTAGTCTAAAGTTAATAAAAGATTTTAATCAAATTTTAACATGTTTTTTCGTCCTTAATAACTAAAAAATTTTCTAACAATACAAATAGTGATGATAGATAAAAAATTGTCATGAATGTTGGGTATGTCCACTTTGTGAGCTTTGGTTATTTAATTAGTCAATCTTGCTTATGTCTGAAGAAGGAGAATAAAAGCTCCGAAACGTTACTTAGCAGAATTTGACTGCGTTTTGATTCTTTTCACGAAACGCTTATTCTGGATCTCCAGTAAATATTTTTACCAATTTAACGACGATAAGTGTCAGCAACTTTATCATTCCGAACTTCAATTTAATATATATATATATATAAAGTTTAACAATTTTATCAGTTCTGACACTGACAGACTTTAGACTTTAGACTTTAAAATGTGAAATTACTGCAACTAGTGCAGAATATGGGTTCCTTCTTTTAATTTAAATGAAAAACAGTAGTTTCCTTTGACGTTTCGATTTATTTAATCCTTCTTCAAACCTATATATAAATATATAATAAAACTTAACTATTTTTAAACCAAGAAACAATAACTTACAACAAGGATAATCGTTTTTCTAAATACAAAGCTCTAAAAATATTGTGAAACAATTTTCACAATTTTGAAATTTGAAAACATATGCAAAATATTTGATACACAATTTTGTTTAAAAATAGTTAAGTTTTATTATATATTTATATATAGGTTTGAATTAAGGATTATTATTATTATTATTATTATTATTATTATTATTATTATTATTATTATTATCATCATGCGTCATGTTGGACGCCCTGCAGAACACGTTCGACACGCCATCCTATTTACTTAGGATGATACGCAGCTACCTTAGCGACAGGAAGCTGGTCTACGACACAGCAGGCGGGCCGTGCACGAAGAAGATAACAGCAGGAGCGGCGCAGGGTTCCATACTCGGCCCCGACTTATGGAATGTGTCCTACGACGGGATCCTCCGAATGGAGCTGCCGCAAGATGCGTATCTGATAGGATACGCAGACGATAGCGGCAGTCATCCTAGCGCGTGACGAGGCGGATGCCCAGAGAAGGCTCAATCAGGTCATGAGAAGAGTCACCACATGGATATCATTGGCAACGGAGAAGACCGAGGTCGTTCTTCTGACCAGGAGAAGAATATAGGGAGATAGATGATCCATTCATCGAAGCAATAATATGGATACGGAAGTCATTAACAACTTCCGTGAAGTATCGGACTGCGGCTCGACAGCAAGATGACCTTCTGGCAACAGATCCAGTCATCGAGCGATAAGGCCGCTAAGGTAACGACGATGTTGAGCCGACTAATGGCCAACGTAGGAGGACCGACGGCGAGTAAATAATGACCGTCACCCATTCCATATTGTTGTATGGAAGCGAGATCTGGGCTGAAAGCAGGACAAGTACAGAAAGCGGATGGCTTCAGTACAGCGACGGGGAGCACTCAGGATCGCCAGCGCATATCGTACGGTTTCCGAACCGGCGGTGCTCGTGATTGCAGGAGTAACCCCGATAGACTTACTAGCTCAAGAAAAGAAGAGAGTCTACGAGACACGACGAGACGTCGGTGCACGACAAGCGAGAGCGGACGCTAAAGCGCTCACACGACAACGTTGGCAAGAGCGCTGGCAGAACGACACGAGAGGACGGTGGACGGCCAGACTCATCCGCAACCTAACGGAGTGGATGGACCGAGACCACGGCGATAATCACCCAGTTTTTTAGCGGACACGGGTATTTCAACGCATACCTGGCTCGAATGGGTAAAGCAGAAAACGCGACATGTCAGTATCACGACTCTGCGGAAGATGATGCTCACCACACCTTCTTCGAATGCGAGAGGTGGAGTGAACAGGGACGCTCTACAAGACGAAGTAGGACCTCTAACGCCGGATAACGTCGTGCAAACGATATTGTCCGGACACGACCGCTGGCAGAAGATCGCCACGTTCGTCGAGAAGGTGCTGAAGGAGAAGAAGAGAGAGACCCAAGCAATGGAGGCAGCCGACCGAGGCTTTACGAGGTGCCATCCTGAAGTAATGCGACCAGCGGTTCCGGGATGGATTCTACACCTGACAAAGTGAGGTTTTTTAGTGGGTGCGAGCCCCACACACCGGGGACGGGTCTCGTCCCTGATGGTGCGTTTAGGCATTTTTCCTCACTTAAAAAAAAAAATTATTATTATCACGTATACAAAAATACTGCACACAAAGGAAAATTACTATCATATCAAAGTTAGCTGTTGCCTTCTCTAATGAGAAACCAGTAATCTATCATGACGGGATGCCACATACCCTGATATCGTTTTTCCATTTCTGCAATATCTCGATAGAATATTTCTTTCTGTTTGTCACTTATCTTTCCTAAATTAGCACGAGAGAAATTCAAATGCGACTACAAAAAATTAGCTTTGATCGACACTCGGCACCCTATTTTTGTCTACTTTCTAGCAAACTAGCTACGATATCTTGCAGTTTTCACTCTACTGATTGCCCAGAAAGTGTTTGCTAGCATTTTTTAAAGAAAGCCATACTACCAGCTTGAAATCATTCATGATACGTTCAAAATGTTCATCTTTCAAAAACTTTCTAATTTGTAGACCAACATATATGTATTATAGACACGAACTTTTGCGTCAAACAACTTCGGAAGCGTATCTCTTAAGTATTTAAGGCAGTTGCCTTTTTTTTTTTTTTTTTGGTGCTTTCACAAATGTGACGTTATACCCGTGATGATACTAGAATAGAGTTTAAGACAACGCAAAATACTAAAATTTTAGATTGTTAAGTCAATTATAAAAGTCATGTGGACTAGTGTAATTATATCCACACATATCGAAATCACAGGATTCATTGCGGTATGTTGCAATTTGTTCGGCAGTAGCGACCAATGTGTAGGTAATTCTGTTGCTATAGCTTGCGGCTACTATCAGATATATTCCAAGCGCCTTCTTTCTGTTACTAATGTGCGTTCGCTAAGGTATGGAAAACTGTTACTATTACATATTGAGAACACAGCTCATGCCACACATATCTTATTATTACCATAACTAATGTGGGTGCAATCAGATAGTGACCGTCAATTGATTTTTGTAATAATCTAAAAGTAGAACGAAGACATTTGGGATAGCCAACGTAGCCACTAGAACGGCTATTCCTACATAACAGCTACTTCGACACATGGAAAAAGAATAGCAGGAAGTGTAGTTGGGACTCGTCTGACTTATATTTATGTCCTGCCGTTTTTAATGACAATTGTGTGTAAAGAAAGAGGTACAGTTAATCAAGCTACGCCCGTCACACCGATAAGCACTGATTTATATCTGAATTCGATAAATGTCATTAGCTTGGCGAAATGAAGGTTGTGTACACGGAAACGCTTTTTCTTTCTGCACGTGTCTTAAAGTATCGAATGTACAGTACAATAATGTAAATAATAAGATATTTTCTAATATTGAAATAACACTAGCTAACACTATGCATCCATATAAATTTAAAATTTCACATAAATTCAAGGAATACTGACATACCAGGCTGTTTTTGTTGGCTTTTAAAAGAAGGTCATGGTGTATTTGTTCAATTTAAACTTTTTATTTTAATACATGTGTGTATTTTAATTTATGACATTTTAAGCATCTTCTGTATCAAAAATACTGCGAAAAAATAAATATATTGTAAAGTTCAATTAATGCATGAATTAATAGAAGAGGATTTCGATCGAAGAACGCAATTTTGTGAGCAGATAAATGAAACTGATAATCAAAACTTTCAAAAAAAGATTTTTTCTAATAAGGCTACTTTTACTTCAAAGGGGTATGTGGGCAGACAAAACTGCAGGTACTGGGCAACTGAAAATCCTCATTTGACACAAAACTGTCACACACAGCATGGTCAAAAAATAAATGTTTAGCAAGTATTGTCGAAAATCAAATTCTTTTCTGAAGAAACCTTAAATGAGGAACGATACTTAGACTTTCATCAGTTTAAACTTATCTCCACTTTAGCTGTTGTTTCCTTATCCACAATATCCAGATATTCCTCCCAATGACATATGATTCCAACATGACGGGGCACCTGCTCATTTTGCAATTGCATTTCGACAATTTCTTGACTTAACTTTGCTTAAGAAATGGATAGGACGCAGAGGTCCTATTGAGTGGCCACCAAGGTCACTGGATTTAACCATATTAGATTTTTTCTTACGTGGTTAGGACTTATTCCATCAGAGGTACTTGACAACGTTCAACAGGAAATAGTCCGTCGACTACAAAAATGTATTGAAGTAAACGAACAACATATTAAAAATTTATAAAGTAAATGTTAGTATTCCTCTTGTATGTTTTATTATAAACGTTCATTTATTTTTTTATTTAGTAATCACATTTCAAGCGTTATTATTTCGAAAACCGCTGATTTTAGACATATGGTAGAACAACATGCAAAAGGTGTTCAGAATTTATAGTACAATTCAAAAAAAGCAGAATATACAGTTTCATAAAAAAACAACAGATGGCTGCATGTGATTTTCTTCTTCTGTATGTATTTTTCTTAAGTAAAAAAATTCATAATTAAAAGTACGAATCGATTGTGTGGGCGTTTTTCTGCAGAAGAATTACCTAAATTTTAAACGAATTTGTTTCTTTCATCATGGAGACACTGTATAAATAAAACCTCAGGTGTCCAGGTGTAGCTTACTAAATTTAGAATAATAACAAAATTGGAAGAAGGTGGAGTCGTTGAAGAATTGCACCTAAATAAAACTACCAAGTGAGAAGATGAAGGAAATTTAAATGGTAAACGGGGAACTTATTTTACAAGAACTTATAAATTTAACATTAATAATAAAACAATAATTAAACTACCGTAAGAAAAAAAAATTCAACATTAATAATAAAACAATAATTAAACTACCATAAGAAACAAAAATTCGATCTATATATACATAATAACTGGTACCCCTAAGTTGAGAAGAACTACTAAACTCGTACAACATTAGTAAGAATTAAAGCATTAATAGTTAGAATTAAATTAACGTAAAAACGATATGTATATATACAGTGTTATACAGATAGTTTCTTACGGTAATTTAATTCTTCTTAACGTTGTGCGATCCCAGTGCCTTCCCTCAACTTTTTACTAATAATAACATCATCTTTATTCAGTTATCCAAAACACAGATTGGATTGAGGTGTCATTTATATCCATAGCAATGTATAATTTGCATATTAAGTAATGTCTTTTCTTTAAACCGCTTATCAAACTTTCTTCCGCTCATGCCCGTTCAGTTATTTTCGTAAATGCCCCTTGAGATATAGTTCAGTATTAAGAATATCTTGACCAAACGATAATGACCGATCGGCGTGAGCGGAAAAAAGTTTGATATTTTCTTCAAAGGGGAAGACATTACTTAATACACAAACTGTACATTCATTGTACGTGTCACGTTTCACGTTCATAGATGCAATTAGGAACTCTCGATTTATTTGGAAACTATGTCTCGTTTATTTTAATTAATTTGTGCCAAATTAGTAATTATAAATGGTATTATTCGGTATACTATTCATCAATATCCGTTACATTTTTACTAAATACGATCAATATGACTTCCTCTTTGTCGTTCTTCTTTAACCAGGCAGCTTAACCTACTTAGTAAACCAGTCTCCATTCGCCATTACACCAACACACTTATTTTCGTTTTATTGGTAAGAGTAAAAACTCATACTAATAAAACGAGATTACAATACATAAATATGATGTAAGAGGACATTTATACTTTATGTTTCAAAAATGTTTACTAGCACTTTGACAGCCAACGCACTTTAATGCTAGAATTATCTGAGCTAACTTGTGTTCATATAATTGTAACTTGTAATTGCTTAATTTATTACATGTTTAACTTTGAAATCACACAATATTATTATTAAGCGTATCCCGCATTTAATCTTTACGTTACAGAAATAGTATAAACATTGGTAGACAAATTGGTACGTTATGCTACCGAGAACTTAGCATGTGTGTGTACATTAATTATTTATTTCCCATAGTTAATGAAGATATATCTTCTAAATTCTTTTTTAGAACGTATTGTGCTTACACGTGTAGGATATGATCTTCAATTAAACTCAAGAAATACTGCAGTTGTGTTACTTTGCTGTAACTCGGACAAAAATGCTATGTTATCGCATTGTCTTCTATTACTTTTTGTTGAACAATAAATTTGAGTAATACCTAAATCGTATGTGTGGACGGTGTTGTTGAAAATCAACCGAATAAACAGATAATGAGTTGTATAGTTGCTCGACTATGAGCAGTAGAAAGAAGATATCGAAAATGTTGGAACGTAAAGAACAGCAATGACAAAGGTAAAAATTAGTGTTGAGGTTAGGTCTCACTAGGTATGTCATAATTTAAAATTTTAGAAATTCTAATACCAATCCACATTTAAGACATTATGTACTGCCTTGCAATCAAATACTAACGCGCATAAGTATAGTGTAGTAAATAAGTAGTAAGGAATATTGGAGTATTGGGTAAGAAATAAAGCCACAGAAAATGTATGTGTAATTCTTAATCCTGAAGAATGTAATGGTTTTTATAATCAAGTTGTAAGTGTTCAGAAATTAGGCAAAGATTGGAACGTGTATATAAAAAATTTTAGAAAACTACAACAACTACTAATACAAACATTATCAAGTTTTTGTTCTGAAGGTGGTGGCAAAAATATAGCTTCATCATAAAAAGAGGACATGGGAAAAATAATTGCATATTAGATCTTCCTGTGGGAAACTTTCTACGGAAAAAAGAAAAAAATATTGTAAACCTATTGGAAAAGCAATTTAATAAAGATTGAGTATTAAAGAAAACAAACATTTTTTTTATCTTCATTTCGCAATACCTTAATTTTTGCGAGAGTCCATCCCATGTAAACCATGTAAATCAATAAAAATTTGAAAAATCGTCTCTCAAAATTTGGTAAACTATATAAATATAAGTTTTTCAAAATAAAATTAATAATAATAATATATTTGTTATGTGATTACTGATTCTATATGACTCTTATAAAACAAAGGCTTTAACCAAGGATGTTTTTGATTTGTTATTACCTTGAGTTCTAAAATTTACTTAATTTTATACTATTAAAGGTATTTTATATCTGCATAGAGTTACGTTATAAAACACAAAGTAGCAAATTATGAATAAATAACAGACACGCTCTATACTCGCCGTATAATAGCTATTATAAGTCTGTTTGAATTAAAATTCTAATGCACACTTCTCTCCGGTCTCTCATGCTCGTAACCGAGTTACAACGACAATTTTATTACTCCGCTTAAGATTAAACTACCTAGGCAACACGGCATGAAAGACGTAATGTATTCAAAGATTGCAGAATTTATTGCTGCTAAAGGAGAAAAAGAGACGACTAGAAGTCGACGACGCAGAAACCGGTTATCGTAGACTCTTTAAACGTTTGGCGGGACTGTCTGAAAGCCGTCCAAACATAATGTTCTACATATTGCATATATGAAACGAATAGCAAAACAATTGTTTCATATTACATTTACGAAGATTGGCAGTAAAATAATCCAAAAGAGTTAAGCCATGACTTAAAATGAACGCAAATACTTATAGTTGTTTAGATTTGAGATCTTGGGCACACAGAAAATATTTTACATACAGATGTGCAGCACGCGTTATCGCAGTCCAGGTAAGTAGTTACATACATATATTGCTAAATATTTCTTCTAAAAATTTTAGGATTGCAGGTAGAGTTTACCTTATCTTCTGCAATTTATGATGATTTCAACGAATAGATAAAAATTTGGCTAAACTTGACAGACTTTTTATATTCCAATAACGGAAAATCTGTTAGGCTTTCAGTAAAAGTATCACCTATGAAAAAGTGAATGAATTTTTTGTCATAAAATCAATAGTTCAAAAATAGAATTTACCCTATTATGCAATGCAGAAAGATAAGACATATTGTTAAATGATATCCAAGGGTCACAGGCAATTTTCTAAATGGGAGAGAGCATGACGAGTGTCCTTGGGTGAAGGAAATTCTTCCTTCAGTGTACATTGGCGAAACTGGACGCTCAATTCTTCTACTAGCCAGAATCAAAGAACACCAACGGTACGTTAAGCCACGTTTTTCAACACACTCAGTCCTAGCCGAACACTTTATTGATACGGGCCACAAAATTTGTTTTGATCAAGTATCTGTTGTAAGCAAGTCTCGTCGCTATTATCCACGAAAGGTAAAGGAAGCTATCGAGATCCAGAAACATCCCCAAAATCTCAATCGTGATATTGGTTACCCACTCTCCAGTATTTGAAAACTGTCCTTTCCGCTTCTTCAACCCGTACTCGCTGTTCCGCATTTTGATATCACGCTCACCGATCCGTTTCCCTAAAATTGTATACATACCGCCGCACGTTCACCTTTTCCTTGTCAGAAAATTTCGACTTTAACTAGAGTTTGACATGGAGTTAATGAACTTTTGCGCCTCTCATCTTTTTTACTCCCAAAAAACATTTAAAATTTCGACTTCGAGTAAATTGTATATATATGTATATTTTCGAAGATCCCAATGACGAAAGGCTCCCACAATTTGTGAGACCATAGCCGTTTTCCATTCCATAGAAAAGAACTCAATGATAAAGAGAAGTGTTAAATTCCCTCTATCGTTCTAGTTTGAGAAATTCCACTAAATTCAATTGCATAGATCTTCAGAATTTTCTGTATCCTCGACAGGAGTTCAGGGATTTTTGAGAAAGATATAACAGTTCTAGGTTGAAAAAATTGTTAATATCGGAGCGGAGGAAAATCAACAATAATTTAATAATCAAGGGTGGCAAAGCCAAAGATGTTATAGACAAAGAAGAAATATATTATCTGATTACATTCAGTCTAAAGTATACTTGATACTGTACACGGTTAATGCGATCTCCACAATGATAAGTTCAAATAATAATAACCGAAAATATTAGAATTTTGAAAAGTAATTTTGTTCAGCATAAAACATTTAAAATTTAGCCGACTTTGTGTCACTTACCATTTTCGAGATCCCAATGACGAGCCTCTAATTTGTAGCAGCCTGTATTCCATTCCATTATATTGGAGTGTTATTATTATGAGTATAAAATGTCCTCTAGATTCTTCTAGATCTTCAGATTTTCTGTATTTCGACGAGTCGACTTTTGAGAAAGTTACAGTTCTGGTTAAAAATTGTTAATATCGTACAGAAAATGTAATTTAATAAGAAGGATGGGAAGAAGAGAGCGGTATGATTACATTCACAAAGTATACTTTACTGTACACGGTTAATTTTAATAGCACGGGACCAAGTACCAATCGGGGAAAGAATGGATGGACAGTTGGGTTTCTACGACAATAGAACTAAACTGCGCCCTCCATAAGAGCAATTAAATGAAGTGTTGCTACGTTATAAATAAATTAATTATTTAGTAACAACCTCAAATGTTATAAATATTTTTGTACACAAAAGACAGGGTTTTCAACTTGCTAAACTATTTGGGACATAGGGAGAATACAAGTAAAATCGATTTTCAATGATGAATATTATCTCCGTTCATTAATATTAGGATATCAGAAAACGATTTATCAATTTAATGATCAAGCATATTATAACTAGGAAATGAAGTAATAATGAAAACATTTCCACAATCATAGAAGAAATCGTCACAAAAAGCTCAACAAAGTCATTTTAATAAAGCCGAAAAAAAGTTCAAATTATTTTTTAATCTATTGTTCGTGAATTCCGGGGTTCAATGGAAGTGACATTTTTTAAGAGTTTAACGATGAGTTCGCTGTTGGGAGCAAAGCGATTCCAGGCGGCAATGCGTTCGTCACAAAGCCATTGACGGCTAAATAACGCAAATGCGACGGGTTGTTTAGGGTCACTGAATCACGGCAGATTAGTTTTAATTTTTGTATTTTTTATCTCCAACAATAATGCTGCAAATTCAATAACACTAAAACAAAAATCAGAGATCTTGAAGACTATAAAATCGATTTTTTGAGGATTAAGGTAAATAATGAATAATTTTTTACAATAACAAAAATGATCGTTAAAAATTGTTGCTATTATATTATCCGATTTTTAATTGTTACTAACGACGAATCATTTGTCAAAATAAACAACAAAACTAATCAAGATTAAGAGCAAAAAAAAAATAAAAAATTCATTTTTAGGATTCGAACCCCAAATGTTATAAACAATCTGTGCCTTACGTTATTAAGGCGTCACGCGAACGTCTGCGCCACGGCCACTTGGACTAACTCACGTGTTAAAAGCCTTATTAGGAATTCACGTACAATAGGTTTAAAAATAATATTTTTTTTTGGCTTTATTAAAATGACTTTCTTTGTACTATGTTTGCGGAAATGTTCATTGTTAACCCAGTTATAATGCACTTAAATTTGGATGAAGTAGTATTAGGGAGATAATATTCACCGAAAACCGATTTTACATGTATTCTCCCTATGTCCCACTCGGCCGAGGAAACCCTGTATATGTATTTGTATAGTCATATTGCCATAGTTTAGCTTTTGTCAAACTCGAGCGCTATAAGATTTATTTTCACATCTCAAAAAATGCAGATTTAAACGTCTGATTAACTGTAACTTTGCGTAATTATAGTTTATATATTGTTTTTATCACTGTGTTTTTATACATGCATACAGAAATCAAAAATAACAAATCCTTCAATATACTCATGAATTGATCGACAGTTCTATTTTTTCAAGTTTAAACCTTGAATTTTACCTTCTCCTGTAGTCATTATATGTTTATATAGCACTAAAACAATTTATTACATTTGAAGACATTTTGATCTTAAAAGGAATGACATTGTTACTACACTCCCGCGAACATAATAAAAGTTGCAAGGTACAGTGAGCGTTGCGACTCAATTAAGCAACAAATTACCCATGACATTTGACATTTTGTTTTCGTTTTCAACTACATGTCGTGGTATTTATTAATGCTCTCTAATATCGAATAAACTACATGCATATACCTAAACATAAGGAATGGTGAATTGGTAAAATATATTTGAATATTTACAACATATAGTCTCAAGTGTAAATGTTGACGAATCCATAACTCATTATACCACATGTAACAAACGGAATATATTAATATCTACATTTTTGCAAACCTATTACTAGTTAACACTTATTCTTGTTTATTTGTTAAAACACCCATAAGTACCACTCTATTATACATACGTATCTATGTATATGAAACTACTTTGAAGTTTAATGCTCTGTGTATCAAGGCTACCTTAAGTAAACCATCCATGAGATTGAAAATAGTAAATTGAATAAAATATTTGCACTAGCTCATCCGTTCCTTTTTCATCGACCGATGGATATGCCTTCTAACCATTCAACTAATTTCCACATATGTGTTTATGTACTAATAATATTGAGTACAAAATCACTCACAGGTATGTTTGCATGATATGTTGTTGTTGATATTAATCTTTTTCATTGTATGCCATAAACATTTCATTATGTCGAAGTGTACACTTAGCAACAAAAGTATACACTCATACTTTTGCACGATTGATTTACGCGCATGTGTTTGCATGAAACATTAAATTAACGGGATTTTGTAACTTACCGTTATGCTTAAGAGCATTGTTCTTCTTGAATAGGCATCACTAATTTATTATCATTAGCCTACCCAAAGAGCTGGTTACTCTACCGTTCTGATAGATTTAGTTACACGTGAACGTTTCTGAATGCGTGTAATGTTATTATTTAAAATACTCATCTTAAAGTTAATACCGTGCAAATCGTGCATGCTGTACCACAGAACTGAGCAATTGTTTCTAAGTACTTTATGCTTAAATCGTTTAAAAGGCTAGAAGAAGTTATGCTTGTAAGGATATTACTCATTGTAATCTTTACCTTAGCATCATGATATAAAGGAAGGTTTCCAGACAAAAATTAACAACAATCTGAAACCTTGTGTGTGGGTAGTTTACTCTGGCACATATTTAAAAATATTCCTTTAATATGCAGAAACGTGTTCATAACCGTAAACTCCATACTTTATTTGAAGAATTTTCAGTTTTTCCTGTATATTTACGCAATAAAAACATTTGACAAAGAAAGTCACCATTTCTGCTTTGAGTAGACTTAAAGCCTGGGTTGATTAATTCGTGTTTTAACAAAGTTTATTTAAAATGAATTAAGATTATTCAAACATAGCAAACGCAGTGAGGATTTTATAAGTAATGACCGATCTCATAATACTTGTAAAAGACATCTAAACGAAGTTTTACTTGCTAACAAAGCTTAAATTATTTTTATCTGTGATTTTCAAGTAGTAAAATCCCAAAGACACATATTTAGATAACTTTCACTTTTAGTTTTAGATTTATAGTAAGTTCCATACATTCCACAAAAAGTACATTTTAGAACGAAGAAAATAAAGTCATCTGACCATTATTATAATAATTGGTGTTTTGCTTCGGCGTGTAATAAACATAAGGAAATGTCTTCTAACTACAAATCCCGCAAACCTAATATTTTTACTAATGTTTTTCTCAGGTATGGCCAACTATGTCTTGAATGAAAATCACGGTTTTACCTGTTAATATACAGGATTTCAATAATTGTTAAGAACCACCTGTCAATTAAAACGAACTACTGTGTCATGTGTTTTATGGACATTACTGTATCGGCTATCACAGATTATAATAATTCAGATACACTCTGTTTTATTTAAAATCTTTATTATATCAATAACGGCGTAGCCAGCCTACTGCAGGAAAATCTGATGTTTTTATATTCTTTATAAATGTACAACTATTAGTAATTATACTTACAAATACATATATCCTGCATATTATAAGTACCCTCTACAATTTTTCCTGTTTATATCAGCTTGTATTCCGGATTCCAACTGCTTCCATGTTTTCAATTGAATAAATAAGCTAAATAAATACATATTCTTTATTGATATTTTACGACATCTTATTGGTTTTAATACCTTTCGTTTGGAATGTTACCTTTTCGTTGGTATTTTCAGAAAGTAGGTTATAATTCTCGCATCTCGATTCGCTTATCAACATGTATCCATACACACAATATATAAAGTATATTAAATTACTTATATGTAGTAATTTTTGCCAGTATCAATATCCGGAGTTAGTTCACAGCATCGCAAAGCTTTACATTTTTTTTTCTAGAGATTATTGAGAACTCGCAAATGGAATGCACTTAATTCTTCCGTCAATATTTTTACTTTCCAAAACTACTTCTCATGCTGAACCTGTCTAAATTATGGGAATATAAAGTAGTTTTCAAATGTAATGTTTCCGGTTGGTTCCATGATAGACAAAAGATACACTAATGTTACAATATAGAAAACTTGGTTACTATTATATTCCTAGGTTTACACGAATGGAAAATTGCAAGTTTCGACTTGTCTCTAATTTCATTCTTAGTTCTTTTGAGGATTTCCAACTTAAAATGTACTTCCTCATTTGAAAATTGTACATCTATCCATAGAAATCATTTTCGAAGTATCCGTCATGGAGCGAACTAAATATTTTCTATATGCATTCGACTAAAAATTATGTTTTGCAACATTACATTTGCATATCTTCTATATCTGTCTATATTTGATATTATTTAGGAGTTTCAATGTCAACGAAGTAGTGCAGTCATGTATGTGTTTAAGTGGATGAAGAATATATTATGATGACAAACTCGTTCAGATGCAAATTATATATGTATTTCCTTTTTCTACATTCACATAAACTATATTGGTAAAACAAGCGCGACACATTAAATCTATATTCGCGATTGTTAAATATTTCAGAAGGCAACATGATAGTATATTGCTGCCAAATTATATTACGTAATATGTTTTTTGTTTACGTATGTATGCATATGTAGTACGTAGTGTTTAGTCCTGTGTTTAGACCAATACATAAATTTTTTCTATTATATTTTTGAATTATGCTTACAATTTCACTACTTTGTTCGTAGAAACGGATGCCCGTTTCTATATACGTATATCAGGTACAACCGAATAGTTAAAAGTAAGAGTTTGTAGAAGAGATCACCTATCCCTTACCGATACATAAGCATAAATATACGTCCTGTAGAAGTATATATCCAATATGAGAATAAGTATAACCCATCGGAAGATCAAATCTAGTGTTAACTTTCGGTGGGTAAGGTGCGAAATTTTTCTTTATGGGTAATTTTTAAAAACTACCCAAAAAGTTTCACATTCATAACATAACTCATTCATAACATAACTCAATTTTTTTGGTAATGTAATTTGATTAATTTTTATATTAAAAAACTGCAAATTGAAATTAGAGTATTATATAAAAAATGGTAAGAACTAAGAACATATTGCAATAAATAAGGAAACAGTGAATCTATTGATTTTACAATATTTAGAAAACGAAACTATTCATCTACATTTTGACTAATAAACGCACACTCTTCACTGACTCCTTTCAGATGTTCAAGACAGAGGAAGCGTTTGCAATAGTGACATTTGTATCTCGTTTTACGGTTCTTCTTAGAGCTGCAGTAAACACATCTTCTGTGGATTTCAGTGGTATTTTAGTTTATTTCTGGAACTTTTTTCCTAAAATTTCATTTATTCTTACACGAATTTGTCGAGGTACGTAGACCATTTAGTACCGTCTCTTCCTTTAAATATACATACGTTTGCGATAAGTCCGCTGTTCTTGTATGTCAACTTCTACTGCCTCATTCAGTTCGTTATCAGAAACTTCTTGCTCACTGTCTTCAATAGTTTCAACGTTATCTTCGATAAAACTATCATTATCATCTTTAATGTCTGGTTCATATTCAGAATATGTTGGCTCGTCCATTAGACGCTGTAACCTTTCTTGCTCTTTTTCTCATTCCTCATCTATAATTTATTGCAAAATAATAATTTAATAGACAAAAAATTTTACCTTTTATTAAATCTTACCGCAAAATAATTAAACGTCACGAACGGTAACCTCGGTCTGTGAGACCGTTTAAATTATTATTTTCTGAAGCATTGTACACTACACAACCCCTGCGTCAGTACTGAAGCAGCATAGTGTTCTGAAAGAATACATGCCAGCTCAACCCCTTCTCGCGGAAAACTTTTGATATGTGGCACAAAATGTATTGCCTCGGTCTCAGCACCCGTACCTTACCCACGGAAGGGTAATATAAAAGCCTTTGTCCTGGCAACAGTAGAAATTTAGATTTGGAGACGATATTGATTTATGTTGTAGGCGTAATTTACGAGGTGTTTTTTAACCCTTTTCATAATCAAATTTACTTGAAACTTGGTATTAATGTCCTTTGACATAGATAATTCATGAAACACGTTTTTCGGCGTTTTTTCAAAATTTGTTTAAAAAAGAAAATATATATTTTATGGTCAAATCTACTTAAAAATTGGTATTAGTGCGTTTGAAACAATTGACGAAACACGTGATTTCCCGTTTGTTAAAAAGCACAAATCGCATAGATGGCCTTTATAGAGATCCAAATCACATTTTATTTTAATATTCTTTGCACTAGAGATCTGAGCAATTGTTTCATGAGTTAATTCAATGCTGCTCGTCTCTATAGACCTATCGATAGTCCTAATCAAGTTAAATATAGAAGCCGAACTCTTATGAATTCTCTTAAAGATATCAACATTAAACTTTTCGACACTTGTATTCCTATGACAGGCCATCGCTTCTGAATTCTTCCATAGTAAAGCTCTCATTATGCTTTTCTGAGATTATGCAAGAGGAGACCAGTAACAAGTTTTACGCGTGACTTTATAAGCTGATCACGTAGTAACCGCCAGTGTCTAACTTTGATGTTTCAATAGAGTGTTTGATAAGTACTCGGTACTTACAGACTTTCGAAAACTTTTACTAATTTGTTGAGTTTCACCCTGTTTTCTTATTCTTGTGTCTGGCTGGAATGGTTTTCCCAGAAGGCAGATTGTAGTTCCCCTTAAGTGACTCTATAATATTGAAATACTGTTTAACACATCATCATCGTCATGCGAAAAATTTGCTTAACATATATTATTCACCAACTTGCAGGACTGAAATAATTTATTTATGTAACGCTTAATAGTTCTATGGGGAGAAGAGTTGACATCTGACCAACAATGTCAAAGTAAAATTCCCATATTTCTAAGCTAGAAAGTATCTGATAAAGGTGAAAACGTCGCCGGATGACCTTCTTACAATCATCAGCGCGTTTTTGTTCTAAAAGTAGTGGTGTGGGCAAACTAAATTTAGGAAAATGTTAGAGTATATAGTATATAGTTATTCATAGTACCTTTTTTCCGGCTAAGAAAAGTACAAGAATAACAGTGCTGAGAAGATTAATAAGAAGATATGAGTATACAGTGTCACATTAGGTGTGTTCGTTTGATGTACAGAACTTAACTTGTTAGTATGTGTACTGTGCTAGTTCGGCTTTATGGTAAGTATAGAACTAACATAATCAGTGCAAGGTAGACCAATTCTAACCAGAACACTAATTAAATACAATGGATAATTAGACGACGAATATACAGGTTCACAATACAATCACAACAACAATAAACGTTGTAAATATGTAAAAATCTAAATTTTAAATTCAGCCCTTATAAATATAAAAATAAATGAATAGTATAGTCTACATCTAAGAATGTAGCATCAAAAGTGCTTCCAAGTTATGGCAGCTTCCTAAAATGTCGCAAATAGCTCAGGACATAAATACACAAGATGCAACACATTACCATATATTGGAAGTCTTTTTAATTTAAGTGTGGTTAATAAGTGCTATACTGTAGTTTTTCTGCAGATTAACAAGAATTACAAGTTCCTATGCTAATGGCTTTAATGTATGTATATACAGTACAAGCTCGATAGTGTGAACGCAAAAATACCAAGGACCATTCATGTTATAGGGGGTGTTCATACAATTGAAGGTACATAAAATTATATTATCAAAAGCTCTTTATTTCACAAAGAAAGTTAACATGCCTAATTTGTATAACGAAATAAACATTTATTTAAAAAATAAATAAAAATATGTATGTACTATCCTATGTAACAAAAAGTAAATATTTATGTAACTCCTTAAGAAAGAAAAAAGTTGCACATATAGATATATTATAGATTACATATTTAGTTTAGGTCTGAGAAATTGTGTAATTTTTTTCTGAATCTTTTTAGATTGAATATTCAAAAGGACAGCCTCTTCTAATATATTTTGAAACAATAAATTTTTACTCATGTCAAGTTTATTTTCTTGAGCCCATTGCACTGCTAAACCCAAAGCTTTTGCAGCTATACCATATTTTTTAGCCAATAGCGATACTATCATATCTTTCTCAATTTCTTCTAACATTTTTGACTTTTCTTTCAATGTTATACACTTACTCTTTGGCTTAACCATGTTTATAATGAATATAAAACCAAATTGATAACAAGTTGACTACTCAATGGGGTAGATCTAACTACAGTGAATAATAATGCTGCTTATATGTATTGTAAACAAGTTCAAACAAGTTAAAAGTCAACAAACACGTATATTCATACTATCGAGACGCAAACGTTGTTCACACCATACGGCTGTCAGTACAAAAGGTTGGGGCGAAAAATCTGTTCATGTTATCCAGCTGTTCAAACTAACGAGTGTTCATGTTAGCGAGCTTGTACTGTATATGGCAAAATGTATTTATTACTTGTTACTCTTTAAAGTTATGTATGTGTATCAAACATTTTAACTTAGCAAATAATGAAAATATAGTAATAATATAATAATAAGGACAGCTAATTACTAATACTACATTCTTAGATCACTTAATACAGAATGATGGACGTCAATTGGTGGATCGCCCAACCGGCAAAATTTAACCTATGCATGTTTATCTTTTATACTGTCCATCCTAGGTATAATAGAAAATTTGATTAGCATGAATATTGCAATTAACATTTCCACGGCATTTAGTTAAAATAAGATATACAGAAAAGGAATCTGTTCACTAGTACAAACTCTATTTTCAACAATTCAATAAACCGGTTTTGTTATTAACGTAACAAATCTGCGTATGCCTCTAACCGAAACCTGTACTATTTAAAAAGAGTTACACCATTATCCTCATCGTATCGACGTTCACATAGAGACCTATGCAAATCGCAAAATCATCATAGTCATTATCAACGTCGCCTTTGTCAATAGATTTAATCGCACAAATGCTACACCGACACCATTTCCAATAAGCACCATCAGATGAACTGGTCTGTCATCGGCCTTCAGCTTTTCAAGATGCAAGACCGTGAATTTCGGGTGCGCAGTTGATCGAAAGGTGCTTCAAGACGCAGTTCTAGTGGGGGTATTCTTTTAGTTCGCTAGTTCTTCAACAGTTTTTGAGTCAGTAGAGTTTCGTGTAGTGTTGTACGAATGTGAAAGTAAGAACGCTTATCTCATATCTAACTACCGAGCGCGCAAGAAGTTCATACGAATTCGCATGGCTTGTTTTTAATTCCGACTGAGTTGTATATACGCCAAGTGCTATTTATTTCGTGGTTACTGTGAAATTGTGAATTTCGATATTATAAGTGATATAATTGTTACAACTATTTTGTGATAAACCCATAATTAAAGGAGAAAAATAATCAGAACATGCGGAGTACAGTTAATAGATTCTATTTTACGTGGGTAAGATGCATATTTTATTAAGCGGCTTCCTGCGGATACAAAGCATATAATAAATTTCGTATGTACATCGCTTCCTGTAATATTTCATACAGAACATCTCAGCTTGCTGATTCCAGCTGAAATATTTCGCAAAAGTATGTATTTTCTTTAGCTATAAGAAACCGCAAGGATATCTTTAGACACCCACTTCCTACAGTGTATAGTACTGGTATCCTACGAACATAGTTGCTGGTGCAGTGACCACTTGAGTCTATCGACCCAACACCCGCACTACAGGTCGTTGGGTTTGCAGAAAACATGCTGTACAACAAGAGAATCAATTTGAAGGAGGAAATATGATTATTTAGGCATTGCTTACGCTACTTTCTGCTGAGTTTATATCAATAAAACAGATATAGCTATCCTGTCTGCTTCTGTTTTACCCGGCTTTCCATACTACACGAGGGTGTTTATTTACTTATGCAATTAATCAATCACTGTGTGTTGTTCAAAATGTGCTATTATGTCACATACGTATCGGAGCTAGTGTATAATTGTGATCTGTGCTTTTTGTTTTGTTATTAAGAACCTTCTATGACGCAGTGCATCAAGAATCATTGCTTACGCTAATTTCTTCCAGGTTTGAACTAGGATCTCGTTATTCAGTTAGGTATATACATTAGTTTCTTCATATGCGTATATTTCGCTTCTCACTTTTAAAATCATTCTTGTTGATACTAATTCCGTTGTGTACTACTTACATATTTGGAGATAGCCAGAACCTATGTAGAACAGTTTTTTTTAATATTGAACTATTCAATTTACCATAAGATAGTTTTAATATCGAAGTGTACCTATAGCTACTTTATATGAAATGCTTGCCACATCATAGCGACAGATACATAAAACTTGTTTATATAATTAAAATATTGGATAATTTTTTTAATGTTTTTGCTATTGCAGGTTGTGTTAGTTAGCTTTAATTTTATGAGTTACCTAGTTGGGTAGCAATAAATTCCATCGCTTTCTAGATCCGCGTAATACCTGGTTCATAATTTACTTGTTGAAACAATTTTGTTTAGGGGGAAGTTCTGACAGTATATCTACCACTTAAGATGTTTTTAGGTTAGCAAAACAACAGCGCTCTTGTGAAGTAAATAGATTATGTAAAGTACTATACGATGATAGATTAATAAAACTTGACACAATGACAATAATATATGTAAAACGCAAGTAAACTAAATCGGGCGCAAGTAAATATATTTTGCATATGATAAAAACCACAAATATAATCTTACGATAACTCGGCTAAGCTTCCTGGATTCACAATTTGCAACTTTCACACTAGATCCAATCTTCCTCGTACGATTCTAAACCAAGTGGGCGTGTTTTTTCTTGTCTTGACTTTTTTCTTTATATTTTCGGAAACTAGATTACTGTATAGTTTTGTATTATAGTATTTTCATTTTTTTGTTCTCCATTGTTTTTTTCTGCTAGCTTTCTTGTAGGCCGAAACAGTTAGTGCTTCAAAGATGGCAAAACCCTTTTTTGATATGACGTAGGAAGTGCGAAATATAAACTGGACTGGTTTTGCCAAAAATCGGAGAAAGCCCTGTAGTTTGAAAACAGTGCACAAGTAGTTGTTTTTGGAAAAAAAGAGGTTTGGAACTGTACCCCTGCTATCTTCTATCTCTCGCAGGTTCCCTGGAACCCTCGAAACCTACCAAAATGGATTATCCTGCACATTTTGGGCTGCTTCGTGAACATGTAAACGACTCATGTCTGATACTGACTAACAATAAACCGATACTCTCGGAATAGCAATACAAAATCTAAAAATTTATATTTTGTAAGTTATATTAACAAGCGGCCTCGCACTGATACCTACTAGTTGTATGTCCCGATGTACAGAATTTTAAAAATGCGTTTGTTACGTATGTTGGAAAAGATTCAACATGCAACACAAATTACACAGTCAGAAATTTAGTGTAAATAATTAATTTTAAACGGTATTTTATAAAATGGTTTTTTAGAGTAAAAATTAAGAAGCTTTCTTCAAGTAAAGCAAGAAGAAATTATTGTTGTAATATTTAGTGCAAAACATATTACAGCTTTAACATTTTTACACGTTACAGATATATTTATAAATGATCCACCCAAATTATTTTCAGCTTGGACACTACTACTATTCTACAATAAATTGTTCATTACCAGTTAAAAGTAATTATAAAAATGTTTATGATCTGAAAAAACAATCAGTTGTTTAAGTGGGATCGATGTCCATACACAGTTCGAAAACAGAGACATTAAACTGTCTACGAATTACGATAGTTTTAAATAGCGATTTAATGTAAAAAATCTATAATTATAACGATTTTAAATTACCGATTCTAAAATTATTATTTCCGCGTAAATGGTAACGGCCTAGTAAGTTCTCACATCCTGTCAAAGGCCGTAGACGAGATGCCAAATTTCCTATCAAAACAGTGTTAACTTCAATGTTATATTATTTATATCTTAATAATTGGTTTTGATAGGAAATTTGGCATATCGTCTATCGTCTTTGTTTAGGATGCATGAACTTGCTATCCGTTACTCGATTTAGTGGAAATATTACTTTTTGTAATCGGTAAGGTTAGGTTTACGTTATAGATTTTGTACTCTAAAATATTTCCTAGTAAAACTATCAGAATTTACGGCTCTGTTTTCGAACTTTGTAGCACGTCAACTATTCGATACATTTATTTTAAACGATTTTAAAATTTTTCATAAAAAGAATGAAAATGATTACTTTCAAAATGGTAAGAAGAAATTGGTGTTGTCAATTTATGGTCCAAACATATTAAAGAATTTGGATGGATCGGCTGAAATATATCTGTATAAATGTTAAGTAGAGTTTTTATTTTACCTAGCACAAGACTACTTTATTCTACAATAAATTGTTCTTAGTGTTAATATTTTATTATAAAATTTATATGGATCTGATATAAACAATCAGTTGTTTTATTTACACTAAATTTCTAACATATTTAATCTGTGAACTTTATGTAGGGTAACGTATGTACACATAATTTATTTTGCGAGAATTATCTTAATTCTAAATAGTTTCAGAAAATATCATTAACCGTCATCAAAATGGAAGATATAATGTAGAGATTTAAACTATCGATGAGACAGCAAACCTACCAAAATGAAATTTTACTTTGCCGGACAATTATTTGAATTGCTTTACAGCGGAGATTAAAATTACTATTACTAAACACTTCCAGGATGTTTTGTCTACATTCAAAGTAATAATCTTGACCATATCATATTTATAGACAGATGTTATGAAGCTAGGATGAACTTTGTTATTGAAAGGCAGGTGCAACAAGTTCACTGCGAGCACCAGTCACAAAGTTCTTAGAAAGGTACAAAATTGTTCCCTGGAAATAACTAAACCTCACATTCGATATAAGAAGCGTAACGAATCAAGTTCAAATTAAATATAATATATGCTATAGAGGTGTGTGTGTGTGTGTTATTTCTTAATGATTGTACTTTCTTTTCAATCAGTAACTAGATATTTGGGTCATAACTTTTAAGATACTGTCGCAGATAACAATAGAAATGACGTGATAGAAACATAACTACTTGAAATTAAATATATATTACATATCGGCAAGTTTACTTCATTTCTCTCTCAACGTTCAGCAATTAAAGTCAAAAAGTTTTTTGGCAAGTTGCTGAAAATGTCTAAGAATTCATATAAAATTGTATCTAATATGGGCATCACTTAGCAAATTAACAAAGTAAAAACAGAAAACCTTTATAGATAGTAGAAATAAACTTACAAGCAACTAACAATAAAAAAAGTTGAAACTGAAATTTTAAACGCGCTCACTGAAATTCAAGATAGTGAACTTCAGAGTGAAAACTTAGGCAAACCTAACTGTTCCATCAACTTAACAAAAGTATACGATCGCGAGTCCAACTGTGTCAACAGACTGTTATCTGTTCTGACTGAAATTTCAAGTGATCTCATGAAATTAAAACGACAATATACCCAGACTTATAATAATAATAATAATAACATGCATTTATTCCCCAACAGGTAGCCCCAATTACAGGGCAAATAAAGTACAAAGTCAATACATACTCATTTAGAAAAAAAACAAAAATACAACAGACACAAAATATAATTATGTTAAATTTTAATAGGAAGTCAAATACCTATTCAATACTCCGATAAAGGTAGATCTTCTCAGCATACTTGGTCATGTGATACACTGGTGATCTCAATAAAAGATTTGTCTTCGGTAAATTAAACGTAGATGTATTTCGAGAAGCCATATGAGCAATATTGAACGATATACACGACAACGGATAGACGTATATAGTCAATTTTATTATTTATTAGCTGTAAAATATACAGAAATTTTGCACTATGTAAATTACAGCGGCAAGTCAACGATCGCATTTGATGAACCTGAAGAAGATCGTTGTAAGATGTGCTCCAGGGCAAATACACTCCATCTATATTTTCAAAGAAAGAAATTTGAGGAAACGACGTTGCACACGTTCTAGTGCCGTTGTTGTGAAGCATAAAATGGAAACCAAATAATGGAGGCCTATTCCAACTTGGATAAAACAAATTCAAAGTACAGAGATCTGAGAAGTGAGATATTATTAAAATATTTAGAGGATTTCATAAGGAATCCTACACACATAGAAGTACTTTCTTGATTCAACTAAGTGTTTCTTCAGTCAAGTAAACGGCACGTTCGTATATATGTAGGTACGCAAGAAAATATTAATTTACTTCAATGAAAAATCACAAATTTTTGGAAAGTTAAGTAAATACATTCTTAGCCCAAGTAAATATACATTTAGCGCAAATATGAGGTTTAGAACAATCTAGAACACGCAAATGTCTGGTTATATGCGCATGTGCTATAAGCGCTTATAGTATTTAAGAAAATTTATTACTTGATTTTAGAAAATATTTACTTGATTATAATGCAATTTCAAGATTATCTTTGACTGCAGACAAATCAACGTAAATGTTTCTATTTAATATATTTTCTAATATTAAATAAATACTTACATACTTCCATACAGTTAATATGTTCAAGAAAATGTACATTCTTGAATCAAGTAAACACTTCTATATGTGTAGCATTCGCGAGACAAAGGAGCAAACTTTTTTAATGTGAAGATAAAATAACAGTGTTTGGTCAAAAAAGACACCCAGATCTTTAGTATTAGTAACCTTAGTGAGTGAGTGAGCATTAAGTTGATAATTAGAATAATGAGAATTTTTTATCTGAGTAAATGATAAAAAGTGACACTTATCAGCATTTAGTACTAAATTACTAGTTTTCGACTAGTCAACTATTATATTTATGTTCCGCTGAAGGCTGGTAACATCATCCTGATTGGAAATATTGAAACCATGTTAACGTCATTGGCATCTGCAAGGACAGAGGAAGATAGTGAAGTCAATAGGTCATTTATCAATAGAATAAACAACAAACAGCCGAGATTAGATCCTTAAGGAACACCACTAGAAGATGCAAATTAAAATGAGGTGAAACCATTATAAAAGACGTAATTCGATCTATTTGTTAATAGGATTTTATTATTGTACACAGATCCGGCGAAAAACCGACAAGATCAAGCTTGTAGAGAAGCAATCTATGGCTAACCGTATCAAACGCATGAGAAAAATCGGTGTAAATTGTATCAACCTGCCCTTGAGTATCTAAAGTTTCACTAACAAATTGTGTAAAACTGGCTAAATTTGTGATTGTTGAGTGACCGGCAACGAAGTCGTGTTGACAAAGTGAGATAAATGGAACATTATTATTTGGTAGTAGTTAGTAAATATAATATTTGCCATAATATTATTGTTACGTAGCCTACTTCGTGCAAATTGAAGTGGTCTGTTTCGACAGTAGCAAAAGAAATATACATTTTTCTCTAAAACGGTTGAAGATAAATTGGTACATTCTGATATAAAAAGAAAGAGAATTTCATTTTACATCTAACCCTATAAACATGGGACATAGGGTGTCCCATTAAAAAAACAGAGTTATTGGCATTTCAATGTTTCCAAATGCTGTCGCCAGTAACTGTATGTCAACAAAAGGATCCGTACATGTTAATATTGGAAATAGTAAACCAATTCAAGACGTATCAACTTGCGAAAACCAAAATTGTCTACCTCTTTTAGTTTTGATTCTACAGCTCATTAACGAGAGCGCTGCAATTGCAAATTTTTTGATAAAATATTTATTTTCTCGAAAACAAAAGCGCACAGGTCTAGGAAGGTCTGAATAAAAGTTACTTAAAATATCATGTAGAATCTAAAAAAATATAATATATAAGGTGATCCATTTAAAATAATAAAGTTATATACGCTTTTTCTGTAATTGAGACGCCCTGTACATTTAAAAATATTTTCTGGTTATGCATCGTATAAATCGGGACAACTTTTATTTGAAACTTTTTTCTCTATCCTGTAAAATATACAAATTATCTGTAGTAATACCATAAGAGCTTTGAATTTATCGATAATTTCACGAATGGTTGTTGCATAGCGACGAAGACGAGTGTCAATTTGATAAGCATTTAAATCACGACAGCCCGTAGTAAATTATCGATTTTAATTCAAAGGTCCCAATTTGAGAAGCTATTAATTAATGATATTTATTACTAAATATCTTTTCATTTTAGCAGAAAAATTATAAGATATAAATAGGCACAGAAGCTAAAAATCAAGATACTAGGCTGATTTTATTGCGCCATAAATGAATATATTGTTTATGTTTGAGGAGTTATTGCTACTGACATAGTAGCATTATTTTAAGTTGGTATCTGCAATTACTAATATAATACATATATAAAATTATCTCTTTAGTCTTCTGGTTTCTCTTATTTACATTGATCACTTCTTTGCTTTTGTATTTCTCCTTAAAACTATTTAGGTAAGTCGAACAAAAAAGGAAATACAGTAACTGGAATATATATAATAATTTTACTAATTTGTCGGTCCTTCAGACTATTACAAAATAAATAGGACAGGCCAAATATATTTAACAATGGGTATTAACATATACAATAGAGAATACGAAAAAAGTTATCAGGGATCAGAAATTGTTATGATACAATGCAATACTAATACTATAAAAGTAAGTTGCCACTAACATCACCATCACGCTTGAAAGCAATACCAGACCGCGAATTTTTTAATTCTATAAAAAGCTTATTAAATAAGTGCCAAAATTGATGGACAGCTTTTTATAAAAACAATGACACGTTCTACTAAGCATCTCTACATGATATTTAATGGTACAGGTTAAAAATCGACCTTGACAAACGCTTCTGTAGTACACGTTGTACCGCAACAGCCTGACCCCCAGGCCACTATGTTTTTAACAATTGCTAAGTATGTATGTAAAAGCGTAAACACTTAGCAATGCATCCGTGTTCAGAATGACTTTGCTGAACCACCGGTAGTAAAGACAGAAAAAGTAATTGTAAAATTCGAGGGTGATCTATACTTATCAAAGAATTCAGTAAATGCTGTTTTTCGTGGTTAATTTTAAGTTTATTTTTTGCATACCAGTCCTTAGATTCGTTCAAAAGTCATGAAATTTTTTTATTGTAGTCTGCTTGCCTTAACATCTGAAACCACTGAACTGGTATCGTCCGAATCAGAAATTAGTTTTCTCCTGTTAATGCGATTAGGAAGATCATTAGTGATTAGTAAAAACCACTCACATTGCCTTGTGGTGTATCATTATTTACGCCAAATCAAACATATGACTTTATATCATCCACGTAACAGTACATTCCAAAATCGAAGTTTCAGTACAGAAACCAAGCCTAAAGACGTATCGCCAGACGTATTGGTCTCTTACAGAATGTAGCTGCAATAATTATGTAGAAATTAACGCAAACACATAATCCGAAATACTTCAAAGCTAAGCAGGTTACTGAACTGAAATTGCAACTAAAATTTGCTAAACCTTATTGGCAAAAATACAGTAAAACCTAGACGAGATTGTTATTCACAGATAGATCAGTAAATAGTTATGTAAGAATTTTGTGTACAAGTGCAACGGTTTGATGTCTTTCGACAGCTAATATAAGAAGAATGACTTTCGTAGGAACGTATTACATAATGATTGGCTAATAAATTTCGTATTTATTTATTTGTTTACTATATTGATATACGATTTTTTTCAAATCATATTTAACACGATTGTGGTAGACTCGTATGTACATACCTTGGTTTAGAATGTGCAGCAGAAATGCGAAAATTAGAAGTTGTACATGTACATTAAACATTTCACTAATCTGAAAGGACGTAATATATAAATACTTATACAATCTACAATTAACAGTAATAAATTATTCCAATTTTTATACCGTAACATTATCAACTACCAATGATCAATAAGATGACTGTATATGTATGTGCTGCTGTTTCATATATGTATACAGATACATTTATAAATTCTCAAACGTATGGGATCACTATACATTAGCCTCTGTATTCGTGTACGAATAAATGAGGGGAACTAATGAGTCTTTACGTGACGATTACCAGTGTATACTTCCAGTTATAAGACGAATGGAATCTGTAAAGAACAAGGAAATCCAATTACCGTAGACGGCAGATGCCTTGCTTCACGATAAGTACACGAAATTTATGATAAATCTGGGCTGTGACAATTTCCAGAACCTCTCGGTTATCTCGTAGCTCAGGTACATTTTCGCCTTGTCGTTCATAATGAAACTACACTGTAAATTAAAAAGGACTAAGTGTAAACAATACTTGGAACGAATGCATCGTCTTTCTCATTTTTTGCGGTTCATTGTAAGTAGGTAGACAAGAGGGTGAATTAAAAACATAAAGATAAAAACAGTTAGGTTTAGTAAGTGCCCTCCACGGGAGTGGTGTTAAATCTCCGCCGAAGAAATGTGACTTGTAGGTATTTTTTCTAACAACGTGTAAAGCTTTGCAAGCTATCGCTTAATAATGTTTTCAGTCTAGGAGATAAATCAAATTGGTGGTGTCATCATTCTCTACGGACATTTAAACATTTCAGTAAAACAAAAATAATCTAATCGCATTGTATACCTAGGTCAACAAAAAAAAAAAATATATAAATATTATGTAACACACTTGACTGAGTTGTTAAAATGATTATATTGAATATACATAGAGTTAAGTGAAAGTACATGTACAGATTCTGTACAGTTTTTACATTTTTAATAATAAACAGCAGTGTTGTCTAGTGCATAACATCACGTACGAACCGGTTGGTAAGAAATGGTTCTTTACTGATGATGATGGCTGGTTCTCTATTACTTTGCATGTTGGTTTGCAGCTCCCATCTACATATTTTGTTTGTTATTTATGATATCATTGGATAGATTAGATTAGATTAGATGTGGGTTGTGTAGGCAATGCTGACTCTCTTCACGACCTGTAAGATCTATTGTTAGTACCCTTAATATTTTAGTCCCAATTGATCTCCAGACTTATGAAGAAGTCTAGGATTTTTTTGGGGGCTACCGTCCTAATACTAGCCGGTTCTACGTGCGCCTGTTCGAGGTAGTGGAGTCTTTGTCGGGTCACCGCCTCGCAGTTGTACGATATGTGTTCCGTCGTCTCGCTGTGTTCCGAAAAGAATCGGCATTTATCACAGTCCACCTTGCCTATATTCTTCAGATGGTATCTAAGAACACCGTGGCCAGTGAGTAAAGCCGTGATGGTGCTGAGGTCTCCTCTGTTGAGCTGCAGCAGAGATTTAGCCCCGACGGCTGAAAAAGTAATACACTTTTTTGATTGTGTTGGTTTTAGGGTATTAGCCCAGTACGAGATTTTTTGTTCCCTTTCCCACTGTTGGAGACGAGGTCTTATATGGATTTTGATGAGAGTACAGAAGGGCTCTGGTCCAATACATCGGAACGTCGCGCCTTTCTTGGCAATACCATCGCTAGTTCCGTTGCCCTCACACCTCCAATGATATGGTACCCACATCAGTGTGACTGTGTTTCTTAGAGCCAGAGCCTTGAAAGTGAGCAGAAAGTTCCAACTTGGATTTAAAACATTGCATACATCGCATTCAATTGATTTTAAAACAGATAATACTGATAAGTGTATGTGAGTGTAGTAATACATACGTATACTAGCTCATCCGTCAGGAGCAGTCGATTATCTTGATAAAATCAAACGTTGCTCGAATAAGCTGGGCCGCTGTAACAAATTAGAGAAGATTAGGCGATTAGTAACAGAAATGCATATATGCCTGCGGGAAGAATCAGAATATATGTTAGATAAGAATTTAAATATTCCATCACAAAATGTAATCACTGCGAAACGTTCTGGGTAGAACTATCTATAGTATACGTATACCGAATATGATGTGAGTTGAAATACCGAATATTTTTGTTTCCTATTCGTACACTATAGATAGCGTATTTTTATGCAACTTATAAAAATAAACAATGTTTATGTAAGCGAAAGCAACGCAAGGTAATATAATAAAAAACGTTTATTAAATTGGAAACTACTGGTAATTCTTAATATTAATAACAAATTTAAACAAAATTTGAAACTAATTTAACAAATAATTGAATACCTATTCTTATCAGATCCTTGTATTTATAATTTAGTAATTTAATTTGCAGTACAATTTATAACAACTCACATTTTCAATTGTCAATTTCGAGTGGAAAGGTGGGCAATTAGATTAGTTACAAAATACATTCTCAAAATTAGAATCCTACAATACAGTAGGTAGGTTTTCAATTAATAACTACTTAGTTGACACAGGTCTGAAGTAAACTTATTAAATTATGCATTACAAAGGAGCATATATGTACAGTCACTGACAGAAGTAATGTAGCGCTGTAAAGTAGCGCTGTGTATCAAAACTGAAATCCGCTAATGCCCCATACTAATTATTTTGCTCAAAATTTACATTAATATTTATATTGAAGAATTAACAGAAATTCCATAGGTATATCACTTCAATAAATAGTAGGAATACTTTACAAGTGATTACTAGTTCTCAGCGCTAATGGAAATCGTCAGTTTACTTTCTCGTAAATATACATTTAATTGTATATTTATTCCGAATTTAATGTGTGTTTTATATAAATTATAAATTTGTAGCATACTTTGATCTATATGTTGTTGGTTTTCTATTTTAGTTCTCTGAAATACCTATGTACATTCTTATTTTATGTTTGGTTTAAAAATTAATATTTAAATTTCACCAATTTGATTTATGAAAAGTAACATAATTTCTACTGCGTGTGTTTTCTTATTTTACGAAACAAAACAAATTAAACTATTATTGACTTTATCGAAGCTTAGGTTATAGGTTTTTAATAACTACACTTTACATTTATATTATATATTTTTTTATGAACGAAATACATATTTTGAATACACATCAATTGATTAGTTGCATCTAATATTTTTATTTGGTATTTCGAATTATCATTACGTTGAATATAATTATCCTTAAATAAAATCGACATTTCACAATTTTAACGGCCGGGAACTTAAGCATAAAGCAGATTTAAATTTGAAAAACATAATGGGAAATCGGGCAAATTAAACTTAATTTAACCTTAAATACCCTATTAAAATTATTATAATATCGACCGGAATAGAAGTAACAAGTTTTTACATTGCTAATATAAAGCAAATAAAATAAAGCAGTATTTATTATTATATATGTATATATACGTCAGCTAATATATCCACATTTTAAAATGATGTCTGAAAGTAAAATGAATCTAACTTAAATTTAAATTTCACAAATATGTTGGTGTTAATACCCACAACAGTTTTTATAACAGCAAAAACAGGATTTCGGCTTATGTGAATACATAATGCAATATGCAAAGGTAGTATGCAACGACGAACATACCCGATTATGAAATGGAATACAGTTTTGATACACAGCGCTACTTGGGGGAAGACGTTACTTCTGTCAGTGACTGTACAAGCTGTCTCAGCGAGACCGTTCATTAGAAGTTCATGGGGTTCTGGCCAAAATATAAATTCGAAAATTCAGAATTATATATAATCGAGTATGTTCTTTTCAATGACAATATTATTAGATTATTAGATTTCTAGAGCTTCTGGTTGTACCGGAAGTCGCCATCTACTTTGTTATTTTTAATGGAACACCCTGTATCTTTTTACATATTTGGATTTATCTATCTTTAAGCTTTATAAATACCTTTAGTTTTTTTAATTTGATTAGTAGTTAGTAGTTATTCGATTCTTTCCAAAAAAAATTGCTATAGAACATTTATTCAAAAAATCAGAGAACACTCGATTTTTCGGAAATCAATTTAGAATTCATAACATACTTAAACAACATGTTGAACTATATTTTAACGTGGAGAACGGCTGTCTACATTGCGTGGTTACCTTACTATGGCACGTTAACTCTTCGATATTTTGAAGAACCCTAACTTAATTTTTTCAAACAGCATCTCCCATAATTTATTACTTAGACGTCTTCAGCGTCCAATTCTACATACCTATTCTATGTCCCTCATGTCTTCTAGCTAAAATTTAATTATTTAATTACATGCCATAAATATTTTGCAATCAAAAATATTAAATAAGCTTACCTTATGTAAATATAAACAAAGTTGACATTTCTATATTAATATATTTGTATTAGTACATAATATATCTATCATAATATAAAACACCATTAATTTTTGTATACTTTATAAATCATTTTAAAATACCCAGCCATATCTCTTAATTAATTGGTATTAACATATTTGTCAGCCTGCTATGAAATAAAAATAATTATTTTTTTTTATAAAATATGATTTTTGTAATCTAAATTTCAAACACAGATGTATACATATCGAGGGCATCATGCTAAAAGGGTGTATGGACCAAACACACACTTTTCAAGAAACAAAAAAAACGTTTTAAAAATTCATTTTAACCTATTCTGGTACTGTATTTGTTCTGATTTGGCGATGATTATTAAATGTCGGTATCTTTAAATACATATAATTTTAATTACACTGGATCACAAAAGATCAAAATCGAGAACTCTGTTGATACGCCCTTTTAGCATGATGCTCTCGATATACTGTTTTAATACAATTTAGGTTTAGCCTACAGCATATGATACAACAACGTTTATATCTTTCAATTTCTGAAATTTTTCCACCTGTAGGTCCATAAAACAACAATTAATTAAATACCAATTTATTCCAGAACATATAATACTATGTTTTCGTTAATAAGACTTCTTCAGTGGAAGAAATTGACATTTAACGTTTATCCGTAAATAATTCTCCTTTAAGTGGGAAGATAACCTATACCAGGTAATTCGGAATTGACCAGTTCATTATCCTTATAAATCGAATATTGTACATAAGCGTTATATTTAGAAGGTTTTATGGCACTTTGAGTCAGTTTTAAAGCCCATCACTTACATGTTAATATATAACGTCTACACAATTACCTGTAAATACAGATCCAAATAAAAAGACAACAAAAATGTATAGATACGTTATACTTGACACATATAAAAACATATCATGTATGGCACAAAGTAATTATAAACTGTTTCCATTACAATACTTTTTTAAAATATTTTATACTGTGTCGCTTGCACACATACTTCTAAGGATGTTTATCTTCTTTAGAATTTAATACTTGCATAATAATACATAAACTGTTATCTTTTATGCTGTTAGTAACATATATTATCTAACGGATAATTAATGGAACGAATACTTTGTCAGTTTTGAGTTTTTCTTAAATTCGATGTATACAAAAAACAATTTATGTACAATATTGTTTTTTTTCATGATTCACTTAGAAGGTTTTACAAACTGTACTAGTTTATTAATTTAATACTGAGTCACTCCACAAAAATATCATTGAATAAAGTGAATGGATATCAGAGTCGCGACTGTTCCGTATGCTTCGTATTAAGTCTTGACCAAAGATTAATAATATCGCTAACTGAGATAGGATAATAATTAAGTATTTAGCACAAATCCATTACTTCGATAAATTCATTTGTTCGATACAACGAGATTTTACTTACCTATGTACCTACTAACTTTATTATACGAAAACGTAGATGCTGCTATAAATATGAAACAATATACATTAATAAAATGGAAATACTACTGCATTGAAAAATATAATAACAATGAAACAGTGTTAACAACAAATACATTCGTTTTAGCGAACAGAGTATTGTGACATGTTAGTCAGTAACACCTTATCCTTTGCTGTGCCAAGTTTATTTTTAATGATGACTTCCACTTCCTCCTTTGAGTCGAATTATGCGGACATATGACAAAAGCATAGAAACGAATAGGTAACTAACAGAAATAATGTAATCCTATAAATTAAATAGGCCAAAACTACAAAAAGGTAATATATCGGGAAATAATCCCCCAAAACAAGTGTAAGTGCTACTAATTCACGTGATAAATTCACGTAATCTTTTACATTACATTAAAATAATACATATTAGGTAACTACATTAGAAGGATATTCGTTATTAATAGAAATTCGTTATACATTGCAAGTTTATTTATAAATATCGGAAATACGATAGTTGAATAACATGGATAATACCTTCTGCACTTAATTCATACATATAGCTACCGCACGGACAGCATGCTACAAGTATGCTTCAAGTATTTCAGGTTCGTTGTCTGATCGCGTGTTAAAATCATTCGAACTTTGCTTTTTCTCCGAGTTACTTGCGCTAAATTTGGACACTACTCAGTGTGTATTTACAGTTAATAAGACTGGTTTTACATTACGCGCGCTAGTGATGAACTGCAAAAAGCGGTAATTTTTTTTTTGTATTTTAAATTATACCACTTGCCTTTTAAACTAAAGATGTTAATAATATCTGCCCTTGTATACACAAATAATGTTATTTCTTAGCACTATGTTGTAGCTAATTGTAAATTAATGAATTTATAGCGCATACAAGTCAAACATGTCTTAATTTGAAAAACTGTAGTGGCATGTATTACATATAAGGCCATAGATTATTATTGTTATTTTACTTCTGTAATTCTGAGAACGTAGTAACAACTAACACTAAATTATAATAATGGCAAAATGTAAGATTCCTTTACAAGGTCAAATTAAATAAACTAGTTTTAATAATACTAATAGGTACTAACATTACAGGAAAACATACATTCTCTTTAACTATACTACATATGTATGAGGTTTTAATTACGACAGCTTCGTTTGCTATCGGTTGACAAACAAATAGGTGGAAAGTTAGTTTATTTTCAATTAGTTTCTTATAATGAATTTTACTAAGGATTTAATTATTGTACGTGGAAAAGACACATTGCAACCTGAACAGTGTTGAGAAATTACTACCAAGGAATACTACAGTATATACAAACCAATTTTGATTTTTATGGAATTATGTAAAGGATAAAGGTTTCAAATTAAATTGTTCTAAGCAATTTTCCCTATTATACGAGCTACATATTCAATTAAACGCTGTACATAACAAAACAGCATTCGTTTCGTATGTACCACAATGTTTAAAGATATGCATATCTTTCACCATTTCGGTATTTTGTTTATGCACTATTTTAAGATTGAAAGAAATTAGATGATATGTATTTATCAAAACATAAACTAGTATTACAAAAATTGGAACCTCAATAAATTAAATTTACTCGAAAATAGTGCATATTAATAGGCTAACGTTTGTAAAACGATGTTAAGACATGTGTCAAGTAAACGTAAATGTTAAAAGTTGATATAGCAAACCAAAGAAAAAGAAAAATTAACAAGGAGAAGGAAATTTGATTCCGTAAATAATTATTTTCAATTAGTTTATTTTCTTGGAACTTAATGTTAAAAAAGTGTTTTTTACATAATGTTCAATTTAAAAAAATTATTATTGAAGTTTGAAAAGACATCATTTTACAAAATCCTGAAATCTATATTGTATAAGAATTGATTGAAAGCCAATCAACTCACACACGAATATACTTACGTGCAGACCTAAAAATTAATAAACCAATTTCGACAAAGGTCTACGTTTAAAAAAAATAACTTCAAATTACAGCAGATAGGTGCAACATAAATGTAGATTTGAGGTAGAATGAAACGAAAGGTCCTAAATTAAATTAATACGCAGGGAGTTCCTTTTAAAATAAAAAGAAAATGAACACAATGTATAATTGGATATATTAGGTAGGGTAGACCGGGGACTATTGAAACAGGGGACAATAGAAACATACTTAAAACGCTGATACATAACAAAACAGCAGTTGAAAATTCGTTTCTAATATGTTTTGCCACAAGTATGTTTAAAGATATGCATATCTTTGACAATTTATTTGTATTTTGTTTAGTTTGCACTATTTTAAGTATTTATTGAAATTGAAATTAGATGAAACATAATTGTATTTATCAATGGACTTATGAAACTATATTATATAAAATTGGAACCTTCAATAAATTTTAAATTTACATCTGAAATAAAAATAATTTGCATATTAATAGGCTAACGTTTGTAAAACGATGATTTTAAGACATGTCTGTCAAATAAACGTAAATGCCCTTTAAAAGTTGATATAGCAAACCAAAGAAAAAGAAAAATTTAACAAGGAGAAGGAAATTTTGATTCCTGTAAAAATAATTAACCTGGGAAAACGATGACAATTTAACATCCCCAATATTGTCAAACAATCTCTGAGAATGGTAATACAGTTTATTAGATTATTATATAGAACTTATATGTTAGAAATATGAAAGAATGTTTTACCAGAAAAAGTTAAGCACATAATGTTCAATTTCACCAGCAAAATCTGATTTTCTTATTGAAGTTTGAAAGATCCGATAGGTTGTTTCCAGGGAATAGACGGAAAACTAGAAAATCATTTTACTGAGAAAAATCACAAGAAATCTATATTGAAAAAGAAATTAAGAAAAATCTTAAGAAGTTTGAAGATAAACAGAAAGCAGTTCTACAGTCAAAGAATAAGCCAATCAACTCAAAAGAATAACTTAGTGCAGAAAAAAATTAATAAGATGTATTTATTGGAACAAAGGTCTACGTTTAAAAAAATAACTCAAATTACATTGTTTGTCAGAATGGTGCAATATAAATGTAGATTTGAGTATTAGAATGAAATATATTATTTCAAGGGTCTAAATTAAATTAATACGCAGGAGTTCCTTTTAAAAATAAAAGGGCAATGAATTTAATGAATAGGAACTAATTAGATATGCTCTCAACAACTCACTTTAAAATTTAGAAATTTGCAATAGTCGCAGAGAAAAAAAATTGAATAGAAATTTGCATTAGGTACCTATATATTTATTATTGGTTAGAAAATCTTTAATAATTTTTTCTTGTCGGATGCACCGGTAAGACTGTATCTTCTGTTGATGCACAAGATGGAGATACTCTATGGTGAAATATGTTGTAGGAACCTGACATTTTTAAAGCAACTACTTTTATTTTAAGTAGCTTATGTTGTGTTATACAACATAAGCTACTTAAAGTAAAATTAGTAGCTTATGTTCTATAACTGTTCTAATAACTAGTGTCCAGATTATAAACAATAATCGTCCTTGTTTTCCATATGTCCATCAACGGGTATTAATTATAACATAAAATGATCCGTTATTGGTTATATTAGTTAATTTTTAGCGGTTTCCTTGAACTGTCAGCATATGTTCGTATACGCAATCTCCTACTCACAATGCTGCGCTCCTATCCTTTCAATCTTTGTAACTATTTAAAACCACTCCTAATTTCTCTGATGCTATTATTGTGTATATTCTACCTGTCATTTATCTTCTTTAATATTCTGTTCATCAACATCACCACAAAAATCTTAAGTTTAATCTTATCTACTTTTCCTTCCGGGTTTAGTATTATGTCCTTTACCCCTGAAATGTAATCATTTATACCAACACTTCCGAGATTTTACAACTTGTAAACTAGTGTTGAATCCATTATATTCCTTTTATTTTTTTCAATTCAACGTAATATAGGATGTGATAGATGCGAATCCGAGATACTGGAATCATAGCAGTATAAAGAGCTATCAGTGATCAGAATTATGAATGTTAGAAAGTGACTAGAAATTGGAAACTACAAAGAACTTTATTGAGGGCGTAATGTCTGTTTAACTGGTTAACAAGAGGTATAGTTAAAGTCAGTCTTGGAATGGAGTAAATGATCACTGCTTAAGTTTTGAATCCTAGTATCGCTTTTGGGATAAATTTTATTGAAGACTTCTAAACAAGACTGAGAACGTTAGATCCGTGCTATGTACATACCAGAAAGTATTTTACCTTGCTTAAAAATGTACATATATACCCACAAGAAAATAGTTTTCCTATTGATCTATATAAATGTAATGATTATGGTTTAGTAATGTCAAAAGAATTTTATTGACATAAGCAAGTAGCAATACCCCATATAATCTGCTACTTCAATCGTAATCTGTTAATTGTATTAAAATATGTAATATGAAATTAAGTATTAATCCCATTAGTCACCATCATTTATCTATAGTGGTCGTGTATCGTAAGTGGATTCCTAAACTTCATAAAAGAAAATCCTAATGGAATTTTATGCTACTAGGTGCAATAAAGCATGATCCTAGTTTAACTTCAGATCAGCCACACATAGTTTATTTATTGTATATTATGCATTTATAGAAATACCCAAGCTATGCCCAATTATTTATAGATACATGTTGACTCCCTATCAATTATAATGAATCTGCAGAATAAGTTGGATAATGTCAAAATCTATCCCATAAGCTATTCTAAATTTCGAGGCTACAGGAAACCTTCTCAACACGACACTACACAATTGACTGACCTAAAAGTGCGTAGTCCAAAATAGAAGACAGTAACAATTGGAAAAGTAGCTAAGTTTCTGCTATGATGTTGGTTACAAACTAAGCAACAGGCAGGTTTTAATTCAGTATGTTGATGCTGTTGATCCTAATAAAATTAGCATTATTTATATGTTAAACTAATTCATAACCAGCAGTTGTGACCTCTAATTATTGAATGTAATTTAAATGCTAAACACAAGGAATTTGCAATTAAAATCGCAATGTTTTATACAAATAAAATTAAACTATCTAGTTCAGATTGAACAAAGTGCACACTTAAAAACTATACACCTATGTATGTACACAGTTCAAACACTGCCTCATAGATTATATGTCAATAATACAAGTTAAATAATTGTCTATTCTAGCAATCTAAATCCATTATCATTCTTCGCTCCACACATTTTTTTCTGAGAACATTCAGGTAAATCATAAAAGTTGTCATATTATGTCCCACGTAACAGTAGATGTTTTCTAATTCTATTTCATTTCCTCAACTAAAAGAATTCCAAACATTCGCTGACATAATCGTAACTGGATTGCTACCTACTGCTTATTCATGGTCTTCATTTGTATGCAATTAAAAAGTGAAACATTCAGTGCTATACATCAAATTATATTACGTACAGTATACAACAACAATGCGCGTGTGGGCTTCCCGTATCGATGACTAACTTCTATAGAATTGTACCTTGAATTCAAAAGCGAAACAATATTTAATCATTAACAAAAACATAATGCATAAATTACGTGCGTTCCACTTTCGATAAAGATTGATTGACTGTAGTGACATGTGGAAATTTAAATTATTACATGTTATATTTAAATAATCAAAATTGCAGAACAAATAAAAACTACGAAGGCGGTATCTTGCTACACGGTTATTAAAAACTGGCTACAATAAATTAAAATATGTGGACACCTTCTATAATTAATTTCAGTATAAAAACAAATACTACAACTTTCTTAAAGTAACAAGAAGGAAAAATATGGCATTGTAACAACTAAATTGGAAATGTAATATTGACAGGAAGTAAATAAAAATATTTTTACGTATTTTGATATTAGAGAACATTATACTGAATGTATGGTTTGAAATTAAACGGGCTGTAGTTAATTTTCAAAATCTTAGCATAATATACCTTTTATATACGCAACAGATGCAAGAAGCATTTAATATGCCAGTGTCATTCAGCAGGTATGTTTCTTCCGTTCGCCAGGTGGACAACGATACAAAATGTACACATTCCAAGGAGATATTTTTTTTCCCGTGAAAGAAAGAGGCACTCTCTGAATTGGCGTCATGTAGACCATCGTAAATATACCTTTACAGCGCGGCAAATTTGAGGAATGAGTCAGTCTGTAAAAACGGAAACTATTTTCAAGAAATTCACATCTACTAATGTGGCCACAATAGCTTATCCTCCTTTTCCTTCTATTCAATACAGTATGTAACACAGAATGTTAAATCATGTTCCTCAACACTATGAAGGGGCGTGATGTTACGAATTTTGTAGAGAAATCGGCTACTTGAGAATAAATTTCAGGTTACTACTAGTATAGATATATTATGACAAAAAATGTGAATGTTTAGGTTTACAGTATGAATATGTGTAAACGACTGTTAAAATAAGGAAAAAAGGAAAGATATAATTCATTGTAGTTAGTAAATCTACCAGAACAATTATTCAGAAAAAAGTGAACCACCATTATAAAACTACAGTAAAATTGTAGGTAGTAATAGAATAAACATACATATAGAATAGTACACATCTGTAAACATTCACGAAAACTATATGACACAGATCTAACAAAAAATGATGAAAACTTTAATAGCAATAGAATAAAGCAACCACCACGGTATATGCGTATGTATGTATTTATGTAGAAATACATAGAGAACATTTAGACAGCCTTCAAACTGTTATACTTTCTTGTAAAAGTATTCTAGCGCCTTGCTCAGGTATTCGATAATGTCCACTCCGAGCTCTTACAAAATATGTTTAATTGTAACATGTATAAAAACAACCTTGTAAATTATTCCCCACTTATCGCCTATTCACTAACGTTTCCACTCCTGCATCTGTGTTTATCTTTTGCTTAAAAGTTTGAAATACATACGTTAAGGTATTACGAGTGTTTGCCTAAACTGTAAACATGCAAGCTAGAAAATCTTTAGTTTGAATTTATAGTGAATAGAAAAATGCCTGATTTCGAAGTTCTTCGAAGTGATACTGGGCTGATAATAAAGGAATATCTACTCTCATTACATTTTCACGCCTAGATCTCTTATAATAGTGTACATCTGCTATGATTTGACAAAATACAAAATGTCAAAGATACGAATAGTTTGACAATTACAGATGTAGATCATGCATTATCATGTAAAGGGGAAAACATTACTTTTACCCATTAACGAAAAGAGTATCTCTGCATTAGCAGATGTTAAAAATGATATATTACATACCACAGATGGAAAAAATACCAGATCTTTGGAGAGCTTTCGACGCTCTCAATAACGCAAATTAACAAGAATAACGAACAAAGAATTCCGTTCACAGTTTAAAACAATAAGCTCGTAAAGTACTTCTATCTCATTATTGCGTTCTTTATTGTATGGCACTTCGAAACTGCAATTAAGCGATATATGACTGTTAATTCGTAAGTTATTTCATAAGCAAATATGCTAGTCCACTTACATTACTAATAATACCGTCACCTGCGATGACAGATAAAATTTCACAACACAGTCGATTATTATGATCAATACTGAATCTAATTTTAATTTCTTTGCAATAATATTTTCAACAATTCAAAAAAAGAACAATACGTATCCAAGAAGATTAGACTACTTTTTTCAATAAAATTGTGGTAAGTAATAACAATATTCATTAGATTTAGTCTCTAGTCGCAAGAAGTGCAGTTTCGTTATAATTACTTATGCGGTTGATGCAGTTCATACGTACAATCACACAGAGGTAATTGTATTAACATGTTATATGTTCGAACGCACTTTGATGGACAATCACTATTCCGCTGTAGTGAGGAATTACGATTGCCGATTTTAGATGTGAATATACAGAGTAATCCATTAACGGGACAAAGTCCAATATACCTATACTTTGCACTTACGTACATATGTGCCATCAGAAACATCTTTAAGGCACCTCAGCACTGTATCCTAAAATTATTTTCAAACATGTATAAAACTCTCTATCCTTCATAGTCGTAATAGTAAGAATTCGAACTTATTCGCATACAATTGTGGCACATTTCGGAAGATTGGTCGAATACTATTCGCTTTTGAGACATAATTGAAAATGCAAAATTATTTTCAACAAGGTGATACTGTAACAAAGACATGAAAACAGTCTTACACGGAGTGCAGCTAAGAAAGCCGCTGAAGCAGCATTCACCTCAGATAAAACAAATCTAAGTTTGTTGTACACCATCATTTCCTACATAAACGTCATCCTCCCTCATAAATAATAAAAGAAAAACTTGTTTAAAAACTGGGGTATCTCCCATGATTCATATGGAAAAGTATGTTGCGTCATTCGTGGGCCCATGTAATATGCTGAAAATTAAAAAAAATTAGTATCTGTTATAATTTAGAAGTTGTTTATCAAAGTTGAAAAATTGCGCAAACGTTATAGGAGTGGTGGCTCAAAATCTGGCTATTGCTGTACCTGTACAATTCTTATACCAAGGTACTGCTTCAGTCAGTAAACTTTTATTAAAATTTGAATTGCCAATTGTTCCTCAATTGAATACTATTATTATTATTAATACATATTATTAACTTACTGATTTTGTTATATAGATACCATCGTTGTGTTATAAATGAAAGGGATCACTTATTTAACTGGGACTAAAAAAATAATGTTTTTGATGAACTTAAACATTTATGCCCAACGGGTCAAACGATAGTGACCTTCAATGTATGTAATTGACGAGATACATACGTTGAGAGTGTTGCCTATACTGAATATCGTTTATTAGAAGTACAAGTCTGAACTCGATTTCCGTTAAATCAGTTAAAGTGCAGTGCGCATGTGTTTATCTTTGAAGTTTGCATGTGAGGTTATAGTAAGCCTGACATGGATCAACTAAATTATTGGTAAGTTTGTAAAACTAATACTGGATACTGTAAATATTTGTAGTAGCTATTTTTATAACATTACTATTTATATTGTTTTAACAAAAATTACGATATATGTATTTGGTGCTACATAACCGTCTAAATTTGAATGGGTCGGTACCGACATTATGACACTACTTTTGTTTTCTTTATTAGGAAAATACCTTTGACAACAGCAGAGCTGTTGGATGAAATTGAGAGGCTTGAGGAAAATGACGAGATTCCAAGTACTATATACATCACTCCCCCTGACGATAATGACTGGCAAAGTGACGAGGACTCTGGAGATGAAAGCTGTAATGACCCTAATCGTTTGAATTCAAAACAGCTGAACTGTAGGGCAGAAACAAATCTCGACGCAGACAGAAATGATTCTGACCACGATAATAATCTGACAGAAAAGGAAAGGCATGATAATCAAGTTGAAACCAAACAGAAGAAAATCCAAAAAAAAAACGAAACTGGATAATTGGAGATTTACAAAAGGGAAAAACGCAACAAATTGGGACTACTAAGATTCCTATAATTCCACTCTCTAGTGAAAGCGATCCCCTGGAGTTTCTAAAACTCTTTTTAAATCATGATATTCTGGAACACCTAGTAAAAAATACCGTTCAATATGCTGCCATGAAAAATTGTAGGTTTGAACTTGGAAATGACGAGATGCTTGTCTTCATTGCTATATTATATTTGAGTGGCTACGTCCCTGTTCCTAGACGGCGTATGTTTTGGGAAGTATGCGAAGACGTAAGAAATACTTTAGTATATAATTCTATCAGGAGGAATAGGTTTGAAGAAATATTTCGCTTCATCCATGCAGCAGATAATAACAATTTACTTCAAGGTGACAAGATGGCAAAACTGCGTCCTTTGATGAACAAAATAAATGATGCATTTTAAGATTTACACCTATAAATTCATTTATGTCAAATTGAATCAATGATTCCTTAGCAGAAATTGTTAAGAGGAAAACCAATTCGTTTTGGCTACAAAGCATGGGTTCTTGCACTTCCATCTGGTTATTGTGTGAACTTTGATATCTATCAAGGTCGAAATAGACAGGCAAATGAAACTCTGAAAATGGGCTTAGGCGAATCTGTCGTTATGAATTTCGCAAATTTATTGAATGATAACTTCACAGATATAGAATTTTCCTTGTTTTTTGACAATTTTTTTACGAGTGCTTCGCTTATCCACAAGCTTGGTGACTTAGGTTTTGGTGCAACAGGCACAGTGCGTGAAAACCGCACAGACAAATGTCCTATAGACAGTAATTCTCTTGAAGAAGAAAGAAAGAGGAGCGTATACCAGCGCTATTGATGCAGAAAATAATATCGTTGTGTGAAGTGGAATGACAACAATGTTGTCACACTTTTGTCTAATGAATACGGAGTAACACCAGTCCGACAAGCTGCACGATACTCTGCAAAAGATAAGGCAAAGATTGAAATTCCGTAACCAAACGTAGTGAGTTGCTATAATAAATTTATGGGAGGTGTCGATCTCATGGACAACAATGTTTCTAATTATAGAATAGGGTTTCGGGGTAAGAAATGGTATATACCGATTATGTTTTGGATATTTGATGTTTGCATGAACAACGCCTGGATTCTTTCGCGGAAGTTTGGAAAAACAATGGATAACTTAGAATTTCGAAGAGCTGCTGTGATATCTATACTGCAGAAATACGGACGACGTCCATTATCAACCGGTCCCTCATCTAGCTTTATAAGTCCAGTATCTCGTCAAGAAGGTCAACATTTAATAATAATCAGTCAAAATCGACGCAGGTGTGCAAGTTGTAAAAGTAAAACAACAAAGGCTTGTAATAGATGTGGTGTAGCGCTGCATGACAAGTGTTTTTTGAATTACCACAAGTAAAAAAGGTATACTATTTAGAATTATGAATGTTTATGTGTTTGTATTGTTTATAGAAATATATTTTATAATGTTTTGCAAATATAAAAAAATATAATTCAACCTAATTTTGATATCCCATTTGCCCAGCGGGTCGAAAATGACCCACATCATATTTCCTAAAAAAAATATGGAAAATCAGTTTAAACTTTTCTAACATGCTTAGTTTCGCCCCCATATCAATATATATCAGTATCATCGATTTCAGAAAAAAAAAATAGTTTCGGGCATAAATGGGTTAAACAATAGTGAACTTAGTGAAGAAACTACATATATTTGCAATAATATGAAATAATTTATTACGTGCGTTTCCATAAACACCAGCTCCGTAATATAAGAGGAGAAAAAAGACAAACATGTATCTTCTGTATGTGAACATTATACTCAACCTTCAAATAATAATGCATGAGGGCACAGGAGATACTTTTCTGTTTCTGTTATGAGGGCTTCCTGGTTTTGACCGCGCCATAGTACATACAGTGCGTTTTTTTAACTGTTGCCATAGGGAATTGCATGGTAAAAGTTCATTCGTTTTCTAGCCACTATCATTTCTTGCAGGTTTTATTTTAAAAAATAAATAGCGACAGCTTCTCGAGGCTATGACTAAATAAGTTTTTGGAAGTCAGAACATGTAAACATTTATTTATTTAAAAAAAACAAATTAACAAAGATTATCAGTAATTATCAAAGGAATTGTTCAAAGTATTTTCCTCCGACTGCTAGACAATGTCCCAAGCGATTTTGAACATTTCTTCGAGTGTTTTGTAAAGTTCGCACTGTAATGGAATTACAAGTTTCAGTTATTCTTGCCTTTAGTTCCTCCACAGTTTCCGGTTCACCTCTTATGTGGTCGTAAATTTGTGTTCCTAAATGCCCCCATAACAAAACATCGAATGGTGTTAGGTCAGGACTTCGTGACGATGGCAGCAGAATGGGCTAGTGCTCCATCCTGTTGAAATAGTATTGCTCCGTTACATCTCAAAGCATCCAACCTACGTTCAAGTAGATCTATGTATTTATGCTGGTTCAAGCAAGAGAAAAATTCTAATTTTCTCTTGCCTAAAGCTGTCTGTTTTGTTTGTTAAGTTTGCCATTTAATGTGAACGAACTCTTAGCAGAAAATAAAATGTTATTTAAAATATTTCGATTTTCATTAATGTTTTCCATCCAGAATTCAGAGAATTCCATACTTGAAAAGTAATCAGCGGGCAGTAGTTTCTGCATATTTTTAATTTTGTACGACTTGAACTTTTCCATTTTCAAGGCTTTGAAGCAGCTGCTTCGTGGAGCGTGAAATTGTAAGTGTGGTGGTGTCTTCTCCTTCAACCGCCATACAGATATTCATTCTTAAATCTTCTGTAACAACAGAGGAGTTTCCTTTCCGTTTTACTCGGAATAGAGCGATCGGGATATGCAGCATCAAAATTCTGGCTGATTTTTCTACTTCTTCTTTAGTTGTGAAAACAGACATTTTTATACAATTGTTCACAATAACCGGATATTTGGCGGAACTTGTGAACAAAATGACATTTATAAATTTTTGATCAGTCAAATTATGTATGTTCATTATCTTCAAGTTTGAAGAGTTAAATTAGTCAAATAAAACTGCTTGTGGTTGTTCAAACAGACTAACCCAGGTAGCACACAACGTTGGTGTAACGTTGGCTGATTGTCCGAGTTATATTGGGCACGCGTTGGACAACAATGTTGGCAGTATGTGAAAGTGTGAACATTTTACAACGTTGGTTTTATATCTTTAGGCGACATTGGCGTAGGATAAATTTTCAATACCTACCCGTTCTGTTGGTCATTCGTTGGCAACTGATGTTGGATGCTTATCGAGAGGATACATAGTAGTAACTACGGGAAGTAATATTGGGTATTAATCTTGTATGTGATATCTATACGATAAGACATACAAGATGCAAAACATATATGATGGTACATAGGTACACTGATCCGATGTTATTAATTAGTTTGCTGAATAAATTACAGCGATATTATACCAACTCAAAATTTGAGTTAATTATCTGTATATAATATATTTTCATATGAAATAAACTTGATTTAAGATATAAACTACCAAATTACAATAATTAGATCATAGATAATTTAATAGAAAACTTCTGTTTGAATTTTACATATCTATGTATGCAAGATGTTGATAATAGTTAAGAACATATACAAGTAATGATTTGAAAACTGTTATAAAATCTACGCTTATGTTGAAATACTCAGCGTTCAAGACAAACATGCTCATAATTGTGTAACATAGTATATCTCGATATGATCTGCCTATAATCAGGACATATATCGTAGATGTTTTATTTCATGTGACAATATATAAGGAAAACTTACTACAAATTTTATGTTTTTTTTATGTGTATGTTGTTAACAATAGTTAACATTGAATCATATACCCATATAACACCATACATGATCTGCACATACAATAAATAAAGAAAGTAATTACGATATTTATTAGTGAAACTAAAATTCAAGATAAATAAAAAAATAAGATGTGATATACATATCTTATTACAGAACAAAATTTATTATCTCTTTACATGTTATGGTATATAATAACTGAAATATCTTATTGAACTAAAAATATTAAAACATTATAAAACACTGACCTAATCGCGGAGATGTTTACAGCTCAGCTGATTCCTAATTTTTATCAGCAGTAGTAGTCAAAGATGTACGACCAACAATAGCCTTTTCCAAATTACGCTCAGCTTTACCTTCATCTCGAACTGTGAACAAATGAAAAAATATTAACATATGTATGTATCTATCTTTAGTTTACGTAAAGTATTAGAAGTATACACCATGTCCAAAGTTATGGTAACGTGTTTACCATTGCAAACTTATTATTAAAGCTTTGAAGTTGGTTAAATTAACAATGGCGAAGTATATCTAATTTTTTCTATAAATCAGATATACTTGCAGCATATTACATTTTACGAGAAGAGTAAGTAAATGGCACTTGCACAGCAATAATTATTAAGGATGAATTAATAATCACAAAGAATGATTCATTTGGCAAGTAACTAGGAAAACCTGTATGTGATTGTTTATTCTACAATATTTGATCATTGCCTACTTGCACATTTGCACAATTATCAGAAAGTACTTTTTACTTGCTTACTTTTAATTTCACAGTAGTAAGTAATAAAGATTTTGTTCAAAATATTGGTTTCTTTAAAAATATACAATATTCCATTAAAAAAGACAATGTGAATGCTTTTTTTCCGTTTTTCTATCATTCAGAGTAAAAAGTATTACTAACTTAAGTAATCAACTTCATAGCTCGTGAACATTTTACTTTGGACACTATGTATATTTCATTCCAATACAGATCTTGAAATGAAGTTGTGGGGTTTGCTATGTATACAGTGTGATTACGTATCACTTTTTGGAAATTTTCTGATTTTTGATTTAATAATTTTGACTACAGTTATTCTTTAACTTTCGCCTCATAACTAGTCCTTTTCATTAAAATATCGCAGACAAATATTGAGACAGCATCTAAATTATGTTTAATATAAAATTTGAATTAAATCGAAAATTGTCTTGGCTAAATATGTAATAAAAAATAAGTTATTTTAGTTAGTATTTCTTAATTAGGAGGAATTAAAAAAATACAATATAATAATAATGACTGTCCACAATAATTTTTTTACATAAATATCTCAAGAATAATGCACAAAAATTAAATCTTACCTATAATCGCTTGGAAGATGTTCGATTTATCAAAGGCTTGCTTCGATAATTTTTATCTGGAATTTTATAGCTTTTAAGTCTCTCAATATTATCTTTAAATAGTCTTCAATACAACCAGCACGGTTCAACTTATTCAACTCAGCTAACACGAGTATACCTGTAAATACCAATGCATAAATAAAAAACAGACATTACGTATATACTGTAAAAAAACTTTTAAACTTCATGCGTAACTATAGAAAAATTTATTATTAAAGCTCTAGTATAAGTTTGTGAAAAATTAAAAAAGGCAATTATAGCTTACGATCAGTTGACACAAATGATTATGTGTAATTAGGATATCATACGCAACTCTGGCCTAAATCGGAAATAGAAGATGAAGCATCTGTAAATATATTTTGTAAGAAAGAAACCATGGCAATTATCAACATACTTACAATCAGCAGTAAGGATGGCTGGCATTAGTATACAAGATACAAATAAGTGTTCCGTTATCGGAATCTGACATATCTTTCAGGTTACTGGTATATCCAATGCTTTCTTAGTCACCAGGTTGTGGTAGCTCACAACTTTCAATCACAGCATATATGAAAAATACATTATCAGTACATATTATATTACCTATGTCTATGTAAAGTACTTACCCGTCCATTGTTCTTATAACATCTTTCACAATAGGGGCTATTTTAAATATTGTACAATGTAGACGGTAACTCTTAACTATATAACTCTCTCATGACCAACAGCTGGGCTAAAACCACAATAAAACGAATAAAATCGAATCAACAACACAAGCTTGCATATGGCGGTGCACCTACACTCACTGTATTTCGATCAAAATGTCGACTGCGGATCGATGCGCATGCGCATTACATTTGTTACATTTGAACTCATATAGCTCACAATGTATGGGTAATATGACCAATAATAATATTTTGTAAGTTCATGATTTTTGAGATAAAAATGAATATAAAACAAATAGTGCCTTTTAAAAAGGAAAAAAAAAACGTCACATGGTAAGATTTGAACGGGGCACCTCGTGAATGTTACGTAAGAACTCTAACCGCTAAGCCACGGGATCAGCTTTGACTCCGCCCTCGCTTCGATTGTCGTCTGAAAACTTTTATGCGACATTCAGCCAAAAAAACGATCAAAAGCCAACGAACATGGAACGTTGCAATGATAAGTTGAACCAACGTACTTTGCCGATATTTAACTAATGTTGGATATTTATCGTTTGTAGACTGTGCCTTTGCGCCAACTATGTTACGTTGGCCCGAGTTATCGCCGACACTTAGCCAACGGACTGTGCTACCTGGGAAAAGAAAAATTAGCGCCAAATCTGCATCGCATCATAAGTTAACAGGAGGTATAATTTTTACCATGCAATTCCCTATGGCAACAGTTAAAAAAACGCACTGTATATACAAGACAAAATAAAAGTAAAACCAAAGGGAAAATTAAAATACAAAAAATATATACAACTTTACTCAAACTCGACATTTCGCCACTAATATAAGTGGCTTCTTCAGGAGCAAAACTAGGGGAGATGCGCCAGAAGATAACGGTAACTCGACGTGGCAACCACGCTAGAGGCGAAACCCTTCGGTACTGATACTCTTCTGTTGATCAAGTGGTATAAAACATTGAAAAAAATCAAACTAAACTACACTCTCGGGCACCTGATACACGCCTAGGAGAAGATGCTACCTTTCTATGCTATGAAAATGTATGTATGTATATTACACACTATTAAGACAAACCGGGAACGTTCACAGCAATTGTTATATAAATTGAAACGATAATCATATAAAGGGTACATAAAATATTAATGATATTTTTAAATTTGCATTTATTAAGATTGCAGTGCTATACAAATAACTGCAATTAATGCCTATAAACAAATATTTAAAGTCACATATGTATAACTGTGTTCGTTTAGTAGAAAGCAGAAAGTTTGCAAGCGTACGTATGTGATGTATCATGCATCTACAGAAAATGACTTCAATTTTATAACCTGAAATGTGGTAATACTTTTGGATCATTAATTAAGGTGATAATTTCTCATGATAAGGAAATAGTATGTGTAGTACAAGCGCATATGGTAATTATTTTTTGCTTATTATTTTTCACAAATGTATTGAAGAAGATATTGAGATGAAAGCTTCTTAAATAATTATATCTTAGGCAATGGATTCGGTGTCATTTATTTCAGATCCGTGTCATTGGTACAATTAATATTACAAATTCTTCCATTGTAAGAGCCAAGATTAAACATAACTATGATTAAATATCAAAAGTACGTTTTCATAAATTTATTTATATATATCGCACATATATATCAAATATATTTACTAATAAGATCTGGCATATACATATTTCCAAGTTATTGAGGTAGAGCTTATTAATACAATCAAACCAAAAACATTAGTACCGGAGTAAATATCACATTGCAGTAGGCATTAATTCTCAGACCATAGAACACGTAATCTGCAGATCGAACTTAGCGCCACTTTGAAGCGTTACCAACGGAGAAGCTTTGTGTTTTGATAATACATATGTATGCAGCGGAGCATCAGTTACTACCTGGTCAACAAAATTCACTATTTACGTACTTTAGCAGAATGTTTTAATACCTCTGTTGTTATCCATAAACATTTTTGCTACCCGCAAGACATTATAACTTGTAAAACTAACACTCAAAATGACATATGAACAAGACTGCAATTGCGTTTTTCGTTCCTTAAATACATCGCTATAAATAATTCTGTTATTCTGGTTTTCTATGCGAGCGACCAACATTGTGAAAATAATTATCAACAGGTCGACATAAATTACCAAATCCGAAGATCCACTGTAACAAATTTACATTTTATTAGATTCACATCCCTTTTCATACCAACACATTTTATCCATTGAATATAGTAATTTTCTTGTCTTGTAGCAAGAATTTTGTCAAACCGTTAAATTTATTACCAAATACCGTCTGAAGTGCTTGTCCCAGGAAACGGTCCTCTTTCCGCGTATATCTGTTGCTATATTCATGTGTGAGAACGCATTTGCGAGGTTTTTTTTTACTTTATTTAGTTGCGCTACAAAAGATTAATAGCAATATTTCTTTTCCAACGATATCTTTTTGGCACATTACTGTAGTTTTATTACAGGATTAATAAACTATTTTAAATGCCGCAAATGTTGACGTTATTGTTTATTTATCCAAAGAAAGCACAACTTGTGTACATCATACTTCTACAACATGTATATTAAATAATTGGATGGAAAATTTATTATTCCGTTATTTGATTTAGTCAATTACAGAATCTTTTTAGGTAACCGAAAAACCTGTAACAACTAAAACGTTAAGTCAGCATATGTATACGCTCGAACGTTTTAAAAGCGACTCAAACTGCCATAAAACTCGATAAAAGTATGCTTTACTGCGGTAACCGAATGCGAAGCAGTAATGATATGGTAAATTACTATTTATATTTATATTATACTTTTGTAATAAGTTGAGTTTCATATCCAACTACACAATTACACTTAATGCAAGGAATCATTTATATATTCCTAAATCGATAATTTCTTAATGCGATCGTATCATGTTTTGACATAAATAAATATAGTGAAATTGCTATGGTATACAATTTCACTATATTTCTAAGAATTTAAATGTGAGCGTACCAGCTCGTAAGTAAATGGCTTTATTAATACAAACATCCAGTGAAATGTAGAAAATTTTTGTATACGCCTTTAGGTCCACGTCGCTTGTCGGGTGAGTTGTTTCTAAAACGTTTGAGTGTACATACAAACTCGGGAATAATATACAGTGGAACTGAACAATGTTAAAGTGTGGGTGTAGCCACAAGAAATTGCAAATATACAGATTTGTTTCATTTTACAGTTAAATTTATATGATTGGCTGCAGTTTTGGTCAATATGTATTAGGTATTTATTTGTTTCCTTACAATTTATTATGTTCTATTACTTTCTAAAAATCTTTTTGGTATCTACATACATATTATATACAAGATGGCGCGCCACATTCGCCTCGGTTGATATACAAAAAACGGTAACACATATTTAAAATCTTTTTCTTGGAGCATGTGTAAGTCCATTGGGTGCACACTCTAAAATTATTTTGGAATATACCAAATGTCTCAAAAGAAGGTTACACATCAAAGTTATGATAATTTAAATGGCACACCGTGTATAGTATTGCATATTTCGATGACGCAGATTAAATAAAGGCAAGTTACTGTTATATTCTCTATACCTAGATTCAACAGTTTCTGAGATATTTAATTATTTTCGAAAATGTAGATCAATATTTAGAATGAGTACGTATGTACTTAAGTTATGTGTTTTAAGTTGAAAAAATTGGAAAAATTTAAGCCCTGACAGGGAATGAAAATAACCCTGAAAATCAATGTTCTGGGAAAAAAACAGGCAAGATCAGGGACCGTAGCAATAATACACATATTACTTCTTACCTTTTTGAATGTAAGTTTTAGTTAGCCTCTTATAACTTTAACATACTTTTATGTAAGGTATTTTAAGTACAACAAGATATAATCTTATAAAGCGATATATACACAAGGTTGTGTGATTCGTGTACATTTAAACATCTGATAACACATTTACCTAATGTGGATAATGGTTATGTTTGAAGAACATATCCTTTGAAATGGCCTCTTTGAGATATAAATTTTACCACAAAAATTACCGAGAAAACATGATACAAAAACATGGTAAAAAGTTTATTTAAATCAGTCCTTGCAAATTTTTATTATTAAATAATCATGAGCAACCTTACTTTAAAGAAAGTAAATTTCACTCTCAACTAGCGAATGTTCTTGGATTTATATCTCTGACATGTAATGTTAACATTGAAGTTTATGAGTTGAATCGGAAAGGTCCCGTTCATCATTTCAAGTATTACTCTGTACGAGTATATCATTGTTATTATCTCATTGCGTACTTTGTAAGCCATGATACAACTACAGAAGATAGGGTTTCATGTCGGTTTTTTTATTACATCGTTGAAGGCCACTATAAACTTACAGTGATGTGCTTTAGTACTGACTCACCCCTCGAGGGCAGTCGGCTATATATCGTCGTACGTAAGGGTTATATTTATAAAGTTTTATGGCACTTTGAGTCAGTACTAAAGCACGTCACTGTACAAAACATATACATTAGTGCGACAACATCTACCGATATCACTGAATCATCGATGGTTACATGAATTCATTACGGATAGTTTCGATGTTTGTCTTGAGAATTGAATGACGTGAGTCTCCCATTGCTATATTCTGCGATCTTAAAAAAGTCTTTGATTGTATACAGCATTATAAACTAATTGAAAAGTTGGGATGTTATGGAATTCGAGGTTGCATAAATAATTGGTTTGCACCTAAAAGACCGCAGTCAATTTGTAAAAATTAAATTTAAGAATGGACCCGGTGACATTAGAACGGCTGTACCTGTCTTTAGAGCATGGAGTTCCACAGTGATCTGTGCTGGATCTTGTACTTTTTAACTTATATTTAAAATAGTAGTAAACTTTTCTTAACAAATTCTATCATTCGATGATTTCTAGCTCATGTTTAATTTTTTACAACTTTGGCACCAGTTAATTTCATCTGGTTTACAAGTCTTGAGCGTTGTCACATCACATGTTTGCTTTCAATAGGTACTCATTATTATATTTACCATAACTGTTCTTATCTAAACCAAACATGAAACGTTCGATTTCATAAAAGCGCAATGATGACAAAAATTTAACAATTCAGTACAATACGTTCGATTTTAATCATCACAACATCACAGCACTAACTTGTATTATTTGGACCTATTTTCCAATTGACGCGGCCAGTCTTCTTGAAACATGAAAGACGGACGTAATAAAACTGGAGATTAAGTAGATGATTGAAATTTTGGTACATAACCGAGCATACCTTATATGTATGTATATATGTATATTTATATTAAGCTTCCGCTATGATATTTCTATTAATTCTTAAGACATGAAGAAGGTATCGGAAGTTGATACCTCTAACTATTAAGTGAAAGTATGTCCACTGTACACTGTATAGCACTGTATGTAGCAAAATAGCAAAAATTATTAGCAGCGTTATAGTTTACTCGGTGTGTGCGTCCGACGGTATCAAATTTGATGTCCCTACCTCTATAGTAGTTTGAGTAAGTCAGCTTTTGGCTTGACTTTCTACCAATCACTGCCAAATAAATACGGGAAATACTATTAGTTAGTAACGAGAAATTATGTCATCATAGTTTTCCATTTCACAAATTTAGTGGTCGGTTTTTAAGATAGTATATATTGGCATAGAATTGCATAGACTCTGATTCCTTCATCGAACACGGTTAAAAATACTTACAACCTAATTTAATAGACTTCAATTTCTTATTCTTATAAGAATTATATTCTAAACAAGTATTTTATTGAAATTGTCTATCAGACGGTGTAATTATTCGACAACAATACTATTAACCTCCTGTGGAGTTGTTACTTATAGTTTTTCTAAATCCTGTTTTCTATATTTAAATACTTTATTTTGCGTTCCATGGAATTATAAACATATGTTTTGTCATATTCTTTGACGTCATTAAAGTAGTTCACCTTACCGGTTAAATGATAAAACATATTGTACTATCAGTGTTGAAATAACAGTCAACTGACAAAACTATTTGTGTTACTTATAGTAATCGGTAATGATGCTGATTGAACCTATAACTATAAATAGTACATTCTTTTAATAAATTTCACCGAACAGTTGTCCTTTCAATGTCAAATATAATAATATTACGCACAAGCGTGAATAAGCAATGATAACAAGCGCAACAATGGCGCAAGCTGTTGGGGGATGCTAAGGCATGGGTTATTATTATTACTATAACAAACATAATAGTGAAAGTAACAGAAAAACTGTATAGGTATTTCTTCAGCTTTTTTATTAGACTCGCTCGCTAAAGCTGGCTTGGCAAATAAATTCGCCATACAATACCTTTCCATATTATGTGCTTGTTACATAAATTAATATTTGGTGGTGCTTTATCCTGTATTACATTCGATTGCTCTACATACATATGTCACTTAAGTCTCCTATCGTAGTTTAGAGGTAACAGTAATTTATTGTCGTCGCTTTGCTATCTATACTCTAATTTATATTGAACGTTATGCAATGTTAATGAGTTTTGCATCCCGACAACACACTATTCAATTTTTGAATGCTGCTCTTGGCTGAACCAATATCATTCACTATAAGCTTATGGTTTAGAAGATTAAAACTAAGCGATAAAATATTCTTTGGAGCAAAAATTTAACTTATTTGATACGGTCTATGTAATTTATAGTAAACTTTAACCAATTTCAATTGATTTCATATCATGAATGTCTTATAAGTTTGGGATTTATAAGCTGATAATTGCACCTATATGTTAAAGAATGACAAATTCAAGCTATTATTTGAAAATATGTGCGACTTGTGTACGTGCTGTTTGCGTACAAATGGAATTTAGTGCTATTTGCGTACAGGGTGATTAAACCCCTTCTATTAAGAATGTTAGTTATTAACATTCAGTGCAGCTTGCGTACATACGAATCGATAATGGTAAATATTTTTTGCCTGCATACCAAAAACGTCTAATAATCCTTTCCTGAATTACTACGGTACGGATAAGGGTCTGTATATATACATACTGTGATAAATTTAATTCATTAATACGTTTAATGAGTACCTATTACTCTATAAACTTAATATATGTTACAAATTGGAGAGATTTAAAAGAGCTGTTAGAAATAATTTTGCAAAATGTCTGTCATTTAAATAGCACTTTAGGTAGTGAGATATTTACATACATTTATATTATCATACAGATGAGTACAAATATTTTTACTTCATGTGATTTACATACAGATTTTTTCTTCACCTATTACTAGAATTAACTTTCCTCGACTTTTCTTCACACTTTTCCAGGCTTAGGACTAGCAGTAAAAACTGGCGTGTTTAAAAGTCAGCTTACGAAGCTTTTGTCAAATGATTTGATGTTTAATTTTATATGTAAGTAAACTATATGTTGGGTATATCCTTACTCAAATGTAAAACTGATCATTAGGTCTTTCCAAATGACTATTTCATTATGCTCATACGAAATGAAGAGGAAAGTATATCTGCGCTATCCCATCTGTACGCAAATCGCACTACTCATTAATGACAGACATTCTTAATAGCAAGGGCTTAACTACCTTGTACGCAAGTCGCACTACATTCCATTTGTACGCAAATAGCACGTACGCAAGTTGGACGACACGATTATTTGAATAGTTGATGAAATTGTATCCCATTTCGCTGATGAGAAGGGATGAAGCTCTTTAGCAACCATTTAACTATATTGCAACACACCTAAAAGCATTACCCTACATTCTGCCAACCTCATAGAATTTTTCTTTTTATCCAATGGATATGAGCATCTGTAAAATTATGAAAAATGTAATGGATACCGTTTTTAAAGCAGTTGCAGTAGTACACTGTGTTCTTGTAATATTAATGAATCATTAAAATAAAATCGTTATACCTCGATGTAAACACTAGTGATAAATTACTCCGAAACATGTGAAGCAAACGCGTTATTTTTTTTGTTGCTTAATAGTAAGTCACAAGAAAATTAAACAATACACGGGTAAAAAATAAAATACAGGTGTATAGACAGGCATGAAAGGTTCCTCACTTAATGCATTTAAAATGTCAGTTACAATGGTGCCCGCACTGAAGACAATAAGAAGGCAACAATGACTCTCATATCTTACGCTTGACATTATTATAGGAGCTATAGAAAAACATTTTAAACGAAAACTTTGATTGATTGTATTAACACCCTTTTACGAAGTTAATAGAGAGACATACATAAAGTCATAGTTTGATAGCTCTGTCATGAAATGCAATCGAAATTATGTTAGCGTTAGTGTACTCTAACATTACTTTAGATCTTACTATGAAACATCAACAGTAATCTATTATCAAAGATCATATCTAAATGTATAGAATTTTTAATTAGTTTCTTTACAGTCAATTACAGTGCTATGCGGTATTACATGACGTGTATGTATACTATGTTTCGTTATACAACAACTAAAACTTCAGAGAGGTTCGTAAAGAAGAAAACATTACCTAAATTTTCGCGCTTTTAAGTACTGTATACTTGTTTCGACATGAGTCTGCTTGCCGCTGAGAAAATAAATGACAAGGCTATTATGCGTATCTCAAAGTCATCAGGAGTACATGTATACGTAACTAGCAAAACAAACGAATGTTTACGAAACCCGGTTTCTAAATTTTTTTTACAGTATACATATTTATATCGCAATACTTAGAGAGTTATTACTATGCAGGAACTACTAGAAGCTACAGATTAAAGGACACAGTCTTTGCCCATTAGTTTTAGAGAAAAAGAAACGGTTTTTTTCCCCAGAACTAGATATAAAAACTTTAGTTTCCATAGGAGAATTAAAAGATCACCACCTCAGGCATTATTTAAAATTTTGCCATGTAGCTTAATTTGTTCATTTGTCCAGTAGTAAGTACTAACTGGCAAATTCTAATGACGAAAGACTTTAGAGAAGAACTATATTAGCAAGATAATAGAGACAGTAATAAAGAAGCCGAGATGGGCAGGTACTAACTAACAAGTCATGAAGAATGCCAAGAATATAATGAATCCCTTTAGACACAACATGCCCAATTTTCACTGACTTACATGCAGGCAAACAGATAACACGCCCATTATTCCCAATCAGGAGTTTGTGTGTTTATGCTGTACCACTGTACCAATAATAACTATGTAGAGAGTAAGAACAACGTTTTCAGTAACAACTGTTTCGTCAGAACAGAATCACTCTTTTTCTGCTCTGACCAATTTTTGTTATTCAAAGTATGACGGATTCTCTAGGTAATTTAGCTGCCTAGTACCTAGTACTGTAGAATTCTTTATAATTCTTGTTCAACATTAGGTAAGTTGGTGTACCGTTTCGGTATCATCCCGTAATTTACTTTACAATGTATTGTACACAGTTCGAAAACAGAGCCGTGTAAACTGTCAATGAATCCCTTTAGACACAACATGCCCAATTTTCACTGACTTACATGCAGGCAAACAGATAACACGCCCGTTATTCCCAATCAGGAGTTTGTGTGTTTATGCTGTACCACTGTACCAATAATAACTATGTAGAGAGTAAGAACAACGTTTTCAGTAACAACTGTTTCGTCAGAACAGAATCACTCTTTTTCTGCTCTGACCAATTTTTGTTATTCAAAGTATGACGGATTCTCTAGGTAATTTAGCTGCCTAGTACCTAGTACTGTAGAATTCTTTATAATTCTTGTTCAACATTAGGTAAGTTGGTGTACCGTTTCGGTATCATCCCGTAATTTACTTTACAATGTATTGTACACAGTTCGAAAACAGAGCCGTGTAAACTGTCTAGTGTTACTGGTAAATATTTTAGAGTAAAAAATGTAGAGTATATACCTATTTTAAATTGCCTCTAATAGTAATTTTACACTAAATCGAGCAGTAAAGGATAGCAAGCATGCATCTAAACAAAGACGGTAGACGATAGTGTAAAATTTCCTATCAAAACAGTGTTAACTTCAATGTTATATTATTTATATCTGTAATAATTGGTGTTTGTAGAGGTAGTTTGGCATCTCTCCTACGGCCGGCAGGATGTGAGGAACTCGACGAGGCCGTTACCATTCTACGCGGAAATAATAATTTTTGTAATCGGTATAGGTTAGGTTTCGTTATAGATTATGTATATACATTAAATCGCTATGTAAAACTATCGGAATTCGTAGGTCCGTGGTAATGTCATCGCTTTGTCATGCGGAGGTACGGGGTTCGATCCCGCTTCGAGGCACGATTTTTTTTTCCACAAAAACATTTTTATGATTATTTTTAAATGGTAATGAAGCTGGTGCTGGTCAATGGAGGTGGTCAAAACTGAAAGAGTTTGGATGGATCGGCTAGAAATATATCTGTAACGTGTAAAAGTAGAGTAACTATGTTTGCACTACGTAGAGAGATGTTTACTCTAAAATTTACTCGTGCACTCCGTGTTAATATTTTACTCTAAAAAGAGTGGACCTATATAAACACCGGCTAGTGTTAATTATTTACACTAAATTTCTAACTGTACTATCACTGAATAGTAACGAGGGTTGCTCGACATTTGCTAGGTACTCAAGACCTCATACCTTAATATATTGTATACATGTATGTATATACTTATGTTTTGAATAACTATAAAAGATGCTATAAGCTAATTATTTTAGTTTCAATTTCTATTCTACTTTAACGAAATGTAAAATCTAATATTCTACTGGTATAATGCACAAATAAATTTACTCCGAATACAGGAGAAACACTAACTAGAACTACTTCTATTCGAAGTCAAAATAGGGTCAATATTTTGTTTACTTAACTTTATTACATTATATATTGAGTAAATGTTTTCCTCACTTAGCTTTATTCTTTAAATCGTCTAGATATTGTACAGTAAAAACACTGGCTCCCACACACACACACAAAATACATTAAAATTTTAATGTAAAACTGTACATGAAACAAGACAGCTGCACAATCTTTCGTTGCAATAGGTTTCAAAAACACGCAAAATCACAAAAGCTTCAGCATATGTTAAATACTGCAATTTATATTAATATACCTGGAAATATATAATTCCAAGGACTGCAACGGTATAGTTGTTTTTATTGAAGGAATAAGACATTGGAAACGCATAGTTAAATAAAGAAATTAATTATCTGTAAGCGCTAGAGTATAGAAGTGTTATGTAGGACTAAGTCTGTCCACACATTAGCGCTATATATTCCGATGGATTTTATGATGTAACATTGACTTTAAACGGAATCTTTGATGCTTAAACGGTTTGAGAGAGACTAATATTTCTTTCCTACTTTTTCTATTTGAACGCTTCATTTTAATGACTCAAAATCTGAGCGCTATCGACATACAGTCACTCTAGTCATCTTTCAAGAACACACAAATACTATGAAATTGATGATGACATCAAGGAGGCGACTGTTTGAAGTGTATAGATTTAATGGGAAACGGGAGTGTTTTGTTTACGATTCCCTATAAGTATATTCGATACGAGACGTGAATCGAAGAAGTTCAAGTGAAAATGATTAACTCATGTACTACCTGCAGTAATATATGCATACATTGACTGGAGATATTAACGCACCGTTAGATTCGAAACCTCACCTCATGTAACAGTAAAAACTTCAACTTTGTAATCTTGGTTCCGTTATATTTTCAACTTATTTGTTGCTATTAAAAATCTGTTTTTTGTGTTTTTCTTTTGAAACGGAAACTAGCCTATACTGAACACCCGAAAGTATGCCAGAAGCAATACCAGTATTTGTCAATATTAACAGAACCTGATGTGTGTACCTAGGTATCGAAAATGGTTTCTTAGTTTCGTTACTAAATTGCTTTTTGATTAAGTATTTTGCGGTATATTGGCGTTAATATTTTCAAACAAGCACTTTGAGTCTGTTATCAATATCTTAACATTCAAAACTTTAAGATTGTCATCAGCAGTTGGAATGCCGGTTGTTAATATTTCGGACAAGGAGAATAATTACCCACTTGCCTTTGCTTAATTGAATCAGTTGACGTTATAATTCTACTATATTGAGAATAAACCAAATGCTAAATTTGAATGGACGCAGATATTTGTTTACAATCATCTCATTTCATTAATCCTCGACTTTTACAAGAACCTTGCAAGAAGAACGTGAAACGCATGTGCACTATACCTACAATGCAATTTTTCTGTGTAGGTGTATATATTTATTTTGAATAATTCTTCCTCAATTTTTATTGAAATATATCTAATGAAGAAAAATCCGAAAATAAATATGTAAGCAATATTTTACAATCTGGAAGTTTAAATAATCCAGAAGTACAATATCAATAATTTATAAAAATAAAGTAACTAGTGTATTTGCCTTACACAACTTTTTAATGGAAGTAAATGTTCAGAAATTAAAAAGAAATGTTAACTGCACTGTTTGATATCCTACTATCACACTATTTCGTACCACACTGTATGACATAATTGGAGAGATACATAATACTCCCTATAAACCATCTCACGGACGTTAAATACTAGAATATAGATCTACACCAATCTTTCATTCTATTATTTCCTATCTTCGTATAAGCATTTCGATTCGAGAATCACTATACCCAAACTGTTATTACCGAGTTTTTTAAAGTTGATGATAGTATTAGACTTAAAACACATTGGTTCCCTTCGTGATAGTTTAGCAAAACATCTTGGTCCATTAATCAGTAGATTCCACTTCACTTTATTGCAACTTCACTTCATCATTATAAACTATACACGCTAACTATTTTTCGTCAAAGGAAAGTTTACTTTAGAAACCTACAAAAAAAGCATATCTACTGATCTATCCATCTGCATTATCCTATTAATTATTACTGACCAGACATATTATAAGTTCCTACATAAAAATTAATGGTTTTCTTAGTTTCTGCTTTAATTATTTACACCACTTACTCCACAATTCACGCTGAGAAACTGGTATACGATATACCTAATTTATATATCCACATGTCTCAACTATCAACCTGTTATAATTAAAGTTATACGATATCAATGTAAAATAAATCAATGTTACAGTCGTTGTGTAATTTAATTTAAATTATAAAATACATTCATCGAGACATGGTAAAACGTATGTTTATCTGGATACGAAACCGTGGTTCAGGAGATAGACGCGGAGATTACTACCCGGTGATCAATTGCACCACATGCCTGCACGTTACTTTTACCGCGAAGAAGTTACTTTGGCTTTCACATTAATGTAATCGTAGATGGATTGTGTAATAGCGATAGAAAACAATATTTAGTGAACTATATCTATTTTAGGTGAACGATATATCGCTTTTACGTAACAAATACTTAGAAAGTGGTTTGATATACCAACCACAATAAAAATAGATTCTGAAGCACAGTATTGAGTAGCTCTGACAAGTATCGTATAGTTAATTTAAAAGAAATGTTTACACTTTTCGTTAACAAACGACAAAATTTAAGAATTATTTTAGAAACTGCTTCAAGTTCTTCATTATTTTCCCACGGAACTGCGCCACAGCTAGCTATATAAAGTCATCCCTAACAAAACTTCGACTTATTGCTAAATGAGATGAATGGCTTCAGCAGATCAACAAAAACCAGTTCTGCTTTTTGACGAAAAGTTAATCTGGATAGAGAGAAGATTCTATTTACTATTATCGTGATTTCCGGAAAGAGCAACAATTTTTTCAAACCTTTTATTTGTGTCCTCTCCTCTGTTTTGTAAACTAAAATCTACGAACTCCGATAATATATTTATTGTCATGATCTAGGTTTATGCATGTAGTAACAAATATCTACTCCATGTAAGTAAGCCTAGTAACTAAAAGGTACTTAGTTTTATTAGTGCAAAACTAAACTCAAGTACGCACAGACTTCTTTATGTATTATCAATTGTAAACTGTAAGTCACCTGTTTAGTACTTCAATATTTGTGTCAATATTGAGTAATGGAACTAAAGACGCGCATTTTTGTTTTAAAAAATATTGTCTCAATTTTTACTGTTTTAATTATTGATTTAATTGTAATTTTTTAAATCTTAAGTCTGAAAATACACGTATTTGTTAACTTTCGTGAAGGGTTCAGATGCCACATAAATATACAAACCACAGCAGGTCTACTATTTATTGTTACTAAACTATATTACTTTTTAGCTGACAACTTAAAACTTACTAGGAGTATGAATAGCAAACAAACGCAAACAGTTTCTGACATACAGGAACATTTTGGAATTTTTGGGTATAGCATACTTTCAGTGAACAGTAGTGATGTTTGTTGTTGAACAAATAATGAAAGGAGAGTACTAGAAGCGACAACAATATCTAGAACGATAAGAATCGTAAAGATCATACATAAGAAGATTCTACACAGTGAGAGAAGGTTTCCTTGCTTCCCGCTATTTCATATTAAACGGAAATGTAACTTGTTTACGAGAATATATCTGTCTGATTTCAAAACGGTTGCCTAGCTTCTGAGAAACAATATAAATTTCTTTAAGATCTCGTTTTAAATAAAAAACTATAGACATAGATCAAATATAGCTTACTTCTTAATATACAATAGTACATGTTATTTAGGTTTTTCCGTAAGGCCTCGGCGTGGTATGACGGATTTCTACAATTTCCAGTAAGCTATTGTTCGGAAAAATTAAGGGAAAAATAAAAGAAATAGAAACAGATGTATTTTTATTACTGTTCATAATCTCTCGTATTTCCTTTTCTAACCAAATCATCAACAAATAAAATATTCAAAAAAATATTAATATAAGAAAACAAATTTGTCATTTTTATACTTATTTACAGTATATTACTGAGTGATGTAAATTACACACAGGAATTTAGAGCAGCACCTTGTTATAGTTACAGTTCAATTCATAGTACTGAATCATTTAAAAACTGCACATAGGTATTGACTAAAAAAACCTGCTTGGGATTGCTATTAATTTAAAGTAATATATACATTTCTGCTTTTGCGAGGAGCGTAGCCATTAATGATAAATGATAGGAACAATTTAATATAATCTCACAATTCAACGCACAGTATTGAAAATGTTTATTCTAACCGTGGCTTTTCAATCCAATAAGAAAATAATAATTTCTAAGAAGTTTTTTGCTAATTTTTATGTGCAATCCTAACAAATTCTCACTCACTGTATTTCCAAATCGAATAGAACCGAATGCTAACCAAACAAGGAAAAAGGCAACTACCTGTAATGTTTTCAGATTATTGAGATCTTTCAATTCCTGTGGAAATATTTCAGGAATTGAAAGATAGGTACATAAAGGTCACAAAATAGATATATTAATTGTTTTACGGGTATCTATATTGTTTGGAAGTATTTTGCCTCTAAATTATTTTGTCTTTATTTTCTTCCATTTGTCCGTATCTATACAAAGATTTATTTAAATAAATCGTCTTTTATTTATGTATCTCTTTAAGTGGGTGTATGACGTTATTTACGAAATAGTTAAATTACTTTTTCATTTATTCTTGCAAAACTTTGAACTACAACTGCAGCATTATCTTTACGTGGACTGTACAGTAAAGAAAGACATGACAAAACGCGCGGTAATTTTATAAAAAGTCTACCTGTTATATGCTACTTAGAATATTTTTCAGGGCCATTTGGCGGTATAGAGAAAGTATATACGTAACGTAATAGTATAGAGGTTTAAGTACACCGTAATAAAATACAGCATAATTCAGCGCTTCTTACTTCGATAATAATTATGTTAGAATCAACTTAATAAAATTATGTATTATAGTTCCGTAGACTTTCATCAAGGTTTAATGTAATATTGTTTGTTCATAGTACAATACAATTTATAAAACAAATAAATAAGAGATGTATAAATCTGGTCAATATACTATATCAGTAAATATTTTCAACTACAACAAGAAATTAACTGAAAATAAAATTGCCCAAGTTGTATGCTGAACTACATAACACTACTTTAAAACGAAGAAAAAGGCGAAACAAATAACCAATTAGTTGTAGTATAATAGTAGCAACGACAGTTAGCACTTGCATTCCAATCAATTTCAATGATATTGCAACAGCTTGTGGTCAACGTTATTACTTCGAACATTGTATTTACACCATTTATTGAGCCAAGACTCTAAAAATATTATATTTTACCGCGTGTATGTCTTAAACCCCATCCATCTTTCTGTAGTACCCAATTTAGTTATGCATTAACTAGATAGATAGATTTTAGAATGCATTTCATGAAATGATAATACATACAGCAAGCGATGGCTCTACATAGTATGATATGTGCTTAACATATTTTTCTATAAATATGAGTGTATATGTATTAAACTATATTACATAAATATCGGTTTATTCAACCATTAACTAATTCTCTGAAAAAGTTTAAGATCTTATTTAGGAATATCAATCGGGCTCCGTAAGCTCTATTACTTGTCTGGCTATCACTGCAACGCGATATAGTTTTGTATGTGTAAATTGTGTTCAAATGACTTTTTGTGACAGCATCATACTGCCCTTTATAATGCCGCGTTGTTACTCATTTTGCTCTCAACAGCGAATGGTAACTCAATCCGGATTTCAAATCTCCGACAAAATGTCACCGTTCCTTAAAAGAATTGAAACCCGGCTCCTATCATCCCGCCACAACAATAGTCAGCCGCCTAACCACTACGGCTGTCGGCCCCTAAATGTCTTATTGCCATCTTTAGCTGGTGATTTATAGCGTTTCAATATAAACAAACTTGTTTCATTTCGGAATCTTTTTGATATGGAATATTTACAGTATTTCCTTCTAGTTCTCAGTGTAGATCTCGCGGCTGCAAACCTATGCCGTCAGATTAGCATTTTAATAGGACTTTATGAGGTCGTACACTTATAGGTGGTTCAGTAACACCTTCGCGAAAACTTCTTCTGCTCCTTCTCTTCATCCTTCTTAATTGTATGGTATACTTAGTTAGAGCTACTCTGTAACTATTCCACTCTGCAATAAGTTTAGCGTTATGAAACGTTTTCTGGCTTGCACCCTACATATTCCTGGTTTTACTTTTATATGAGTAACCTTTTGGCGAACAAAGTAGTTTGCTTGGTACGATGTGATCAGAGTAAGTTGCAAATAGGCTGTTCTAATGTCAAATTCATCATACATCTCTGTTGCATGTAGTGGATCAATTACTTGCGTTGTTTAGGGGTTCTCTATATGTCAATTAGGGTAGTCTACTCTGTTGATGTGTCAATTTCGCTATTATCTCAAAACTAATGTGGTTTGGATTTGATTGTAAAGCTAGTTTGACCCATGTCAATTTATTTAGGTACTTATATATCTACTGACCTACGTTATGTCTAAAACTTGTTGTCGACTTACGTTCAGAAAAGTAGATTTATTTTCTTCATTAACTCATCTAATGCTATATCATTTAGATAATCGAAGAAAGACCACGTCTTGGGTTTGTATGGATACTCTCCGGTGCCAGCTGATGTTCACTTGCATCACAAGCAATGAAGAACTGTTTGTTTCCATCTCTTGCAGTATTGAATGAATCTCTTCTGTAAAGCAAGCCATAAAATAGCAGAAGAAGCTAGACCACTTGAGATAATCTCTGAAATTGGAAGTACAGTAGAGTCTCGATTAACCCTTGGGACAGTTGGGGTGACGGATGAGAGAATGGACGGTTAACAGAAGGGTCTCCGGATCATCGAGAAGCATTGGCGATCGATAAAAATAAAATGCTGCGTACTATATAACATATTTACTGCACTGAATTACAGTGTTAATTTTTAAATTTTTTCTCAGAGACCTAACAGTTAATATAAACTGACGGTTGAAAGGGTGACGGTTAATCAAGACTCTACTGTATATGAATATTCTTTGCTAGCAGTAGCGCGGCTCTTGGGGTTGCATGCTTACTTGTGCAGATATTGAAAAATTTAGGATCACCCAAATAAAATATGAATATTAGTAGATATTGCGCAAAATAACAGAAGTGTTTATGTTAACTACCGAATTCAACAGAAAATGTTTTACATTTTCGCAGTTTCTTTAAAGGCTTTAATTTATAGGTTATTTAATAACTTTTGGCAAAACACTATATAGACGTCAAGCTCAACATGAAAAAGTAATTACACGGAACTTGTACTACAAAATAACACCTTCTCTTGCTGCTGATGTCGTATCTGTTAATCATAGGGTGAATAATATATGATACAAAAACTTCCTAAACATATACCAAGCATTCCACGAAATGATGCGATATAGAATCAATGTTCCTTTTGGAGAGTTTAGCTTCAATAGGTTGTAGTATCTGTAGCTTTTACTGTAAAAATCAACTTATTGGTCAATTCAATACACTATAAACACTATATTTTTACTAAAGCATAGGTCAACTAGGTAATAGCATGTTTCCTGAAATTTTCAATTATGTACTCCATGATCTAAAGTAGTATAGTCACAGAATAAAATTCAGGAAATATAACGAGATGCTCAGAAAATAATTAAATTGTGTTAAAAATAAATATATGGACAACGAATTTAATGTTTATTAATACCGATTAACGAAAGTAATATAATCTGCAATAATTCTGTGCTTATGTCCAAGTTGTATCCCAAATCTAAGTTTAATAGAAAAACATAATTAATTTATACTGTATTCCTTTGTATATGTGTTTCTTCCAGTTTGTTTACTGTTTCTGTGCTGTGTATGTATGTATATGCTGACATTAATCACATACTGAAATAGGATCATATAAAAAATATACAGGCGGATATGTACATTTAATTTATACTTAATTATCTGCAAGCATAACCCCTCCTCAACCTAGAAATGCAAACACATAAAGTACTTATGGAACAAGGACTTATGTCTAATTTAAATATATCGGAACGAAATCCTTGTTGTCAACCTTACACTACAAATGCATACGTAGGAATACTTTTTTACCAACGCCCGCTTTCGTACTGACTTCTGAAATGCTTTGCATGTAGTTACTCGCAAAAGTTAATTGCAAATCGTTGTCTTATAATGAATTGTAGAAACGTACAACAAATACCGTTTACTAATAATGTTCCGGGTAATTTAAAAACGTGATACTGGAGAATATTAATACCCATTCTTAATGTCAGTTGTCTGTAAGATGTCACACATTACAAATTTTAATTACGTATGCTGTATATAAGAACGGTAAATACTTTTTACACTATAAAACACAAATTAATTATAGTTAAACTATCTAAAAAAGATAAATTCAAATTATAAATATACTAAAGCTGCTGTGCCGTTATGTAATTAATCACATTATATTTTTGTTTAATTAATGTCGACTATAGTATCAAGATAGGGCTAGTAAAAATGATTTATCACTATATGTGAAGAGGATATACTTATATAACTCAAACTATCATAAAATCTAAGACTGCTATAGTTGATTTGTATGATGAAAATACTGGCAATACCCCTTAACAGACTATAATATATAGCATTTGCAGCAAATTAAACGTTCTAAATTGTTTTAAAATTCATGGTAAAACTTTGTATAGACAGGTATGTGAGTAAATTTGTTGCAGCATTGAATAATTATATACGTACATACGTTTCACTAAGATCATCTGCTATAGTGAGACTTCTGCAACTGAAAAATGCTTACAACACGCCAGCGAATACTAACTACATGCTTTTTAGGTTACGTTCATAGTGACATGAGGAAGTTAGACTAGTGGCGATACTATAGTAGCGACGGAAACAAGAACTTACAGTCAAAACTTAGCGTTTAAATTACTAGGTGGAAATTGCAACATCTTGTTTCAGTCGCTACTCTTTTACTCTGCCGCTTCACTGTGAAGGTAACATTAATAGTACAACGATGTGCTTTAATCTCTTGCGAAAATAGTAAATTCTCTTAGTAAGTCCTCACTAAAAAAAAACGCAAATTCGCTGCCATTTGGGATAATAATACGTCGTTATACTAATGATTTATTCTTTGATTACAAGTTACTTTCCTAGCTCCTACACACAGAGAAAAATGTTCTTGAATTAAGAAAATATACTGTTTTACCCAAATATTTTTAATGCTAGAATATTTCTGTTTTGATTAAAACACATTTTCTTGGAATAAGTAAATGCGTTTAATACAATCTAGACTATATTTGTTGTAAAATACGTATTTGATCTGAATAACTTCCTTATTTGTGAAATAGCTGAATTGCAAATTTCGAGCAGCTGCGTTCGAGATTATATGTGTATATGAAGCGTTTATGCGTGCATTTTTATCTGCGTGCACCATTTTGCAAGATTTAGATACATATAAGTTTTCTATAGTTAAGGCGTGGAAATTTGCAGTAATAAAAGTACATATTTAATAATGGATTATGTGAAGTGTATTTGAGGTTCATGGGAATTGGAGGAATAATTTCAACCAAACGTTGTACTTGAAGTAAATAATCCATTGGCTAAACTTCCGAATGCCGACCACTGAATTGGCAATTTATAAGCAATTTAACGGAAAGTACAGGTTTTACTGAGTCCAAAACGGACCCCCGTTTCTTGCGGAGATCAGTCTAAGATACCTAAAAATCGTTCTAAAAAGTGTTATTACTAGGATATGTTTCGCTAGTGTTTTGACATTTCTGCGAGGATTTTCACATTAGCGAAACATAACCTAGAAATAACACTTTTTGGAACGATTTTTAGGTATCTTAGACTAATCTCCACAAGAAAAGAGGGGCCGTTTTGGACTCAGTAAAACCTGTACTTTCCGTTAAATTGCCCATAAATTGTCAATTCAGTAGTCGACATACGGAAATCTTACAAATCCATTATATTCTTACATTAAAACAATGTTGTTTTGCGTCAAAACAATTTTCTTAGAAAATAATATTCTTGTGATAACACAATATAGTTTTGCGGATATATAAATACGGGATTGTTTTGAACTGAAACAGTCTGTTTTAACTCAAGATAATATTTCTCTGCGTGTAGTTTTATTCACTAACAGCATTGTAGTGTAATGATAAATAATGATAAATTAGAACGATAGCTAAAAATTGACGGTCAATTTATCTGATAATGTGCTGTATAGATGTTAAATAACTGATAATCTGTAAATACGTTGTTTTAAATAAAAGAACGTTAACCTTTCAGTGGTCGCGTGAACTTTTTGTACGCCAAAAAGGTCCGTGGTCGCACACGGTCTCAGAGACCAGTTCATAATTACAAGAACTAACTAAAATTTGCAACTATTTCCGATAGGAATTCAAATTTACATATACGAATGACAGATACATACAGAAACAAAATAACAAAACTTTGAGTCGCTATAACTTATAGTATATATAAACAAAAATCTAATAAAATCTTAACCAATTGCAGACGTGTTTTCCAAAGACATAAGGTAACTTATTTTGTCAAGCAAAAGTCGTCGATTTCATCCAACAAAACACCATGCAGAGTGCAAAGAAGTATAAAAAAAATTAAGCGAGTATTTTCATAACACTCAGAACAGACGCCAGGTATTCTACACCTATGCTCAAGACACATAAATTTTCCACGCTGTTTCCAAGAGTATTTGGTTTTTATTTTTTTTTTCGCCATCCACAATAACTACATCTTCAGTCTTAGTTTTATTGTCTTTGGCAAACTAGTGAGCATAACACAATTTTTTGGTGGGAATAGAGTAATGACGAGGTCGACTAGAAATTCTTTTCTCGTACTTGTTGAGTTTGAATTGTTTACAATAGAAATTACGAATGTATTAATTCCTGCAACATTTAGCATACTATGAAAGATGACCATAGCCCACCTTCTTGTCCCACGAACAACATTATATTGAGCACATAGTTTGTCAACTATATCAACTCCTTCTGTTGTTTCATTATATGTGCGAATTATTTTAGGTTTCCCTGTTACTCGATTCATATCGTCTCCTTTATGCATTGTAGAAAACAACAAAACATTTTTGTTTTTCTTACAACTACGGTACTAATGTAGCGCGGATCTTCAGTATTTAAATGGTTAGCTCTTCTTACTCCTGCTAGATATGAGGAGCCTATCAATGCATTTATTGTATCAGTATTTATCGAACGCAAGTTTCTGTAACGGCTGTACATAATTATTATTTTCATTCTGTATCGTAATATTGGAAAAATTCACAATTTTCACACAAGAATTTTTCAATAAGAAAATTTAATCATTACTGTGAATAAAGCTATTCTGTTACTTAATTTTACACTACCTTCTATTATTGATTTTCTAATAATAATAATAATTTCTTTTATTTTTGTATATTACTGTGCATCAATTTCCACACCATAATTTTAAGTTTCGTTATTTCTTCTTAAAAATATTTTCGCAGCAGCTGATGCTGATTAAAAATTCCAACTGTTGCAATATCTGCCACTACGATACATGCCAGACTGATAAATGACATTTCCCTATATCACTCGATGCACGATCGGACTATGTAAGAACATTAATTCAAGTACTTGGAGTACATTTATTCACCCAATAGAATATCTTACCGTATTTTTATAGAGAACAATAAGTAAACAGCACACCTTTACAGTTTCCTCGTTTCAACGAGAGCTATTGTTAGTAAGAGACCGTCGGCGGACAAGCGATCTAATTTAATTCCAGATACGATCTGGATCTGCAATCTGCATGTACATATATTGTTATGGTACTGCTGAAATATTACACCGGTGTTTGTTGTTCGTTACGTGATTTGTCGCGCGGGTGGATTGAACACCCGCGTTCTTCGTTGTTAACTAATAAAATTGACTGTGTAGGTGTCAACACAGTAGCGGCTCGTTAGTTGATACGCTACTTGATCACAAATTATAAAGGAAGTGTTAATAACATTGGTGTTATACAAATAGTCATATATATAATGAAAAATATGTTAGATTTATAAAATCTCAAACATAACTAAAGTACCTATGCAGGGGGATATAACTTGCAGGTGTTGTTACCTGTACATTGCTGTGAATGAATGCATGACATCCGTACATCTGTTGCGAATTTTCTATATTAAAACCTCTTTTCAAATATCTAAATATTATTTCCAAATAAACTTGGTGGTGGTTTCTTTACTCCAACAATTATCTAGTATAACTCCTGCCTTAGCAACTCCCAACAGCTTACGCCAATTTTACAGGTGGTATCGGCTGACTATGAGTTATTGTTACGCTTGCAGCAGCAGAACAGATGTTACCTTTGCGCATTTACCGTGAAATTTGGCAAACTGTAGAAAACCAAATTCAGAAAGGACGTACCGGAGTTCGAACCTAGTACCACCGGACTACTAAGCAAGTGTGGCTGGCAAGTGTGACAAGTAGCCACTAGGCCAGTAGTACACCAAGTCCCCGAGTATGGGGCTAAAGCTGAAACAGCGCAATTAATACATTAGATAAGTTATTATAACACCAAATTTTATTAACTTCGGCTTCATCATTGTTTGAAGTGTATAATTTATGGGTCATAAACGTTGAATAAAGCAAAACCTTTATACATTAGACTTGCCAGCTGCAAAATTAATTGGTTTGTTGCTGAAAGTGAGGAAGGTGACATCGTCCAGTGCGAGAATGTAAGAAACAAAGCACAAAACACTGCAGACTTTTAGAAACGCATAATCTAGATGTCTTGACAATAAAGCTAATATAATCCAAGAATGTTTAATTGAAGGTGTGTTACTTTAGACAGCCTCACGACTAGCACACTTTTATAGTGTACATACAGTTAAATAATTATGTAGTGACCAAAACAGACGTCAGGGGGACTAGACAGGAAGAATTACTTATTGAAGTAGCAAAATATCTTTTGTCAACAGTATTTAAACGTATAATGCAGTTGCGTCAAAGAAAATATGTATTTAGTTACACCGTAGTAGAGGTAGGTGCAATAACATGAACTGCGTGACTGCTATAATTTATTGCCACCGCTCTAGCCAACGTTGGAATATCAGCTGTTAGATACCTAATGAGCGAGTGACTAATACGCAAGCCATTCCACCACCCGCTCGCTTCATTTATGAATGTAATGATTGATTCAACTATATTTTCCGCTAATTATGAATATTTTGCTACTAATTTTCGATAACACGGAATTCTACAGAGCAGAGGAATCATGAATAAGTATAAGAACCGAGTTGAAACCTGAGTTTTATAAACTTGAACGTTTTTCATTACTTTTTTACAGCATGTTGATGTGCTGGTATATTAATAGTAAATTTGAAAGTATTAACCAGACTTTAATTGTGTTTATGAATCCTTTAAATTTAATTATTATTGAAACTATTTTAATATTCAAACTTGTGCGCTTATGATATTAAGATATTATTACCATAAATACATGCATGACTACATCGCCCACTACATTAATTTATTATCCGTTTCAGATCTCGAACTAATGGCTTCGAAGATTTTACCGAGCCGCACGAATCGGCGATACTTCTTCGCACAATGATGCCATCGCGTTCTACGCCCAATCTACAACAGCAGGCGACACGTGATACGAAAAACAACCACGCGCCGTCCATCTATTCCTATCTGCATAATCAGTCCGGACTGAATTTTGCACCAGTTTCAACATCACCGACGAGAAATGAGGAATCACCGCCACCAGCCCCTCCAGTGCGTGATTCGTCCAGTCTTAAGTCGGTCAAGTATGGACCTGGACATGAGAAATTTCCATCTTGGCCAGTACCAGCAGCCGCAGAAGCACCGCAAGCACTTCGTGTACCTCCAAGTGGAGGATCCCATCGTTCGAAGTCGTGGACCGATCACACTAACTATCCTAAGGAGAAGGTTGTGACTTATACGCGACCGTATATGAAACGACAAAATTCCTCACATATCCAACAGGTAAGTGAACTCTACTTTACTATAATCGCACTGGATGACTCATCATTCATATAAGTCGTGTACCAACATTTTCTAAATAACAAATAAATGGCAGTTCTTAAAATATGGAAGAGGTAGGTGTCCGTGATATATGAAAACGAAACTTGATGACTCTATTTATTTATATGTGAAGTTCGGTCCCCAAATACGTATTATTCAATTGCAATTTTAAATGAGAAACAATAAAGAACACCATAAATTTGTTTTTCAGTGGGTACATAATTATATTATTTGTTATATAAAAAAGTCGTGAGTAGGAATAGACCTAATGTCAGAGGCCGTAAATATAATCCACATACGTGAGTACGACACATCTTTTAAAGAACTATAACACGCTTCTACGGCGCAAATTATCTACAATTTTTTAACTTTGTAATACTGGAACTTCTTAGTGCCTCAGAATAGCCGTACAAAAATTATTCTTCCAGATTTCTTCCAGATTTATATATTTTTATGGTGCTGGTTTTTATTGGATAAAATTGGGTATTCTATATAGTCACATGACAGAGACGTAAGTCGAGCTGAGCCATAAACGATCGGGCAATCTTAACTTAGTTTCAACATTTTTTTATGTTGTCGTACACTCAACCTGCAATATATCATTGATAACTAGCTATGCAATTTTCGATATATTGGCACAAATTGATTTTACTTTTCATTTTTAATTCTGCAACGATTAGCCCATAAAATAGTCTAGTAAAAATCTGTTTGGGCGATACTGGAAGAATGCGAATAGTTGCTTACTTAACAGTTTTATTCTTGTAAAGACAACTAAAAAAACGTTTGGATTAAAGGACATATGAAAACCTAACTCTTGTAGGGTGGTAAAAAAATTATTATAGAAGTGGAAATGTAGTCGAGAAAAATCGATTTCCATATTCCTCCATCTTCCAACATTCATTTGCAGATTTACTGTGTGTTCGCAAAGAATGTTTTTTATTTTCTCAAGGATAGCTCAAGCTGGCAAGGAAAGCTTGGTACAACAAATATCATTTAATGGGTATACTTACTTTGTCATGATTTTAAAATAGTACGATATAAGTTTTACATAAATATTTTAGTACATATGATGCCATGTAATTACGACAGTATTACACACATATTAGGTATTATATTGTATTAACTACAATCTTTAACTAGTGATTAATTATCATCACTAAGATGATTTGCTCTCTTTAAATATGCGTGATATAAATGCAAATACATAGAAAACGGCTACCATTTATACGAAAAACCTGTAAACTATTTTGCAAAAGTATTACAAAGTACACTGCGATCATTTTGGACTGTCCTGAGCTGGTCATACTGAAGCTGGTAACACTGTGTAACTGGCAAAGCTGTTTATTTATATTTTGTGGTTAGGTTTATTATTTACATTTTACTTGTAACAAATGTCAACGTCAACGTAGTAAGGTTACTTATAAGTTGGAGAAATATTTGAATGAATTTTTGTAAGAATATAGTAATTGTACCTTATTTTTTATTATAAATCGTATATTGTCTTGAAAAAGACAGAAAAACGGTAATAGAACACGAAGAAAATATGAAAATAACTACAACAAGACAATACACACAAATGACAGCTAATAGATAAGTGTTGACACTATTGTTTTGATATTTCACATATAAATCCAGTATGGACAATTCACGAAAGTAAATATTTCCCAATTTTTATAAATCCAGGGACTTTTTTGTTGTCAGCTCAAGACACTTCAAAATGATCGCAGTGTACATATATCCCTGTATGGTGTTTGTGTGAAACCTCAATTTATTTATTGTGCATGGTGCCAGCAATTGCTTTCCTATCAACGCTTTTACTAAATGTACCATGACTGACAATTACTAGACCTGGCATATCGATGCCACGTACATAACTGGAACTATTTCGAGCATTATCGGGTTTGCGACCGGCAGCTAGCCTTGTGAAAGAAAATCTTCGATTCCAAATTAGTATGCATGTGTACGCTGTGTCGAATTTGCCATCTCTAGCAATAACTATATCCATATGTACAATAGAAACAGTTAATGTAACTATAACCAGTGAACTTGTTCCAATTGAATATTATGCTAAAAAGCATCTTTGCCCGGTTGTCACCGATTTTAAACAATTTCCAATACGTTGTGGATTCCCTATTTTTTTAAATTACTTCAGAAACATCACACTAAAAATAATTGTAATTACTATTTTTTACAATGTAAAATACCATTCTCACCTTTATATTTTGTACCAATCTATACTGTTTGTGGTTGAAATACATTTCAATAGTGTGTACTTTAGTCCTTTTTAAGGGGCTATTATCAGTTTTTGGTGGGAAATTTGAAATTGCGTTATTTTTACTTGCAATAATTCTTGTGAAGAATGATTATAAACAAGAAATTATTACTGGAATATTAACATTTAATTATAAATTGGTGGACGAATAGGAAGTGACAGAAATTACGTGTTTAATAAAAAAGATTTTTATTTTATTTTTTAAAGTAAAGTATTTCAAGAGTTATAAACTTATTCGTCCACTAAATATGAACGAGAATAAGCATGGTGTACATTATAAAATGAAATATAATGCTAAATAAAAAAGAGTATTGCAAGAAACGTATCTGGTAGTAAAACGGATAACTGTAGACGTTCCAAATGGTTTGGCACCTTTCTAAAAGAGGGGCACATCATCGCCGCAATTACTGCTATTCGAATTTACTTTATATTCCTTTCTACGTGCTTATACCCCTTTCACGACATGTCTCTATGTCACGATCTTGCTATCTCATTTTGTATATTGCTGTCTTTCATCTCGCAGTATGATCGACAACTGGTACTATTAGCTCCCTCTGTTATCCAATTTATTAGTAATGACAGCCGATGTTAGTATAGGATGTGCTCGCTAGGAGTGAAAATAGACCCTTAAATCCAAACGGAAACTGTTTTCTTTTTCTTTCTTCAAAACTAACATACATGTCCAAATCTTTTTAGAGCCGGAACATTTTATACAGTACCTAATTACTCTCTGCTTAGTTGTGGTCGGAGTCCTCATTATTATTCTAACATATTTCACTTACTAAGCTTTCCGTAAATCTAACGTGCCGAATGTTCCATGCGGTGTGTGTTATAATTTCTAGTAGCTCTATCTCCGACATTCTCCTCTCTTTTTTTGATGGAGTTTCTGGAAGGATTTTATTTCCACACTAATAGTAATTTAACCATCTCAGCTTGATGTAAAAATTGAACAACAACAAAATAGTTTCTTTAGTAACGTCTGTGGAGCAGGACAGACCTATACTTCAAATCTTGTGGCTATACCATAAACCGTTTGATCGGCAACGCAATAACCCATTAAATATATTAAATATATTCTTATACTGTATCAGTCAGCCTATAAATCTACAAATATTTTTTTCTGAGTTTTTGGGTTGCCTGTATTCCGCTATGAGTTCGTTATAAAATCCACTCCTAAATGATTTTTTAAATCGTCAGCCTTGTTTTCGCCTAATTATTGGTGAAAATTCATATGGAAATCCTTCTATATATGTACTTGTACTGTGTTACTTGCAATATTTTCTCCTCCATTTCTCATGATATATGTAATAGCTCTGTTGCAAGAATTGTCATGTTGTTCTTGTTAGTATAATAGACAACTTAATTAATATTTTCCTTTATCAGAAATTTATAAATCTTCATAGTTATTATGGTTTCTTGGCTTACATCTCGTATATAGGAAACAATGACGCGAAAAAATACGTGCCCAGTAAAGATGCAGTATTTTCTTTAAATTTTCTATGATTTAAATGTGCACTACATCATTTATATAGAAATCGAATGCTTTAGATATCAAATTAAACACTTTCTACATTCTTATTTTATTTCTAAATTTTTAAATAAATCCACAAACCAACGCAGTACAATGCTCTATTTTTATTGTGCAGATTGTAATATATAAGTAAGTCTCTGTCATACAGATGCAGGTTTACTCCTCAGACTTATCCTCAGCCCCAAGCAACTTTTGCTTACATATTTCTTTTGCTTCAAAATTTTATATCCTCAAACAATCAATGGCTTAATTCAAAAGTAGGTAATTGTTGTGATTTAGTTTTGAAAGGTCAAAGATTTCGCCCTTCCAACATTAAGAGTTACTGGCACTATTTTTCAACGAGCTAAACTTGTTTTACCGTAGCACATGTCAATATAAGACACCGTTAACATGTTCTGCAAAAATATCTTAAGAATTCACAACAAAGCAAACCGTTTATACTTTCAGTATAGACTATATGTCATAATTATCTAGTTTGGCTAGCAAGGCGATATTGTAAGAATTATTAAACTATGTACTTTTCACAATTAATTCTATTTTAATTGAACCGGCAATCGTCGGTAAATGTTTGTATTCCTGTACGGATATTCTAAACGAACAATACTATTGCTATTGTAAAGGTCAATGTCAATATCATTAAAACTCTAGACTTGCAACATTATATTCTGTAATATTTGACAAATACAGATTATATGTCACAGAGTTACCTTCCTTGGAAGCAATACAATGACATACATTAAACTGTATCTCGTTTAAGCGAAAGTGTAACATCTTCAGCGAAATATAAACATCACCTACGACATTAAACACAAAATATTATACCCATTTATTTGAACTATTCAGTAGTACTACTAGGCATGCAGTTAGATTTTTCTTCTACATTATTCGCTTTCAATTAACATGGTAGTGATGAACTACCGTGAATAATGTGTGAAACGATTATCATCTTCTCTCTGTTACATTTCCCACACTTCGTTATACCAAGTAAGTGTTGTGTTGGTGTTGCTACTACTTAGCTGTTTTCTTAAATCAATGTAGTCTGGAATTCTTTCCCATGGCCAAGTTCTTTATATGTCTTTATACGTATATATACCTGCGTACAAGATGCTAAATTGATATTTACAGTTTCTGTTATTCTACGCGTAAAATGCTAAGAATTGGCTGTGTAAGTGAGTTGCTGAACAAAAAAAAACTGAATTTATAAATAGAAAATATTAACAGTTTTAATGTCTTATCAATGTAAGATTGCTGTATAAAAAGCACCTATTAGTTGCAAAACGCGTTTGAGATATTAAAGTATAGCGGTATACTAATGTTCGAATAGTTTTGGTTGCTTGTATTACACAACCGCATTTTTCTGTGATTTTCATAACTAAGCAATACAGTTATGCTTATACAATCTTGAGCAGCTCTCCGACTGGATACAATCTAAATTTTTTTCTATATTTTATACTTTACATGTCGTAGTTCTTTTATTTGTTACCTAGCATCATTGCTTGTATTTTATAGTTCAGCAAAATCTTTGTCAAAAATACAATAAAGGCTGACTGATGTTTTGGCAAATACTTAAAAACACCCAGTAGTACTATGATCAATCTCACATGATTTTTAGAGAAACGTTGTGTAAAACGTACGAAATTGGCTTCAATTCGTTTTTATGCCTTTATAATAAAACTGATTTATCGGCACTGAATCGACGATTGTATTTATCGAAACCGTCACAAGATTATTCCAAATTATTACAGCACCTCTGTTTAAAGCCTTAAGAAGGATTCGATTCACAAATACATACAGAAAGGTCGAAAGGAAACATCTGATCCTAAGTAAACCGAAAAGTAAAAGGGTTAGAGAAATGCCATGCACTAAACGATGCTCGTAGAGTCAACTGAATCTACATGTTAAATCTCGCAGCTTTACGATAAACTGTTTGAGCTGCAGGTAGATTATTCGATCAAATTACTTTTTTTTCATTATTAAATCTGACATATTGTCTTACATGAACATTATAAGGTTGGGATATACATACCTTCAGCAATAGTTTCCTGTACTACCTCGGCTTCATCACATTCTCGTGTCTTATGATTATGATATTCCTATGGACAGCTGACCTGCTACCCCTTTTCGGTTTTCTTGCGCTCTATCTAGATATGAAGTAAACAATACATGATATATGTTGAATAATTTTAATTTAAACCTTAAATCCCCTGTAAACGGAATTTTATCTGTATTTAAATTAATAATTCTATCTCCAAAAAATTCCCTCAAAAAAATTAGTAGCAACATCCTGTTGGAAGCAGCCTTCCTGTAATTCGTCATCGTGTAACATATTTCGAAATGGCTTCAATATTTCTAGCCTGTAACGTTCAGCATTTGGTATTTCTTCTCTGATAAACAGCTGCCCAAACTTCAATTTTTTGTGGATGCAATGCTGCTTCCTGAAAAAAAGTGCAGATTATTGCACTCCAAATCGTCATGTTTTGAGAATTTACGAAGCCAAGAAGTTGAAACCATGATTCATTAGTAAACATAATATCTTCGATACCTCCATTATTAATTAATAAAATCCTGATATGAATCTCCTATAAGGTAAACCCATTCACCATTAATTTTACTGCCATTTCTGAAGGCCATACACACTAATAAACACATCGTAAACAACATTTATGGTAATTTAATTAAACAGAACAAATGTTAAGGAGTTGCATTACTTTCTTTTGTACTTTTTTTGTGATGTTCGATTTTAGCCACTTTCCGCAATTTTTTTATGTTTTTCTTTTTACAAGCAAGAAGTCTCTAATATCGTTTTGAAGACCAAAACTTCAAATCTAACATATTTGGAACATTTCCAAATATGCTTTTTTAAAAAATCTTGTGCAAGTTTATTGAATTAATTAGGTTTCTTGGTTTAATAGGATGTTTTATTATATGCATATACAAGGGGCAAACTACAATTATTGAGAATAGAAAGATTGATACAAGTTTTTAGAATTTTGATTTTAAATATATTTGAAGTGGTTGGCATTTACAATAATGCACTTCTGCACTATCTTTTTTCATAGTTTAAAAGCGTTCAACCGCTGTCTTTAGGGATAATATTAAAGAAACACTTAAGGGCGATGTCAATCTCTTCTTCTGACTAGAACCTTTTGCCTCTCAAATATTTTTGAGCTCAAAAAATAGCCATAAGTCACACATCGCCAAATCCGGTGAGTATCAGGATGTTCTGTAATTTTGATTTTCTGATAAATACTGCCCTTTCTTGGCACTTTACTGAACACGGTAGGCAAACAATTTTCAACACACCATTTAACGGTAACTGTGTTTTGATCTTCTAATTTAATTGCGACCACCAAACCAGTACTTCTAAAAAATACTGCGTAGATAACTTTTTTCACTGTTCTTTGTTTTTGCACCATGGTAGGGATTTCCTCATCTTCATGAATCCAGATTTGGCTTTCTTGGCGAGTGGTAACATCACAAAGCAGTATGTACGTTTTATCGCCAGTTAAAATTTCAGAAATATATTGTTGGCCTCCAGGAGTCGACATATCTAAAGTTTGTTGGTAAATTCTAACACGTTCTGCTTTTTGTAAATCTGTCAGATGATGGGGTACAACCCGAATTACAACCTTTTTCAAATGTAAATGTTCAGTTACTTGCGAAGATCCAATCGTCAGATAGGTAATGCGGTTGTCCTCTTCCACCATATTGTTCACCGCAGCAATTCGTGCAGAGTTAACAGCAGTTAAAGGAGGGCCAGTTCCTTTTCTGTGTACCACCGATCTCATTCAAATTCTTTATACCATCTATAAATATGGGGGAATTCGTTTGTTGGTTCAAATCTTGTATCGCACACTGAGGAGAACAAATAAGTTCGAAACACGTGTCTGTGTGTCAGGATTGAACAGCAAACGTTCCCTTTATGCACTTTGTGTACGACGTGTGGTTATCGTCAAACTGTTGCTTTGAATTAGGTTTACCTTTTTTATTGTAACATGCTGATGTAGTTTCACCCAATCCCTGGCAGAGGGATGTATGCGCCTCACGCTTTTGTTGTTCTGTTTGTAGGTATATGAATATGTAAAGATATAAAATGTATGCGTTTTATCTGTTATTGGTTTAAATAAAGGAAAACGAGTTTATTTACTCTTTTCGCGGACACAAGATTATAGTATTATTTAAATATACGTAACATTCAACTTTCTTGAAAAAGACATTCTACAGATGCTTTGCTCAAGTTTTAAAATATTAATTGGTTGATAGAATGTCAACTGGTTGATAGAATACATTTTGGAGGAGTATCTTAAAGTTATAATATTATTGAATCTAAATATGTTTTTGAATTTGCACTTTCTATACGATCTAGTCAAACTCTAATGATGATAATAATGATCTGCCAATAACGTTTCTTGCTGTTGTCTTTCAATTGTTTTAAAGTTTTTAATACCGTTTCAACAGAGTAATCAATTGTTTTAACATAATAAGCTTACCAAAAACAACCTTATCTCAAATTTAATACCTACTTCTCAGTACTATTCATTCTGTTATTAATTAGTTGTCGTTTTAGTGGATACTATGTAGTGTACAAAACAATTAACAAAGAATGCCCTTTGCCAAAACATCAATTCTAGATTCAAATATACATAGATAAAAATACAAAGTTCGCTGCAGACCATCTCTGGACTCATAACGTAATTAACAATAAACACAGCTGTAATATGTCGAACAAGAAACTCAAGGTTCCCCCTTAACGAAGCTACCTCAGTAAATTACTGTACATTGAATATGAGAAGTATGCTTTCATTTGACACTTCAAATCTTACACATATAAATATTGTATATAACTATGCCGTAATGAATAATTATCTGTAGCTTCGCTAATGTGTGCAAATTTTTTCATAATTACAAAATTTATATCTAGCTATTTGCATAGTGGGAACACGTAATAATAATACGACAGAAAGCGCTTATTAATTAATTTTATTTCTAGCTGGTAACCTTTAGAAAATGTGAAGGTCATGTTAATTTAACATTAAAATTGACTGTGCTATACATGGTAAAGAATATTATTAAACTCTTGATTATTAAATAGGAGTAATTATAGTTTTCAGTTTCAAGATAGACAGCTTTACTAAGTAAACCATATTACTGGCGAGTAAAGGCAGATTATTGCAGCTTTCAAGTTAGCACTCATACGTTATGGATGATAGGTACAATTTAATTATGACGCTTTGTATTTACCGTGATCGAGGAACAATACATTTTTTTATTGCATATTGTGATAGATTTTGCTTCAAAGAAACAAATTGAATTAATCATTTTTTTAAACCAACTCCTATGCCCTTACATCAATTAAAATATTGAAACTCAAAACTCAATATATAAACCACACACAATACAGCAGTGCTAACTGGGTAACTGCAGCGTCCTACTCTTACTTTGCTTAATTAGTAAAATCATTGAATAATTTTTGGAATAGTAAAAATTTCGTTTGGACCTTTTTCGATTCATGAAATTTAAAAAGGAAGAAAATTTGATATTTTGTGATACGAAGATTATAATTTTCTGGTATATGGTTTACGTGTTTGTTTCATACTCACTATCTAATAAAACTGTGTATAAATATTTATTCTGTTTATTTTCTTTTACAGAAACTGAAAACTGTGATGGAAAAATGTGAGAAAATCCCACCCGAAACATACGAATCACATTTTGATAAAATCAACGATCGCCTCTATTTCCCCCACGTTGACCGTGACGGAAAAGCACTCGGTGACATGGAGTACAATGTGCCATCCCCTCCAGAAAGGGACATCAATAAACCTCAACTAACGCAAGAAGAACTCGAAGAGTACGCTCGTTCCTACCAAGAATCTTCAGTTGAAAAATACGATCATTACAATCCAGACATGAAGGGTCTAGAAAATTTTATAGAATATGCACGAAGCTATGAAGAATACCACATAAATCAGAAACATGATGCGACTGTTCTCACACATTTACATCAAAAACAGTTGTCTTATGCTCAATCAGAAGGATATCATAGTTACGTTTCCAGCACTGATTCAACTTCAACGCCATTTTTAGATAGGTTAAGGAGGGACAGTGAAGCTGTACCAGCTAGACAATCTGATTCCTGGGACGATATTACGGAACCTGAACCTGTAAATATTAGAAGAGAAGGAAGGGACAGTGTTGTAACAACAAGTTCAGGAAGTGCCTCATCTAGTGAGACGTTAAAATGGCATGGTTCAATGAGCGACGTTTCCGTTGCTAGTAGTTCGCATTTGGCCAATTCTTCTATTTCTTCAGTACAAAGACAACAACTTATTGCTCATAGTGCCAGAGTACAAACGCCACAAAGGCATCACTCCGAAAGTGTTCTTTACATGGGCGGTGAAAATCAAGAAAATTGGAAAGATAGGGAGAATAGAAACAACAACACCAATAAATTAAAGCTGTTTGCAGTAAATACGTACACAGTGCAAAGCGACGAACACAAGAATCTAGAGCAAGGACTTACGCAACCGCAACAAGTTTCCAATAGGTAATTATTCTTTTTCATAAACTCGATTATTCAAGTAACCATAACAGGTAACAAAATTAGCATAAAAATAATAACATACTTCAGAAAATGTTTGCGTAATTGAATCCGGATATTTTATTGCTGCTACATCAAAATATTTAAACACATTTTAAAAATGTCATAAACTTTAGCGTTAAAATTCATATCTGTTGGTCGTATTGTTCCTTACGAAAAATTTTTATGTAGCCTTTGGCACATTTTTTGTCATAAATTCTTCTACTTCTGAATAAAGAATATTGAATAATTAACAAAAATGTTCTTCGCTTCTTAAGAGTTGAACGGATGACATTCACAAGATTTATTGCTACTACAAGATAAAAAAGTGCTTACTTCATTTTATATTCGATTTCAAATTACACATGATTGAGTTAGCTTAATTTATTATGGAAAATCTCACGCGGAATAGATTGTGAACCTGATTTGAAATAACCGGAGGAATTTTTTAAGCATTTTGAATTTATCAGCTTTTTTCTTGAATGTAGCACGTTATTTAGAACATTGGATGCTCCGCGCCTGTTGAAATACCTTACAATTAAAAATGAATAAATTATCGTATAGTTATTCATACGAAGAATAGTAATTTAGGAATTAGCCATCTTCGTATTTAATAACATTCGATAATAATTTCAACAAAAAAACATTGTGATGTTTTCAGATCGTCAAAACTGGTTAGGCTATTTTTTTGCTGGATCATCAATTCATGTCCGTTATGTTACTAATAAATTACGGATTCACAAAGCGTTTTGCCAGATAACCAGGAAACTATTCAACTAGAAGTGAACGTATTACGACGTGGTATCATATTTACTCTATCCCAGAAAGATCGTTATCTTTTCCATATAACTGTATACAAATCTGTACAGATACAAAATCTAAATATTGGTCTGCAACTAGATTATGTATTAGTTATTACTACAAAGAGAATTACGTAATATATTTAGATCTAGTTTTTCTCTATGGCTTGAAAGTGCTTACCATACTTCATAAACTACTTATTTTCAAGGCCAATATAAAAGCAGATACAAGAAATACAACAATGTCGTTTTTCTTATATAACAATTACATTTTTGTAGTATATTGAATAAAAGATGTAGAGATCAAATCTCTTGCTAGCGCAACGCGCAATGAAATGCTGTAGATATTGAAAGAGTTAAGTATCACCAAATATTAACATTGAAAATGTGCATATACGAGTATTTCAACAGGAAAAAATTGTTGTTTAATATTTTAATTTTCCTCTCAAATAGTTTTCGAGAATTACGTGGTACAGTTGACTACAAATAGTTTTGCGATGAGATGCACAGTAAAAAGATCTCCTATACCATATTAGTATCATTCATTTTGCTGCGGTAAGTATCTGCTTAAGACGTCTATAGTTTTTGTAACTAGCGCAATTTGTTTTGTCTTTTTTAGTTGCGCATTTTACCAATACATCTATTCTCAGTCAGTGGAATTATATTCTAAAGGTACCAAAGACGTGTTACTGGAATAATGATAAATAAAAAATAAATAATTTAATAAATGATACAGTGTAGAAGTTTAAAGTTCATGATAATAATATGGCGCTAAAATGAATAACAAAAATACGTTCGCAGATGAAATAAAACGAACAAATTGATTGCACAAAAAACTCCTTAAAAGAAATTAACATAAAACAAGACATTTTATATATTTTCCACCTATAGCTTTTCTATTCAATGTAGGTATTTTTTATCAAAATTTTATACCTGTTATAATTTTAACCAAAAATACATTTACTAAAATCTTTTAAGCTGTAATCCAACCTCCTTGGATATAATCCTTACAAATAAACAACCTAGTAAATTATATACACACAGTGACATTTGAAACTGTTTAAAAATAGGAAATCTGTAGTGATTCCGTCTCTGTTAGATGTCGATCTAAACTTGTTCTCTATTATATAACCTGTTCTTTAAGAACTTTATTTGCGTTTATAAGTTGAAGCTTAGATATATCAAAACCTACACACAACCAAATAATTCACAAATAAGTGTTTCTTAATATCTCCCTTTATGAAACGGAACCCAATGAACCATTTTGCGGATGACTGCCATACTCTCGCAGTGTAATTAGTTAAACTGTTTACTTGATTGTAGTTCGAAACAAATTGATAAAATTAAATTTGCGTGTATGTCAATTGTACAAACTACGCTCATCTAACCCATCTTCACCTTTAATTATTGAGAGAATTTATGGAAAAAATTAGGTATTGCTTTAGTTTCTGCTTTAATTTTGCTGAAAAACGCATACATTTAAATATAATTGGGTGTGAGATGACCTTTTAATTAGTATCAGTATCGTAACACATATATGTTTATACTTATTCTAAACTTCTATGGGAACAAAATTAAGTATATAACTATGAATGTACTGCAAAATGCTGTGCAAAATTATATCCCCTTTCCCTGTGAAATAATTATTAATTGAAATTCATAAAGTTTAAAATAAGAATTGTTCTTGAACCAATACTCAATATTCTCGGCGAAATTATATGATTTTCTCCCGAAGTACGTAAGTATATCACAGAATTGAATGTAACTAGTGCAATGTAAGAGGAGTACAAGTACATACATATATGTAGCTTATCTTGTTGAATCATGCCGCAGAAATTACATTGAAAAATAAATATAAGCGTGCTACATAATAACAAATATCTAGGGGCTTGATTTCCGATTTTATTGGAAATTGTGTTGGAAGTTGACAAAATATGTTCATTTATGTGCATGCCAATTATATATAATTACAGCTCTCTCGTTCTTGTAATTACGTAGATGGCTGTATTGGATGCTTAATGTAGTATTTGATACACGATTTAATTGTTATGTATAAACACCAAAGAATTTTTGACAAAATTATAATGAAGCTGTTTCACACTATAAAAACTATTCTGCTTGAACCTGCATGGATCCGTCGATCTATTAGTTAATAATTAGGCAAAGAAGAAAGGCATTAGTACGTTCCAGTTACGATACATTTTAGTAAATGATAAGCTAAATAAATAAATATTAAAATAAGACGTTGTCTACTTTAGATCTAGATTGATTAAGAGTGATGTTACACTCCTCATCCTAAGAGCTTTAATAAACAGCAATAACTGTGATGGTTCCAGAGAAGGTATTTTTTCTTCGTCTATAATATCTTTGCCGAGATAGTTCGGATTTCCGTAATAGCGGTGCAGTTAGTTCTCGGGTATTCCGGATTTTCATCCTTCGCCCCGTAGAACCTGCAGTTTCTATTCTGTTTCAGACCTACACTTGTCATGTGTTCCCCAAGCTGACAATCCTCTGTAAGAGAACCTGCTAGGATGCGTAGTCTTTTCCTACTTAGTTCTAGCAAGGTCTTTGCTCTGTAGATATTGTAATTTTCAAGGGATATCTTGGAGTGTCTCAAACCCGGGAGGTTCTCCCGGAGGGATAGTCTGAGCCTTTCGCCTCTATCTTTGAGTTCTTTTTTATAGGCGCTTGACTGTATACCCCAAAAGGTTCCGGTCCTACAAACGAGGTTATGGCGACTTTCCTTGCTAATAGATTAGCTTCTTCGTTGCCTCTGATTCCAGTATGTCCTTGTATCTAGCACAATGCAACTCTGTTGTCTTTACCTAGATATTTTAATTTTTTTAGGCACTCCAAGACTAATTTCGAGCTGATGATGTTAGAACTCAGCGCCATTATGGCTGCTTGATTATCAGAATTATCAGAGAAAATTGCAATACTTTGCTTTCAATAGTTCCTGTCGGGGTTCAGTTGAGCACATCTTCCAATGGCGTTGATCTCCGTTTGGAAGACGCTAGGGTATATTCCCATTGGCTTGTAGTATTTGGTTCCTGGCCCAAAGACCCCTGCACCTGCTCCTTTGTCGGTATCTACTTTACAACATTTATATATTCCTAATATCCAGCATTTCCTATACCTATTGTTTTAAATATCACAAATTCTATTGCTTTCCACATTTTGAAACAAAATAGTGTCAACAATTTTTATAAGCATAATATAATAATAGTCTAGTAATAAATGGATATAAATGTCCGACAGAACTTTTCGAGAGAAAACGTTTTTGTAACAAGACAAGAAAATTTAAATCCTAAAGATATTACATGAAAATGAATGGTAACAAATTCTCATCAAACATTTTCCGTAAGAATAAGATTTTTACACTGCCCCATGAAGAATAATGTGAAGTAGGTACTATTACAGGACATAAAGGAGTAAATTAGACGCAAAAAGTGTTAACATGATCAAGCTTCAAGAGAGGATTAAATCATTTAAAATACTTGTTTGTTATTTGTATCTATTTAAAGCGAAGATAATAATATCTGTAAAGGAAATTATTGCATAGGCAGGAAAATCACTGTGATATTTAAAGTAAGAATACGAACCTTGCAACAAGACGGGAAATCCATATTCTGTCGGATTTTTACATCTAGCATAATTCACACATTTAGCAACGGTGACCTTCTGGTATCTCCAGCCCATTTTTGGCCCATAGAAAAGCCACTTAGGATAACAAGCTGGCAGCAACTTCGTTTATATACTACCTAAACTTCAATTTACTTCAGTAATCAAGTGACGTCGAGACAAAGAAATTGCTTTTTGCCCTTCTAGCCGAATTCAATCTGTCTACTGCATTTTAGATTAAAGTATGTATATTACAAGGAAACATATAAATTAAACTTCATTTATCTTGAGAACTTGGCGAATTCACGCAGAAAGAGTAACTCGTAATGAGTGATCTATATGACTGTATTTCAACCATAACTTTCTCTTTACTATTTGCATGGTAGAAAATTTTTGTTCATGTTATAAATTTTAATTGCTAGCTCAGATAATAATAATAATCGATCGGTTAATCAAATTCACTATTCTATAATTAAAATTATTTATATTTGAGCTTTGCTCCATGCGTTACAAGTATATGTGCTTTTGCGTCTAAATCTTTCGAATTTGTGTTACGTATAGTTGTAAATTTTCAATAGCTTGCTACTTTTAAAGATCATATCTTTTGGTTTAGTAAGCAGCAATCTCAAGTATGTGTCTCGTTTGGTTACCGCATCACGTTTATGGTAAGTTCTGTCGTGAAGGTACATCGAGTTTTGAACTATTTGTTAATGGCATTCTATAGACTGTGTATTATGATTCGCTGCGCGTGAAACATAACTTGCAGTCTCTAAAATTTGATCGAAAAATTCACAATTTACATGGAAATTAGCTCATAATTACATTGATAGTTGTCTTATATTTTCCACTTGTAATCTTTTTTCTACTTCGCATTTCCTTTTGTTGTCCTTTTTTCTCATACCTTGTCCTCAAACTAGCTTCCTGCTTCACACTTTTACTCTAACGACGACGAGCTGCAATGTGTGTATTGCGATGTGCTTTTTAAACTATTAATAAACTCAGTTAATTTTTGTATATTTATATTTGTTTGATTTGTATTATAACTACTATATTCGTCTGTGAATGTATTTTTATGTATGTCTGGTACATGGTTCTTCGTTGGACAATAAACACAATTATTATTATCACTATCAGTTCAAAAGAATGTTAGTTAAAATAACCAATTAGCAAATATTGAAAAGATAGCGAACAAAATTAAATAAAAGTCTCACCAATTCGTAGATTTATACAAAATTCTTTGTTTTTAGTAGTTTTCCCTACTTATAGCGTTAGACACTAATAGGTATATCTAATCTGAACCAAATATAATTTCCGTGGACGATATAACTTCATGTAACTTTGCTAAAATTGCCTTCGACACCGGAATACAAAAAGAGAGCTTTACGCATGATTACTCTAATAAAATATTTTGTCGCTTTTTTGTTTCATGTTCTAATACCTTGAAATTGTTACCTGTCACTGCATTTTCTAATAAATTTATCGATATAGTTGGTTAACAGTTACTTGTCACGCATTTATACAAGAGCATAACAAAATAATCTGTATAACTATAGAAAACAGATAAAACATGTGTGAACTAGCGATTTTTTTCAGCTTTACCAATTTTTTTCAAGTGATTATATTTATTCTGGACAATTTCACAGGTATCATTGAAAGTAAATAAATATCTTACATTTTCACTATTTAATCATTGAATAATTTAGTTATTGAATAAGTAACTTACTTAAAAACTCAAGTTTTGTTTGTGCAAAAATACGAGTAAACAAGAACGAAAAAGTAAATGCAAGTGTGATGTATGTTACAGCATTTTCCGTTAATTAAACTAATGGACATTTAATACATTTTGATTTTTCTTGGAACTATAAGTAAAAACAGAATACAAGTAGGTACATCCAATGGGCAATGGCTTTGTCTCAAAAATACGATTATAAACTCAAAATAAATAAACGCAAATATACTTAAGTTGTATGGTATATTTTAACATAAACTACTACACTAACAAGCTTCTGCAGATTGAATCCTGCGTTGAAATAGCATATGTATGTACGGCTTTAGAAATAAGAAAACCCCACACAGTAAAATGGAATAAAAAAGGATATCCTATGCGTAGATTACGAGTTTCGTAAATGTATTCAGGTACTAACACTGCAACCTGTTTATTATATAACTACAGTTTCGTTAAGTAAAATTTGTCACTAAATTAAATACACTATTCTGCGTTTTTGTCAAGTCAATGGTAGTAAATTGATTTTGAATATATAATTACTATTGTAATTTGTACAAAATTATTAATGTTATTTTTCTTTTGCAGAATATCACAACCTTCATTGTCGGTGGCAGATCGCATAAATGAACTTGAGAAGCAGCAGAAATACTCCTATCTTGATCCTGATAAAAAGCATAAAGTTCCTGACCCAACTCTAAAAGCCATTCAGAAGAAGGCACTTTTATCGTTTTACGAACGCCATCATAACAGTTCCAGTAGCCATCCTAACACTACGAATAAAACGAATACCTGGAGATCAGAACCACAACTAGCTCAATCTCAGTCAACACTAGTACAAGCTCCTCAACCGCCGCCAAGAATAAAAGCTCAAACACCAACACGAAGAGCTTCATGTGCTTCAGATTACGCGTCTAATAATAATTCAAAAAGAAGTAGTTTTGCGTCATCAAGGGAAAATAGAGAGAGTGGTAAAATGACACCAAGGCATCAGCATAGTAATTCCTGTGGTAGTTTATCTACTGACTTGTTAGGTCCTGTTATTGTAGGACCATCAATTTCTCTTGATGACTGGGTTCCACAAAAGCCACCTGAAAGACCACCAAAAAATCCCCATCTTCGAATTGCGTATCCAGATTTATTTCAGGATCAGCGCGTTCCAAGTCCGGATCTCCCACCCCCATCTCCTCCCACTGTTCTCGAAGATGAAGTCATAAATAGTGATGAACCTTTACCTCCTCCTCCAACTGAGTTGGAGAATTCTGACTGGCAGACCATGTTCGACGATAGGTTAAAAGAGAATAGGACACGGCATCAGTTTGCTACAGCACAAGTCGAAACAGGTCATAAAACTGTGCAAGACACAGTCATACATAAAGAGTTATGTCTGGAACTTCCCAGAAAATCGACGGTGGGAATACTTGAACGGGGCGGCCCGAGATATTCGTCTGTTAGGCACGTTCCAAATGAACATAAATTAATATTTAGTGAAAGTAGACATCATCCTAGTGACAATAAGGATGGAATTAATGATAAGAGTGGACATAGTGATAACAGGCATGTTGTTGGTGAAAGTAGACTGATTGACGATAAACACCGTCATTCAACTGATGGACTGCTTCACAATGAAAGTAGGCATTCCCAAAACGATAACAGTAAAAAACATGCAAGTGATATTCGTCTTTCTAGTGACAATCGCAGTTTTGCTGTTGAAAATACTCATCAATTCAAATCTCCTGTAAAAGAACAGCCAGTGTTCGGCTTTCCTAATCAAAGGAATTACGCTGAACGCTCCAGCGCACGATACCCTCCCATGCATAAATTGATTTTGAACGGTAATATAGCTGTAAGTCAAAAGATTATAAACGGTGTTTGTGATCAATATCGGGCTGAACCATTACGATCAGTTTCACTTAAGGACGATGAAAAATTGTTGGCGGTCTCATCAATAAGAGGTAATCAAAGAGCTTCAATAGCTGAAGGATCACCAAGGGATATTCCACCACCATTACAACCACGACAAATGAGGATTAACCAAAGTATGAGGGCAAGAATACCTGAAGGCCGACCAGGCGGAATTACGACAAGAAATTCACCGCTTAGAGATGAAAAAGTACGCGATACTAAGCAGTCAAATTATTCAATGTAAGTACTTAAATCAAATATTATCAATTTTAAATATAAACAAAAACTATGTTCAAATTTATAAATGTTTGTCGCAGATTATAAATCGAAAAGTATGGTATAAAAATTCCTATCGGAGAAACTTAGTTTTAAGAGAACAAACCAGAACCCAGAGATTATTATTTTGAAATGTGTATCTTTTGATGGATATCACTTTTTGTATTATGTATAGATATTTAAAGTGGTTAATCAATTTCATTGGTTGTAAAGGCGTCATTAAATAGTAATATATCTGATGAAAGTTTGGTGGCTTGTAGTCTTACAAATACAGTCATATGTAATTGTTAAGGCCACTTTACACCATGCTATTTTCATACCTTTTCTATACTAATATCTAGAAACTAGAAAAAATAGTCAGAAAAAGTATCATGTAAATCACAAACATGCTTCCAAGTTTTAAAACTATACTAGATACTATACTATTTTAAAAACTAGATCCTGTCCTATTTTTGTTTCTAAATTAAATCTAGAACATGCGCAGAAGTACTTTTGGCAGATTGACCAACATCGGAAAATAAATACAAAGTCAGTATATTGTGGTATATTATTGGAAACGAAGTTAGGTTATGTACAGTTGAGCGTTATCGGTAATTGTATGCGAAATTTGTTTGTTTCACTTTTATTGTTTCGAATTAGGTGAGAACTGTCACAAATTGATGAACAAATACTATCAAGTTGGTAGAAGCTAATGGCTGTTTAGTAGTGCTACCACGAATTGATTTGTTGTACTGACACCTACAAAAGTATTTAGAAAATCCTAGAATAGAATCTATTATACAGGGTGGGCCACTTAAAATGATGCATTGAAATTATGGCCAAACTAAATAAGAAATTTAAAATCGGACCAGGTAAAGTTATAGAGTTCTAAGGGAAGCACATTTTAATAGAAACGTGGATTATATACCATCCATCATGACGTCATACCGAAATCAATTTGCATTTATTTAAATGGAATGTGGTATTTTTATTGTAAATTTCTGAAACAGCTAATTTTTTAACGTATAACTGTATAAAATATGATTGATTTTAATAACAAATGAAATCAACAACTTTTTGAAATTGCCGCCAATATTTAAAATTTTGAAGCGCGTAAATATTGTTATTCACCTGACGCATAATTGCGTAAAACGCAAGATTTGAATTGGGCTGTCATTAAATGTCACTTGGCAACTGACAAACATTCAAAATTAATTATTCGTTTTGTATCTTTTCTGTCTAGTGTCTTATTATGTTTAACGGGGTATTCTTTTTTTACTCCTATTGGAAACCTTATTTCAGCTAAAATGTTTGTTAGATTGGCTTAATAATTATATTACAATTGATTGAATTGATAGTTTTACAAACTTACTGCAATACTAACAGCATGGAAATTTTAATGTTTAATGTAATGTAGAAACAATAATTTGGTGCTGAGTGTTTGACTTATTGACCAACTTGCATTAAATCTGCATCGGCAAGTGCAAAAACATCTGCCGCTGGCGGTATGAGCTCGTATACTTCGGGATACAACTCCCCTGACTTTTATAAACACAATATTTTAGTCATTTTGTTGCGCAAATAGTACTTGCATGGGAATTATATTCAAATAGTTATTATTAAATTTCGTAGTTTACACTTCATATTTTAAAATTAGGTTTTTAGTTACACTTTAAGATAAGCAAATGGCAGAATTATGTAGTGATTTAAGTCAAATCTGACAAATGTCATACACATTAACATGCGTTACGTAAAATTTCGGTCAACTAAGCTTGAAATTTCGAAACCGCGAAATTTAAATAATCAAATTTCATTCTTTGTTATTACAAATAGAGTTGGATAAAATATTTAAGAAGTGATTGTGATGTGTTAGAAATACCATCTTCTTACAATACAGTGACAGAAAACATACATGTGCTATTTAATAAAATGCAAATTGATTTCGGCGTGACGTCATCGTGTAGGTTATAAAATTTACATTGTTATTAAAATGTGCTCCTCATCGAACACTATAAGTTTACCTGGTTGGATTTTTAAATTTTTATTTAGCTTGGCCGTAATTCTAGTGCATCATTTTAAATGGCCCACTCTGTAGAAAAAGTATAGTTCTAGTCAGTTCTAGTATCGTGTAAAGCTACCTTTAGGTCTATTCCAATTATTATAAAAAGTGGAGGAGTTAATGGGATTACAACATGGCTTACTATATCTTTGCCGTGCGTCAAAAATCTATCGAAATTTTACAATTATCATAAATGTCAATCTTAATGGCATTATTTTAAAAATATTTAATGGACTTATAATTATCAATTATAATATCAATTAAGTGTAATTGTAAAACTCGCAGATTGTTGACATTTAACAGAAAAGTTTTTATAATTTATTTTACAAGACTGTATACCGTACTTTTAATCGAAGAGTGTGAATAAATTCAATTTAGCAATATTAATCGTAATCGAAGCTCCGGTTACTTTAAACTGGAAGCGGATGACTAGGAAAGATAAATAACAAACATACGTAACCTTATATCCATTTGTTCCGCATATAAGGTAGTATACACATGATTTGCATAATTATTTACTTATATTTATGTATGAGCTTTCTGTAGTCCACCTGGCCCCATTAGCAATTAAATATTTACATTATAAATGGACTTAATCGACCGACTTTAAGGCTGCGTCGCCAGTGGAGAGTGGCGCGCAATTTGTAAAAAATTACAAAAATAATTGATAAAAGTAAATTACAATAGCAACTATGATCTTGTTGCCGAATTACTGACATATTTCTTATTTAGAAAAAATAAGGAGAAGTACTAGAAAAAATATAAAAGATTTACAGGACAGGTGTACTTAAAGTTTTGTTCTGTGCTAGCTTTTCTTGCAATTTTAAAATGTCAAATATGCCATTACCTCAGCAACATTAATTTTGGTACTTTTTAAGAAATCTTGCGTCGAAATTTCAAAAAAAAGAATATCATTGCCGTATATTTAGAGAATTTTGCTTCACTCCACCCTGGCTAGTTAAGTTATTAGTTTTATAAACGGGCGGGATTGTTAAATTGAATTGAATATACTGATATAATTAAAGCTTTTCGTAAGTCAAGATTTATTAAAGAGATAGTAAGAAAAGTCTATTCGATATGTAGACTACTTTATGATAAATAAAATATCGTAACTAGAACTGCTTATATTAGGCTGATGTCTGTGTTTGGTAAGCGAAATATTTATACACAATGTAATGTTATATTCTATGTTTGATAGCTTAAACCAGGCCTATGTATGAAAGTCCTTGCATCCCTATTATGTGGTCCTACACTAATAATGTAGGCAAGATCTGCTTTAAGCCATACATAATGAACGATGCTTCTTCAATTCAAAGTTTTATGGCTTATGGTTTGTCTCTTTCTAATCTCACTATATTACTTTAACTTAAAAAAGCTCTGTAAACATACTTTTGAGATATATCGGTTATCCAAAAATTTGGACTAACATTGTTCAAGTAAAAATTACTATTGCATGTATATTTAATATATTTTATATAAATATTAAATATAAATTACGATATAATACTATCTATAGAATATTATATATTATTTTTGTATTTATTATAAAGCTTTCTAACATTTTACTATTTCTGATATGAAAAGTGTCTTATTTAAAATTAATTTATGGGATTTTTCTAAAATGTAACCAAACTGACGTCCCATCTGAACTTCCCTGTTAAATAAATAATATATATGTGCATATCTATTAGTATGTAGAGATTACATCATATTGCTTCATGCATCAACTAACATATTACTAGATTTCGTTTTTCAAATCATACTATAACATGTGTAAAAGTAATTAATGAACGAAGAATACCGGTTGGGAGGTCGAATGTAAACATAAACGTTACAGTGATTCATAACATTTAATCTACACAAATTAAGTATGGTAAATGTTTAGTTCTAATACTAGTAATAGGCATAGGTAACTCATTATTACACAATATGAAATGTCAAGGTTATTTAGTGTGGCAATACTTGAGCATGCTATAAGTATGCAGCCTAAACAACAGGTTTGCTAATAGATTTGCATGCTTACTGGATAATCTCCATAGACCGTGTGTAAAAATCCCAGCACTTAGTATACAATTAATACAGTTAGGTGCATTGAGTTAAATAAAATAAAAGATAACATTTTCTTAAAATACGTATACATAATAAGTACTAGAATTCCTTATTCCGTTAAGGTGACGTTACACAGTTGTGCGGGAAGTTTAAATTTTCCTCATTCTTAGAGTACCGTAGATTTCTAAACGTGCAAGAATATCGAAATTATTATAATTTCTATAAAACTATAACTGCATCAGGCAGTTGCTGATTAACAAAAGAAAATTGGAAGACCTGTAATAAAAAAATTAGTAAAAATTACTTGACGAAGCAAGGCTTTTTTAACGATATCTCTTAATCATAACCTAGATATATACATGTAGTTCCATAAAAAAGACACAGTAGCTAGAAATATAGTGTAATTAAAAAATGTATGGTATTTTTTTAATAAAAGCTCAATAATATGATGCCGAAGGCAAATGTACATGCATGAAGTTCAGCGATTGTGCAACAGATGACGCTCATTAAATGTCAATAGGTTTGTTCCTTTTAGACGTTTACAACACGACGCATGCAGTGATATTGGAAACTCGCTCTTACGACAATGCAAATGGAATAGGGTATTTTTATGGCGCATGATAGTGCCTTTTACTATATAAAGCAAGAGACCAAATCGAACAAAGATAATAAAATTTTCAATTGCCATAACAAAATTTAAAACCTTATGAGAAATTATTAATTATTTTCCAAATATTTTAAATTTCTAAATATTGCGGTTTACTATTAATCTAAGGCCTATTTACGTATTTTTTTCGAAAAAAATTTTGTTTTATGTCAAATTGAAATTATTTTTACCAAATTATCGTTTTATACTATACTTGCAATTTAAACAGTTTAACAAATTAGAGGAAACAAAAAAGTATTTTTGTTATTAAATTATATTTTTAATATGTTTCACCAGTATGCAACAGATTACTACAGAAAGTAATAAGTTAATAAGGATACTTAAAAACCTAAGAAGTTAAATAAAAATACCTTAATTTTTACATAAAAGGATAGTTATGGGTAAGAAATAACACAGCTTGCTTTTTTATTAATTATTTCTGGAAATATAAAAGTCTGATAAAATGTTTCTAATTTAGGAACTACTTCATTATTGATATAATAATAAATTGAATTGTTTGTTCTACAAACGTTTTATTGATATGTAAACTGGTACAGGTAGGTACTTTTTTTAATTTGAATTAATCCATTATTAGCTATATGATCTAGAAAAAGCTAAATATATTAGACCGAAATTTCAAAAAATTTATATATAGGACTGAATATCATATTTTACTTTTTGCCCGTCGTTCCTGCATTTTCAAAAGTCTAGGGTTTTTATAAAGAATATATTGGCGAAATGATGTATTTCTTGCTCTTCTACCCATTCTGCAAATCCTGAAAAAATTACTCTACACTACTCTATGCATGTACCTAATTCTTATGCTAGCAAAACCGTTAGTAAATCGATAAGCTATCGCAGCATAAAATATTTATATAAGTATATAACACCGCCACATACACAAACCTGGAATTACTACTGTATATACGGTATTTTTATTTACACTAATAACAATAATAGTAAAAAATGATAAAAATGCTAACAAATAAATCTCTTGCGAATTCTTGCAGGACTAGAAAAACCAACTAGCGAACAGTAGAAACACAATTAGGTACCTTATGGATTGATACCACATTGATACTGATGCACAACTACATGAGATGTAGTTGTGGAGTAAAGAAACTTTCGAGAAAACGAATATGTAATTTTTACCCCAACGTATTCACTGCTCGCTCTACCCTTTCTTAATCCAATACAACTGACAAAGATAAACCGAGAGTCTGATTATTCAGGTAAATCCAAATACAAAGCAAATAAACTTATAGTACGGTATTAAAACAAGGTCATTAAATTGAAACGGAAATTTGTGATGTGTATAGAAATATAGTACTTTCCGAGCCATCTATGTTTCAGTTGCGACATAAAATACAGTTTGAACGATATGATGAAAATTTAGGCGCGGAAACGTCCCCTTAAAAGATGTAAAATGATTTCAAATAATTGAGAAATCGCGTCCCGTTACAATGTCCATAAGTTCTTTGTTAGAAAAATTGTGCACCACAGTTTTTATAAACTTTAAATGTGATGACACGATTTAAAATTCAAAATTGTCTATCGTCATCGTAATTTCACATAGTTTCTATATATGTCTTATTGTTTTGAAAGTAAATTTCACTGATATCTAGGAAACCCAGCTCAATGTAAACATACATACCCTAGTATAGAACTGGGATGGAATCATTTGGATGAAATGGAAGCTATGAGTATGAAACTAGCTGCGCAATAGTTTGTTGTCTAATTTACAGACGTATTATTGTGTAGAAGGCTAACTTATCATGTACGCGAATTTCGCTAAAATTTTTCGCGGAAATGTCGAGATTGGATAAAACAGTATTTGAAACATATTTTTAGCCAACCACAAAAGTTTCGCTAAATAATTTTAGAGAAATTTACGAACATAACAACTTAAGCATCAACCCAATACGTATAAACATAAACGTCTATTATTTACTAAAAACATACACAATTTAATAATGTATATTACGTTGATTTCATTATACCCAGATGAGTTCTTTATTTTTTGACGAGGATCTCGAAGACTACAAAATAAATATAGTTTTCACAAAATTATTGATTCAATTTAAAATCGGTGGGATACATAATGCAGTATGACCCATTTGTTATTGAGTCACTCTGTAAAATCTTTATTTATTGTGCGATTTTAATCGGACAAGGCTTGCTACGTCAGTTTTTAGGAGTAAATTTTTAAGAAATCATACTAGCGATTATTTTAGAAAAAATCTGTGCACGCCACAGGATTCACTGCCCTTCAAAACGAGCCTGTACCAAACTTCATTGAAAACTTTTAAGTAATACCGATTCTGTAGTCAAATTAAAAATGCACTGATCATTTCAATAAATTTGTTCTAAAAGTCGTTATCCATGAAAAAATTTTTTTTTTATGTGTGGTGGGTGCTTAGTTGCAGTGACTTGAAACAGTTAATTGTCAAAAGTGACATTACTGTGTAAGAAAGATATTTGTCTAGTGTTAATAACCGTGGAAAATCTAACTTTAAGATACAAAATTGAAATAGTACGTCTTGTTGGCGATAATGTGCTTTCAGCAAGAGAATCTGCGAGAGAATTCAGTAGACACCCAGATAGACGTATAAGTCGGAGTACTGTACAACGCATTAACAAAGTTTTTAGTGAGACAGAGTCTGTTTCAAAAAATTTGCTTAGAACCAGGTATAATGGACGTCGTGGAATTTTGAGAAATAATGACCAAATTATAGAATATTTTAGCAACAACCCCCGTATAGCGTCAGAACGGCAAGTTTAAACCTTAATATCCCCAGAGAAAGTATTAGAAGATGCCTAGAAAAAAAAACAAAATAAAGGCTTTTAAGCCAAAAATTTTGCATACATTGGAATTGGGAGATGAGGAAAGACGATTAGAGTTTTGCTATTGGCTACAAGGGGATATCTAAATAAACCTAATTTTTTGAATGAAACTTTATTTAGCGATGAAGCCACATTTACAACAAATGGAGTGGTTTCAAGTCGAAATTGCCGTCACTGGTCAGCTGAAAATCCGGACTTCGTCATAAATGCCAAGAGACAGTACTCGCAAAAAATTAACGTTTGGTGCGGACTACTAAAAGACAGAATAATTGGTCCTTTCCTCTTTCATGGTAATATAAATGCGAATGGATTTTTTAATTTTCTTGAGAACGAGTTTTGGAACGTATTAGATGATTTACCATTACAGAATCTCCGCAGTTTAAAGCTTCAGTTAGAGGGTAGTCCTATTCATAACGCTATTTTGGTAAGAGAATGGTTAAATAAACATTTGGAAAATCGCTGGATAGGGCGAAACAGTCCTTTAATTGAGTGGACGCCGAGATCCGTAGACCTGACATCACTCGAGGACTACGGGATAAGGTAATACAAGTCTGCGCAGAAATTACTCCAGAACAAATACGAAAAGTAACTGTGAACGTCCGTAAAAGGATCGAGAAGTGTATTGAAATAAATGGTGGATTGGTAGAAGCGACGAAAATCTTGTAATTTTTATAACGGAATTTTCTTTTTTCTTGTTCCAGTTTTTTTTTAAGTTTCAATTTCTTTTTTGATTTGTCAAAACTAGACATATTAAAAGTAATAATAATACCATGTTGTAGTTTAATTTTATTTAATTCTTTTTTTTTCATTGATAACTTGACTTTTAGAACAAATTTATGGAAATGATCAGTGCATTTTTAATTTGGCTACAGAATCGGTATTACTTAAAAGTTTTCGATAAAGTTTGGTACAGGCCCGTTTTGAAGGGCGGTGAATCCAATGGCATGCACAGATTTTTTCTAAATAAATCGCTAATATGATTTCTTAAAATGTTACTCCTAAAAACTGACGTAGCAAGCCTTGCATTTTATAGGAATGTAGCACTTTTTGTTCCAAGAATACAGTTCACCAAGCTCTACAATTAAAAAAAAATCCGTTAAAATCGCACAATAAATAAAGATTTTACAGGGTGGCTCGAAAAGAAATGGGCCATACTGTATATAGCAAATTTATTGTTTTATAAATAAATGCGCAGAACAGAAGAATTCTTGAAGGAGATATATGCTAATCGCTATTACAGTTCAATATACTGTTAATAGTTAATAGTAATACATTTAATAGTAGACTGCAGTAATTTCAAATTTATAATACTCCAAACATTCCCAGGATCGGCACATTCGGTACAAGCAAATATTTATATTCGACTAAATGCTTGACTAAAACAAATAGCACGACCTAACCGGAATTTTTATCCGCATCTAGTTAATCTGTAATTGAATTTATGAAGAGTATGACACGTGTTCTTTAATAAATTTTAAATAAATTATCTGTTCTTTAGTACGCCAAAAGTTGATAAGACTCTGGTATATTGAAAATCGGTTTGATGGTTGAACAGTAAGATAGGCGAGTGATATGAATGAGAGAATATCAGATGCATATTGTAGTTCGTTCGAATGAAAAATTTTGCGGCATTATGCTTTAGGCATTTAGCTAAATTTCTCAAGTCACAATTAACTGTTAGCTGTAACTACTATAACGATATAGCGTCTGTAACAAAGTCTTAAAAACATGATCCGCATAGTTATCCATACGAAGTTCTGTAGCGATAGTCGTGTCAAGTAGCTTGTGATAGAGGTGAAACATGTTAGAAATATGCTGAGGATTAATAAAAGGGAAAATAATCTATCCACTCCTAGTGTAGTTTTATTCTGGTACCTTAAGAGATTACCCTGATACTATCAATCTACGTATATTATTAAAACTCGGAATTTAGCTTAAAATACTAACCGGTACTCTGTTATCAAAGTTCAGTTATTTCTTTGTTGTTTCACGATGCTAACAAATTTTTTAGCATATACATTTATTTCTATTAATTTATTGCGTAATTTAACTATAATTAATCTCGTCAACCTTATTGCAAATTTGTGGAACTTTTGCACCTGTTCTAAACTGGCATTGTACTATTCGAAGATTTACATTGTAACATCAAATATTTTCAACTTAAGTACGTCGTCACAAAGTTCAGTCATTTGATTCAGATTTATTTGACAGCTAAAGATCTGAGGATTTCTATTTATTTCTTTTATGTTGCCTTAGAACAGAATAATATAGTTTATGAAAATATTATTATCTACAACTATCCATCATGTATGCAATACTTTCCAGTTTCTAAAGATTTGTGTAAAGATAACCTGTGGTAGGAATTGTGAACGTTGAAGGAAAACATTAAATTATAAAATTTATATTGTAGTAGGTTACAACAGTGACGAAAATCTAAACGGAAATTCGAATGAAGAAAATATCAAACATTCAAAATATATGACACTGATAACGTCAGCTCACCTTGCTATTTAATTGAACAAAAGTAACTGTTTCTAATAAATAATATAGTGGACGTATGTTGGAAGTGTCAAGTACAGCTAGGTTGTTGACGAATAAATGATAACATAAACCGCAATCAAGACATACTATAGAAATAAATTTGCGAACGATCCTCTATCTATCCTCAAATCCTCAGATTATTGTAGATATAAGTTTTACACGCACGGCTAAAACTTTTGAGTATCGTTCTTCGCTGGTATGTACTGCAATTGGACGATAAGTATTGTAGGAACAAAATGTTCGCTTTAAGAAAGTACAATTTGGTACTATAAATTACTATAGGTTATTGCTAACAAGTAAATTGAGAGCTTTTCGAACATTAAATACGTTAAACTGTAATAATAATTCTAATAACATTTTTCATAGTCGATAGCCTTAATGCCTGTAATTAATGTAATCAACCACTTAGGTAATAAGTGTTATATATCGTTAAAATCAGTTCATTACGGAGACTTCAAAAATTAGAAAATATACAGGTTGTTCAATTTAAAAAGTCATCTATTTTGTGCTGCACTTACATGAATCACTCTGAATACTTCAAATTTCATTCAGAAGCCATAGATATCTTTAAAATTAAATATTGACGTGTTCGAACATTTGTCATACAACAACAATTTTGCAGAAACTCTGAAATAAAAATAATAATCAAAGAATGGCTACTGGCCTTGTTACAAACAACGACTTGCCCTATGAAATACTATCGATCAAAATAAATCGCATCATTCTGTAGATATGTATTATCTAGTATCAGTTCTTTCTATATAATCCCCTACCAAAAAAAAAAATATATATTACTACAAGATTTCAATCTAAGTGTAATTACATTATCATCCACGGAACCTATCAAGTTAATATTATGTTATTATGTATTATGTGTTATATATGTATATGTAATTTACCGTATGTCAATGTATTGCATACGCAAGAAAATCAATCCAGTCGGAAAAAATAAATTAGGACATTCCTCCATTTCTCTATTTTGAGAAAGGCGTCTTCAATTTTACATAAAAGGAACAATAAGATTACTTGCTGAAACAACTGTTTCATTATCGACAATGTTCTGTTTTGGTGCACACCATATACAATTCGAAATAGTCTATAAAAAAATCAACGGAATGCCTCATGTCTCGCTCCACCTGCATTTCCGGTCGTTCAACAACCGGAATAGTCCTTGTACAACGACTAGTAACATTGTACGACAACGAGAACAATAACAGCAACCATCATTCTAATATTTTCTTCGACTTTCCTATCTCTCTTCTTCTAACAACTACATTATTGCAGGTTATTGTACTAGTCAATTTGTTGTCAGAGTAATGTCAAGGTTATTTTTTTGTGGAAAGACGGATGATACTTCAGGTGTTATACCCACGATTGTCTTAGAAAATTCAGCAGTGAGTGTTTAAACGAATCTACATAGTATTAACGTTGTGTATGCGTTTATAGTGAAAAATTAGAAAGTATGGAGATAGGGTAATAGAATATTTCGTAAGTAAGTGATATGCCTGTGTAATTATTGAAACATTGTTTATTAACTTGTTAGTTATAACAAACGAATCCGACACAAATTATTAATAAACGCAAAAAGTACGGTATAGATTACATAAAAGTTTAACAATTGCGATTTTTGTTGTACAGAGTATTCGTCAATAAATACGAGAAAACGCCGAGACAGGCCGATTGAAGACATGGTTTTGCCTTATTGATGAGAATACAAGATGCATTTACAATATACACAATGTGCTTATGAATTCTGTCCAACAGCGTACATTCTGGTTATAGTTCTTCAAGAAACTGAACAAAATGATCAAAAACTTAAACAATAAACACGAAACCAAAAGTTTTATTTTACCCATTTAACTCGTAAGTATTTTAAGTTTGTACACTACAATTAAGCTACTAAACACACTACGATTTACCATGAAATATAACACTGAATTTAGTTACTTTTGGTTAGAATACCACTTACAGATGCGCACTAATTTTAAAAACTGTACAGTATTTTTCTTCTCCACAACTGCTAACTACGAAACGTTAGTGCTTAATATTATTTAACCTATACAGTAAAAATATTATTACAAGACCGCGAATCACACTGTACAACGTTTTCTCGCCGCAAGGCGAAATAACTGTTAATACAATAACGTTCCGTGCCATTGATAACTAACTAAATAATTACCTAGTTTAACGGCAGGTGCCCATAAAATTTGTATTACTGTACAACTTCTGAATCTATTTCAGCTCACACATAATGAAAGATCTCCAATAACTTCCGCTAGAAATAGAAATATACGCGACATTCCCAGATTGCACATGTTACATCTGGTGTGTGTCTTGATGTTAAATTCGTAATCTCGTTCTTCCGTGATTATATTAAAGGCTTCTAGGAATCTTTTTGTATTCCTCCAACATCTAAGGATGGTAATAGTTTCAATAAAATATACCCCAAAACTATTTAATACTAGTTTAAGAAATTGTAATATAAACAATCTAGTAGTATAGGTAACAGTTAGCGAATTACGTAATATATAATGTGTCCAGTATGTAATGTATACTGCATTTATTGACTAATTCGCTGCCTTTATTTGCTGTCGCGTATCTAACATACGAAAATAGTGGAAAAATATTTTGGAAACCCACTAAAAACCTATTAACAAAATTGGAGCTCTAGTGGCTCCTATTTTGATAAATTTTATGAAGGGGGATGTAGTTTCAATATCTGCTAACATATTAAAATCAAAAAATTCCGTATTAAATATTCGATTTGAGAAACAGCGAATACAACAATATAACATTATTAACTTTTCTTCATTTCTGTAATTCTGAGAAAACTCGCTGTTGATGCAATAACACTAAGGTTCTCTGTAATGCCGCCCACTATAGGAATTTCTATAATAATTTAATAATAGTAATATGATAATTGCATCAAATTATATGTTTGTGGCTAAAAAGTACTACTAGTACTATTAGCTACTTAGTATGTAAACTATAAATACTTTGAACATCTTTAATGATAAAAATAGTACTCCTGTCTCTTTATTTGCATTAGTTCAAACATACACCTCTTATTGTTATAACGTAAACACACAAAAAAGTAACGGCAAACATATGGAAGAATATAATTGCCAAGTGGAAAAAACGTAAATGTCAGTTACTTTCTTACATAGTGTGCTTACAACAACTACAGATGCGTTTGTCATGCAAACTGCTCTCGCTACCATCGAGATATGCACCGTTTTATTCTGTCATCAGTGAAAAAGTAAATGTCCTTCCTTTTTAGTTGCTTACTTTTTTAACCGCAGGAATTCCGTAAATTTCACCGATAGATGAGTAAAATGAGTTGGTTAACGAGTAGTTCGTTCACATCATACCGAACTAAGCGTATCCAAATTGCTACAAGGAAGCGTTCTTGTACGAACGAACAGAAGATTCCTGAGTAATTATTATTTCGTGAATGCAGAAACTGTAAAGAAAGTTAGGAACCTATCGACGTGTTAACAAATAATATTTTTATGAACAAGGAAGGAAGAATTCTCCACCAAATTGAATCATCAGTGTAGCTTCAACTTATCGGTTATATTGAACAGGTAAAAGACATGTACTATTAGGGAAGCCACAGTGAAACTAAAATCGATTAATTCTGTTAGCGACGAGGAATACGATGCGAAATATCCATACAACATTCGATAATGTCTTATAATGTTTTACCCCCTAACACGATAATGTCTTATAATGTTTTACCCCCTAACACTGTATATATGTATGTACTACATATTATGTCTATCTAATCTCTTCGGATGCTATATCAAGCTTTTGCGGCTGCATCAAGATACAGTTTTAGTTTTTTATTGAATAAACTCAGGATAAGTTTGCTCCAGTTTAAAATATAAACACATAGGTAATACGTATGGAAAGTACAAAACGCATATGTTAAAAATGTAGAAATTAAGTGTCGTTATACTAAAACCTGTCTTGTGTTACTTTACTGTGCCAACTTCAAACATTAATATTTTTTGAAAAATTAGGAATCCATTCCTTCTGGCTTTTAGCAAACTTTCTAATTTTGTCAGTCGATTCTATAGAGAGATCCCTATGAACGTCATTATTACATACGTATAATATCACACATGACTGGGTGTTTGGAATTTTAGTGAGATAGTGAATATCATAGACTCAATACCATTTCTAAAATCTGTTATTAACTTGTGTATAAATTGAGCAGATTATTCTCAATTCATAAGTAAAATTCCTTCTACAGCAATTTCAATTATGCCTTTTATCTTTTACCGCATGTTCTTTAAAGCAGTACTTTGCGACATTTCATATACCTATTGCTTATTATGGGAAAAAATGGTAACATTAAATAATTTTATACATTTTAGTTTTATACGACAAGGGTTTTTGTTAAATTATATTGTTGTTAACTGTCCAGAAGTGTACCTACATGACAGTTCTCACAGCAGAAAATCTTAAGAGCGAGAATCGACTATGTAGAACAAAGTATTTGCCATAAATTGTCATTACTAGTACGTATGAAACGACTATGCTATGGTTAATATCTATTTTGTAATGGAAATGTCTTCTAGCAAAGTAATTTATCTATCGTATTTATTACAATACTGTCACTAACTCAAATATGTTCACTCCGTACATACACAAACTACAGTGGTAGTTAATATATTCGCTTTAACAAACAAATGTGTACATCATTATTCGTTCGGACATTCAGTTGGTTTTAAAAAAATCACAACCTATTTGAAGTACAAGTACTACCTATGTGAAGTATTAAATACTACTACTAAAAATATATGGACCACGCAAGTAGCATTGTGTCTAGTACACTTGATTCCTAGTCTGACAGTACCGAGCTTCAATACTTCCTGAATGTAGTTTTCTGTAGTTTCCTAAATTCTGTGGTAAATGCAGAAAGACCGTCTTAAGTCGGTCTACAGCCGCAGGTGTAATATTAACTAATGGCCTGTTGATGTCGCCTGCAACTACCGCAAGCTACTGTTAAGGCTTGACTTATTATTATTATTATTTAAACATTTGATAAAATGTGTTGAACTCTCCTGTCACTAGAGTCTGCAGTTTCGCGAATGATCGTCTAGAGAAGATATTAATTCGTTGTATAGGTTTTATAGAAAGTTGCTCTATGAAAAGGCGAATGAACGAAACTCTAAGATTACGTTGAATGTCGCAGCTTCTAACACAGCAGGATGCTCCTAAGATCAACTTGACAACTTAATTTTGGAGGTTCTCCGAATTATTCACGTGAAACTTACAAATATCTAACAAACATCAAATCATTGCTCCATATGTGATTACCGATGGCAACACAAGGGGAAAACAACGGTCGCCCACAAAAGTGTTATCCCGCGAATGAATAAGACACATTTGGATTTGTTAATGTGTATCCTACACCTGAACGCCTACCGGTTAATAGAAATCAAGTTGGTGATAAAGACAGTAGTATGTATATGAATTGTTCATCTACATAAATGTCAAACCGGCTGCCCTAGAGATGTCACTCATGAGTATCAATCATAGCTTGGTGCCACGAATAAACTCTGCAGAATGCCTGCTCGCTGAACAGGTTTCATAATCAAAGTTTTGTAATTTTGAAAATGTCATCAACATATTATCAACATTCCATCCACAAAATCCATCATATTAAACTTGTGTTGTGAACGAATTCACTTTACAACAACTTAGTATGATTTTTTATCTACGATGAGTGCTAGTTGATTAATAAGATATATTGCTTCTGGCACATTATCATTGAAGAAATACTACGTTTGGGAATCAACCTTTTTCTAAATTTGTTGATGCTTCGATTTGGACATACCACCAATGAATTCTTGTGATAGTTGCTAACAATTTTTCGTATAAAAAGTTAAATACGATTACAAATACAAAGTCTCTTTAGTTAAAAACATGTAAGCGAGAATGATAAATATTTAAAAATCATAATGGTTATTTAAAAATTCTTATAAATTCCAGTTTCAACGCTCCTGTAATCGTCATCGAAACAATATGCTATAAATCGTGTAAACCGTTTAAATTCTGCTCTTTATTGGAAGCCCTCGAAGCGAGATTAAACATCAAGAACAACGTGTAAAGTGATGATAAGAAAGGCGGGTTAGAAAGCGAAAATGTTCGTGATATAAAATTACCAAGCTGTGCTGTGAACTTGATATGTTGCCTAGAAACAACTTTCCTCGATTTGGATTAAAGCTGCACTATGGCAGAAAAAAGAATTTATATTTTTTTGCTATCATATATTAAAGCGCTTATACATTAAAAGCGTTCTTTTATCTTATTTCTCGTTATTTTATAATTCATATCGCAACATAAATCTGAATAGGTAATGCCGAGTAAACGTTTAGTTCGTAAAGCATTTAACACACTGCCGCATTAAAACTAGATGGTATAATTTGTTATGATAAATATGTATACAGATTGGCCTAGTGAACGGTTCCCATTCGACTTCAAATACACACACATAGACATGTACTGCATATGTATGTAATGCAGAGAGGAGGGGCTGCCGTGCATGTCGTAGGAGGTATGCATTTGAAAGAGAGAAACACATACCTCGCTCGCTTTTCTAAAGTTTATTACAGAATTTTGTTTTGTTTTGAATATACAAATTAATATACAATTTTTAAAGTTTTGTTTCAGTTCAATGTTATTGCATAGATACATTATTTGGAAAACTAGATAATCAAGCTACACGTACTAATTCCTAAAAGCAAACATGTAGGTACATCCTTACATCACTCCTGCCGCACTAATACGATTGAACGTCGAAAACTGTCTCCCACTATCGTAACTTTGCTACGCCTTTAGATGATACGTACAGTCTCTTTCTAAAGTAATGTCCCCCTCCAGCCGTCAGGTTCATATCAATAATACCTTCCACTTAGCGTATTGTATTCATCGGATATCTTCGGCTAAGAAAGAGGTCACATGGGATACGATACAGTTCGAACATGTATATAACCTGTATAATTATAATTTTAAATCTCGCTATGCGTATTTACCTACCAGCGGTAAAATATAGAACTTTATTAAACTCTACTTTTATACCTGTGATGGCCAGTTTTCCTAAATATGTAATATATAACGCATACTTTTAGTTATTGTTAGTTTTTCAGACTGTTATTGGAAACAATTTTTGATGTATATTATAGCAACATACTTATTTGAATATTAAAATAATATTCATTTTATTGAGGTATACACCTTTATTGATAAATCTTATAAGAAATCCGTCCCAAAAAAGATCTTCTTTTTATAGAAAAACAAATAACTGATATAATGCAAATCCATTATTATCCCTTTAATAGTGTGGTTTCGAAGAGTCTGGTACATCGTTAATCTATTTCTAATTACAAAATGCAATATTTAGTAATCATGGGTTTAAATAGGGTAGATAGATGATAACGCAGTTAGACAATAAACCTGCTTACATTAATGCCTAGTTGTGTAGTTGTCATTATAAAATATAATTTTATAACATAATATTGTTTAATCTTTATATATACCTAAATATTAGATTTACATATTGGTTAATTTAAATTTTCAAACATTTTCTGTGTTTAATTATAAATGGATTAAATAAATCGGATCAAATCAGTTTCATCTCTGTTTAAGGTGGTGGAACCTAATGTGTGATTTTAATAAACAATTGAATTTACTGTTGAATACAGTAGGAAACATAATACAATAGACAAAAAACTTTAATAATACATATGTTAATTATTAGAAAAATAGACAAATCATCAACTTTCTTTAATAGATACATATGTTAATTATTAGAAAAATCTTATAGACTCGGCAAATATATGAGCGCTCGCCAATCAATTCAAAAATAGGTGAAGTATAAATGTCAACTAATTGATCTGACAAAACAACCTTTCACAAATAAAAAGTTATTAATAAATGTGTCAAAAACTGCAATGAGATATTTTATAATAATTTTATCGAAAAAACTCTTACTTTAAAGGAATGTGAAATGTGCAATTGATATTATATGAAAGATTAAATCCTCCGTTTTTAAAATCAGATACACCAATCTACACTTGCTATATTTCAAGCACTCCGGCTTCACTATCGTGCTTCAAAAAAATCGCGCGTGTTTTAACGACCCAACGGCCAAAATGACAGATTTCAAAATAAGTAGTAAGTAAGTATGTAAAACAAGTAAGGTAAGCACCCTTGCTTCCGTAAATTGACGTATCTAAGCATTTTAGGTACGGAGGCTAATTAAATCGTTGGAACTTATTCACCTTCCATTTTAGATATAGGAGCACCTAATATACATTAAAAATAATCTTTTGTAAAATCAGAATATCTAAGAAAATATATACTGTTGCATTAAAAAAAAGCGACTTTCCGAAGTTTTTTGCAAGCAACTGTTTTTAAACACCCTGTATAATATTGCAGAGAAGAACTTCAAACTCTGTATAACTACACGATATCAGCTGTGTATATGCAAAATTGCATCTGTCTCTTCTGGTCCTACGTGACGTAATATCACTATAAAGTAAGATTGGTATATGTCACTTTTTATTTGATTGGGAATAACTCAAAAGGAATGGTATCATATTTAGGTATACCATAGGATACATGAAATATGTGTAAAATGTATCTTAGAAGCTGAATTTGTAATTAAATTTATAGCATGCTATTTAAAATATCCAAGTTGATGCCCACTTCCGGTTAACAGGAATTCAAATTCAATATTTTTATACAAAAATATTTTCACGTAATACTTCATATTCAACCATATCCGACCACAAAATTTGGTTTCAAAATCCCGTTTCGTTTGTATAATATATAATACTTTTAATAGGCCGTTCTCACAAATAACGCCGTATATCAGTTAAGTATTTGTTTTTACTTTAAAAGAGATCCTTGTTGGGACGGATTTCTTGTGAGATTTGTCCATCAATAAACGTGTATGCCTCAAATAAAAGTCTGAAAGACTAACAATAACGTTATATATTATATATTTAGGAAAACTGACCATCACAGGTATAAAAGTAGGGTTTAATAAAGTCGTATATTCTACCGCTAGCAGGTAAATACACATATCGAGATTTAAAATTATAATTACACAGGTTATATACATGTTCGATTTGTATTGTATCCCCTGCGGCTTCTTTCTTGCCGAAGATGTCCGATGAATAAAATACGCTAAGCGGAAGGTATTATTGATATGAATCCATCAGCAGGGGGAGACATTACTTTAGAAAGAGACTGTACATGTAAAATATGCGTGCGCTAGTGTGTATAATATGCACGGTACATATAAACCTATAACTCAACCTATCTGTATAGACCAGTATGTATACCTATGTCAAGAGATTACTTTTGTTAAGGTAGGTACTAAGTATTTTACCTGAATTATGTAGTTTTTTTTAAGTGAGGAAATCTGTTCTTTTGTATTTATAAAAATATTTGGATTTATTGTAGTTCTAGACATCTGGGGTGAGAGAGGGATTGAAAGGTGCATATTCTACTACCTAAATTGCCCCTAATCAAGGATCAAGAAAATGATTATTATATAGTAAGTTATCTTCGACACATCTAATCATAGTGTCTAGATTATGTTGCACAAAACTATGCCACTGCTTCTATGTTTGCTTCTAATACCGGTAACTTTTCATTCATAAGCACATTCAATTGTCCATGAACAACCTATTAAAAGCATGTATTCCGTTAGTTATAGTTTTTGTACATAGAGTGTATATCTATTAGAACAGGAAACATGTATTTTCATACGTAAATTAAAAGCGTTAAATATTTCAGCGTGAAGTTTAAATCTAAACTTATTAGTTCATGCCAGCCTACACTTGTAATACTCTATTAAAACAAAAATACATATTCTGCAAGCGAATTTCCTAAGACGGAAAAAATGTTTTTAATTATAATTATTTAAGTATTCAAACATAGAAAAAATAATAAAGTTTGTACATTGACTAAAAGGTGAATAACCTCTATCACCCAAACAATAATTGGCTAGTTTCTGGCAATTTTTTACGTGCATAATAATTTTTGTCCACCTACAGAGAGAAAACCTTCTTAATCGTATCTCACCTCTACATGACTTCAATAATTATATTTGTAATTATCAAAAAAAGTGAAAGTTATGTATAAATTATTATGTTGATAGTATAGCTACATATGTATGTTATCGTTTTTAGATAGTATGATATGTCTGAGTTCTTGAGGGAGAATACATAATTACTCCTGGTACCACGCATTAACATAAACTTCATAATCTCCAATATTTCATTGGATTTTAATACTACTTCGAATTAATATTATGTTGCTGTTGCGCTATAAGAGTATCGCAGTACTTTATTGCGAAACTGCTCATTACATATTTAAAAATAAACTAAAGGAAGATGTTATGTGTTTTCGTTTCTCGCAATAGGTAATGATTACAATCCAGAGTCGGACGTTTCAATCGCTAAACCTAGAATAACGTACTATGGTTGGTATTGATGCACTTTCTAAACGTTGAAATTGGATTACTACAGAACTAAATGCAGAACAATAAAAATTTAATCTCTCGGGACATCGGATATAATATGAATAGTAAAAAAATTGTTTATGGCTAATTCTGGTATTGTATGTGTCACTGTATATATTGTATATCTACAATTTTTTCATAACTGTAACTTTATAGCTAAGAATAGAATAGCACAGTATGCGACCAAGTCTTAAGAATACTCTTGCTTATGTTTTATGAAATCTATTCTACATAACCTGTAGCAATATTTCTGAATACAAATATCTATTCAGTTCTGAAAATAATCTTATCACCATGTACATATTGCTATGGCTTCGGCGGTTTACCAAAAAGTCCACGCAAATCCCGGTTTTTCAATCGCGAGTTTAATGAGCTCTTTCCTCCCAGGTCCTTTCCCTCGTAGTATAGGCCTTCCAGGATCGTGTTTATGAAAATGGTTTACAAAAAAATATATGTATAATTTTCGTATCTTAAAATTTTAATTATATAAAAAAAAAGAAAAAAAAATGTCTACTACAATAAATCAAATTTCCATCAACTATGCAAGTACAAAGAAAAATAGATCCCGCTGCCGCTGATGAGCTATGTAAAAAGCTTTGTTTGAGTCGCGAAGACTAAGCCTAATATTTGAAATTATGAAAATGACAATACAAAACTATAAACCAAAAATGGAACGAAACTCAACAAACACTAATCTCTCAAAAAAAAAAACTAAATTACGTGAACTCCCGAAACAAAATTAAATTACTTTCCAATTCATTTAATTTCAAATAAACTACAAAACTTACAAAACTAGATATTTAAAAGCAAAGACAATACCTTCTCTCTAATCAAAAGGATTAAATTTACTAAGAACTAATATTACCTCAATTTGTGAAGTGTACACTCACATAAAGAGCAACTAAGATCAGCAAAAGAATTTTAGATCAAATTAATAACTTGAAAATTAAAATACAATCAAAGAAAAACATTAATTACATTATTAAATATAGCAAACTTATAACGCAAATGAAAATGACTTTACACGATCGATCTCTATTACCCTCTACTTTAAAAAGAATTTCTCATCTACCATCCACAAAAAATCAAATCAAATCTCCGTCTACACATATGATCTTCATACAGAAATATTCCAAGTTTAACATCTATCGACAAAAACTATCATTTAAATAAAATTCAAATTTTTAACATCGCAATATCTACATAAATCTACGTCGTACATCGTAACAAAATACATATTCGTAATCCGCAAAAAATTCTACAACTTGACAAGTCTAAACTAAACATCAAAGAAATTTTAATAACAATAATTACTTTTCAAATAACAAAATAAATTATACTATATCGTTGCACGCCATCTCCTGACTGAAACCAGGTATCATGAATCGTCATATACAGCGTCGCTCAGAACTCTTCACCAATATAATCCATAGCAATATGTATCCTTTAGATTACCACGTTTATGGAAACTTAGGTGGTAAACGGATTCATTTTATCGATAAATAGATTTTCTGTCCGCTACTTCGCCCGCATAGACTAAGAACTGAACTGAATTCTCTTAGGAACTGAATTAAAAAAAAATAAAAATTTGTTTCATTAATTGTGCTAAAAGATATTAATACCAAGTTTCAAATTCATTTGATCGTAAAAATATATTTTGTAATTTTTTCAGACACACGTGTTAGGGGTTGAATGAAAAATAATACAGGAAGATGTGTTGTATTAATTGTGTCAAAGAGCATTAAAACTAAGTTTCAAGTAAATTTGATAATTCATTTCCTCTTTTTACCACCTTAGCGATAGAATATGAAAAAACGCCGTAAATTTGTTTATAAAAAAATAAGCAAACGCCGAAACATATGTTTCATTAATTGTGTCATTAGTATGAAGTTTCTTTATAATAACTTTTATCATAAAAATATTATTTACTATACAAACTTTGTCATTCCCTTCTGCCTTCCTTCACCCTCTTTCACTTTCTCCGAATTGAATTAAAAAAACAAAAAACTATCAAAACGGCCGCTCTCTTCTTTCTGTCTCCGTTACACTTGAATTTTGAATCTGCTTGAACTGAATTGTGTTCATAACTGAACAATTGTTAAGCACTGGTTTTAGACTTTATATGTTTTAAACTTTTCTATCTCTTAAGGAAAAACCTTTTTACTTTTCAGTGATCACAACTATATTACATTACACTGTGAATAATTTCGGAGGCAGCTGGTGCACAATATTTAAAATGTTTTGACGAAAATATATGTAATGCAAAGTTGTCAAATAAATGAGAAAAAAAAAATTTGAAATTAGAAAATGTATTTAGAAGGTACCATACAAAAGGTATTTCATATCTACATACATATCTAATATATATTATATATCTCGAAGTTCGATCGACGAAAAAATTAACGATGCAATTAGACCAGTGTTTACATTGTCAATCTGATACTTGCCAAGAGACTATTTAGTAAACTGGACCTTCGTAAAGGAACACTGCATTCTTTGTAGGTCAAGATTATGTCGGTAGTTGTTTCGTCCGTAGGTACAATTAGGCTTGGAATGTTCTATCTGTTGTGTACCTGTTTATTTTTTTTGTTTCTGTTTCACCATTATGGCGAATAACAATGAAACAGTGAACCCGGTCGAGTAGCGTTTTGTCACGAGTCACTGCAGCAACATGTCCAAAGTACCAATTTTGTGTATAAAATCTTCACTGATGGAGTAAGTTTCACTCGAAATGGTGTGTTCAATTATCACAATGCACATGAATGGCAAACAGCCCCGTCTGAGTATGTGGATGGGCATCAATAATTTTATTTTTGAGTCAAATTTGTTACCACCTCGCCTAAATGAGCAAAATTATTTTGATTTTGAAATATCACTATAGCAGAATTACTAAAAATATCTCTCTGAGTATTAGAGTTGCGATCTGGTACTGCATGACAGTTCGCTAGTGCATTTTCTAAGTATGGCGCGTAAATTATCAAGTAATGTGTTACTTGATTTCTTTCTGTGGAGAGCAATTTAAAACAGCGTATTTATCACACCGATATATTTAATATTGGATAATTACGAGAACGTAAGATTGCTGAAGCAAATGACATCCATCAACAAAATTTCTGCCCAGCTGTGCGTGACTTTTACATCGTGCGCAAGTGTGTTTAATTTACCGATGGAAATTTCGAGTAGATCCTGTAGTACTATCCGTTATGTTTTTTTCGAAAGATAAAAAATAAAATTTGGGTTTATCAACGGAAATCTCAATAATTAAGGCAAATATACATATTGCTTAAGGGAATTCGCAATATGGACAAAACATCTGTAGATAGATATAGGTAATGGTTTGATGTTATGAGGGCTTCCTGATTCTGACCGCGTCATAGTAAAAGCAAAAAACAAAATAAAAATACAAAATATATACAAAACTTACTAAAACTCTACGTTTAGCCGCTAATGTAAGTAGCTTCTTCAGGAGCTAAAAGGGGTAACCAACCATCTAACCTCCATTAGGTTTACACGTAGAGTTACCGTGACACTCTACGTGTAAACAATTTTATTATTACAAAATATCAAAACTATGTACCGATAATGTTGCGCTTTACTGTTTCTGTTTCGATAATTAACTCCTCCAATCAAACCTATAAAAATCTATATTGCATTTGCTATCTCATATGTTATTTTGATTGGCTCTAATTGAAAGAATCTAACCAGTAGCTTTTATAATAACACTTGACGACCATATATTTACGTTCATTTAAATTGTAATTTGTATACAGTAAATAAATAACAGTTTGCGTATTTCGCTGGTAGCAGCTTTCTAAAAGAGGCTCTAATAACCTGAAGCATTATAGCTGTTTATTGAATAACATCGAGATTTTTCATTCCAACAGAATTCATTCGCCAAGTATATAATTTTCTTAAACACAATATTGTATGAAGCTTAATTTGTCGCTGGTAGAATAATGGCAGGTGAAGAGAATTTATATACTTCAGCTTCGTCGACATTCAGATACACATAAAATAAGGATTGTTATACTGATTCTACTGAACCAAACTGTAATTTATTTGAAACGTCAATATGTATCAAATGAAGCTAATTTTCTCAAACTTAAAACATAACTTTCGCATGTAAAACACTATTGGGGAAGCAGCCAAATGAAACTTGTAATTCCTTATTACTCTCTAAGCTTTCGTAAAATGTATTTATATCATCAGAGAGAAATTACTAGTTTCATTTGGCTGCTTCCCAAATAGTGGTTTACATGGTGGTTTTACAGAAATAAATAAATTTAATCCAATTGTAGTTAAAAATTAAAATATCTATATCTTATTATCTTAAGACAACACCATGAATAACCCTTTTTATGGTCTCTAGAAAGAAGTTTTATTTTTAACCAGTGACAGTCCTAAGTTGGTGTAGGAAAATTTATGAATGCTAGTGTAGGAACATATTTAAAAGTCTGAAACATACATACATTCGTTATAGTCGTCTTACATTACAGAATATAAACAAGATACATACAAATACAAAGGATTTTGATATATTTAACCTAGACGCATTTGTTAAAGTTTAGTGAGTAAACAGATTGGTTAATATTAGCAAATTTATTTTATGATTCATGCATTCCAATCCGCCAAGTACTTCCACCTTCATCTGCTCTGATCTAATAATAAACAATTCGTTATTAGTTCCTGCTTGTATATTGGAATCTATACTCCAGGCCAATGTCTGATCGATGAAATAAAAATTTCCGATTTCCTTAATTCAGTTACTACAGTAGACCGATTGATAACTCAAATTGCTTCTTTCAATAATAATTCGTCAGGCCAACAAGTACTTAAACCGTAATTTTATTTGATATACAATAGTGAAATATTTATAATTGTATGTATTTATTCAATATATTTATGCTCCTTCAAAACAAGAACACAAAAGTCATAAATAAGCATCTACCTATGCCAGTTATTTTAATTAGCATATATGTATATTATACCATCGTATTTGTAAACTCAAAAAAAAAAAATCAAAGTTAAAGTCTAGCCAATCTCACTACCTTAATAGTAGCTATTTTATCAAATCTTATATTGCAGGCTAAATTGAAGGTCATGTTAACATTTAGATCATTCACTTTTAACGGAGTCTGCTTACACTTACTCTTACCGTTATTTAATGCTGCTAATTATTTCACATGTTTACTATTGTCATTGTTATTGTAATCTAACGAAAAGATCGTCCTTGTGATACAAATAGTGTATTCCAGTTTATTTTTGTTTACTTGGTGTGACAGGAGAGTTTCTCGGAATCCATTCATAGCAAACAAACTAACCGTGTCATGTATAGAAAATGACTATTTCTACACTATACCGATTTAAACGTTTCAAATCAAGTGTAGCGATCTACGTGCATAAAAACAGCTGAACTTCGATGAACATCTGCCGCGCAATTAACTCACGAGGTCCTATCATTGGAAAGTTACGCATATTGTGTTGACCTAAATTTGCTATAGCTCTTCCTGTATTTTCTGTGTTAACACTTAGAATACCTACATGCAGAAGGTACCATTATTAATAAAAAGGCGAACATTTTTGAAGGACGTTTCAACAACAGGGCAAGCACGCATGCCTTTTCATCCATCTGTTACTGCCAAGCAACTAGGCACGTGCCAATTTATTAGTGCTTGAATAGTGCCACCCCTTACATTTAGTGTGGTGGTTTATAAAATAGGACAAGAACAGTTCATAGGCAGTGCATGTATTATAAAATGTTCTAATCTGTTAATCTACAATTAAATAACATTTCGTATGCATTACAATTATGGAAATACAATAATAATATAATGGATAATAATTACATGGCAGCTCATAGAAAATAATTCATTTGTTTGACATAATACGCTTCTCGAAGCTGTTGCTTCTACTGTTCTCTTGTTCTGTATTTGTAATTTAATTTGTTTGAATAAATGTCATGTAATCTTATTTGAAGAGTATAAAATAGAAATATTGTAAAAATACAAAAATTCAATTGAACGCAAATCATTCTTACTAGAACTCTAACTCTCTACTACCCTAATAATCCTCACAAGTAGGTAACAACGCTTCATCTCCCTTCACTTCGAAAATTATATTTAAATCAAGAAACTCTATTATCATCTTTTTCTTTTTTCTATTCTTTCCATCACCATACTTAGGGAAGTTTCACAAGAGTAACTTTTTCGAAATGTTTAGTGGGTATCAAGTAAACAAGTATTTTCTCTCCTTGCTGAGTTGTGGAAATATGTATTGATTAAACTACTTTCTAACCTCACAGATGCTACCACTTTCAATGATTTGAAGGCAATTAGATTATTTCCGACTATAACTAAAATATTTGAAAAAGTCATTCACGTGTAATTGAATAAATCTGTTAATGATAATGGTATATGTACATACTCCCAAATATTCAACCGGGCTTTAGAAAAGGGTACAGTTGCAAAGCTAGTAGTGCAGCTTTGTAACTGTGTGATACATGATCTTATTGGAGCTACGGATAGGGGTCTAATCACTGAGATTACTCAAAAGCATTTGAAACAGTTTGTTACGCCACCCTGCCCACTTTTGCTTCATTTTACGTATCTAGTAGGCAGCAAATGTATTAGCTTGGATTCTGCGGTGTCAAATTTGGTTGGCTTGCTCCTACTTCTTGCTTTAACTTCTTTTTCTAAACGTTTGTTTGTATATTAACATGGGTGAAAGCCTTAAGGCTCTTGGTATTGATGCCTTTAAGTTTCGGTTGAGTGTGTTGGAGTGTGGAGTATGATGAATATATATGTTATATTCTATTCAGGTTAATTTCTATTCAATTTCTATGCAATTGAAAATACATTAAAGATTTATTGAATACATTAGAGTGTTTAATTTTAGTTTTTAGGTAGATGTAAGCAGCAATTGCATATACATATATACATATTTTATGTATTAGCACTGCGGGGTCAGTTACAGCAGCGATATTTCTGAAAGTCGTCCAGAGATTGCTGGTTGTAATTGTGATTTTTATTTTTATTTTTGTTTTTATTATTACCATTAGCGTTTCTTCCTATTATTGCTATCATTTTGTTAAATTGTTATTAACCACAATTGCAATAAAATATTATGCTTGTTATTTAATTCCCTTAATAATCACATACACTGAGCCAATCGACTGAAGCCATTTAAAAATATTATAGGGATATTTGCACATCTAAACACTTGTATAATCTCAATTTATTTGCTATTTTCACTTATTGTGGATTCTAGACGTCGACTACTGGAATCCCAAACTGCCTAGCTCAAAGAACATTAATAAGTTATAGTTATAAGTAGGGAGCAGTCTAACATTTACAGCAAACGGAAGGTAAATATACACACATATATGTATTAAATACATTACTTTTTGTATAAGAAAGACACTATGATTATACATAAATTCACATAAGCATTTCATGTGTGTTATACTTATATGAGGCTGTCTAACGTCCATCAGTTACCAAGATATAAATACATACATAATGCGACATAAATATAGCAGTTAATATGGTAATATTATATACTAAGCGACCTGGAATGTGCCAGCCACCTGTTACTGAATACTAAAAGATAAACATGCAAGTATGTATATGCAATAGACAGAGCATGATATTTATAATATAGGGGAACTACGTATGTATGTTTCCAACCAAACATACGCAAGTCATTCTGTATATCGTTCACAGTTTTATGCTGTCTTGCGTAATATTCTAAAGGAATGATTAATTACTTTGGATTAATACATTGTAGATACTTACTTACTTACACCGATGTATTTTTTATAATATGTTTTAGCTTAGTATAATCTAACGTAACATGAAGTGATACATGTATTTGATAAGATATTATTGGAAATTACAACAATAGGTGAAACAAAAAAAAATTGGACCAAAAATTAATTATGTAGAGCCTTCACCTTTAGGCATTTTAAAATCTGTTCAATGTTGTTCTCAGTATATTCAAATTTCAAGTTTTAAAAATTCTAGCTTGTCGTTACTGTGTCAAGAAATGTTGTTCATTTGGCAATAAAAAATGTTCTTTAAAAATTGTAATGGATTGCAGGTACAAGTTCTTACTCTAACTTTTGCCGGTTTTTTTTTATTTTACATATTAAAAAAAGTATGCCCTGTTTATAGATATCTATTATAATCCTTAATTTATTTCCACTTCTCATATATTTAACAACAGCAAAGAGAATAAATAAATAAACGCGTAAGTAAAAATATTTCAGAAAGGATATGCCTTTAATTAATATTTAGTCTTTTAATTCCTGATTTATTTCCACTTAGAGGTCAATAAAACAATAAATAATTAAATACCAATTTATTCCATAACATATAATAATACGTTTTCGTTAAATAACTTCTTCAGTGGAAGAAAATGACATTTAATATGTGTCAAATTACTAATAATATAAATATAAATTGCCATGCCTATCATAAAGTACATAAAGGTCAAAAAAATACATATATTAATTAATATTTAGTGGTATTATTTTTTAGAATCATCATCAATTTTATTTCTCTCTACACACTTTATAGATAATGTAGAAGAAACTTAGAACAACTTGGAGAAAGTTCGATTCGATAAATAAAATAAAGGTCAGGTAAATGCTGAGAATAAGCTGGAACAACCGTCAAAATGTCACTTCAACAAAAGAGAAGCCTGGACAAATTCAAATTAAACTATGCAAGTTTCGCTTTCAAGGTCTTAGAATAGGAACGACTTGGCACCCTGGAATAAATATATTCCGAAAAGGGCTGCTACTATGTTAAAAAGTGCTTTCGGTTTTTTTTAACTCACTTCGAATATATTTTGCGAAACTTTGGAACAACTTGGAACAGCTAATAAAAGTTTAAATTTTGTTATGTAATTTCACACATACTAAAGCTAATCATATACTGATCAGCTATCATAAAGCCGTTAAATTCAAAGAACTATATATGAAGTTGCTTAAAAATAATAGAGAGGAACCAAGAAATAAGAACGATCGAGTCAGTGTATGTATTTTCACGGAAGCGTAATCTGCGCATCGCATACTGTATGCAGCATAAATTCAAATACAACAATCCTTACATATTCACAAAGCGGAGTAAAATTTATGCAAAATTGATATAAATCAAAAACTATTAAAGTACTATTCTATTATATAGTTTTCGAGGGGTATAAATTTTGCTTATACTAAGTATTACTAGCACATGTCCTTATAGTACGTCTACATGTATGTACGGTGTACTTCAGATATGGAATTGGGATGGGTCGTTGCAATGCGAAACTGATCGTCCTTATCGTTTCAGCTCGGAAATCCTAAGCTGGACCTTCACCTAAACAGACAATCGCATGTGTTGTGGCTAGGTATATACTGTACCAGGACAGTACTATGTATATTATACCTATACAATACGATATCGACAAAATGAAAATGAATGGGTAACTCAGAGAGATAATTTCTTGTTTTCTTCTATGTAACAAATACATATATCGGAAGTTTGAAAAAGATTAATTTTCATGAGTTGATTTGATGCGTTGAATAAAAAGCAGTGACTATCAATTAAAAAATTTACCAATAGTATAAACTTCTTTCTTCACGAGAATGGAACAAAATAGAAGTGAAAAATCAGTAATAAGTTGCATATGGGGGTAAAAACAAAACGCTAGATATTATCGTAAACATAGAAATCGACATATATAGGCCTCGTCGCCACCTGCTAGCAACAAAATTTCAAAGAAAGAGAATAAATCACAAAAGAATAACGTTACAAGTAAAACCAAAGCACATCTATAAGAACACAAAAAGTGAGAGATACGAAATACAGATTTATAATCAGTTGGAAACTCTTATTCATACTTGTGTTGAAAATCATGAATCGAACAAATATTGATGAGGATCGATATAAAAGAATTTAAACATAAGACAATATGAAAAGAATATCTATGTACATATGTATCTATGTACGACTGTACAAAAAACAACCAGCAAAACAGAGAAACTAAAGAAATAAAATGGAAAGTTGTTGCCCATATTTCCAAATTACGAATTTTTACCCCGACCTACTACTGAATGTTGTGTATGATTATCAAAATGTGCGTGTCATTCTACTACAAATATGTATCGCATTTCATTTTAAGTACGCCTATTTGTAATATATATTTTTTTTACGGTATCTATACAATAATCTTATAATTTTATAAAGTATTATCATTATTATTTTAAAAAAACATAGGTGTGTCTAACCTCATTATTTAAATTTAGTCACTAAAAGAAAACTGATAAAGTGACTATGTACTGAGAAATCGACGCAGTTTTTGTCGTACGAGCGCTAAGCTTTAAATACCAGTAATTAATTAATTTAGTATTTCTTAAGTCTGATTACGGTTCTGTCGGCATAGCAAGTATGCGTCTTACAAGTGAACTCTCTGTACTATAGAGAGTCAATTTTTATGAAATCTGATAGATTTATAACGTTTTTATGCGTCGATTTTGGAGACTTCGAGATTCAGCACAATTTTTTAAATGTTAGAATCACAAGTTATTTCGTATAAATAACTACTTTAGGCTTTACTCAACACAACAACCAAATTCAAAAATTATTAAGAATTACTCAAATTTCTAAAACTCTTCTCTTCCGAAAATAAACTCTGAAGAATTACTGTGTCAAAGCTCAATATATCCATTATTATTGAAGATATCGAAAAACATTGTGTACGAAAATTATAGAAAGCCGTAAGCTGCACTTTTTAAAATTAATTTCATATATACAGATCTTTTCATATTGTAAGAGTGAATCAAACATATATTTTCTCAGATAGGATTTACTATGCATATATTACATATTCCAAATTTAGATTAAGTGCATCTTCCTCATACTTTCCACACAGGCTTTCCTTAAATTATATAGCGTTTTTCAGAAGTTTTAGTCAATTTTGTAAGTTGAACGTTCTGTGTATTCCAAACGAACTAGCTTGTAATTATTTTTTCCTGGCATATCTTTTTGATATTGTTACAGTTTTATATCAATGTGATATTCTTCGAATATCAGTTGTAATAATATTAGTTGGAGGAGTTGCCTAGTAGCTAGTACACTTGGTTCGTACTCGGGCGGTACCGGGTTCGAACTCCGAGTACTTCGTTTTTGAATTTAGTTTTCTGTAGTCTTCCAACTTCCACGATAAATGCGGAAAGGTAACATCTTGGATCTATAGCCGCAAGCATAATAATAACTCATGGCCAACTAAGGCATGAATTATTATTATTATATTATTGCAGAAACTGTGTATGAGGCGATTCAAAACACAATTGCATATTTTTTATGGATCATCCTGTATAAAATACATCTCTTGATGATATCTTAAGAAAGGGAAAAATACTTTATGCACTTTCATTCTTATTAACTTCTTATATCTAAAATGGTTAATTTCTGAGATATTTAACATTCTTAATGAAAGGTGCGCTTTTCAGAGATCATTGTATTATTACAAATTACCTACGGCAAAGTTACTGTAAGAAAGTTTGAAGTATAGTACTAGCTTGCCAATCAACTGTTTTTATATGTGATATAGTTAGTTTTTAAAGAATTAATTTTAAAATCAATTTTCCTATTGAGGAACAGATATGATCTAGAAAATAGCTCCTACCGAGGAAAATAAATATAATGTAATTCCTTCAGTTATGGCTAATCATTATTAATGCACACAAAAATTTCGTACCAACAGGATATTAGTTAAAAGGTTATCCAAATAATAGGTATCATGTAAACATAAATTGCATCTATATCATACGCATTTGGATAAAAAGTTACTGGACGATGACTTTCCTCGTAGAATTCCTTTTCAACAAACTCATAATCAAGTATATTTCTTCAATTTTGTTCTATTTGTAGGAACTAATAGTGAAAATAAATGGTCTTTGAATGTTAGAGAAGGAATAATTCAAGATTACATAATTGAAGTATATTCTTTCAAAGGTCGGGCAAATAATCTCCTGATGGGTGGATAGGAAAAGGTTACATGGCCAGCGCGATCGTCAGAGTTAACTAAAATTTACTTTTTCATGTACGGTTATCTGTATCAAATACTGCCGACTATACAAGATGATATGAAGAACAAAATAAGATAAGCATTCCAGAGTATGAATGTGCCAATGAATTTAATAAGTTTATATATCAATTCAAGATTTAGAAGTTTTTATTGTCATTTCTCAATATCTAATTTGTTATATTACAATTATTTCCATCTCCCTCGCCTTTGATTAAAAAAATATTAAATATCTCAGAAATTAACAATTTTAGATATAGCGAGTGGTTCATAAAAATGAAAGTGCGTACAGTGTCCTTACTTTCTTAAATATATAATACAAAGTGATTCTTCAAAAATGAAAAAATAATGCATTTGCGCTTTAAATCCTCTGCACAGTTTTCGCTGTATTAGAAAAATATTACTTTGCGATAAAACTGTTACAATATAAACAAATAATTTCAAGCTGTTTCGTTTAGAATATATAGGACCTGGTATGATTTTCAGACAAAATTGACGATAACTTCTGAAATACAATATATTTAAATCAATAAAACCATATTTTGAAAATATGAGGAAAAAAAATTAATCTGAATATTAATTAGAGAAATAATCAACTGATGTAGGAGTTATAATAATTTAAAGTATTTTATTGACTAATACATTTTTTCTGCTGTAGACGCCGACCGTTAGTCGATTTATTTGATTCGTAAATTGTCTTTCCATGGAAGCTTCTTTCAATATAATACTCAAGTATTTAAGTGTATTAGAATGTGGTATAATTTAACAATTACTTTATTATTGCTTCATTTTCATGCCGCAATAAGTGCTTGGTGGTACCTTATGTAGTCTAATCTACTTTCTTGTCTTTTAAATATCTGATGTCCCCATTTCGGAATTTACACACAGACAGTTTCTTAAATTCCTTGAAATTTACTCGTATATGTTAATATTATTTTTATAATATAATACTCTATAAGTCACAGATAGATCAAGTGCACATTAGCAGTGTATTTATCATTATTGTCCTATCGTCTTTTCGACACTATAGGAAATACTAACTGCTCTCTTTTATTTTCCATTTCGACGAAAGCTTTCGCGGCCGTTGTAAATCCTAGACGTAAAACTTTCAGTATACAGTTACATTTGCAATTGGTGCAGTACATTTGTTAATTTATACCGAATTCGCTTAGTGCTCGTATTGAAGGTAATATAAATATGCATGGCAGATAAAAATATTAAGTTTTCCTTTTTTCAGTAATTATTGGGTTATTGGATGAAAAAACAAACACAAGAATTAGCTGCAACGATCGTAACCATTATAATTATACATCTAGAATGAAGAAAATATATACCCTTGATGCTAACTTAATAACACCAATCTAACATTAGCGCTTTGGTCGCGATAAAATCCAACAAAATAATCCGGAGTTTTCTGCGCATACCAATATTCTTTAATCTATAACCTGTGAGATTCTGATTGTATCTCGGAGACTGCCGTTTGTACCCAGTTATTAAAAGTTGGTGGTAATGATAGTTAGTTAATAATCCCTGCAATATTGTAGCCTGGATATAAATATATGTAATGTGTGCTTATGTATGTATGCAAACACAACTACTCTATATTTTGAAGACTTGCGTATGTACTAACAGTCGTTGTTCTTCCCTTTCACTTCTATCTCGCGGCAAATTTGTCGTCTTTGTCTTGCCAATCGATATGCGGTAATGTTCGCTTCTACTTGAGAGGGTGGGGGGACAACATACACAGGTAAAGTTACAGTATTTCAACATGCTAGTTGACAGTTAAAATCGGTTGTAGTTGGATGTGTTATAGCGAAATGGAACTTATTTGTTTTATGAATTGTATTAGCGGTCGTTCTTACAGCTGTCGATTTGTTCATGTTTCTCCGGCGGATTGTGAAACTGTTGTCAGTTGATTTTTGTTTTAATTGAGTATTCCTCATATTACATTAGTAAGAATGTTTTTCAGCAGTAGGAATAAATTCAGCATACGAAGGTATTTAAATATTTTTATACGTATAAGTTTTATCTACATTATTTCGAATTTTTTGTTTTAAATATAGTTGCCGTTATTAGTTCGATAAATGACAGAAACGTATATGTGCTTATTTTAAACTATCTAATCAATAGATTTATTAAACATTAAGTCTGTTTACTTCATTTTCTATTACAATGAATTTATATTAAACTTAGCGGTATTATTATTTATCTCCATCATTCTGAATAAAACCGTATAAGCTCCACTAAGCCAATGCACATGAAAATATTTTGCCATACGCTCGCAAAAACACATTGTCGCTGTAATGTATTTTATCATATTTTTAACAAATCTTTTGGATTCATGATTTTCTAAGCTGTGCAGTCAGGATTAACAATAAAGTTGTGAACCTTTTACTTTACATATCTTTATATTTTATGTATTATAGAAGTAGGTTTATAAAATCTCTAACATTAGAACTGACAACCTCTCACACAAATATATAGAGGTGTAAATATTGGCTATTAGTAACAGTAGTATGATGCTGAAATTCTGTCAAGGATTAAATATGATATTCTTTTATGGGGTTCCTCACCAGCAGCACCGAAAGTATTTTTGGCATAAACGTCAATTGTAAGACTCATTGTAGGGCCGCATTTTACTGATTCCTGTCGACCAATTTCCCATAATTTGCCAATTTTACCATTAGTAGGTAGTGTTTATATATTGGAAGTTGGTTGTCATGTATACAGAAATTCAGCTGATTTTAATACGAATGCGTAATATCATGAATGTGATACTAGAACAAGAGAACACTTACATCCTACTGGATATACACTTACCGGTCATAAGTTTGGGAGTAACATGTATAGAAACTAAAAGTTTTAACAATTTTTGTGAGGAAATATAGACAGCAAAACAATTGCCGGCTTTTCAGAAACGTCTAAAAGAATCTCTGGTACAACATTTATTTTATAAATTAGGATTTTTTTGCGTTATAAAAGAGTCAGAAGTTTGATAGACTACTTTACTTACGCTATGGCGTCGAATTAGTTTTTTCTTTTGAATTAGGTATGCTTTGGTTGTATTGCTTTAGAGAATCACCTTTTTGTATACCTTATTTTATAGAACTAGATTTTGTTTTAATTATCGTGTCACTCAAATATTTTTATATTTATAAATTTTTTTTTTTGGTTGTTTTTTTTGGTTTGTTGACATGTTACATATACATGGACTGCGTTAGTTACCAAATTTATTATTATTATTATTAGTTCATTTTTTTTAATGCGTGGTGGGTGCTTAGTTGCAGTGACTCCGTAAGCTGTATTACTTGTCTGGCTATCACTGCAACTCTTGCGGTGTAGTTTGGTGTGTGTAAGTTGTGTCTAAATGGCTTTGTGACAGCATCATATCGCCTTTTATGATGCCGCGCTGTTAATCACTTTGCTCCCAACAGCGAATGGCAAGTCGATCCGGGATTAAACTCTCTGGAAAAATGTCACCGTCCCTCCAGAGAATCGAACCCCGGCACCTATCGTCCTCTCACAACAATAGTCAGCCGCCTAACCACTGCGGCCATCGACCGGTTACTTTACCCCGAATGATAACGCTATTAAAAATAAATCGTACTATTTTCAAGTTTCGTAGTCATGCTTGACATAAACTCTAATGTTTATATTTCCAAATAGATTTTAAGTTTTATAAATAGTGTAGGTTCATTATAGTTGAAAGAAGAGGATGTCTTAATGAGAAGACAAACGTTATAATATCCTTACTTGTTTCTTATGTTACTTATGTTCCAAAATCTTCGCATTGCTTTCTTTCATAAATATTAATTTGATTAAGACGTAGGCGATTGCTTTGTATGTTTGCAATTTTCTATCAAAAAAGATAAATTACAAGGACCTCCGCCAGAAGCTCATTCACGATAACATTTGTCTTCTGTAAGAAATATTCTGTTTTATGGGCGAGCAGAAGCTTTAATATGTTAATAATGGGATTATCCATATACATATACATGAAATTAAAAAGTTTGTCTGATGTATCACTTCAATAACTTTGACTAGGCATAAGCCTGAATTAAGGATTTTTGTCGACTGTATACAGACGAACACATTATTTACATTTTTATCAATTCTGTCTTTATAAAATTAGCTAGAAGCTCCAGTGTTCTCGTTGAGGTGTTAAGAAGAAGGAATTAGTGGTAACATCACTAATTAGATTCATTAAATTCCTAACATTTAGCTCCTGCAGTTCCTGACATCTAACCCTCAAAAACTTTTGGTCTGATTTACACGAATGTGCTTTACTTTTAGTTCGAATTAAATCTAAATCGGTTTTCGCAGTAAACATCCCTAAAATGCAAGCTTTGATTTGTTATTAATTGACATATGAACTTACCAATTAATTACTGCGGCATAGTATTAGAATACCTTTCAAGTCTTGCGCGTCTTGTTTCACACCCAGAAATCTTTTTGGTTTATACATATTTTTTTAGTCTCATATTGAGATCTCGTTCTACTTGGATTAAAAACCTCTTTTGAATATGCTGTGGAAACAATTTATTCTAATCCATATACATTATGTTTTCATACAAACTTGATTAATAATTGTTGAGTTAATTAATAAAAATGTATATAAACAGAGAATTGGTGGATACACATATATGCAAAAATTTAGAAAGGTATAACAATAGTAGTATTAACCGATAATGGTTACGATAAAAATAATAATATTGATTAATCAATAACGACAGAATAAGTCTAGTTTATGTTCCTATTTATCTTTATCAAAAGCTTAGAAATTTTATTAAGTACTGGCGAAATGTTATTCAAGCATTTAGTATGATTCCAATTTCTGGATACTTACTTATTTTCATATCAGTAAGTTAGTACGTAGAAAACAACGTTAGTTATCTCTGAAAGTATTTTCCAAACTTAATTTATATAATACCTAAACAGTGGTGGTACCCTAATTTATAAATTACTCTGCCGTTGTTGTTTAATTGATTATACTGTCTGGGAAAATTAATGTCCGTTTGTTAATATTTTACATACTATACCTATTAGATAGATAAGAAACTTAGTTACATCCTTGTTTATAGCTAACCAATGTTTTAACAAATACGTACTTCGTACTTATTAATATCGAGCATACCAATTAGTTTATGTATATAATAATTATGTGAAAAAATATACAGTAGTTACTCGAAATACCTAAGTGCAAATTATCCGCTTTATGGCTGGAACAACATGATAGTACAACGCAATTTCGGTTTCCACTATACATTACACGCTTTAAAATATGTATTGATTTCGTAATTAGATACATCAGTTGTGGTATTGCAACCTGTTACTGTAAACTAGCTCACTCAGTCCGCAGCAAATGTGATTTCAATTTCTACTAATAAATTTACCGATTTTCAAGGAAAACTTCGAAAAGTTACATATTCCTTGTTTTTATATTTCCCTAATGGCTATTTAGCCTACATATACATACATATGTAAAACACAATTCTCTCAATCTACATAGACTATATGTATACATATATGTAATAAAAGTATATATTCAGCTAATATGTATTTTCAAAGTAAAACTTGTTTCTTTCTCAATACATATCTATAAAATGCACGAGTTATACACAACAATAAACGTATTACGAAAGCTTTGCTACAAACATTGAGTTCTCTTGACACTGTGTCTTTTCCACTGTTTAGCTCAAGATTATTAGGACTTTCTGTTTAGAATTCAGATACCAATGACTATAGTCGTACTTCCTCTCAACTGTTCTTCACAACACTACATATCTAAGCGATTTAATTAGGCAGGTATGTCTGCTCACTGCACTGGTTTTATCTTATTTGATTATATTAAATAAGTTGTTGAATTTCTCAAAGTCGTGTCTCTAATGAGAATATTAGCTAAATTAAAGTTACACAACTGCTACATGCTACAATCGAGTTTTATTAAAAGTTTTTTAAAATACGATTTTAATCCTAGTTCAAATTGCACATATCTAGCGCCACAAAGTCATTTTAGAATTTGTTTATACATATATGTTGCAGGTTTTTACCGAATTTCTTTAGAAAATACCATAGCTTTGTATTTATTTCTCGTACAAAGTACATAAACTTATGTCAGTTATTTGATTGCTATAGTCGAAGTGATTAGTTATCGCAAAATACTTTAGTAAATTTAGAAACTGTCGCTTATGATCAAAAGTTATTTTAGAAACACTCCGTTTATTTATACAGCTTAACTGATTGGCTTTTACTATTAGTTAGGTACATTTAACGCGGCGTGTATTGACGTCAATGGAACTATAATGCGTTTTGTTGTATTGCGTTTCCACAAATAGAATACTGTAGACAACCAGATGGCTGAAATTTTGAACGTAATGTTTGAATTCTTTTCTGAAGTTTATGAATATCTTAATATACATATGTTAGTTTACTTTTTAAGAGCATATTCGTTTTAAACGCGGTCCGTAGCACTAGGACAAACTAAACGAAAATTTATCCACAGTTCAACACATTTGCGTAATATTTAGCTTCAAATGATTATTAGGTATCTACCAAGCATAATACCTATAAGGTATTTGGAAAAGCGGCACGGCAAGTAACAATACCGCAATTGACAGTGGAGTCTTTGAATTCCACTCATTTTTCGAGATATTTAACAAACGATGTGTCACAAAGATTATTTCAAATTAAATTTTCGCAGAAACTACTGGTGGTAACATCATCATAACTTATATGGCAACATAATACGGCAGAGATATATTATTCTAGATAATAAGTGTGTTTACATAGTATGTTTGAATAGCTATGTATATGTACTATATGGTATTACATGTGCATATAATATAAATTTCCAAAATAACAAACGTCTCGGCAATCAATAAAGTTGACACTATAGGCCTTTTGCCAGTATCATGTGTTTCAAGAAAGCGCAACTGGATTAGCAAGTCATAAATATAAATAGTCATAAATATATTTCGTTAAATTTGATTTGATAGTTGAAGTGATCCCATTGAACGTATTAGGATCTTAAGAACATAATTATTGGACCTCTTGCTCCGTTTCAATGCACTTGCTGCTGATCGAAAATTTAAGTAGCCAACTTTAGCAATGAGATACAAACCAGTTTATTCTTTAATATGATGCAACTGTTTTGTTAGACCCTCCGTAACCTGTTAATATTTTGCCTATGTTACGTAAGTTGCGGCAAAAAAGGTTGCTTAACATTTTTGTTTTGTTTTACACTCAATACAATCTTTAATCAGAAACATCAAACTTTACCGATTGAAAAGCAGTTATAGTGATATTAATAAGGACCACATACACTGAAACAATTAATCCTGTCATGATCTGTTTATGACCAATAGTCTGTTTCTCATCGTTCCGGTCGAAGTAATTGTCATATATTCTAATAATAACACTCATCTGAAAGACAAAACCTTAAGCTGAAGAGTTACAAAGAAGACTGCAACGAAAAGGAAATATGTATTATATGGAAGACACAGGACCCTCTTCAAATTGTTATCGCTATGCTGTTTACGATATGATTATTAGAATATATCGTCAATTCCAGTTGTGAATTTATCTGCGCCGCGCCGCTGCTACCATTGTGTTAGTAGCATTTTGCTTCACTTACCAGCTTCACTATAGAGTATTACTGCGATCGCTGCAGTGTGATCTTCACTTAATTTTGGCTGTTTGATCCTATTTTAATTTAATACCAAATTCCGTACACTCACTATATAAATCGAATGACATGCTATTTCGGTACTTCCTCACATTTTGCTGTTTCAAAAAGCTTCATATCTGGACCTTTGTTATTGTGAATTTGTACATTAAAAGTAGCAACACAAGGGACCCATTTTCGTATGTTTTAGGGAGTTTTGGGGAGAGATAGAAGAAAAATTGAAGTACGATGTTTTCTATTTTGAAGATATGAGCGAAAAAGTGTCATCAATCTGAGTGAGAACCCTATTGTTAATAATAATTTCCATGCCTTTCCCCCAACAGCTTCCAGGGGGCATCGGCTTGTACGCCCACGGTGACCGACTTAAGATGTTACCTTTCCGCATTTGCCGTGGAATTTGGAAAACTACAGAAAACCAAACTCAGAAAGGAAGCACCGGGGTTCGTGCCGGAATCAAGTGTACTAAGCCACCAGCCCGACAAAGTTTCAAGTTTATCCAGTGTTGTACCACGGTGGTATGATCGATTCGATCGAACGCCTTCGTGAAATCAGTATAGATAACATCTATTTGGTCATTATTATCCAAACTCTCACACAGAGCTCTGTTTTTTCTATTTTCCACAAATCCCCTGGAACCCTCAAAAACGTACAAAAGTGTGTTTTAAGTTAAGAAGTATCATTCTTGTGGAAACATTCAATTATATACTTTTTCCTCTTGCAGTCTGATCCAGCATGTAAACGATTGAGTGTAGACTTGTATAATGTGTGTGCTTTATGCGATTGCGAAATGTTTGCCATTTCACCCTAACCTCATAAATTAAAGCTTATTAATGTGCAATTTATCTCCAAATAAACGACGTTCATCTTCCCCGTTCCTCCGTAAAAATTGTGTCAAACTCTCTGTTTTATGGAGGTGGCCTATATGTTGAACATTTTGGGCGCTGCGAGATAAATATTCCAATTAGCATGTTGCATATAAGATATATTTATATACCTGTCCAGATTATTGAAATTTCACACAAATTGAATTTGTAAATATTGACACATTACCATATTCGTAGATATGGTATGGTAGTGATGGCAGTGACGGAATATATGCGATGAAATTTTAACTCAAATAAAAGTAAATATATTGTAATTAGCGTTATCCGGGTTTATAAAAATTTTGTTAACTAAAGACAGCGATAAAGATATCTTGTTATAAATTAATAATAAGAATTTGCTGTACTACTCGTATATACATATAATGACTACTACAAACAATATTAATTACTAAGCATTATTATCAAAAGATTTGGTGGCCGCGGTGGTAAAATACCCGTTCTTTGGTAGTGACAGTTCTGGAGATCCAATGCCGGCCGTGTCTTGCCAGCATCGGTTCCTCGGCGGAATACCAATCGTTGCTAGGAAGTAATCAACAGCGCAATATTGCTTATAGGGAGGTAATATCGTAACAAAGCCTAGAACAGATCATAAAATACATAGCGAGAGCTCCATGGTAGTCTGACAAGTAATACAACTTTGAAGCGAACGCAGATGCCTCCACCACCGATAATAGAGGAATTTCAAGATTAAATAATTGAAATTATTAAAATCGATAGGAATATAGGTAGAATATACATATAAGGTTGTGTAATGTTGCTAATATTTTTCGTGAATATATTATTATTCATTTTTTAAATCAAATAATTACTCCTTTGTCACGCAATTACTTTAAAAATATGAACATAGATGCTAAATGAAATTAGTTTTTAGTTTTGTTGGATACAGCTCTAATAGAGGATGATAAATGAATTAATTTTCATTATTATCTTGGAATATTAAGCCGCTCTAACCAAAACTAATTATACGCAGCGAACTTTATAAATGAACAAATTACGTTCAGCTAAAAGTCAAGGAAAACTATGAAATGAAATATGATTTTTTTTGTGGTACATCAATGGTATTTTTTAGGTATCGGTGTATAAAACTTATAACACTGGGACAAGTATTTTGCAAGTGCTTAGGTAAGCTTGAAATCATTTTTAGATTAATCAGTATCCTTTAAATTATAACATCCTGAATCTATTGCATCATTCCACCTGTCAAATATATGTATGTATATCAGATTGGTGCTATGTCAACATTAGGACCTACTCCACTTAATAATGTAAATTAGAAAATGATTATTATAGTATCAATATAGTTGGAATTATTATGAATTTAATTCTGTTGTATATCATTGTTAATATTATTTTAATGATCTAACAGCTTCATTAATAATATGTTCATATTTTAGTATCTCCTTAATGTGCATCATGGTACTAAATTTTAATTTTAATTCATATATACACGGTGGTCCAACCAAGATGGGGTTACATAGGCTACGTTTTAAAAATATTTTCTTTATACATCCAAGCAGCCGGCGACGAACCAAAGTTATATCTTTTTTTAATGGGGCACTCGGTATTAAAATATTACAATCGATTCTGCTAATTACTATAAACAACTTATAACTTTGGTTGGCTTTAAAACCAATAGATGCGGAGAGAAAAGCAATTGAAGTTGAAAAAACTCCTTATATCAAATTGTTTGTAGTAATTAGGAAAATCGATTGTACTACTTTAATACCGAGTGTCTCATTAAAAAAAGACATAAGTTTGGCTCGTCACCGATTGCTTCGATCACCTTGTATAAAGACAATATTTTTAAAACGCCCATGTAGCCCTCAATCAAATTCCAGAAAGGATTTTTGAAATTCCTCACCGTTCAATTATAATAGTCCACCCCATCTTGGTTGTACCACTTTGTATATAAAGCTTTTGCAACTTGAGCAGTTCTGACATCACGTCTAGTTCTAGAATTGGAGATTGGAATTACTGTAACTAGTACAGAATACAGGTTTGATTTGATCTTTTGATACTTTAAGTGAGAGACAATAGCTTCCTACCTGCAGTTCGAAGACTAAGTCGTACCAAGTATACATAGTGAATAAACTTTTTAAACCCAGAAGTAATTAACCTACTAAACTTACACAAGGTTCTTGCAAATGAATGTTGGTGAATTTGAAATTTAAAAACATATGCAAAACATTTCATAAAACAAATTTGTAAACAAAAGACAGGCATGCTAGTTTGACATTGAAAACAATAATTTAAGTACAGTGAAAATTTGATGGCAAGAAAATTATGATGTGAATTAAACAACTTTTATTTCAAAAAATGTGTACTTTCAACTGCTAACGTGATATCGATCTATATCACACTTTTGGGACCCGGTATATGTACAATATGTTGTTACAAATAGTCTGCCTTTGTTATCTTTGAATTGTTTTGTACTCAATTCTTTTAGCGCGTTGCATGAACTTGATTTCATTTGATTATACATGTGTGTATACATTATGTATGTACATACATATTTGTATATGTATTCAGTTTGGAGAGCAAATATCTTACCACTTATATTTCCCGTTTGAACGGAAATAGTGCAAAAATAAATTTCTATCTAAACATGATGTATTAAACAGACATACTGAAATCTTCTTAACTTATGTAAGTCCGTTCCGTCTGAAAATACAAACACTAATTTCCTGGGAAAGTATGTATACGGTTTTACATAAAGGTTAATTAAAAAGTAAATCTAATGAAAGCAAAATAACCGGAACACAGCTCCCAGTCAACCCAACACGTCGCGCAGCGTACAATATTAATGAGCTATTTATTTAGTATAACTGATTATTTTAGGTTAGGCGAAGAAGGAAGAAGAAGGAATGATAGGTATTTATGTTGATGATGGTTAAAAACCTAGACGTGTATGTAACTTGCTTTCCCGTTTGAAAGATAATTACCCAAAATTGCCATTACTGATGACGGTACATTTTCAGGCACTTTATATGTAAATCTTACATTCTAAAGCAGGTTTTGTGCATATAGGGTAACGGGTAACTAGTTGAGGGTAAAGTAAACAAGAATTAATTTTACTTGACCATGAAACCGTGAATTTCTAACGATGAATATTTTTAATATGGATTTTTAATACCAGATAAACAAGCAAGAAAGAATAGAAAAGTACTTTATTTCGTGAATTTTATTGTCGGATTTTTTAGTAAATTGATTTGTTTTTAAAGTGTACCACAAGTAGTAGAAATAGTTAAGTTTTGGCAAGTACAGTCACCTAGTAGCACTATATATGAAGGTATGATGATGTATAATGATACATTTCTTACAATTATGTATACCTGCAAAAATTACAATCGTAGATTGTGTTAAGCGTATCAACGAATACTCAATGTATATAATTGAAGATGAGAAGTCTATATTGCTATGGAAGCATGAATATGTTCAGATAAGTAGATTGATGCGTATAATGGGAGCAGAAAACTTTGAAGATGAAGCAGATATTGTAGAACTAATAGCGGACTAGACCAACTAATCAAACTGTCTGAGTCTGAGCTAGTTGGGTTCAAGATAGTCATCCACGCAGGACTTAAATTAGAGCGAAAATTTAGTAATTATTTTATCGAATATGATTCAAGTGTTTGAACGCGCTCTGATTCAGCAAGATTACTCATATCTACTTAGCACAATATAATAGGGTCTATAAACATTTAATCAAACTCCACATTTTTAATGTTAATTCCGGATTTCAGTGCCAAATCTCGGCAATCTGAAAATGTCAGTGATTAATCGCATATTGTACCTACATACTTACACCTTACATATTTGGCATTGTAAACATCTTCTTTGCGATTTACACGGTTTTGTATATTAAAATTTATAACTTTGTAGGTACACGGTTTTCTCATGAACTGATCTTCAGTGTAAATTGGCAATGGTTGTACATGTCTCAACTTTGAAGTATCTTTTAAGAAATAATTGTGATGTCATAATTAGCCAATTCGCAAAACTATGCAGCTAATCAAACTTAAACGTGCTTACACTTAGATTATTTTATAACACCCAAATTTAGTTTATTGGTTCATTAGGTATATACTTACTTATCTACAAGTTACTCTTTGGATATTTGCTCTTTACAGTACCAGTCATTAATGACTTCAATTTAATAGTTCTTTAATATTTTAGGTGTAATATCTCTCATACTCCACTATAAAACATATTTAATTACTTATCACACTTTTTATCTATCAAGGTACACCAATATTAATAATGACATGTAACACTTAAATTACATGGATTTTGGTGTAAATAAAAATCTTCTACTTACTCACTGTCAGGTTTACTTTCAACAGATTAAGTGGACTTAAATAAATGCTTCCCTGAATTATTTGCGTGATTGATATTTGATATACTTATCAAAATGTCAATATTGTAAAATAAATAAACTAAAATTGTAGATTACTATACATACATAAGTATGTACATACATATATGGTCATATTAATGCTTTACATTTAGTAATTAAATTTTGCTTGTTTTTCAAAATTACACACAAAATTCATGATTCTTGTAATACTGTAAAGTACCACCAAAAAACATTGTAATTTAATTATTTTACAATTAATAAGCAGAGATGAGATATAAAACATTCGTCTAATAATACTGCGTCAACAACATATTTGTTTATTTACATAATTAGGGAACTGTACTAATAGTCCTGATTTTTCTATATTTCTGGCGCCCTAAAAGTCAATATGTGTATACAGAATTCTCACAGTTAACGAATTATACAGCTAAGGAAATCACGACACAATACTAAAGATAATAATTGAAGTCATTATCAATACTATACCACATTAATATATAAGATACAAATAAGGAGAGCCTGAAGTTCCCAAATCTCACGAAAAATGTCGACTGCACTATAAATTACAAATCTTGTACCTTCCACATCTCATCACACGAACGATTAATCTACATTTATTCAGTTAATTTAAGGAATATGGATTGTGGTACCAGCTTAGATTTGTGAGTTATCGGTACATGTTTAGATAGGATGCCTCACCGAGACCGTTCATTAGAAGTTTATGGGGTTCTGACCAAAATATAAATTCGAAAATTCAGAATTATATATAATCGATTGTGTTCTTTTCAACAAAAGTATTACAAGATTTCTAACGCTTCCGGGTATACGGGAACACCCCGTATATCTTTAGATATTTAGATGTAGCTCTTTTTAAGCTTTATAAATACCTTTACTTTTTGCAATTTGATTCAGGCGTTTTGTAGGTATTCGTTTTTTTTTAATTGCTATAGCCAGACGTTTATTGAAAAAAATCAGAGAACACTCGATTCTTCGGATATCAATTTAGAATTCATAATATGCTTTTATACCATGTTGGAGTATATTTTAGCGCCGAGAACGGCTGTCTATATTGTGTGGTTACTTTACTATGGCACGTTAACTCCTTTACTTTGCTCTCAACAGCGAATGGCAAGTCGATCCGGGATTAAACTCTCTGACAAAATGTCACCGTCCCTCCAGAGAATTGAACCCCGGCACCTATCGTCCTCTCACAACAATAGTCAGCCGCCTAACCACTGCGGCCATCGACCCGTTATATATAAAGATTAAAAATAGCTAAATCCAAGTATGTGAAAATATACGGGATATTCCTTTAAAAATAACAAAGTAGATGGCAAGTTCCGGTACAATCGGAAGCGCTAGAAATCTTATACTATATACAGGGTGGGCCACTTAAAAGCAAGAATTACGGCCAACTTAAATAAAAATTTTAAAATCCGACCAGGTAAGCTTATAGTAGTTGATGAGGAGCACAGATTAATAACAATGTAAATTTTATAATATTCACGATGACGTCACACCGAAATCAATTAGCATTTTATTAAATAGCACATTTATGTTTTCTGTATTGTAAGAAGATGGTATTTCTAACACATCACAATCACTTATTAAATATTTTATCCATCTGTGTTTGCAATAACAAAGAATGAAATTTGGTTATTTAAATTACGCGGGTTCGAAGTTTCAAGCTTAGTTTACCGAAACTTTGCGTAACGCATGTTAATGTGCATGACATTTGTCAGATTTGACTTAAATCACTACATATTCTGCCATTTGCTTATCTAATAATAACGATTTGAATATATTTCCCATACAAGTACCTACTATTTGCGCATCAAAATGACTAAAATGTGTTTATAAAAGTCGGGGAAGTTGTATCGCGCAGTATACGAGCTCAAACCGCCAGCGGCTTATGTTTTTGCACTTGCCGATGCAGATTTAATGCAAGTTGGTCAATAAGTCAAACACTCAACCCCAAATTATTGTTTCTACATAAGTTAAACATTAAAATAATTAATTTTGAACATTTGTCAGTTACCAAGTGACATTTAATGATATATATCTATACTCCATTCAACTTAAGAGTGCAGTAGTTGGCGCCACAATCGGCGTTGGTTTTACACTAGAGAATTTAAATATACCGCTCAATTCAAAATCGACTTGACGTAGGTTAACCTTCAAATGCGGTAAATATACAAATATATTACAACGTATGTATATTTTAACTAATAATGTCTACAGAATCAATACATTTCTACTTTATTAAGTTTTATTAAACTTTTTTACAGCTTCTTACAGGCAATTAATAAGATTTGTTTTTAAAACGTAAAACTTATATGTTCGTAAAATATATTATTCAGACTATGTATTGAAATTGTATATAAGGTGTATGACTGTTATATTTATTAATATTTCAGTATAGAAACGCAATAATTGTATAGACAATGTATTTTTCAAGTTTATTGTACATAAAAAGATATATTTTTAAATATTTATATGATATAATATGCAAAAATCGAAATCATACATCGTATTTTCTTCTGCGATAGAATGTTTGATGCAATTAGTCCAGACTTCAGCAGTGACATGATTAACTCCATCCAATAATAAAGTTTTTACTTCCGCTAACTTAAAAGTTCTGTTATTAGCAACATGATGCTTCGCTTGAACTCATATTAATTCGATAGGATTCAAATTACAATGATATGGGGGCAATCGTAATATTGTGCGAACACTTTCTGCTACTATTTTGTCAATAATGTATGTAAACGGGTCGATGGCCGCAGTGGTTAGGCGGCTGACTATTGTCGTGAGAGGACGATAGGTGCCGGGGTTCAATTCTCTGGAGGGACGGTGACATTTTTTCAGAGAGTTTAATCCCGGATCGACTTGCCATTCGCTGTTGGGAGCAAAGTGATTAACAGCGCGGCATCATAAAAGGCGATATGATGCTGTCACAAAGCCATTTAAACACAACTTACACACACTAAACTACACCGCAAGAGTTGCAGTGATAGCCAGACAAGTAATACAGCTTACGGAGTCACTGCAACTAAGCACCCACCACAAATTAAAAAAAAAATAATAAAAATAAGATTGTCAGTAATATATTTTTTAGTAAGTTCCAGTAATTTAACGTTTAATAAAGAATTATCAACAACAATTCCTTTAAATTAAGCCATTCTACTAACGCTTCCTTTTTCCAAGATGTCTCTGTAAAACAATATCTTGTCGCTCCATTAGCACACTTTCTCGGTTGCGTTTCACCCACATAAATCCTTATTTTTTGAGAATTTTGCATAATGTTGTTCGCTTAAAGTCTAGCAAATTATCATCTGCATTAACAACCTACAAACATTAATTACATCATGTTAACGTTAATTCAAATATATTTACGCTCAATATTTTTGTACACGTAACTCATTTTTCAAGGAAAAGGAATGCACTTGTGTTCCGATTGCTGACCGCTGGCCTTCATCCAAATTATCATAGGTTGTGTGACGTATACATTTCTTTGAAGGTGAATCAGATACATCTGCAGTATCTTATATCCTTCACAATATTCTATACTGTTCTCTTTCCAAGTCCAAGTTGTTTCGCAGTCAATGTAATAGAAACTGACTGAATTGTTCTGCTTCTGTTGCAAATATAAATTATATGCCATTTACCTCTGCCTACTACTTATATGTTTTCCTGAAGGATTTTTTGAGGATCCTTCAAATGGATTCAGCCATAGTAAAATAACGTCAGTATATGTCATCAATAATATTACATGAATACGGATAATAATAGATAAGTACCTTGAATTTGTAAGTAATACTGAAAAGAAATTTGCTTTTAATGTAAGGTACTTGCAAAATTTGAAAATACAAAGAAAAACGTAAGGAAATACAAATACAGCAAATATTTACGAACAAATCAGCATAAACAAATTTGACGTAACCTCAAATTTTATACGTCCAAGAACAGTATTTTACATAGTGTGTACATGCCTCGATAATTGATCAATCACAAGCCGCGAAATAAGGTCCTATCTTTTCTAACGCTGCACTCTTAAAGTGAATGATGTATAGAGCTCAATTCAAATTTTGCGTTTTACGCAAATATGCATCAGGTAAATAACAATATTTGCGCGCTTCAAAATTTGAAATATTGGCGGCAATTTCAAGAAGTTGTTGATTTAATTTCTTATTTAAAATTGCTCATATTTTATACAGTTATACATTAAAAAATTAGCTGTTTAAGAAATTTACAATAAAAATACCACATCCCATTTAAATAAGTGCAAAGTGATTTCGGTATGACGTTATAATGAATGGTATAAAATCTACATTTATAATAACATGTGCTTCCCTTAAAGCTCTATAACTTTATCTGGTCCGATTTTAAATTTCTTATTTAGTTTGGCCATAATTTTAATGCATCATTTTACGTGGCCACATATACGTATGTCTGTATGTGTATATAGTATATACATACATCTATATGCTTTAGTTGAAAAGAGCACAATCGATTATAAGTATATAATACTGAATTTTAAATTTATTTTTGGTAAGAACCCCATAAAGTTCTAATGAACGGTAGCACTGAGAGATCCTGTATACATTTTTGCAGAAAACAAGTCATAGCTTGTGGCAAAAATGTATACAACATACACAATTTAATTTCGCCTAAATTATAAATAGCGGCGCGTGTATGTAAAGGTATTATTTAGTAAGAAATGAAAAAGCAACCTGATGATATTTATTTGTTATACATATATGCATGAGAGTAAAGGTCTTATTTTTTAGAAACATACCAATTTATTCGTAATGTTGATTTTTATACATCAATAAAAACGTGTGGCAATTAATCACGTCCATTTATTACGAAATATCCTTAATGGAAGTAATATTTTAATGAAATATTTCTGTACATATACTGAATGCAAAGAGTCTTAAAAAACGACATTTGCATATATATAAGTAACGGCAACACATGAGCTGATTTGAGAAAAAGAAAACGAAAAAACTATGGAATATTTTAGCGTAGCGAGACTCTAATAGTTTCCGCATTGGTGCCCGAAAGCATTATAATTTCTTATCACATTTGACTGTCTACATGCTACCGAATTTCTGCTTCCTCAATGTTTGCTCTTTACAAGTATTTTTGACTAGCGATACATCTAGAGTTATGTTTATATACATACATCTATTAGAAGTTACTCATAAGATGACATAATTATGTAAATGCATAGAAAGGAAAATGTTTTACCAGTATAGTTGAACATATTATAAACCTTGTGCAACTATATCCATCTTGAGCTTTATTTTAATTTGCAATTTACAGTTCGTGATTTACAAGTATAGCAAATAAAATCGCTAATATACAATACTTATATGGCGAAGTTGAAAACTACATTCGAATTACTAACTCAAATTGTTGACTTCATTTAATCACCGCTGAAACAAATTTCAATGAGCGCAAAGCATAGCTGTATCTAACAAAAATTCACTAGATTTTTAAGGTTTATAAAGTCCTCCTGCTTTGTTGTGATATGGTCGCTAAACTAGAAGAACATTAAATTTGTTACATGTTTGCGATGTCAACCCAAGTAAATAGAATTCGATAAATATATGCGTTCTACTTATAGCCCGCGTAACTGATAAAACAGAATCGTCCAATTATTTACGTATGAATGTATGTATACAACGTATACTAGCAAGTCATTCACCTTTACGAAGACGTTACATATCCATTTCTATATAACGTACCGTCGGTTGTCTCCTTATTCGCATATAATTAGTTAATGGAATGCATTTCTTCTAACCGTGTAAGTGATCAAAACATGAAAATTATATCTGATTAAGAAATTTGTTGGATATACTGTATACGATATTTTCTAGCTATACCTATCGCGACAGTTAAAATTAGGCAGCTATTAACCAGATATGTAAATAAGGAAAATTAAAAACGGCCAATATCTTGATTAACCCTTTTTATTGGATTAAATTACCCTTGTATCTTAAAATAGCTGTAGTTTAAGATACAAGGGTAATTTAATCCAATAAAAAAGTTTGCTCAAGATATTGGCCGTTTTTAATTTTCCTTACGTATGTATTATCGCGAGCTTATTAAACGACTCAAACTTCAAGCGTTATGACCGTATACAGCTACTCGAAACATTTGAGAAGTAGCACTGGGCGACTGTAATTAGGGGTCGATAACAGGCAGGTAGAAAGATTCGCAATAAATTGTATATCCTATGATGATTGTAATACATCCTACATTATTATAATATGATTCGTATTTATTGACGAAATTCTCTCTGTTTAATATTATGTCTAGAAAATTCATACGCAGTGCAAGTTTAAAATATATTTTTATATATATTACTATTGTGTTTATAGGAAATTTGATGAAGGAAAAACAATGTTTGCAAAACATTAAGAAATGATTAAAATTAAATATCAATTTAAAGAAATATTTATTTCTGAATATAGCGGGTGCCCGTTTTTCGAGCGCATGCATGGGGAACTCTGTTATTATAAGAGATAGGAGATCGGTTAAATTAGGGCAAAGTTGCGCATTTGGGAGAGAAAAGATATGCTGCCGAGAAACTTAAAAAATTTTCATGGGTTGCTGAGATTTTGGAAAAAAGTGAAATTTTAAACTTTCGTTTTAACGTTGTATATCGAAAACCGATCAACGTAGACGTTTCTAACTCAGACATTATTAAGGCACTTTTTTACAAGGAGATCCAAATGTGTGTTGAAAAATGATGACATTTTCTCTTATTCAATTAACTTGAGTACGGTCTACCTCTTCGCTGAGTCCATCATATTCATCTCAAATATATTCATAATTCTTTTCGCTTAGATTTCTTTTAAATAGTGTCTACCCTCCGGCCTGCGGCTATACGGCTTATTACAGTTGCCCAGTTATATTTACCTGAATATTGCTCCAAGTAAGGAAAGCCTACAATAGATACGTTTTATGGCAGTTTGAGTCGTTTAAAATGCTCCCGATAGTACATGATCGAGCGCCCATTTAACTTGAGAAATGTAAACATTGAATGACAGAGAATGTTTACGAAACCGTTATTGACAATAGAAGAATAGTCTTGATAGCATATATGTGGTATTTAGTGATAAAAGGAACATTTATTATAATGGTCCGGAAAATTACATTTTTTCTTGACCACTAAACACCATATCCAGAAACTATTTCTTCCAACACAAGTGTTTTCGTGCAGAAGGCAGTTTCTTTCATTTATGTTCTATTCTTTATAGCATTTTCTTCTTTTAGGTTTACATTGCTTTTCAAAATGTGCCCAATTATTTGCAGTTCCACTTCCGCTGATATTTTGTATACAGTGAATCTATTGGGATGTGATGTCTGAATAACTCGATGCTCTTGTTGTGTAGTTTTAGTATGTGAATGTGCTTTCATTGCTTTGTTAGATCATTACATCGAAGAAAGTATAGTACGCATCATCTTCTGTATAATCTTGATATTAGCAAGCTCATCCAGATTTACGTTAATATACACATGTCCGCTGAAGCACTGGGTGACGTAGTAGTATATCTCGCTAGCGGTTCGTTCTACCCACTTGGTGATGTCACGGAGGGATCTTAGCGCTTATAATTTTCTTCTCTGGTTCTACCAGTGCTTCTACTATTTTGTGATTAAAGTACTTTGTCATCCGCCTTTACTTGTCTTACTTTAGCCTCTTTTTGAGTCTGCTAAATTCTCTTCTTGCAGTTTGGTATATTGGTGTTACTCGTGCGATTACTAATTCCGCTGGTTCGAAAACCGTACGGTATGAGGTGATCATCAGAGCTACCAACCACTGTACTGCTGCCATCAGCTTTCCAAACTTGTTCTCCTGTAACGCGTTAGACCAAATCTTGCTCTATACAGAAATTTGATGACGATCATAAGAATCCGAAAATTGCATACTGTTGATCCTCCTGTGTTGGCTATTAGTTGATTCATCATTGTTGTTATCTAGGTAGCCTTGTCAGTCGATGATTTGGTTTTGCTTTGGAATCGTAATCCGAAATACTTAATCGTTTCTTGTTAATAATTATTATTATTTGATAGGCACTTAATGCCTCCGCATACATTCTCTTCCTCTTCCTTTGCAAACAATATACCATATAAATTTGGATCTTCTTGGATCTTAGGAAACAAAATGTTGAGCGACTTGAGTATATTTCATAGTATATTACAAAGAATCAATCGTTTTCTTTATACATTTTTTCCTATACTTACTCATTATATCTTTTATTCATAAAAAAATTCTAGACTGTCCATTAAGCTACTTATTAAGCTTAACCGTGTCCTAGGTTTACGAGTTGTTTTGAGCTTTGTAAACAGAATACAGATTTATCTCGATGCACCAGTTAGTCATTTTTAATTATATCTAATAGCTTCCCCAAATCCTTAGATTTATTATCACAACAGAGAGCAACTTAAAGGTCGCTTTAGTAAAAGGAGCTTTACAACTATATTATAAAACCGACCGATATTGTAATTTACTAAAGTTATTTCTAAACTCTCAAATTGGATATAATATTTAGATCACCTATTTTGTAATGTTGTATGCCTAATAAATAATAATAAATCTTTATAATTTTAATCATATCACGGCCAAATTTTTTAATCTGCATTTTTATTGTTTTCAGTTGAAATGAATGAATCAAATGATTTCTAATTTTGAACTAGTAATTGAAGTGACAAATATGAAGTAAAGAAAGAAAATATTTGTTTATGCGATAGAATATATCTTTTATAAAAATAAATACATCTTTGTTTGATTATCGTTGTCAGTAACTGATCTAAAAAGCTGCATTTGCAGTGCAATTAGTTATCTACTAATGTGTATCCTCTTTTGCGATTCTTCAAGTAAATTATTGGTGAAAAACGTAAGAGGTTTGCGTGTCTAGCTTTAATGTGGAAACGCTGCACACAGTTTAGGCATGTATATATGCTTGCAATATGTATACGTCTTGTATTGAATGCCCTACCTCTACACACTTTATAGAAAAGGCATCTAGCGACATAACGATATCGTTAGGTAGACTAGCACCTTCTAATTTTATGGTATGTATTGAGAATTGCTTTCGAACAAACTGGGAAGAATTTGAGCCAACTCTAATGAACGAATCGACGATCGTATTTTCTGTGTATATATGTAAGTACATACACAAGCAGGATATATTTAATTAAACCGATCACGTTAATAAGCAAGCAACATTGCATGTTCTGCTGTTTAAGGAAAAATAATATACTAACACTTGCAATTGAATGTGTGTGGGATCCTAGACATCTAATTTAATGTGTAATAAGGATTTCTTATTGCCTTTAAAAGTTGGAAAAGTGAATGGGAAATATTTAAGGTAAATAATGAGTTATACAAGTTACTTTTTATGTTTTACTCTGTTCATCGTTTTAATTTGGAAAATACTATGAAACCGTGGCAGCTAATATGTCAAGAAAACAATACATCAACACCAAAATTAATATAATATATAGGGGTTTTGTTTTTGCTTTTTTCTAATATTATTGTAGGGATCATTATTATTAATTATTTAATGAGACGATAGTTGTGGGGGTTAGATAGCCGCCTGTCGTTGCGACAGAACGGTAGGAGCCGGTGTTCAATTCTCCGAGAGGACGACGAAGCGGCAAAATAGTGATGCAACAAGGACATTGATTACATTTAATAAATGCAATTTACATAGCAAGAAATGCAGCGTAGTCGGACAAAGAAGCTTAAGAAGTCGCTAAAATAGTATCAACCACAGATTTAAAAAAACTAGTACAGAATAGGGTCTATTTCTGATGGCGTTTCAAATGAAAGACAATAGTTTACTGTACGGTATTTTCGAAGCTATATTTTTCCTTATGCCAGACTTATACATATAACAAAAAAAGTGATTAACGATGCGGCATTATAAATACCGATATAGTGCTGTCCCAAGACAATTTGACCACGATTGCACACACACAAACTACACAGTAAGCGTTGCACGCTAGCCATACAAGCGATACGGCTTAAGAAGCCTGACTAGCACCACACATAACAACATTAATATATTCCTTTTTGAGACTTTTATAACAGTATCATTAGATTATACTCAAACATTTCGTCTTATTTGGACCAAAATATTTTGTTTTTAAACCATCGACTTCACTTTTGTCTTAGAGGCGCCATGTTGGATTTTGACATAATTAGAGTCATTTTCCTGATATTTTTCCATATTACGTATCTCATTACAGAAAGCAAAAGAAAGAACTGCAAAAAAGCAAACAAAACTATGGTGTGCTGTAACGTTTATCACAATCACACCATAATAGGAGAATATATTAAACGCTCGAAATGACGTTCTCACATTTAAACATTCATGTGTGAATAAAATGCTACCCAGTAAGTTGCAAACTGTGTTGATATTGCACATCAAAAGTTTGTTATCATTTGGGAATTCTTTAGAAAGAACAATAATTACAAACGTTACAAAATGCAAGTATGGCACGTTTTACTTCCTGGGGATATTGAAAGACGTTTAGAATGATGTCAGTAGCTTAGCAATAAAAGCGACAATTAAATAAGATTATTTAGACAAATGAAAGTACTTTTACAAGTTGTGGATTATTTAGTCGAAATAATGAGCATGTCTAGTAACTTGAAAATCCAAGACTCACTAAACAAGTTCAAAACTAGATTTGGGTTAAATGTTTGCAGAGGAACAAATCTATTCAATTTAGTTCTGGGGAAAAACTAAACTCAGAACGATACTACATTTTCTTAGAACTGTATAATAATGCTGTCCTAGAGATCTTAGAAAAATGCCCGTAGAATGTATTAATTTTTTGCGATGCCTACAATAATATGTTCGGAACAAAATAAAAGAAAAAGTTTATGGTTTTTTTCGTAAATATTTTAAAAACTACAAACTATGGAAGAATTTTTGAAACGGAATATCGTTCCGTGCTAAAAAACGAAAGTTTTCCCCATTTAACTAACTTTGCATCTGTTGCCGTTTTCGCGATGTCATTGGCGAGTCTAGAATTTCTAACATAATTTGTGTATATATTTTTGATTGACACCAAAATCAATTCTTCACAAATCGTAATATCTTAACTATATCTAAATAAACAATGTAATCAGATCCAGGGGAATTATCATGTTTTTTTCTGCTCATCATAATATTACTTTATCCGTGTTTCCATTCTTATACTTATTACGTACAAACCAGACTGCACTCATTTAGCTGGCTCATAAAAAGACCTATGTCGTTCGGTAGCCGGCATTGAGGTTAAGTTCAATGCTACGCTTCGTCCATTTCAATTATCTGTATACTTATAATCACACATATTAGTGTCATATGGATTAGAACGTATAATACATTTATGTTCGTATAGGCCCGATAACCATGCCTAATTCAGTGCGTATTGTTTCGCATGAATAATTTATAGCATGAAAGGACGTTCAACGTATCGAATGTGCTAAATTTGGGCACGTATTTATTTATTTTTATATAGCTTCAATAGGATACATGGTATAGCTACAAAGGTTACGTTAACTATAACTTCGATTGTCTATTGCATCGATATCGAATTAGATATGAAATAGGATTTCTACTTCAAACATAAACTTGAAATAAAGAATTATTTATAATGCACATACATTTCAATACATACTACACACACATTGAGTTTTATCATTATCAGTCACCGGTAGCACATACCACCAAAATATTTTAGATTTACATTAGATTTAATTAGGTTTTAGATGAATATAGTGCGGTTCTAAAGTATGTCCTCCCTCCCGCCCCCAGATAGCTTATGATCGGCTTTGTAGAGAGGTTTTGCACAATGCACATTATACTCGAAAATTGACGTTTATTATCGCTGATTATGTCAATAAAATTCTATTCTATGACATTCATAAGGTAGTAAGTATAGGCTTAATAAAAGACACACATTTTACTATTCATAGCTACCTAAGACTTTTACATAAGTAGATATCTGCAAACACAAAATGGATAATGAAATAAAATTTTGTTCTATTACTATGTTCATATGGGTGACACATTTTTCTCAAATTTTTGCCTGATACCATACTCAGTGAGCTCTTTAAAATGAGGTGTCACTCGATCCCTCTTTCCATTTAAAATTTTGATATTAGATCGCCCCCCTGTCGTCAATCTTTGAAACTAAATAGAAATTTTACTGCAGAATGTAGTATACAATATTTCATACTAATGGCCCAAAACTGGAATCTCTCTATTGAACCGATCATAAGTTAGCAGGAGGGGAACATATTTTGGAACCGCACTCTATATATATTACCGATAGTGTTTCATATATGACTCAGAGTTGAAACTATACTTGATCAGCGCAATAAAGAAATATATAATAGGTCTTCTTCGCGTAACTTGAGTTTCATTACAGTAGTCCAGTTGTCTCTACATTGAGTCAAAATGGCACAAATTTAGTTCAAAGTTACTATTATATTTTGCAAAAACGGTCTCTTTTCTGATCTATACGGAGGCATAAATCTCGTCGGTCCAGAGAATGTTTTACCACTTTTTTCTTGGTCACCTGCATGCTTTGTAGCTACCAAGTGACGTTTAATACACTATATATTAATAGCGCTCCTTTTTTAATTACATTTCGATTATTCTATAATCACATTAAAACTTCTTTCTCGGATTAATTTATTATCCCTAATTTTTCAGCTGTTTCTAAAAACTGTTGCTGTATTTTGACTGCAAACATCTATTTCTTTTTTTGAGATTCTTAGTTAAATTGATAAATGATCTCTTCGTTTCTTAATTTTGATGATAAGCGGTAATATTGGGGTAAAGGAGTACCTATGTTACTTCTTTGCTACAGTATTTCTTTCGTCAGATTTTATTTATTTAATTTGTTCAAGTTTGGAGCTTTCGCTTTCGTAGAGTTATAAGTAAACATGGCATATTTATAGCACATAGATAGCGGGAGATATTTCGAGCGTTATCGGGTTTGCCATCGGCCAGCTGGCCGTACGTATGATGGCAACCCTCAATTAATTACAAATTAGTATGCAGTCGTGTCGCGTATAAATATGCCACAGTTGGTGAGCTGGCTTAACCGTCCCATGTGGATTTTTTTTCTTAAAATATAAATTAAATGCAAAATTAATGCGTACGCTGTTGACATGAGTACCGAATTAGCCATGTTCAGTCATTTGTAATAAACATAGCGATCACCAACGTATTCATCGCTACCAGTATAGTAAACTGTTGTGACACCCACAAGATGTAGTAATTAGTACGATGTAAAGTTGCCTCTTGGTGAATATTTTGTCACACAGCTGAATATTGCTGTCAGGTGTATTGCCATTGCTACTTAGTGGGATATAGCACGGGCTACAACATTTTACACAGATGAAACTACATTCAGGGGCACTGCTGCTACACTTTACTTATCGCACTTGCGCTATGCTACACTGCCCCGCTACAACACTCCGATTTTATTTAATAATTATTATTGTGATGAGTCAGCGCCACGCGTGATCATGACGTCACCCACCCTGACCGGCGACCGATGAGTAATCCTCTCGAACTTGTCCAGATCGATATAGAATGATCGAGAAATAATCATCGAGGCATATATATATGGGCTATCTAGCAGAGAAAGGCAGTCTTGATCGAAGAACGTGCGCGTCGTCAAGACATAAATAAATTGTTATAAATCGAAAATATAAAAATTCTGTACTTATATAGTTAATTAAGTGTTATTCGTGTTATTTGTTTTTATTAGTATTAAGTGTTTATTTTTTTTTAATGTGTGGTGGGTGCTTAGTTGCACTGACTCCGTAAGCTGTATTACTTGTCTGGCTATCACTGCAACTCTTGCGGTGTAGTTTTAGTGTGTGTAAGTTGTGTTTAAATGGCTTTGTGACAGCATCATATCGCCTTTTATGATGCCGCGCTGTTAATCACTTTGCTCCCAACAGCGAATGGCAAGTCGATCCGGGATTAAACTCTCTGAAAAAATGTCACCGTCCCTCCAGAGAATTGAACCCCGGCACCTATCGTTCTCTCACAACACTCGTCAGCCGCCTAACCACTGCGACCATCGACCCGTTAATCAATATATCGTTTTAAACCGAATATCGTTTGCTTTGAACCCGATAATATTACATTATTTATGTTAATATGTTCCAATTTCGATCCTACTTTCTTCCTATATATGTATGTACATATGTATATTTGTTTTCACTGACGTAGATGTATTATCGAGGCCGCCTGAATCGCTTTTATTGCATCTGGAAACCATCTCTATAAGATATACCTCAATGTACCCATACATACCCCGTTCACCATCGTGTAATTAGAGGATTGGATTGGCATTCTGATGTGCTCATAGAGAATGTTGAACTCAAGATCTAGCTATCGTTTATCTTGCCCATTTGTCAATTTCCTTATGTTTCTTTATGTTCTTCATCATCGCATGTATTAATTTCAAACTCTCTCCAAATTCAAGCACCCTTTGCACCACCGTCTCAGCTATTTGTTGTCCTATCGTTTCATAGACGCCTTCTCGAAATTCTTGCTACTAATGGCATTCAAATATAGTGTACTCAACGGTGTCCTAAGCCTAACAACAAATGCTTGAGTGAGATCGTAACTCAACTCACTGTGTCGACACTATCCGTATTGCTTTTTCACGACATGATTTTTCCTTATTAGTGAAATAAACTGCCTCGGCGCTTTTGCCTATTTCTTGACGTTTTCGACTTATTTCAGGTGGATCGTTTTCATTGGAATACTCTGTATATAGCAGCAGCAGACTAACACTTTCTTTCATCTTGTCAAAAGAATATCTCAATTTTGACATTGCGCGAATTATTGTTTCCTAAAAAGGATTTGCGCTTCTAGATATTAGAAGTTCAATTCAAACGAAATCAAACATTGCAGATTACAACATGAATTATAAGATCATTGTCCCAATAAATTCGTGTTCAAGAACTTTTCCGTTACATTTAAGGGTGTAGTTTATATATAAATTGAAATATATTTCCAATCAACATATTAAAATATATTGTAAAATTGTATTAATACTTGCAATCTAAATAATACAAGAAAATATATTTAATTAATTCGAAATATATTCTCTTATATTCACTTTTCTCAAATACTAGAATACTTCTTACTGTTAATATAAATACAATTAAATTATCATTTACTTTCATTCCATACTATGATCGTCAAACATGAGATGTTAAAACATCAGCGCGCAACTCTTTGCTCTTAGACTACCAATAAAATTTGATACATTAATTATAATATGTAAACTTTTTCGCTATAGGTGAATAAATTGTGAACTAACAATAAGTAAAAATTCGCTAAATTCTTGTGCATAGAAATATGTGTATACTCTAGTCTTATACAGTGTGGAACAGCTAAATGGAATAAATTCGATAACAAATAAATGAGGGTGTATTGGGAAAAACGCTTGGACACGTCGATTTGTATTTTTAAATGCGCATTTTCTTCAAAAAAAAAAATTAAACAGGGTGTGTCATGTGACAGTGGCCAATACCAACTTTCTTATTTTAAATGGAAACCCCTGCATATTATTTTTTTTTGGTTCTTCGGAAAATTCTAGACATAATTCAAGTACAATGTCCCATACCTATCTTCAACTGTTTCGGAAATATTAAGTGTTTCCAGATTTATTACGAAAATTAACATTAAAAAAAGAAAATTATTTTATTTCACAAATTCTATCGATCCGCGCCTCCCTATCCACCGATTTGGAAGAATTCGGTTCAGGTACTGCCGGACATTGATTTGGAAATGGGGCGGTGCTCCATCTTGCTGAAACCATACTGTATTGGCAGTAACTTGTGGGTTTGCTGGATTAAGATATAAGTTTGCGAAAGTTGGCACGACATTATTTTGGAGCACTTCTAAATATTTATCTCCATTCAAGTTACCATCAATGAAAAAGGGACCTATTATGTGATTTCCAACAATTCCTGCCCAAAGATTAACTTTTTCAGGATATTGCGTATGTTCCTCTCTCATCCAGTGAGGATTCTCATTAGACCAATAGCGGCAATTTTGACGATTAACATGGCCGTGAAGTGTAAATGTGCTCTCATCAGAAAATAAAATATCTTCTAATTGGATCACATTGTTATCTAACATTGCCATCATCTGTTCACAAAAATACGTTCTCCTATCGAAATCGTCTTCCATGAGCTCCTGAGTTGGCATCATTTTATAGGGATGCATTTTACTTTCCTTTAATACTCAAAAAATTGATGTGTGGCTAATGTTGAACAGTGGGGCTGCTTTTCGACCAGAATTATGTGGGTTTTCTTGAAACTCAAGTATAATATCCAATTTCATACCATCACTTACTGCATTGGCAGCTACTTTTTTAATATGTCTTACATGACCAAGCTCGCAAAACTGTTTTTCTCTATTTTGCTAATTGTTCCTTGGGATACAGGCGGCAAATTTGGAGATCTTCTGTGAAATAAGCGAGATACTTCCATTTTGTCCGTGTGTTATCTCCATAACCAATCATTTGTAGAATGGTTATTTTGTGCATTTCTGTTAAATGAACCATTTTTCTGATATTATTACGTACAGTTAACGAAATTCAAACGACAATAGCACTGACACTGATCACTACTGTCATGCAGGCAGACAACATGTTGCTAAGGCTATGAGTTTTTACGAAAATAAACAAAACGGTCTTTGTATTTTTTTAATTTCATATCAGTAAAAAGGAACGCAGCAATGGTTTTTGCTTACTTTATCAATATCAAGAGCTAAATGGGAAATAGATTTTTAGTGTAATGTAGCGAATTTGTGAAATAAAATAATTTTCTTTTTTTAATGTTAATTTTTGTAATAAATCTGAAAACACTTAATATTTCCGAAACAGTTGAAGATAGGTATGGGACATTGTACATGAATTATGTCTAGAATTTTCCGAAGAACCCAAAAAATAAATAATATGCAGGGGTTTCCATTTAAACTAAGAAAGTTGGTATTGGCCACTGTCACATGACACACCCTGTATTATTTTTTTTTTGAAGAAAATGCACATTTAAAAATACAAATCGACGTGTCCAAGCGTTTTTCCCAATACACCCTCATTTATTTGTTATCGAATTTATTCCATTTGGCTGTTCCACACTGTATAGCGGAAATAAATGTTAAAGTAATATTAATTAACTAAACAAGAAGTATGAATAAATTATAAAGTAAATTTTAATTGCTAACAAAACAATCTAACGGAAACGATTGTTGTAATACTACTGTATCTCACATCTACTTTGAACGAGAATATCACGTCTTTATTTTCTCCTCCGAGAAAAAACCGAAAAATACTCGCAAGCACCAAAACAGAGAAATTTACATATCACTTTCTAGGATGAAAGTTATTATTTGTGATGCAATTTAAATATTTGTATTTTTAATGATTGGGCAGCGCTAGTGGATATATTCTTTTCCGTGTGCAATATCTAGAATTTGGACTGATGACTGTTTTATTACGTGTCTATATGGACAAATCCAAGCGATATGTAGAATTATTTCTTAATTTGTTCGAGGTCCATATTAAGTAATAGTTGTTGAAATAAACCAAATACTTAAAATAAAAAGAATTTGACCTAGTTTAAATCATTTCGCCTGCTTCCAACATTTTTGCTTCCTTGTACCTTCAATTCACTATATCGATATTGACAGTATTAGTCAATAGAGTTATTTTCCTAACTGTAACTATTTATCCATAATACTTCTGCTATGCACTGAGATAGGAAGGAATTGCCAGTCTATCAAGTTGTAACATATAAATTTGTTATAAAGAACAGGAAAGCCTATATTGCTCTGACTGTATACAGCGCATCTTTTGCTGACTGCTTTCCACTGACTATTATAATAAACAACATATTGCATTTGTGACATATAATCATCATAAACTGTTGTAGTTTCACCCAAAGTATGCAGAATAAAACGTTGAAAATTCTAATTAATCTTTAAGAACATTCATATAAAACCAAATCCACTCAGACAAACAATCGCAAATATCTGTTTTACATTACTTGATACACACATTTAACATTTAATTTCTTTTCGACTACTTTGTTATGGAAAAATCACATCTACTTATTATGTTTCAATTGTAACGTCCGTGAGGATTTTAATAATATATTTTTATTATAATTCATTCGATAGTTATTTATTAAATTCGTAGTCATACTTTAAAAGAAAACTATAGACTACACTGACGCCTACTAATTCTTTTAATATAAGCAAAGAAAATGCAAGTTATTTCTGCTTACAAAGTAGGTGTTTAAAATAGATGTGCGTAGATTTATTTAAATAGCTATTTCGGTATCTTGTAGCGATATGAACTTCAAAGTAAGCATATCTGGATATCTGTTGGGTGTGTGTCATGTGTATGTATTTACACCATCAGAATGCATAAGTACCTACTTGATTATATTTAGACGGTACATTTTATAAACAAAATTAATAAACATTTTGTAGCGGTATGAATCATATTAAATATAATACAAGTTAAATACTTTAAAAACCGTAATCATAAACAGTACAGCTATTAATAGATATTATATAACAAGAAATGTCAACACTATAACTATACTAATATAAATACACATAGTCACAAAAATTTATTTTTACTTAAAAACTCTAGAAAAGTAACAGTAACAGTAGAGATTTCTTAAATGAGAAATTTCCAACCATAATGATCCACCAAACCGCAAATAAAAATGTCCATAGCTTCAATGTCCGTCTTATACACCTAACACTTATTTTTGCTAACAACTTAACGGACCAAATGTTCATCATTTATCAAATTCTCTGGTCCCACTATCACTATCACAAGAAGAAATAAATAGTAAGTAGTAGTAGTGCATGTAAATGTACCTTGGCTACATATAGATGTAAAGCATCGTAAATCTACAAGACTATAAATTTGACAGAGTGAAAAGCGAACCCGCGATTTAGAGTAATTTTACTCTAGAAAGGTGTGGTGCTAATTAAAATCTGAGAATGTTCTTTCTACATGGCTATAATTTCGTCAATCGCAGTGAGACCAAATTCCTTCCACTCCAAGCCAACTCTGTCAACAGGCAACTAATCTCCTTTATTATTAATTACCATATAATTACCTCCGTTAGCAAGTTGAATTTACATCTGAAAGCAGGGAATATCATCTGCATGGAATATGAATTGACTGATACAGTTAACTCCGTACTTTATCCGTTTAAGGATAAAGTATTCAACTCCGCGACGAAGGTTTCTACAAAAGTTGATTGCGGAGAAATACCAGCATGAAGTCATACGCAGTTAAATAAAACTCCACATTTAATCTACTAGAAGTAGTGACAAAGAAAATACAAATGCGCAATATATAATAATAATAATAATAATAATATTAATTTTATTCACCGTAGGTCTAGAGACATTAGTAACTGTCACAGATTAAATACAAATCTGGCACATACATTTCTACAAACATTAACTACGATTATAAATTCAGGTACATTATAAAATGACTTCTTTATAAGGTACTCTTTTAGCTTAGGTTTAAAAACTCCTGTACTGCCGATGACCTTCAAATGGTGTGGTAACGCTTTATAAATCAGAATAGTCATATACTCTGGTTCTTTTTCGAAGCGTGTTGTACTATGCTCAGGTATGAATTTGCGTTTCGGGTACTGATCTTGTTTAGTTGGCCATTACAAATATAATTATCTTTGTTTTTTGTGTACAGTATCAGTAGATGGTAAATGTATAATGACGATAGAGTAAGAATCCTATGTGTTATAAAATGATTTTTACACGATTGTCGCATATCAAGCCGTTACATACATCTCAATATACGCTTCTGCAATACGAAGATACTCCTCGCGAATGATAACATTCCCCACAGCGTAATACCATACGCCATAACTGATTCAAGTGAACACTGAAACCAAACCCCCAAAAATTTGACCTGGGCATTTACCATAAACTAATCGTTTTGCTGTTACACCTCACAAGCGTTGACCATTTCAGTTTGGTTAAGGAAAATTTTGAAGAATCTCCGTTTTTTCAGGATTTAGATGCATAGCATTATTATTCTTACACGAACTTTTCATATTATTAATAACATTTGTTGATAAATGAGATAATTCCGCTGAAGTTTTACACGATATAATTACCGTGGTATTATCTGCAAATTGATAGAGTGACCTTCGTCGATCCCTGGGGAACTCCTCTCAGGAGTCGTGACGAATTAGAAAATACATTTGCTGCGCCTTCCATATTTATGCAGATCCTTTGATCACGCTCCGATAGATATGAAACTATCAAATCCAGGGTAACTCCCCGAATATCGCAATTGTATAGCTTTCGCAACAAGATTGAACGATTGATTTCCTCGAAAACGCACGACAAATCAAAGAAAATCGCCATTACATGCTGACCACGATCGACATTTTGTAGTACTTTCGTTAATGCATTATGTAGTGCTACCTCGCACGAACCGTCATGCAAAAAACCGTATTGCGTTTTACTGAAAATATCATGGTTTTTTTTAAACTAACAAGTCTGCTATACAGTATTTTTTCAAATATTTTCGAAAAAGCTGGTAATACAGATATGGGACGATAATTCTTAATTTCTGATTTTGAACCTTTTTTGTGTATTGGTACTACTTTTGCTTGTTTAGCTTTTGCGGAAAAATCCCCTCCGTAAACATTAACTAGAGATGTTAAAGCCGGAGTCACAAATTTAGCAGACATTTTAACGATAAATGCCGGTATTTGATCAAGACCAGAAAATTTGGGTGACATATCACGTTAAAGATCTCATTTTCTGTGGCAGGAGTAAGAAATAGAGTATTCGAGTTTATGGTGGAAGAAGGAGGCTCATAATCTCCAACAATGGGGGTCTGGTGAACCGGAACATTGAAGCCAAGAGATCGCTTATTTCCACGCCATCACGCTTTAGGTTAAGTTCACTAGTGACTCCATTTTGTGATCCAATCTCACGCTTTATAATACCCCATGTAGCTTTGGATTTATTAGCGGCACAATTTATTTCATTACTATTATGTTGTGTTTTGGCTAATATTATATTCTCTTTTAATGGCTTACTAATACTCCTATAATGTTCCCAAGATGCTCGACTATTCGCTACTCTACACCAGTGGTAGTAGTTTCGTACGTGTCCTGCTTCCTGACGAATTCTGTCCGTATACCAGGGATTTGTACTTTGTCAGCTCTGGACCCTTCCTAGCGGAAAGCTTGTGTCAAAATAGTAGTAAAGCAAATGGTGGAACGTGTCATATTTGACATTAATGCCGCCTTTACAATTGTTAACATCAATCCATGTCTCATTTTCAAGCAACGCCAAGAAGGATCCAATACTAACTGTGTTATAGATTCTACGATATAATGCACCAGCCCTACGTTTATACTCTAAATTCAATTCCACGTATGTATATGCAGAGATGATCAGATAACCCAGTCTCATCCTTCCAGCAACTTACATTATTAGATTCAATATTTCCAAAGATATTATCAATGCATTTATCGTAGCTCGTAGAAAAGTCTACGTATTTTACCAAGTCATAGCAACTAAACATATTTAAGGGGTCATCAGCAGCACCACTGGTACCATCATTAAATTCAACATTAAAATCCGCACAAACCAAAACATTACCAAAATTATTTACAGAAATATCTAAAATACAGTTTTAACAAAAAGACATTAAACTTACCTGATGGAGATCTGTATACACAAATAACCAGACAACGTGTATCAGCAATATTTAAAATCTTTTTCTATTGGTTCAACATTCAGAGACTCAGCCCTCATAGAAAAGAAGCAACTAGCATAGATAGCGCAATCTCCACCACGATTTTCGCTTCTACCATATATATAACTTGTGATTTGTGATTCATGTTATTTTAGAAAATATTCCATTCCTTCAATAGTAGGTCATATTAACTACCTAGTTAAATAAATAAATCCCAATCTAATTGTAAGATACTGGTGGTAGTTTTAAGAGGTTCTTATAGCCGAGTCATATATTCTTATTACTATAAATCAAAATAGTACATTAGGCAATCACTCTGAAAAATAGACAAATAGTCTGGATCTTACGGCTGATGATCAACATCAAAGAAATACTATCGTTAATGAACAGTAGTAAGGTATTTTATATTTATAATTGACTACGTACTACCTAGAATCTGTTACCGTACATAATAGGGAACGAATACAATTAATATTCTACTGCACTATTTTCATTATGAGTACAAGTACATGATGCGTTTACTTACAATTTACATTTAATTGTAATAAAAATAGGCACACTTAACAAAGCAAAAGAGTAAGCAGTAGTCACACATTAGGCATTGTTTAATTATTATAATATGTGTATGCGTTGTAGTAGTAAACAAACCAGAACGTGTGAGCTATGTTTCTATTTATCCGCAGCGTCAAATGTACTTATAATAAATATGATGCTCTAGATTTTCAAGCAAGTCCATATTGTTTACTAGATCCGTAGACGAACAAGATCCATATGTATTTCAATACAATTGCTTAACATTAGCTATTTCTAGAATCCATTTTCAATGTTAATATTTGTATTTTGATTAGGAAAAAAAGTGCATTAGTTCTAATCCAAAACATTTGATAAAAGTCGACTACTTTTACCTTTTTTAATTTCAGTGACACTAAGTTGCAATAAATTGGGTAAATTCTATCCTCCCTTTGTGTTTGCAGCAGTAAAAATGTTGATTTATACTTTCTAAGTAAGTTGTAAAAGAAAAAAAGTAAAACACAAGTGAAAATAGTTTTGTTTCTTCGCCCAATATATCATTATTTTCAGTATTGTTGCTTTAAAGAGCTGCCTAAATTGCGTTGCAAATAAACAGTAAATTAACGAAGTAATATAGCATTATATTTCTAGTGTTCTTAGATACACAACAGTTTTTGAATAAATAATAAATAAGAAAAATTAGAAGGGAGGTGCATTAACTTGAGTTGCTTACAGAGCAGTCGAGTTAAGCAAACTTATAATAACATAACGTTGAAATCCTATGAATACTAACGTGAATGTGAGTATATTTAAAGATATGATAGTTTAATTCTGAAAAGTGTTATTTTGAACTGGTATATGCCAGTTTGTGGGGCATAGTTACGAATTTCATGCCTTGTTGTACGCTAGTTGAGTTATTTACTTGATCTTGACTCCCAACATTTTCCACACAGTGCGCGACAATTATGTCCTGGTGTGATGACATTGTCGTTCAGTGTACTGTACCGTAATAGTATGGAATCGATGCTTTTCGTAGTGTTAACAACAACGAATGGGATTAGCGATTAAAATGGGTTGCCGTTCATATAACTGTCATTACGGCCACCGAGATGAGATGGACTTGCTGATTTTCTGCTTTAATTTCAGATGCTGGCAAGTACTTATTCATGTAGAATAGTGTCTAACTTGAATGTGATTTCACACGTATTTTTACAACTGTGCTCGTTTTTAACTTTATCGGATCACGGCAATTTACTTCGCATAACTTACTCCACGCATATGTTTGTACATAATAATTTCCGCTTCAATGAGCGATAATAATTTATTATATGGCGCAGTTAATTTAATTACTGTTATACTGTTCGTAGCACTAAAAGATACAAAGGTGCTTTTTGCGCGAACTACATGATTTATAAATATGTACGCTTATTACCTATTAACGATGATTTGTTATTTCAACACACAATATATGTTTATCAATCAGGAAGAAAAGGAAATCCGAAGATATAAACGGTACATACGAAACAGTTACTTTAAATACAAAAGAGTCAGATATATATACGACGAAACCTATTCAGAAAGAAATGTATTTTAACCTACTTCATAGAAAATTAATGTTTCATATGCGTAATTTTTCTATATATTTTCAACTACGCTTTAACTAGTTGTAACCATTACGTTAAGAAATCAAATTACCCAAATTGATTTCAAACCATTTTCATTTGTTTGGTTTCTGTCATTCTCGATGTTGAACCATGGCCTCCGTAACATTTGAGATTTGACCCACCAGTAGTACCTAGTAGAAGTGGAGACTAGAAAACTAGCAGACTCCTAATTCAGGAGCTCCATGCCTTATTGTACGTGGTTTGTGAAGGTACTCATATCATCATGAAGTTATTTATTGTGACGGAATCGTGGGACTCTAGAAATCTTGCTAAATATTTTATTTTTGAATAACCTGCGATTTAAGCGACGTTGAACTATGTAAATTCTCAATAAAAAAGGAGAAGGAGAAAAGACAAAGTATATACCTCTGTCTACTGTCCAATTACGTGGACTGCAACTTGCAATCTGCCACACCTTTTTGCTATCTGAAGACGTGTAATGTGCTGCATCATTCTTTTCTCAATGACAATTTTTTTCTTCCTTTAGCCAAAATAATTCTAAATATATTCACATTAACTTAGAAGTAGGTAATAATGTATTCCATACAAATGATATCCCCTCATTAGGGCAACTTCGTTTCGGAGGTAATGCTTTGCGGTAAGTATGATATTATCTCCACTAGTGAAGAGAGTTTGGAAATTTTAATACTCACGTGTTAGACTTCGATGAATATATATACCGAATAAATTTGCAAATTCACTTTAGTTGGAAAAGATAAGCAACTGTGTGTGTACAATTATAATCACCATCATTTTCAAAAATTATGATTCAATAATTATGAATAAATACCTCATATCACATTTAGTAAGACATCATATTATTATTTCCTATTTTAAACCATTCTCTGCTCCTTTAGAATTGTATTCATAAATATATTACATTTCCCTTTTCTAACTTTTATTAACGCAACATAGCTAGTTTGAATCTTAAACTATAATACTGTTTTACGTCCACTAGTTCTTGCCCATTTCCCTAAATGCTTAGCCTGCACTAAGGAAAAATACCAGAACAGAAAACATGTCATTACGGAGTTAACTAAGAGAGTTTTCCTTGCCTTCTTGATAAAAGACGTTGCTTGGTCTCTAATAGAGCTTAAGTAGAGCGAAGGAACGTTTGTCACTCCGTACTGAGCGAAACTACATATAACCGAATAGGAAAAAACATTCTCCGATTTTAGATAACGTAACATTTTTCTACATTTAAATTATTTTAAAACGGAGGGCTGCATTGCAAGAAATGTTAAATCCTGCATTAATATTTTTTAGAACTTCAGAAAATATTTCTAAACACGCTAGATTTCAAATAAGAATTACAGAGAAAATTCTGACAATTTATACTATTAATATGTGTAATAGCATATGTAATAGGTTTAGATAATTTTGTAGTTATAACCAAGTCCATTACAAACTAATTACATTGTTAGGGGTATTCGCCCAAAGGTACTTCCGGAGTACCTGAAGTTTGCATTCAAGCCATTAAGCGTTCGAATTTTTAACATATAAAGCGGCGTCATAACTTTTAATATGGAACATATTGTTCTTATTCACATTAAACTGTACTACGATATTAAATTAGTGTAAATGAATAACCAGAATTGCAATTTTTTAAATATACGAATGACGAATCATTCTATTCTTAGCGGCTCTTTATTTAGATTCACCAATTTTAAATTTCTAAATTTGGGTTCGTAGAAAATTTTTAGATGCCACATACTAGTAAAAAATCTGGCCGAATGCCATTTCCAAAATTAATGTAAAGTATGTATTAATAAAAAGTGTACGATGTTTGTTTACATACGTATGTGTATTTTAATTTACAGATTAATTTCATTATCCAGAATTTGTAACTTACGTACATATATTATTTTAAATTTAAATTCTCTATACCTATTTGATTTGAGTTTTGCAATTATTAAATGGATTATAACAATGATTAGTTACCGTATTTATTGAAATGTTATGATAACCCTATCGTGAGTATCTATGCAATGGAAAAGTCTACACTAAGTATTTTCCCATGTTCTCGATTATGTATCGTTCCCTTTAAAGCATAATACAAATACGGTACAATAGACAAAACAAATGAATATAAATAAAGTGAGTTACAATCACTCTAGCCTAACAAAAGAAACATAATAAAGTGACAATTGAAAACCGCAAGAGAATACGTATAAGTTTTTCCTGATATGGTCTCACGTTAATCAAAATATTGAACGTGATCCAATCTCAATCACCCACGCTACGTGAGTTTTATTAGGAATTACACCATAATTGATGGTATGGCGATGCATATCAAAAATACCTTCTAGGTTTTATACAGAAATTCCGTACGCAACTTGCTATTTTAATTACATACATCGTTTTTAATCAACGTCAGGAACTTTGAAATAGACATCGGAAATTTGAAACTAGCTTTGAAGCAGACGTTTTCGGTGTAATGAATTATCCAATTTACGATTAGTTAAATACAAGAAGTATATAATGTTGAAGTTCTTGTGTCTTAGAAGTGTAGTTTCGATATCCTGGAGCAAAGTAGTTCTGTTAATGTTATAATAATAATTTATTCGTCATCGATCATAATCTGACAATTGTCAAAAAATCTATAAAATATTACCATAATATCAACTTAATATAAAAATGGTATCAAATATTTTCAAAAACCATACGTGATAAGGTCAGAGCGATAGGTACTCATTGACACTATAGAACAGTGATTCTCAACCTTTTTTTGCTGCGGCACACTTTTAACGATTTCAAAATTTGGCGGCACACAAAGAAAAAGATAAGTTTAAAAATATGTATACGCATAATAATAATTATAGATAGTCGTATATCGTATATAAAATTTGGCGGCACAGTGGTTGAGAATCACTGCTGTAGAAGCACTTCACAATTAGATATGTTTTAATTGTTGCAAAATACAGATTTGTGTCCGATATATTTCTTATGTTCTCTGGCACTGAATTATACAGGATAACAACTTGAACTACGAAAGCCTATTGATAGAAGGTAGTGGGAGGTAAAATTAAATGTATCCATTTTAGTATTGTCAACTGTTTGTATCACAGGAATGTCAGTGGTTATGTCAAATACTATGGCAAATTATAAAACCAGTTTATAATTAGCACTTTTTCATTAATTTGTATTCCATTAGTATACTTTGATGGTTCGGTAAAGTATTTGACATAACCACTGACATTCCTGTCATATAAAAAGTTGACAATAGTAAAATGGATACATTTAATTTTGACTCCCACCACCCTCTCCTATTAATAGGCTTTCGTAGTTCAAGTTGTCAGCCTGTATACGACAATTGCTTTATAGCAACACCCACTCTCAACCGTGATAGTAGCGTATCTGGGAATAGATAGTTTGTCAGTGTTTCTCGTCATTAATAACAAACATGTATCTGCGTTTTTTGGAAACAATCTTTTATTTTCTCTTTGAAAAACTAAAAGCATATAATATACAAACAATGTAGAGTTAAAATGCTGAAGTCTCTGAAATGTTTCCTGCATGACGTCCTAGAAGACAGACAATATACGCAACATTAGATCTTCTTTTGAGTAATAAATAATCTGACCGTATAAGGGAAACCATCCCAGAACAAAATTCCAGCACAAGAGCTGCCTGGACACAAGCATGAGTCTGCAGAGGGTCAAGAGACACTCGCGGTCGCAGTTGATAAATAGCATACACTCATTTAGTTAGTTTTTTAGTTAGATTTCAAATTATGATTTAATACCCAAGACATTCACTGACTTACACTCAGGGATTGATTTCTGGCTAAAAAGAATATAAACAAATTCCGCAGCTAAACCTCCGAACCTTACCAGTCCGGTCTTACCACAATTAAGGTTCAATTGGTTGATTTCACACCAATCACTCATACGCTTAACATAGTATATATGTGTATAGTTGCGATTGCCAATAAATCTGCCAATAAAGGCGCTCGTCATCAGAGATGTGTCATCTGCATACTGAACCATAGTTTCAGCGCGTATATTACTGTGTAAATCGTTGATCTAGATCAGAAATAAAAATTGACCTAAAACTGAACCCTGGCGTACACCAGCTTCCAGTTCAGCTGCTTCAGACATTTTTGAAGAATTACTTGATTGTGGGAGCATGTCCAGGGATATAAGAATTATAAAATGATAGGACAGGAATGATTCTCTAATCGCGTATTTGAATTTATCAGGACAGTCCGAAAAAAACATTTATCCGAAGTTTTTCTGAAATCAACGTTGAAGTCTACCTTTATAAAAACAGTAATATTCGTAGACCACGCTCGACAATATATCAACCAAATTTAGTAAAAAAGTTTCAAAATTACCATCTGGGGATCTATATAAACAAATTACGATACATGACTTATTAGCCACACTAAAGGAAGCAGAACGAAATTCACAGTCTCTCTCAACAGGCTGTACGTCAAGACTAATCCTCCTTCTCATTATCACGACAGAAATATGAAACTAAACTATAATTATACAAACTAAGAATTTCAACTTCATCCCGACGGAACCAATACTCAGTCAAATACACGACTTTTGGATTTTTGCTCCCCAACAGTAAGTTAAATTCCGCGTTTTATTCCGTATACTTCGAATGTTACTACTATAAAGAAACGCAATCGCTCCCTTACTAGGGAACGATTGCTAATGACAATTTAATCTGTGTCAACAGGAATAATATTGCAGATGATGAAATGTTGAGTGTCGGGACGATAGTCACATTTCACGACACTCAACATTTCATCATCTGCAATATTATTCCTGTTGACACAGATTTAATTGTCATTAGTTTTACATTCGTCTGTGACAATATTTCTGTTGTTATATAATACGTTCTGAGCAAATGTTCCAAATTTTTTGAAGTAGTATTTAACCAAAACTTTAATGTATACATATACTAATATATCACTAACGGCCGTTTGCACCGTCCCTAGTTAAATCAAGTTAAATTATAATTAAAATTAAATCTTGGTTAAATTAGTTAAATAGGAATTTTTAGTTGCACGGAAATCTTAACAAAAGATTTAACTATTGATTTACATTTTAATCTTTTGTTTAGATCTCCGTGCAACTAAAATTCCGATTTAACTAATTTAACCAAGATTTAATTTTAATTATAATTTAACTTGATTTAACTAGGGACGGTGCAAACGGCCGTTAGTGATATATTAGTATATGTATACATTAAAGTTTTGGTTAAATACTACTTCAAAAAAATTTGGAACATTTGCTCAGAACGTATTATATAACAACAGAAATATTGTCACAGACGAATGTAAAAACTAATGACAATTAAATCTGTGTCAACAGGAATAATATTGCAGATGATGAAATGTTGAGTGTCGTGAAATGTGACTATCGTCCCGACACTCAACATTTCATCATCTGCAATATTATTCCTGTTGACACAGATTAAATTGTCATTAGCAATCGTTCCCTAGTAAGGGAGCGATTGCGTTTCTTTATAGTAGTAACATTCGAAGTATACGGAATAAAACGCGGGAATTTAACTTACTGTTGGGGAGCAAAAATCCAAAAGTCGTGTATTTGACTGAGTATTGGTTCCGTCGGGATGAAGTTGAAATTCTTAGTTTGTATAATTATAGTTTAGTTTCATATTTCTGTCGTGATAATGAGAAGGAGGATTAGTCTTGACGTACAGCCTGTTGAGAGAGACTGTGAATTTAGAAAAGATTTAACTATTGATTGACATTTTAATCTTTTGTTTAGATCTCCGTGCAACTAAAATTCCGATTTAACTAATATTTAATTTAATTATAACTTAACTTGATTTAACTAGGAACGGTGCAAACGGCCGTAAGAACAGTATCGACTCATATATCATATATATAATATAAGATTTGATTTTGAATGCTATACTTGCTATTTTGGTTTTATACAATCTGTCACCCTTATGTGTTTTGAATATATCAGCAAATAAACCCAGAAACTATCTCTTACCTGTACGACAACTTAAATCTAATTTTGAATATATTGCAATTAGTGACGATTACTGTACGTTTATAAATTAAATCTGAGCAATATCTTACACCTGCTTTGAGCACAGCACCGTAGCACGTTTACGAGAGCATGACTTAATCTATTGAGGAATATAGGAATTATATAGGAATATATAATATATAATAACTTAGTCAGATCGTAGAAATTAAAGAGTCAGATAAGCTAGAATCATGCCAATAGATCCGATGTTTTATTTTTAGTGAGCCACAGTGCTGGAGTTTGTGAGAAATTCGTTGAAACCTACGAAATTTTTTACCACAGAAGTATACCTTAAACACGAGTTTTGTACTCTTTGAATACAAATCTCAGAGACAAAGCAAACAAGACCAATGTAAACTGTAACAGGGTGAAAATTGTGTAGGAACTGAGGTGTTACATAGTATAGTTTTAACTTCCTGTAATAAAAAGAACGGTGAGGATATATTGGCAGTGTTAGGGTGGGTTTATCAATGTGAGGATAAATAAATTAACTTGAAGATAAAATTTTATTCGTAAGATAATTACAATAAAACGTTTATTGAGCGCCAATAGAGGTTATCTGCAAGATAAAGCATTGTAATTGCTAAATTTTATCTGCCAGTTAGCAATATCTGTCAGTTACTTAACTAACACTTTATCATTACATTGATAAACCAACCCTTAGTGTAAAATGAAAAATTATTTATTTTTTAGTAAACACTGCAGTTTCAAACTCTTTCCGATATTATATGTATGTATATCTTCCTAAATGTAGAAATTATTTCCAGATATACCCTCTGCTGGTATAAAACCAGTTGTTCAAGGATCAGCCTATTTTAATAGAAATTAGCAGTGAATCAGTTTCAATAGCATGAATAAGAGTAATCTGTCTGTCAATATGTCATATTTAGTAATAAAGCGCAAGTAATTTAAAAACATTTAAACAATTATACATCGGAAATATAAATTATTGATATTCGCTCAATTTAAAAACACAATATGTAAGTAGAGTAGCCGTCTGTATTAAAGTAATCAAGTAGGCTATAATTTCCTGTATAACTAAAATTACTAGGTCACACCCATTCTAGCAGTGTCACTACTCAGTAGCTTATCATTGCATAACTAAAGCAATTGACAAATCTGTACTTATTTTCTGTCCAACGTCTAATGTTGTAAGATGCAATTGTCATTTTTTACCATTAATTATTAACAGAATAACAATGAATAAAACGATAAGTTATAATATTATCATGCCGTAACTCTTGTTAAAACAGCAACTACAATAAAGATGGGAAGCCAAAATAATAATAATAATAATACGATTGCTTTTCGTGTAAAAGACACCGTCTATTATTCACACTTCTACTTCAACGGAAGCTGTGAAGTTTGCCTTACCAACGTAATTTTAGTACATTCCATCAGGTACATTACCCACATGTGCGCTTTAAATTGTATAGCGATTCAAACTACATACTACACCGGCCATCAACACGAACCGTCTATTAATTATAATTCAACAAGCAAACGTTGGCGAAAAAATGACCAAGCGATTGTAGTTGGTGAATCTTAATGTGTTCGAAAGACGACAACACTTACGAAAATAATTGATAGTTTGTACAAGGATTGCTTCACATTTTTTAATTTGTTACGTATAGGTGTTGTATAAGGTATGCCTGTACTTATAATTAAAAGCAGGTATATATGTACACCAGTCTCTTGTCGCGATAGTGGCCACACGGTGATTTGCACCAGCTCATGTAATATCAAGGGAATTATTAGTAAATACTTTCAGTTGCATGTCTACTATATTTATTTCACGTACTTAATTATATTATAGATCGACAAATGGTCTTAGAAAATTGGTTATGTTGGCGTAATACCTACATATATTATAAAAAAACCGAGAGGAAATTAACATCCTTAAAAAGTTATGCACGTATACATTTTTATACTTTATGCAGCAAACACTCTAATTATCAAAATTTATTAGATTTCGCAACAGTTATTAGCATGTCTGAGGCAGATCCACATTCCGCTAAAAAATGTTTGCCAATATGTGTAATAGTGCTTATTTGTTACCACAATAGCACATGGCACATATATTCAAATTCTGCTGGCTCTTAATGCAAATTATGACAGTATCTCAAGGTAAACGCATATTATGGAGGTAAAAAAAGAATAGTGACGATCATTTCATAATTTAGCAAACAATCACATACGTAAACAAATAGAAAGTCTAATGTGTAGCTAAAGATTCAAAGAGTACTGGGACATTTATAGAACTACCATATGTATATACATATGTATGTATAATCAAAGAATTAATTAGGAGTACACATTCTTCCAGGGATAGTTTGAAACATTTACTACCCAGTTTCCTTTCTTTATTAATTATTAATAGATAGTATGTAGAGACTAGCTGGATACAAGGGTATGCCGCCCACCTTTACATACCGCTAATAGGTTCCATAGTACCGCCAGCTCTACCTATTTAGTGTTAACGTTTACAAATGTTATCCTGCTTACATCACAATTGCATATATTTTTGCTGATATCGCCATTTCCACTCACTTTAAAACAATTTTTACTTGAACCTACATACTTAAAACGTCTACTTCTCTCCGCTTTAACATATGGCTACGTTTTCTAACTGCTACCGGCATAAACAATTTCCAATTAACTATTTTTACGTTTCTTTATTAAAACAATAGTCACTAGTACAAACAAAATCATATGACTTCTTATATGGTAGATGAACGAATACACCAAATCTCAATACTTACTACTCAATACGATATAACAGAAATACATAAGTATATAAATTGGGTAAGATTGGTGGAAACTTTGCAGCATTGCGTAGTTTTCAAAATTTTTCTTGATCAAAAAAAAATTGACCTTTTGATATCTATAATTGTGATACATTCCATTTTTATAACACCATCACATTTTTCTATGTATATTTCCTTTATCAACTATGTTGTACAGCAATGAATTTATTTTATCCACTATTTGTGCTGACTCCACTAACGGCAACATAGTAGTTTTCAGTTTTTTTAGTGCGTAATTATAATTGTAAAAGTTCTCAAATCTGCTTTAACGGAAGTAAATCTTTTGAAATATTGACTGACTTTTCTTAACCTACAGCTTTGTCAAGATAGAATTATAGATTTAATAATAAAAAAATTCGTAATCAACCATATTTTCCTCCACGGAGAAGAATTGGGTCTGAGTAGCTCAAAAATACAGGGGGCACCATCTATGAAATTTTTATACACTAGGTTTATTAACTATTTATTATAAACACACAAATACCAAGTATACATATTATATATTTATATAATTAAAAGCTTAAATTTAAAGCAAATGATTTGGTAACTAAACAAATGCAGTAACATGACGGACACTGTATGTCTAAATGCGGAAACTGTAATATACAGTTGGCAACTTCATAAAGAAGAATTACCTTACAAAAAAAAAACTATAAACGAACTTCAAACAAGTATGAGTTTATGAATAAACCTGGTAACCATATATATCGTGTTTCTTGGTGTAATTTTAATTTCACGTTAATTATGGTCAATTCGTTACAATTTGTAACAGTAGCATCCCTGCAGTGCGTACATAAATTATCATAACTCCAACACAAACAGTTGAAGACGCAAATATAAATCGCCGGCTATGTGAAACATATATGATGCAATATATTTCGCCGTGTTATTTACACGCAAAAGCGATTTACTGTTACATATAGATGCAAGAACACACTTATCTAAGTAATATGGGTATTGACAAAAGTCTGGAAGGAAGAATCGAAGAGGTCGTTTTAGTATTCACTTATTCACAGTTCAAGGTCTTTCGGTTCCGCTCTTTGGAACTCGGGAGCTATACCTTGGAGGAAGTCTTAAATTACTCGGACATAAAATAATACGCTACATTTTCCAAGTGCAATGAAATATGTACAAATTGCGAGAAAGGATGCGTAAAAAGTGACGAGAATCTCGACTAGGCAGGTAAACTGCAGCTTCGTTCCATATCATTAATTACGATGTAGATAGGCCATCAAGACTGCTTTCTTACTAGAGGAATGTTTTTGCAATCCGGAAAACTGCGATCGCTTATTTAATATTCTTAGTGCGAACTTTATTATTTAGATTGGATCATAAATGAAATATCACAAACTTGTCCGTAATACAAAAATAATTAGTAGTAAAACACAGTACACATGCATTACGCATAGATTTAATCGTATTTTTTATTCTTGTGGACATTTTGTCTTTATTTTTATATATGAAACCTCAAAATGTATTTCTAATATATACACAGTTTGTCTCAAAGTAAACAGGACTCTGTCAATAGGGACGTTTCTGGTGGTGCCACCTATACGTGGGTAGAGGCGTTCGAATGGTGCATCCTTTGCTGAGTTTCATGACAGTTAGTTCACTGGAAGCGGAATTATAGGGTCTCAAATGTCAGTATGTTTTTGTCATCGATACAGAAATGAGCATCGAACAAAGAGCCAATATGAAGTTTTGTTTTAAACTTGGGAAAACGTTTATCCAAACGTTTCAATTGATGCAACAAGTTTATGATGATGATTGTCCATTCCGTGGCAGAGTTCATGGGTGGTATACGGGCTTTGAAAACGGTCGTAAAGACATCAATGACGACCCCCATGTCGGCCAGTCGAAAGTCGTGATTACGGCAGAAAGCATGTTGTGCGTGATTTTCTCAAAATTCAGCCAAAATCATCGTTGTGTTTTACGCAAACGGAATCGGGAATGACCAAAGATTCGATCTGTCGCATTTTGGCCGACCATTTGAGCTATCGAAAGGTGGGCGCTCACTTTGTGCCGCACAAGTTGACTGAGTATCAAAAATTGCTTAGAATCCAACATACCAATTACATCGGCCAAAAAATACGAAAACTTCAACAAAGTTCCGAATACAGGCCAAAAAACGAACCGGCAACCAAAAGATCTCAATTTGAGAAGTCAAAAGTGAAGACAATACGCATTTGTTTGTTTTGTTGCCGTTTTTGTATCGTATTTGGCCAGAATATTGTGAGGAAGGGAGTTGACACGATGTTGCATGATAATGCGCCGTTTCATCGATCGACACTCATCGCCGATTTTTTGCCCAAAAAACGCATTGTATTGGTCAACCATTCCCCACATTCGCCAGATCTGGCTTCGTACGACTTTTGAAAGGCATGCGTTATGCTGACGTTCCGGCCATTCAAAAGGTGTATACCAACATTCTCAGATCCATGCCGGCCAACGACCTAAAATCCTCACTTGAAATGCTATTATGTTGTGAAAATCAGTATATCGAACCAAAAGGGGACTATTTTGAATAAAATAAATCAATTGTGCGGAAAAAAAAACATTTTTGTTCATTTCATGTCCTGTTCACTTTGAAACGGACGGTGTATTTCTGGTAATTATTTCATGTGTATACCTCCAATTTCCTGTAGTCATGCTGCCGAATACGCTATTAGGAAATTAACACAACACAACTCTTTGTGTACTATGTAATAAATCCTATACATTTTGACTCCAAACATTGTCTTTATAGGACGACTAAATCTTAGCTTTTATACGAAAAATAATAACCCTGAAAATAAAATAGATATTAGCGCCTTTTAACTTCATAAATGTAATTTTCGCTTACTCAATAATTAAGTATTTGCAGAAAAGTATTATTCAGAACAGAAAACAAACAATATATACTAATGATCTAGTTCTAGTGAAAAGAGTTTGCAAAGATATTTTTTAATAATATTGCAAAAACACTTTCTACTTTATATACAACTTTTTTATCTGTGGAGTGTCAATAATTCGATATAGCACATGTTTTCCCCTATAAAGCCTAAACTTCCTTGCAAACCCGGTATAATCGTAATCTGTACCCCTGTAATTAGTACCTACTAAAAAACGAAAGCATTTATCTTACAGTAAATGAAGTTTTTTGCTTTAATGCACATTTCTCAAAAAAAAATAGTGTTTTTATATGTATATTTCCCCAGAACAATTAACTTCGCTTTAAAGCAGAGTCTTTAAGTAGATACGTATTCCCAGCTGAAAAATTCACATTTAGTTGGAGCAAAATATTACATAGAAAATACTATTCGTGAGTAAAGTACAAAAGCGCATGTGATCGGTTGGTCTTTCAATCACGAATGTGGCCCGTATATGTCAATAACGAAACGATCCTTTCACTTTCAGTTCATATACGGATCACGATACTATATGTCGATCTTAATCTGAAAACCTAAATATGCATCAGTGTTAGAAGAGGGTGTTGGTGATTTTAATTAATGTTACTAACACCGCCGATTACTAGCCTCGTTACAACTCCATATATTCGTACATAAGAAAGTAGCACATATTTATTTAATTTAGATACCACTGAAACACTTTCTTCAATTTTCTCTATCGAATCTACGAGTAAAGCATACAGCAACTAGTTTTTATATTTATTTGTTGGATTTTATGTAACAGATCATTATTTATATCTTACCATGTCTGATTGGAGTTTACGTTCTGGAAAGTTGTAGTAGATGTTTCGGCTCCATTACCTCATTATCAGAACAAATAAGTGTGATTTTGTTTTTGTGGGTATTAGCGTTAAGTAGTACACTCAATATAACTATTTGCATTGTTTCTTTCATGATACATTGGGTACTAATTATTACAGTAACTTTTAATAGCTTGTATTCAACTATTCTATAAATATATGTATATGTTCAAATCTTTGGGAATATAATATTATTTCTCCGGTAATAGAAGCTGTCAGGTGTTTAGAAGATATCAACAGAAGTATTTTCCAACAAATACATCTGTTTACTGTGGCAGTACTCAGGATATTTTTTCGCTGTACTTGAATGTCGTTTCTTTTGTAAGTAACATTACAATATCTACTAGCAAGGTAGTAGATTATTCTATTTAATATAATACTATAAATTAAGTAATATTGAAGACTTCCATGATCCGAATCTGTGTTATGGGGGCTTTCTGGTATTGACCGCGTCATAGTAAAGTAAATATCTACACATATTTACCAGTATTCGTTCTTTGTACTAATTTTCGACACGTGCATAAATAGCTACATTTCGGCTAGGTTGGTTGTATCCATTTTAGAACAAACTATATATATTTGCTTGTATTTTTAAGATATAAGAATAACTTTTTCTAGATATTCATTGATAAAGACATAATCATCCTACTTCTACGTATAAGATCCATGATCTCTGATATTCATTTCATGCTAACAGTTCAGGCCCTGATTGCGAACTATACAAAACAATAAAACGAAGTCGTTCCGATTAAATATTAAGACGTAGGTATGCTGCTGGTATAATTATTATTTACCAATGCCGTAGCTAGCTATAAATTGTTTCTTGAGATCTATGAAATAATGTATTTGTGTTCATGTGAATGAATTGTCTCAGAGTTTTCAGGCTGCACTTAGATTTCCTTTATTATTATCCAATATTTATTATGTTCGTTATTCTGCTTTATGATAGTCTTATGTACTTTTACTTGTCTGTTAATTGTAATTTCCTTATTGTATACTGTGTGCTTAATGGCGTGTATAGTTTGTGGTTGCTTTAAATCGTTTGTCTAATTTGCTAATCTTTACCCCTATTACTGCCTGTTTCTTCTTGTAATTTTATATTAATATAACTTCGATATTATCATTATTTTTCACTTTGTTTTTGTTTATTTCTATTTTATGTTTCTTTAGTTCTTTGCTGCATAAACGCTGAAAGCTAAATATTCAGTTGTCATTAAAATTAAATCTGCGAAAGCTAGGTGGTCTTTAAATTTTGCATGCTGACCGAAGAGAATTATGGTTCAGAACTGCAGGCCATGATAGAGATCCGTCCCTTACTACCCATCTCCATACCCATTCAAGCGCCAATCGTCGAATTTGTCGAATCTCCTGAGTTGGAATTACATATTTATTACGCTCAGTTGTACGCAATGTTTTCTAAACGTTCAATAAATACGAAAATATTCACCCAATGTTCAATGATAAACTACTCGATTATGGGGATTTTCGTTGACTCATGCATGCGTATTGTGGAATTTAAAATCTCTATTTCGTGTAAACGTGCCTTATCAGTAGAAACAATATTTGCAGCAAAATTGGAATTTTCTGTATCATTGCATAGAACTAGCGGCAAGTACCAAACGTGTTGGATGATCAAGCGTTTTGTTTGTTGTATCGATTCAATTATGAATTGTACCTATATTTTTTAAGAGAAAATTTGAAGGCTATGTTTTATACATGATGAAAATTAAGCGCACTTTTAGGATATGTTAACGAACTATTTAAATTACGATTTGGCATTAATTGCATTGGTTGGTTGGAGAAGATCTGTTGCATGACTACTAAATATGTAGATCTGGTTCTTCTGAACTTTTTCGAGTACCTGAAAGATCTTGTTTACGCCACTGAAACACAGAATATGAGCTTTGGGAGAGAATTGTGGGCGACTTTCACCAGCTAAAAAAATCTAAACGTTTACAGACAGGTGCGTGAGTTTTTCCGAAGTTGGCAAAAATCGATAATCTGCTGTGATAAAAATAAATTTATTGATCCTGTATATGCATATTGCAACTCGAAAACAATAGTACCTCATTTAGCTTACAATTAATATCTAGACAACTGTAAAATTATAAGTTTAATAGTCATTACATAAGACGTAATTCATAATTTAAACATTCATAAGAGAAAGAAGGCATTGAAATTCTTTTACTTCAATCTTTTATTTAAACTAATAATTTATTTACAGTTTTATTTCGACAAACTTTTTCATTTTGTAATAGCACTTATAGATTTTCGTGTAACTATTATATTGTACATTGCTACTATGTATTCTTCTGTACTTAAAACTTGCCTTAATTTAGAAACGATGATTCGAAATCATGGATGCCACCAGAAATGTTGCGACGCGACAAACCAAAAGAGTACTCAAAATTTACTTAGCAAGTTAGTAAATTTTAATATCGGCTCAAAAAATAAAAAAGGAATTCATTTCCATTCACATTTAGAAAGTTTTTATTATATAAAGTCTATAGACATCATACAGCAAAACGCTATAAACGCTACTGCCTCCACTATTATTACGTTATTGCAATTATTAGTGCTATTACCTAAGGACGATTAATCAAAATTACGTTTTATATAACGGCAAATAGTTTTCTTCTTGCGGGACAAAATATACAAAGTAGACCATTCTCGTGATACCATTGTTCGCAATAACACCAGTCAACTATAATTCGTTTTTAGCGCAGATAATTGTTTCTTTCCACGGCCCTCTTTTTATGGTTTTAAAAACTTCTCGAAATTACCAATAGACTATACGCATCGACGACTAATGTTGATATACAGGATGTCCGCTTTAACGCGTCTATCCACTTAGAAAGTTCCTATATTACCGTTTCTTCTGCATGACGATGCAATTACACGAGCCATAGCTATGTTTGCGTCTTGCTAGTGTGAGAAAATAACGATTATAGTAAATCAATATGTTCTAATTTATGTACGTGTTTCTTAATTGAACAATATCGTTTTGCAAGTATGTACCTATATTCTAGTTGTTATTTTAAGCCTAATTATCTCTAATTTCACAAATACGGTGAAGATAAATCGGTTAATATTGATGATATCGATACTTTGGAACCGATACCTTAGTATCGGTACTTAGGAATGATCTGTAGGTATCGATTTAGCAATAATTATATTCAATAACTTACCTGCGGTATCAAATTTGGTAACTGACATTTATAGTTATTGTGCGTGAAACAATTACAATATTCGTACCCTCATTCATTAGCGTTTGAGTCAATACATATGTATAAACGACAAATAGTTCCATAAATACCGCTATAACTGCTTTAATAGATTACAATATATATGGCTCTTAATGTTCCCGTTTAAGATTTTTACAGTATCGTAGTATCGATTCGTTGGTATCGGTACGCAGACATCGATACCTAGGGATCGATTCCTAGGTATCGATTCTATCGGTACCGAAATATTGATTCCAAAGTACCTATACATACATAGGTATCGATACCAATCTTTTTCAAGGTATCGAGGAATTGATACCGGTAATGGTATTGAATACTGGATAATGTATCGATACTTTGCCCAGCCCTAACGTACACTATTAGTAAAAGTCGATTCATCTGAGAAAATAATATTTTTCATGAAATTTTGATCTTCTAAGATTTTATCGGCCAAAGACAGAAGACCAACCTTCAGGGTCAAGCTTAGTGACAAATCGGGACACTTTTCAGCGACTGTTTGCGCATGGATTTCTTGGAGAGAAGCAGGGGTTATGTTGGCGAATTGGAGGACACTTTACTGACATAAAATATAACAGTTCTACCCTGAAAATAACTTTACCTGTCAACACGATTCCTACTGGGTGACTAAGGGGGCAGGTCTTAATCCAATAGAAATCGTCTACGGTTGGATTGTAAAACGTATGCAACAAAGCAGAATGAGGAGAATGAACAACTGTTTAATGAGCAGGATTATATTCAAAATTTAATTCATTCGATACCAGCCAGCTTGCGTGCCATTATATAAGCAAATGAGGGGCCAACTAAATATTAGTATTTATTATAGATCGGTTCATAAGATTATTAATAAGAAACAAGCATTTTTTATTTAACCTTGTATTTTTAATAGTGCTGTTAGTTCTACATACATACAGAATTACGATTATTCTCCAATTTCAGTGGTGAAAACCGTTTAGACTGTGGTCAGACCACGGTCAAACTTCATCTCAAAATTTTTCTTTTCATAGGTACCTACGAACCGAGATGTAAGGTCTCGATGGCAGTAAATACGAGTTAGTAGAGTTTATAAAGGATATTTTGTGTTGGATACTTTCATTTTTATGGATTAAAACTAGTGAAAACAATGCAAACAACAATTCTTCAGACAGTATATGCTATTGAACATTGTGCCCAGGAATGTCTGAAAAGACAAGGTACAAGGTACACATATATATATCATCTCAGACAGCCAGGCAGCACTAAAGGCGCTAAGGACCTACACTTTTAAATCAAAGTTAACTGGGACTGTCTGCTCACCCTCAATACTCTCGCTCTAACAAACCCAGACACACTTATGTGTGAGGACAACGGAACTGCAGCTGGCCTTGCAAAGAAAGGCACGGCGTTCCGATTTATTGGACCAGAGCCATTTTGTCGTCTCACCAAAAGCCATATAAGAGCTCATCGCCAACAGTGGGAAAGCGAACAGACATTCCACTACCTCGAACAGGCGCACTTACAACCGGCTAGTATTAGAACTATAGCCCCCAAAAATCTCCTAGACTTCTTCAGAAGTCTGGGCATCAATTGGTACTAAAAGATTAAGGATACTCACAATAGGTCCTACAGGTCGCAGTGAAGAGGGGAAGCATTGCCTACACAACCCACATCTAACCAAATCTAATCTGAGTACCTTTTAGGAGGATATCTTTTCAATTAAATAGAATAATTATTATTTTAATTAATATGGATATTGCTGACATTTAACACAGCTACTAATGCAGTGGCGGTTTATATAAATTTGAACTGTATTCTGTTTTACGTGCCGGCATTTTTATTAGAGTAGCTTACGTTGCCTTGAAGTCGTGGTTATATGTAAATAGTTACTGGCATATCTCACCATATATGGTTTTCGTGACACTCTAAGGTACCTAATATTTTCTATATCGAGAATTGAGCTTTTCACAATAGCGTACTTTTTACATCATAGAAGAATATGTATTAGCATATGTCTCTAAATACAGTATTAAATTATGGTAACATTCGATACTTTCGATGCCTATTACCAATCCATTGTTTTATTTATATTGGAGTCGTGAAATATTGAAGAATTTCGCAGCTTTTAAGATGTGAAAGTAAAAGTGAAATATTCCATGCAATTATCACACGATTAGTGACGATTATTTTTGACGATTATGTCATCTGTTTATTATAATATTTTTAGAGAAATCGAATATGCTTACATGCATCCAATGTACATACATATGTATATACATATAATCAGCTGAAATACTTGCATTTATATATAGCCAAATTTATACTTTCAATTGCGAATCAAGTTCTAGCGATATTACGAGTAGTTATTACTTAAATGGGAATCACTAGATTTCAAGCTACTATACCCACAAATTACAAAATACATATAATACGTACAACATGTCTTAAATGAATTTCATCTTCAGGAATTTTCCAAATTTGTTAATTAAATTCATTATAAATTGTTCGTATGAGTTAACTACAGAAAATTTATAACGTCAGTTAGCAAAATTTTTTATGTACCTATGCCAATAATTCGTACTAATAGAAGTGGAAGACACAAAATGACCTGAACTTGCATCTGTATTTATAGAGAAACTCCTGTGCAAAGGTTTCAAAACTACCCGCTCATTGAAATTTCCAAATGTCTTTACTGCCAATTCGTACCAATCTCTTTTATTATTCCCAGAAAATATCCAAAATTTTCCAGTTAGTGTATAATGTACAAATGTTTAAATAATTTAGATTTACTAGTCGGTATGTAAAAGCACTGTAAATAAACACCGTGAACCGTAAGTCGTTAGCTGTCCTCCGTGTTTTTTGTAATTGCATTACGGTAACTGTAACATCGTACTCGTACCATTATGTTCTTCCGAAGTGTTTTTTTGTCGTTTTACAAGGTCGCTCTGTTTAACGAACCCTAAATTAATTCTATGCAGGGAGCAAGATATAGTCGCTGTAAAAAAGGTACCTACACGTTTTTTTACAGTAAATGTATGTATAATACTTCTGCGGAGAAAATTCCTCGCGTCTCACTGTAGGAGTGTTTTTCCCTATTTATAAATGTAAGCGATTCACATGCTAACAAAAAATATTTTCACATTCCTCGCTCTTTAAATTCTTCAGTATTTTTTTGTTTCTGTTTCATTGAAATTAAGATTTCAAGGTCGCGTATACTATTAGAAATTTAGAATACCTACTCGTAGAGATTGACCGAAATGCGGGATAGCTTTATGCAACAGAAAAAGAAGTCTGTATTAACTTTCTAACGCTGACACAATACAGAACAAATTGATAGTAAAAGTATTTCTTGTAGGTGATATTTTTTAAGTTGGAAGTGATCACATCCGTTGCGATATACGCATCTATTAATTAGTGGCATCATATTCCTAAGAGAATTTGATGAAACGTTAAATAACTGATGAAGATATGTATATGACTACTCTGAAATTCAGTTTGTATTGTTTTATGTTGCATATACTTCTAAAATAAGTACTTCAGTGTATAATGTTATATTAGCAGTGTACACTTTCTGCATTTAGATCGAATTTTCATATGCCAAAATATAGACAAATTAAAAAATAACCAAAAATATTGTAAAACTACACACATTATCAATAATACATATTAAACAATATAAATTGTAAGTATTATATCTAAAATAATAACAAAGTAATTGAATAACTTAATATGATTCATGAAAGTGTTACGTCAACTAAGTTTTTGATAGAACAATTAAATATATCACAAGAAGTAGTATATTGTTCATAAGACCAACATAAGAACCTAATAGGAGACTTTAACAGTATATTAGTACGAGCCTGCGGTAAATAAAATGTTCAAGTGTTTTATCGAGAAGATTAGAAGAATCAACCTGGTACCTATTGTATCAACTTGTGAGGTAAACATAAACCAGAATCAATTCGTCTGGTTTCCAACGAAGGCATGGAGACAGCACGAATAAAATAGTACATAGAAAATCTCTATAGGGATAAATGTTGAAACTGAAGTACTAGAGGTGTTTTAAAAATCGTCTTTTACAGTCTATACAGTTTCTCATAATCGAACATCAAAATTTAACAGTTAATACAAACGGGCAAAACGTTAATAAAAAGCACAAATAAAAGTGGTCCGAGGTTTGATCCTTGTGAGACACCAGAAGTACCAGAAGAGAAACTATTATAGCAAAAAAAATTCGGGTCGGCACAAGTATGATTGTCACAGCTGTAACAGCAAATGGTTGAACCCCGAATAAACGAATCATTTTATATTTACACGTCTTAGATAGACATATTAAACAACGGCTACGCTCAACGGACACCGCTGCTATGTACTAGCATTTGAACATGATGACTGATGGACTCTGTCGCGTTTTCTAGTTCTAATACTGTCAAATACTCGATCGGCTAGTTTCAACCTCTCTTTTAATTTTTAATATTTATACATAATGTTGTATCTTCTAAAAGGCAATTTTATCTTCTACAAGGTAATGGACATGATGTTTGTTGATTACCTTCATACTACAGTTATTGATTACACTAGAGAACAGTCAAATGTATCTAAAATAAAATCACTGTATTTGTACTATTTTTAGTGTGCTAAAATCGAAAATAAACTTATCGTTTTAATATTAGTTTAAGTTTTAGAAATATGTATGTGATATCATGTGTCCCTAGACATATATCGGCACTATTACCGCATATCTACCTTGTACTGAACAGTCCCTGTATACAAGCAAATGACAAACGCCATTATTGCGAATACTATGGAAATAAATAAAAAAATTCTCGCAAGTTCTCTCAATAATCGAGAATTGTAGGGATAGTCGACATTGTATAAGACGTTTCGAAAGTGTGTAAATAATCTGAATCACTTCTGCTATGTTCGTGGTTAGTTTACTTTTGCGTATCAAGAGCGATCTATGAAGAGATCTATAAGAAAAAAAATCGGTTATCAAGTATTAACTAAATATACCATATACCATGAGACCGGTCCCATAATGACAAACTTCCTATTCCAGAATCCTCAAAACCGTCCATTTACCAATCAGATAATAGCGATACATTGATTTTTCAAGAGGGAGATATGTAATCAACATCAAGAGATCCTGATTTTACACCAAGCACGTTATAACACCATACAAAATAACCTAGTCAGAATTAGACGATCTCGTAAGATGTCTAAATCTTCCAAAAAGTAAGGCTAGGAAGTAGACTGCAGCAGTGAAACATATTAGAAGATGATGTTTCGGTAGGACAGTCGGGCTAAAGCACTTCATTACAAGAGATAAGACTAGCCTGTTCGACAAGCATGAGCTAGGTCAAAAGGCTGTACAACATATACCATTGGTAGAGTAGAAAAGGATTTTGTCGCCACACTGCACCACCAAATTGGGCTTAATGAAAAACTTTGTTAAGACACTGAATCGAAATGGGCCGGCTTTTCGGTACCTGCGTAAAAAATGTCCAAGGCTAAGTAAAACAAAAATTAGGGAAGGTATTGTTGATGGACAACAAATGCGAAATATTCTGAGAGACGAAAATTTTGACCGTGCTCTAACAGATATTGGAAAAATGCCTGGAATGACTTCCACCTCGTGGTCAATTCCTTAAGAAATAAAAAAGTTAACAATTACTTAAGCAAATGGGTTGCAATATGTCTGTAACGATCCATTTTCTATACTCACACCTGGACTTTTTTCCTGGAAACGGCGTAGGTGTAAATGATGAGTACGGCGCTCCCACCAGGATATCAACAATGGAGAAAAGATACCACGAAACTAGAACGCTTCTATGCTTGCTAATGTTCAAAAATCTTCAAAATCATTGTGATAAAATGGCTACAAGAAAGATGAGAAACTTTTCTAGTTACACTGACTGAAAATCATATCACTGAGTATACTTTACAATCTATATTGAAAACATGCATTAAATCACACGTACATACATACATGTCTGTATCAATAAAATAAGAAATTGAAAGTTGTTTTTGCTGTACGGTAATTTACAATCTCTGTATATAATAATAATAATACTATAATAATACGTTTATTGCCCATAATGAAACTAACATGTAGTAGACATAAATACAAAAAAATATATAATACTATAATGAAGTAGGCAACACCCTCAGTTTGCAACAAGCGTCCTGGTTTTACGGGTGAGCCACAAATTAAAAGGAAAATATATATATCTAACTTAAGCCGATAGCAAGTAGAATACACTACTCATTGAATGTCTGACATATTGAACAATACAAGGTAAAGTTAATTAGGTTTAGATTGCTCACTCAGAAGAGTCTCCGTTAATCTTCGTTTAAAAACACCATATGATTGGCAGTCCAGTGAAACAGGTAAATTATTAATAATATGTGCTATACAATAACTGAAGCTCCTTTTAAATTGTTGCGTGCGATGGCGTGGAATGTCAATTAAATCCTTTCTACGGATATTTATATTATGAATATCCGTCCTGTACCTAATCTTATTCAATAAATATGATGGAGTATTACAATTTATTAATCTAAAAGCAAAACAAGCAAAATGGAATTTTCTACGCCCAGCCATGTTTAACCATCCAAGCTCAGTAAGCTTGTGAGAGATTCTGTTCTTTTTATGCCAAAAAAGTAACGCATTATTATTATATATTATTATATGTGTATTACTTTGTCAATTTTATATTAAAAGAAAAACATTAAGAAGTCCGACAATTATATATTATATTTACAAAGAAATTAAAGCTAATGAAAAATAATTCTGACGGTTCTTATTAAATAGGAGCAAGTTTTCCTTCGTCAAATTATTGTTGCTTTAGGCGTGATTGCACTATTCCTGAAGATGTGAAAAATAGAACTGGAAATTGCATTGCAAAGTTATGATGATATAGCAGTTTAAAATAGTAAATGTTAGCCTGCGTTGGTGAAAGGAAATAGTTTCTGATAATAAAGTCGTATTTTCGAATTTGAATAATTCCTAACTTCTATAAATGATAGTTATTTCAAAGAAACTGTACTTACTTGTTTTGCATAACGCTTTCTGTTTAAAGATATAACGACAGCAACATATTTCTGATCTAATTTAAATTAGGTGGAAGTATTAAATTGAATTAGACGATTGCTTTACTTACATAGAAAAACATGTATGTACCTTTTTATATAGTATCATAGGCCATTCGCTTCTGCAAATCTTAATACCATAATCTTAATATTAATAATACAATATTACGGTTCTCTTGTAAGAACAGCAAAATGTTTGAGATTAGATATAAAACGCTAAGCTACAGAAATTAAGACAATTGAACCCATACTGGAAATACAATTAATAAATAAATACTAGAAATGAAATTCGCTCATTCTTTTTTTTTATTTATTTTTCTTATTCTTCTTCTTTCTCTATTTGTATCTGCACAACTCATATAAACTCGTCGGTACACTATTTTAATAGGCGAATATGCACTTGAGCAATTATAAAATAACAATGACTCAATGGAAGACACGAATTACAGATCCACACCTAAGAAATATTTAGCGATTGATTGACAAAAACTATATAACTTTTATATAAAACGGTTTGGCTGCTCATTTCTTACAGTACAGTCGAGAGTACAATTAAAACGTAAACCGTTTTCTATAAAGGTGTAAATTTATTAAAATATAAATCCATATGCCGTTAAGTGAAAGGAGTTCTTATTTCGCTTAAGTACAAGGTCGGATCAACAGATATAAAAATATTGCGGTAACACGGCGATCATCACAGAAAGCCAGGGACGTTGTCTAACGTCCTTGAAAGAAACATCGCTGGTCTATTGTTACGAAGAAAGAACACATTCACGACCGCCGTGGTTGTTTGTACAAACGACAATTTAACTGTATTATATCTGCACATGTTGTGTCATTTTAAAATAACTCTCTGTCCTAACTGCCCATATATTCAAGGTTATTTTACATTTTGTTATACCTTTCTTGAAAATATATCTTTTTTGCGATTGCATGGGCGGGCAACCGTAAAGGCAAGCCCGGCCATAAGAGAGACCTATTGTGCCCCCGTGCCGTTTTAGTCCTCTTAACCAGGTTGCACCCGGACAAAGAAGTCCGCAACCTGGTCGAGAAGTCCGCAACCATCTAAACGATCGACCTCAAAGTATATCCGCCTATCCATTTACCTGCGGGCAATTTAAAATGCCTTCTGCGTAGGTCTGGATGGAAATTAATCCGGGTTGGAAGATGAATGGGGCGTTCCCTATGCTGAAGGCTTCGCCCACGGTTTCTCCATCTTTCCAAATTCCAATTTACATGCCGTTTGGCGTTTTAGACGCATCCACAAACTAGCGAGATAATTCCGGTCTCGATTTGTGAACGAGAACTTTTGCGGACTCTCTTTTGGTGATGTATATATTGTATCCCCCGCTGAACCTGAAAACGGGCGAGGTCTTAGCCGCCCTCATGGACAGTGGTGCCGTCTGTTCGATGTAGGTGAAGATGCTAGTGTGACCTCCCGTTTAACTAGAGAAATCCCTGCACCCACTACATTTTACTCTCTAGGCTCCTAGGGCTGCCTCCGACCACAGCACGAGCTGCAGCGAAGGAAACCCGTAGATTTTGATGCCTTAACAGGCAATCCTCTGCACTTACTAAGTGCGTTGGTCGCATTGTCCAAACTAGCTGTGTGCCACCAGACCAACGATGCATAAGTTATAGAAAGTACTATAACTCTCATGTACAGCCAGTCTACCATCATAGGTTTCAGCCCCCACGTTTTACCAAACATGTCACCCCTACGTATTTAACCTCAAAAGATACGAGTATCTTAGAGCCGAAAATGGTCGGACATTGAAGTTTGAAAAGCTTCCTTCTCCGAGTGAAAATATCTTAATAATTTATGCACTTGAACATACGTTCTTTTGCCAATTGATCGATATACGCCTGCACGTTATTTTAATACAATTTGTAGTGCTTGCAGTGACCTTATAAAATGTGGAAATAAAAATAAATACTAATAACCAGATTTTTTATGGGGCACTCTGCGTTCGCTGTGATAATTCATTAGATAACCTTTTATGTAATAATTTTAAAAGCATTTGTCTATACCTAATATGCACCACTTTTGGGTAAATGTATTTTTTGCTGAATATACATATGCCGCTTATCGTAGTAGGCTGTGCTTTATCAATTACTCAAAATTTTATAATTTTGTGATCGCTGACATTCCCAAGCGTTTATCTTTGGTTAATTATTAATAATAATAATAAATATTTATTTTTATTAAAAAATACATACATACGTTTCGACACTACATACACCTACTAGACATAAGATATCATAGAATCAAATTTCCTTCGCCTTGTTAGATTTGTGTTTCATTTGGTTTGATACAACTTTTAAAATCTACTTTCTTTTGACACAACTGAAATTTCCTAAGATTTTATGAAATTGTAAAAATTAAGGATATTCCAAGCTTCCATAAAATTCTTTAGAAATGAACGAGGTTTATTTATTTATTTGATAAATCAATTGATACCTGTTCTTTCCATGGTTTGTACACTTGAGCCCGTAAATATGCACCACTTTTGAGTAAATTTAATTGTTGAATAATATATGCTTTGATGGATATCATCAAATTTAACAAATAATTACTATTTTAATATACAAGATTGTATTAAATCCGTCTAATTGAAGAATTTATTCAGAAACAGTGCGTATATTAAGCAAAGATTTATCTAGATTTATTAAAAAATATATGGGATGCTTCTTTTGAATGTACACAAATTTGTGTATTTAAGTCTGAAATATGATAATTATTTTCGTTTCACATCAGGGATAGATGTACATTACAGCAAAATATAAAATGGCCTTAAATATCTGGGTGATTAGGCTAGATAGACAAATGGAATACTGAAGTAGAGTCTTGTAGAATGAGATGAAGAATCGTAAAATGGTGTCGTATGCAGAGGGTAACGCATGGTATTTTCTCGCAAATTTAATTAGGTAATATTAATTTTTCTTCATACATATACATAATCAAACTTATTTGTAAATGTTTGATAAAGTTAGTAGTAGTTTAATTTATTAAAATAGTGGTCACTTTCTTTTGCACAGTCCTGTACGTAACTTTTTTCTCGTATATAATGCAAGTGAAGGTAAATGTTTGATTTTGGAGGTCAAAATGGTTTCATGGAAATCCCTTAACAAGTCTGTTAAAAATGAACTATTGAAACTACTAGCAACAAATGATATTCGTTTGTAACTGATAGCAGATTTAAACTATTATTTTAATACAAAGTTTTGAATGTATGCAGAAGGAAGTTACTACTAATTAACTGGAAAAAATTAGAATATTTCTACGTCAAATATATGTATATGTATATTTCTATCTTATATGTTTATGTCTAGAGAATCGCATTAAGTCATATTTGCCTACCATACAATATTTATCACTAAACATGGCATATGTGTACCACAGACATAGCGAGAGATATTTCGAATGTTATCGGGTTTGTAATTGACCAGGTAGCCGTACGTAGAAACAGTGAATTTCAAAATCGTATGCAGTCATGTTGTGCATAAATATGCCAAGTCGGTAACCTCGCTTAACCGTCCCACGTAAATTTTTTTCTTATAATTGAAATTAAATGCAAAACTTGCCATATTTATTTATCACCATACAAACATTTTTATAAGCGTTTGAGGTACTGATTCATTTTGATTCTGGATTTATTTGGATGTTACAAAACAATTTGTTATCATATATATACCTATAACGGATATGGAGATCTAACGTAAATCAACATTTCAATATGCTAATTGTAACAAATTAATGTTAAAATCTGCTTCATTTTATCTATACTTGCTCAAAAGTTAATAAACCGTAAATTATATATGCCATTAATACGCAACATGTCAGTAGTTACTCTTATCAGGTAATTATAAGTTGTAAATGGTCCAGGGGATAAAATAATTCTTATAATTAGAGCGCCATTAAAAGTATTTATGCCTTTTATACGCACACGGATTAATTACACTCTTAGGACCTATTACTGTAACAAATTTTATATACATACAAGAAACCTCAGTGAGATAAAACAATTAGTGCAAGACTTGTATTGAATGTGTCTTGTCAAAATTCAAAAAGTATTTATTTTTATAATTGCATACTTTTGTAATCAGTGGTATTTAGTATCACTGATTACAAAAGTATGCAATTATAAGAATAAATACTTTTTGAATTTTGACAAGGCACTTTCAAATAATTTGATAAATATTTCAAAATTTGTCTCATTGAGTAAGTTTAATAGCAAATATAGGACCACTAAGACTATTAGTCAAATCTCCTGAATCTTTTTAGTGCATCATTAAGTTTTATTTACGCATACTGTGTGAAAATTCTTACATACGTCATATACATGTACATTATACAGTACAGCGTTTTATCTTAACTGTATAACACACTGTACCTTCTCTTGTAACAAAGACTAATTAAAAATGCGCGCCGGTATATTCTACCACTGTTTTTAAGATCGTTTGTTTTTGGTCTACTGCATTTGTTCTGTGTTTCTGTATTACTAGTATAGACAACGAAATATATGTCAACCTTACATTTAGTTACGGTAAATACAAAACTAGAATTTATGCCAACATAATGCAAACAATGCAATACTTTTTTCAGTTTCCGTTTGTTTCTGAGTAATATTAATAACAAATAATATTAATTGTACTGTCTCAATAAGTGTCTAGTTTTTATTTTTTATTTTTATCCTCTTCAATGCTTCAGTGAATATTTTTCCTGTTTCGTTAACATTTTAGATCTATCTATATATCTATGGGTTTTGTGTTTTAGTCACATCCGGTTATTCTCATTTTGATCTATAATTATTTGATTATGTATAGGACCTACTACAATCGCGAGATCGGCTGTAACTATTATATTGTTTTGCATACCCCCAGGTATACCCTTCTTGAAGATAATAAATCCTGTCAAAAACTTACCCGTATTTCTTACTTCTAAAGGCTTTCACTCTTTACAGGAATTTTACTTTCATCATCATATCACCTCCGCAATATTTGACTTTCTCTTTGTCATCCATATAACCCAATACATTTAGCTACATACATATGTAAGTACTGCATTAGTTTTTCTGTATGTCTACGAATACATATAAATAAATCATTACGCCCGATAAAGATTTCTATAATGCAGATAATTAATACGTATAATTTGGACTAAATGCTTTTTCTTTTCCTCTCTTATTCTAATAACACCTACCTTATTAAATATTGCGGTATTGGTTTAATATCTCGTTTAGTTTTAATATTTAGGTCAGCATTACCAACGAGTCATATAAACATGAACTTGTTGATTAGTGTCAGATGTTAATATATTCAACTCTTTTAGTGATGCTTGACAGACATTAGGATGAACCCAATATTAATAAATACTTAATTACCACAATTTTCATAAACTCAGCGGATAGTACATTATTGGAATTTTATTACATGTGTACTTTAAGTGTATTATGATTCCAAAACGTAAAAGCATGTTTTCTGTGTATATGGGTAGTCTTGAATTAAAATAGTGCCAATTGAAGTGTTATTAATACCATACGCTACAAATTCCTATCAAAGCATTAATTACTTAACAAGATAGAACAGATAATGTTGTCTTCAACGGGAATAATAACGATTGATATAATTAGCTGTGTCAACTTTTCAGTTGGCGCCCGTCGATTGGCATAATTGCATGCGTAGGAATTCAACTCTAAATGTAGAACAGTATTAAAGCAAATTTTGACCAATTAAATAATTTCAATTTAGAGAAGAAGAAATAGAAGAAATACGCCTGATAACACTGATGACGTATGTGCATATATTCACAATTTCTAGTAGAATTTAGCTAAATGAAATAAATACTTCACTCTTAGATTTATTATACATCTTATTAAGTACTTTGCTGCACCCTGTAAACAAACATACGCTATTAGTGCTTTTGTTTGCTTCAAGTTATATCGAGTTATAAATTTTACGGGTAATGGTATTAAGTATCAGTAATTCTGTTTATAAATAAAGTGCTCATTGCAAAATATATCCCGCCTTTGATTTACTATTAAACCGTTTTATTGACACATTTGAAACATAGTGATAGCAATAGCTTTAACAACTAAATTAAATTAATGTACTTCAGCAATTACACAGCTTTATTTTATTACAGGAGTCCGTCCAAGGCATCTTATTTGGCATCACGTCGCGACAGAAACCGAATTGCTCCCGATCCAGATACCGGAAGTTATAAAAGAACGTTAAGTCCTAATGGCCATATATTATCTGTAGACGTAACTACGCAAGATCCTCCAAAATTAAATCCAAAAGACACAATATGGACAATCAAAGCTGATAAACAAACTATTATTAATAACAATAATAGTAAGAATTGTGCTCTTAAAAATCAGGATATGAAGGAAGACCTAAAGAATCAGATTATTCTGCCCGACGTCCTGCCTATAAATGCTAAATTAACACCTAGATCTCAATATCCAAATCGACCCACTAATTTAACATTACCTGTACATATGGAATACTTTACTGCAACCCCAAGTCCTTTGAAATCCCCACCTTCTTCACCTCCCAAGAGCCCTTCCCGAAACTCACCCTATACACCTTTACGTAGTACAAATCTTTCTAGTTCGCCAATGAGAACACCTTCGATGAGGGTGTCTCCACAAACAACCACTTCTAACTCTCCACAGTTTCTTAACAGCCCAACTACTGTTTCGTCACCCATTCGAACTTTTCCTTCTCAAAAAGTACATTCTCCAACATCACCGTCTCAAAAAACGACAGGATTAGAATTTAGGCCCATGACTTTATCATTACAACGAAGTTTGTCTGCCGATAACAAGCCTGTTCCACTTCCTCTTCATAGGAACGCCCCTCCATCTCTTAGAACGTCGCCCATTTCATTTTCTGCAAAACAATCGCCAATTCAGTCTCCTGAACAACAATCTCCTCCCCCATTACCAAAATCCTCGCCGCCTATAAAATCATCATTTACGTTTACTTCACCTCAAATACAGCCGCAATCTCCAGATATCAAGCCTACCTTATCACCTAGTTTATCAAATAAAACTACACCTATAAAAGTTCAATCCCCACCATCAACATCAGCAAATACTCCTTTACGTACAACACCAGAATCATCACCATCGTCTTCACCTGAAATTTTATCTTTAACGCATATGATCTCGCCACCCCAAAGTCCCAAAGAACCAGAATATCCTAAAGTAATTGAAGGACTGCAAATGATACAAAGAACTGAAGTTATCCTACGAGTAAATGCTACAACTATTGATGCTGCATCTCAAACTGATAAAGAAGAACTACCGCCCACACCTTTGCCGACAAGACGGAAACTCCAGGAAGAAATAGAATGTGAAAAATTATCAGAAGATTTCGTTAAACAATTACCTGCAACTGATAGATTAAAGGGTTTATTAGGTAAGAATTTTCTAAGATTTAATTGCCTTGACGATAGATGATTTGTAACAAAATATCACATCAATGTATTTTCGTTGTTAGTTCCAGGTCCTGAACATAAAAAGCTTACTGATTACGTAAGTGGTTTGTTTCGCGTAGACGTCACAATGAAACCAAGACCTACCAATTCTCCGTTTAGAAGTAGAAATAATACACCTAGTAGCTCGCCGCCACCTGTAAGCAGTATTAATTCAACAACATACATAACAACGAAGTCAAGGTAATATAATATATTAACAAAAAGTGATGATTTTACAGTTTGTTTCTCTCATAGTAGTGATACAACCTCAGTAGTACCATCTACAGAACCAACAAGTCCCTTGTCAGCCACTTCACCTTATTTCACCACATCCGAACCAAAAGCAAAATTTTTGACTAGGTATAGTCAAGATATGAATCAATACACTATCAAAAATACCAAAGATCTAAATCAAAAGAAGGTAAGATTCTTAGATCTTACGAAGATAAATTAAATCATAACATTTTTTGTTCTGTTTAGGATGAACTTGTTAATCGGTTAGATCGGAAACTAGAAGTCCTTCGGAGTGAGCAACTTGTAGTTTCTGAAGAATGTAGAATCAACAACGAATTAGGTGAAAATGTAGAAAGCCATCTTGCGCATGTCGCCAGACCGCACGAAACATCAAAGTTCCGATTACATATTGAAGAGGTGGGAAAAATAACTAGTCTTCTGTTAAGTTTATCTGGACGATTAGCTAGGGTCGAAAATGCTTTAATGGGTATGGCGAAGGATCATCCAGAAAGGGTAAGTAAAAATGTATTTGCACTGATCGCTTTAATCGAAACCCAAATTATAATTAACGTCAAATATATATATTTTTTTTTAAATTTCTAATGAAGATTGAATGAGTTGTGGCATTTTGTAATATTGTCACATTATTATTATTTATAGCTTCATTCTCTATACAAACTAGGTATGTAAAGGCTGTCTCCTTAGTCCGTCCAAGTACCATATCTCATTTTGTAAACTTTAGATTAAAAAAGACATTACAGACAAGTTACTTGAAGCGATATGCCTCGTTTCTAAAATTAATTGCGCTTATACAGGGCTACTTAACTATCAGAACCTGATGATGACTTTTCCGAAACATTGGATCAGCATCGTATGATGAGATGGTATCAATAACATCAGGGGAAATTTATCGAAAATATAGGAAATCATCAAGACGATAACGAATCAGTTGTTGGTATAGATCAAATAGCTAAATTGCAATCTTAACACCAGACTAGTAGCAAATTTAATTGCCAAATGCTGTGACCTTTAGAAAAATTGTGTCATTATCACAGAAAATTAAGCAATTAGTGATATACATTATGAATTACATTCCGCGCAAATACAGACTTACTAATCTACAGACATTACGAGTATCTAGTACGAGTTCTGATCACTCACTTTGAGTGAGAGAGAGACAATGCTTCTAATAAGTGCTATCTGTAAAAAGCAACAAGACGATATAAAATATCAATTCTCCCAATATATGAATAGTGAACGTAAGATGCGGCCGACGTGTTTGCTGCATATTTAGAAAATACGTTTCAGCAATGCACCAGCAAGCACAAATTTTCCGATATCCTGGAAGTAGGAAAAGACTGATGGATAATACCAACCGCATAGCGTATTTCGCAAAACACTCGCGAAAGACATCGATATTAACTCTAAGAAACCTTCTAGACTGGACTTAATAAATTGAAATGCTTTAAACCGAATTACCAATGTAGTAGAAAAATCTTTCATGGAAAAACAAATTTGCCGGACCTATGGTATTCCAGGACATGGGGCGAACCTTCGACCATGCATAACAAGTGATATTAGAAACCTACATATACAAACATCTTCTAAATGTGCAAGATAAATTTTGAGGTAAAGCATATTTTGGTTTAAAAGCAATTGAAGCAAATAGACCTTAAAATTCAGCATTCAGCTAGAGTAACAAAGTTTGCAAATTACACGACCGTCGTTAACATAAAAGGGATGCCTTACATTGCAATGAGGTCATTAATAGAATAACTTCTTGTGATAAAGTTTTGAAAATCAAATCAAATAAAATTAAATTAAGTCACAAATAGAAAAATAATCTACGCCGTAGTGTTCATCAAACATAAGCAAACATAAATATAGCACTTAAAAACGAAACAAGCTGAATTGAAACTAAGAAATCATATTTGTTAATTAGACAACTCTTTATTTGTAGTTTTAGTTGTACCCAACAAAGATTTAATATATAGAAGCAAATTTCGAAACCGACATGGACCAATGTCGTTCAACCAAGAGAATATACCAAATTAACTAACGTCATTAGCATACAGAAATTAGAAGCAAGTACATGCTATTAGTGCACCCCAAATACATTCATAATAATGGCTTTCATGGAAATCATCTTATCAAAACAATGACTAACTAGTTTCCTGAAACCCTTAAGTGGAATAAATTGATATTTAATTCAAGCCTGCTTAGTCAGCTACCAGTGCAAAGATACCTGGAATTAAAAGAATGAAACCTCTAAGGACACGCTCCCCAATTATTCAAATATTGATGATGTTCAAATAATGATGATTAAAGTAGTGCGCATGTTAGCCGAAACAGAAAAGCTAGTGTAAGATAATAAGTAATAGCCAATTATAGAATTAAAATCATAAACTTGGTAAAATAAAACCTTAATATACCGATATGCATTCTAGTTTAGTACAGAATACATTTAAAAACTAGTAAATTCTAATTAATTGTAGAAAAGTAATTTATAGGATTGGATTTTGAACATATGAACATACATGAAACCCATTCAACGTACAACATAATAAATATTACACACCATACTGCACAAGCACATCAACTATCCACTCGGGGAAATTAATATAATGCCATATGAACCATTGGACGGAATATTTGATTTTCTTAATATCCACGACAAATTATGCATCAAAGTTAATGCTGAACTGCAAGGAAAGACAAGAGGAAGATAAATTAACATTAAAAAAATAATTATATTTTATACAGAAGGTATTTCCAATAATAGCAACTCAAAACAGTAAAATTTCTGTAGATCTATTAATACAAAATAAATATAATACATAAAAAAAATTATAATTCTTACTAAACTTAGTAGTGAGCTAAAATAGCCTGAAACATCCAGGTCTTCGTATTTTCTATCAATTTCGTCAATGTTTTAATTCTGGTTATCACAGATTTTAATTCTTTGATGCTATCGTATTGTTTATTATTGGCACGCACCTCTCTTGATAATATTCTCCAAAATTTTCAATCAGGCTAGCCAACAGGCCACTGTAATAAATTCCTTTTGATGAAGTCACTCCATTTTTGTCTGCGATTATAGATAGTTGTATTGTCTTACTGAAATATCTAGTCTTGCGTCGGCAATTGTTCGCCAAAGTCTATCAAGTAGGAGGTATTTTGGACTTGGGGGTAAAAGCAATCTAGATAATTATACTACCGCCACGAAAATTTCAAGTCATTGCAACTTCAGTGTTCTATCGCAAATCAAATTTGAAATCACCCCGTCCAAGTCTTCCCGTCAGAAAATATGACGTCGTTAAACTCATGATTAACATGTGTAGGTATAATCTTGTGCAAATTTCAGAGTTGCCTTGACGTTCATTTCAACTATGTTCACATTGATGAAAGTCACATTTTTAAGCGGTTTTCTAGTTATTAGCGATTCCCTTGTGAAAGTTCTTGTATGCCGTCTAAATGATAAAAAGTATCACCAGATTTCTGTGTAATATAAAATCTCTAAAACTGATACTAAAAATGTTACATACGCTAAACAGCGTAGTAGTCAATGGTTTTAATTAACGTGTTATTTGTTCAATTATTACAACCTAGTAATTATTCGTTTTAATTTCAGAGAATTCTGGAAAGTAAGAGAGATAAACTCCTGGATCAACTGGATGAGGCGAAGAAGTTAAAAGAAAGTATTGATCGTCGCAGTGTCAACGTGTCGAATATCTTATATAAATATCTGACGTCTGAAGAGTACGCGGATTATGACCATTTTATAAATATGAAAGCGAAATTAATTATGGATTCGAAAGAAATTTCCGATAAAATAAAATTGGGAGAGGACAGCTGATGGCTCTAAAAGAGACTTTAATTGTCACAGACTGACATATCTGCTTTAAATGTAAAAGTAATATAATTTGAAGAATTTAGTATATCAGCTTTATCGTTTGAGTTTTATTAAACGAGCCTAGTCCATTGACGATTCCTTAGTATTCATGTGCATATCCTCTGGAGTAATTGGAAACTGTATAGATACCAGTGCAATCCCGGAGTTACTAGTTTTTGTAAAATAATTCTCTATTTTTCTACTGCTACTATAATGTATAATTTAAAAAACGGTACTTAATGTGAAACGGAAAGTGACTTCTTAAATTGTTTGTTAAGTCAAATATTCGTGGTGTATATTGTTTTGGCATTATTTGAACTAAAGTGCAACTTTTATTCTTTAGAATGATCAACAAATATTTAAACCGTTATTGTGATATAACTATGTAACTTTCCGCTACAAAATACGGTATACTCCGTGTAACAAAAGAATAACAGTTGTACATTTTCATTCGTGTAAATTTTAATTGAATCTTTTTATCTCTTCTTTTAATTTTGTGTAGAATATTTCTTAGCAAATGTTTATTGTGTCACTAAATTGTAGGGTGTACCTCGCAAATATCTATCTACTCGTTGAAAGCTTATACTGGTAGATTGTTGGCCGCTTTTAAGTAAAAGAGCTGGGAGTCATCTCTTGCCATTTTGTGAAATGGTTAAGATGGTGAACAACCAGGTAGAAAAGCAGATTGGCTGTTATAGTTATGTGCATTTCCCAATTTTTTTAATAGGCTAATAATATGTATTATTTATAATTTTAAGTTCAAACATCTTCCTACCAAGTATTTAATTATGTGCTGTAGTTATATAGATACCGAAACGAAACTATTAATTATTGGAATGACTGCGTTACTTAAAGAGAGTTTTGAGCCAATGTATATATTTAATTGTTAATTTAAAGTTAATGAAGTTGAATTTAAGAACTCGAACAGAATGGTGCTCTGGTAGAAAAAAATATTTTTATTATCGTTATTATTAAGTTTTTGCAATGTGATCGTATTTTCTTCGTATTGAATCAATCTATTTCATTATATTTCATAATATTACTCACAATTGTATTTGCTAAGATGATTAAGTATG